>JAQQAC010003584.1:12808714-12890796 GCA_029783875.1 Phataginus tricuspis | reverse complement strand
TGTGTGTGTGTGTGTGTGTGTGTGTGTGTGTGTGTGTGTGTGTGTGTGTGTGTTTTCTTTATCCATTCATCCACTGGTAGACACTTAGGTTGTTTTCATATCTTGGCAGTTATAAATAATGCTACAGTGAACATAGGGGTCGTGTTATATTCTGTATTTTTAAAAGTGTAACCTGTAAGGTAGAATGCCCATGCTGAATGCATGTTTTTTCCTCTTATATCTTAAGGAAGAGAGAGAAAATCCTTCGAAACGGAGTAGAATTGAACGTGATCTAGATAATAATTTGATCACATCAACACCAAGAACAGGAGAAAAGCCTAACAAACAGATATCTCGAGTAAGACGGAAAAGTCAAGTAAATGGAGGTTTGTTAATATTTAGATACCGTTTTATTAGGTGTAAGTAGAGATCTCACCTGACATATTTCTTGTCTGTTTTTAAAAATCTACCCTGAGCAATTCCTGCCTTATTTTTGTGATCTCTATTGTATTAAATATTAGTAGCATGAAGTGAAATAAAAATTTACCCTCCTAATATAAATCTACTTTGATGAGTAAAAATGAGAGGGGAGAGGCAGAGCACCTAGCTTTTTTATTCTATTTAGCATGAAAATGTGTATGGAGCAACATTTTTACCTGTAAATGAACTCATTTCTTAAGGCATTAATAATTGTGACCTAATTTGTCTGAAATGCATAAAAGAATTTGTTTCTGGATCATAGAATTTCAGAGCTCAGAAGGGGCTTGGATCACTCAGCCAGTAGTTTTTAGCTAGGTGTGGCTTTTTCCCTCATGGTACATTTTGTCGGTGTCTGGAGACGTTTTTGGTTGTCTCTGCTTCTGGAGGAGTTGCTACTAGCATCTAGCAGGTGGAGGTCAGGGATGCTGCTAAACATCTTAAAATACACAGGACAGCATCCCACAGTAAAGAGTTACCCAGCCCCAAAGTCAGTAGTTCAGTAGTGTTGCTTCTGCTGAACCCTTTTCTAGGTCCAGATCTTACTGTATTGCTTAGAAGCTCCTTAAAGTCAAAAAAAAAAAAAAACAAGGACAAGCAGGGGAGGCTCTAAGAACAACACTGTAGCATGCAGTACTGCCTTTAACCAATGCTATTTCAGACACAACAGCAATAATATTCCTTACATCTTCCCCTCAATGCTGTGATGTGTTTCTGTTGTTAATATTGACTATCAGGGAGAAAAGAGATAAGTTAAAAGAGCTAGGGCAAAGAAGGAAAGAAATGTAGTAAGATACTAAGTTGTGGAGGGGCAAGGGTGTTAATCAAAACATTTATTAGAATTTATTTTTATTTTATATTTTCTAAAGACCTATGAAAGTGTTTTATTGACTAGAAAAAATTTTTTTAATTGGCTATTTTTCCTAACTACCCTGAAATGGTGCCTCAATATCCATAAGTAACTTTGACACTGCTTTCTATACATAGTCATCTTAAATAGAGCTATGTTGCTTCTATTTATTTAGTCATTAGAAATAGCATGGGTAGTAGGTTTTATGAAGTAGGCAGTATCCCAAAATGTAAATAAACCGAGAAAAAAATCTTGCGTTTGTGTTTATAATACTGTAACTTCCTTGCTTTACTTACAGTTTATTTTCTGTTACATTGTGTTGATTTGAAGCCTTGCAATCTGTATAATTACAAATTTTCAAAGTAGATATAAAAAATCTACTTGGAAAAAGCTCAGTCAATTATAGCATTTATAAAACATTATAGCTAAGTTTGTTGGATTTACAAGTGATTTACCTCAGGATTTCTTTTAAATAATAAATTTTCCTAACTTCAATATTAGTTCTCATGAAGTATTTTAAGGGAAGAGTTATTTTCATAATGAATGGCTTAGAACACATTTGTGAAAGTCATGTTTTGTGGATCACAACTTCTTCTATTTTTGTCTTAGAAGCTGGTAGTTATGAAATGACAAATCAACATGTAAAACAAAATGGAAAATTAGAAGATAATCCTTCCTCTGGCAGTCCTCCAAGGACTACATTGTTGGGGACCATATTTTCTCCTGTCTTCAACTTTTTTTCACCAGCAAATAAAAATGGTAAGTATTAACCATTAGCCATAAATTCAGTTTAAGAAATTAATAATTTCTTAGACTTTTAAAGGATATATTTGATTTTACTGAAATATTTTGTTAATATCTTATGTCTGTTTTCAGCCTCATTGAAAATATTCAGCTTCCAAAAGGCTTTTTTTTTTTTTTTTTTTTTTTTTTTTTTTTTTTTAGGAGAGCACAGGCTTTTATTTAGAGATAAAGTGAAAGAACAGAGCTCCCAGCTCACGCCAGGAGGGGACAAGAGAGTCCCTCAAAAGGCATTTTTTTTTTAAGTGAAATAAATATAGATTATGTTTAACTCTATTGGAAGTGAATGAACTGTGCCTTCACTATTAGAGAAGCTAGATGATGAATTTTGGGCAGGCAGGAAGATTTTATTTTTTCTGTGTTATGATGATTTCTGTAATCATCATAAAGTGAGTACAAGAGAGAATCCAGAAGCATTTTCAGCATTCTGGATCAGTAAAGTGGAATTTGTTGAATATTTTAAGTGAGCTGAAACTTAGGTCATTTTTTGTAACACAGTTTATTTTTATTATTTGATCCTCTTCCTCCCTGCCCCCACAGGGAACTTTCATTTAGATAAAAAGTAAAACTACCTAAATTCAAATGAATTGAAAGTTTTCACTGTGTAATGCCTTTGCAAAAGACTCAAAATTGCCTTCATTCAAGATTTAGCTAGTGTCTTATCTTTTCTGATGATTAATACCTAATTTCATACATAATTTTAGTTTTCTCTATTATTTGAGGGTAAGAGATCATTGAGGGTCTTAATTTTTTGCTTCTACTAGTATGGGGCACATGGAAAATAGCCATTAAATCCTTATTGCCTTTATTTATTTAAATTTATTATCACTGTAAAATCAAGATGACCTGAGGGGCAAAAATAATGCATATTAGTACATTAAAGGTCTGTAAAATCCGAGAGTAAAAACAAAAAAAAACTACCACTAACTTCATTTAACCCACTATTTCCTAGACATATTTAACCAAGAGCTCTTTTTTGTGGAACATCTGTTAATATCTTATAGAACTAGTGTCCCATAGAACAATCTTTGGAAATGTTGGTGTAGTGGAAAAAGAATCTAACTTTGGAGTTAGATAAACTTGTTTTGATATTGCAGCTCTGCCACTGTTGAGCCATGTTAAATTCTTAAGCCTCTTAATATTTGAGTGGATAATTATATATGTGATTTGAAGATTTCAGTTGACTCAGCAAATGTTGAGCATCTGCTGTATTCCAGCCATTGTATGTTAGTCACTGGCGGTTCAAAGATGAGTAACGGATAAGATGGCCTCTGACCTCAAGAAGCATACATTTTATAATAGGGAGAGATATATAAATAAACATAATAAATTTTTGTAGGTGCATATGTAGAGGTTTATTATTGGGACAGGGGTGTATTCAAAGAATGGAGTGTCCTGTATTCTGGGTGGCAGCTCACAAAAGGGTTCATAGAAAAGCTGAATCTTGAAAGGTGGTAAAGGGCATTCCAGGTAGAATGAGCTGTGTAAGCAAAGGCATAGTGGATTTGAGAAACTGAAATTACATTGTCACAGTTGGAGCATTGGAGTTGATTGTACTGGAAGGGAATAAGATAAGAGAGTTTTAAAGAAGTCATATTGAAACAAACATGGTAAGATTTGAACTTCATCCTTTTATGATGAATGACAGTGGAAAGACAAGGGAGTAAGGACCCTGAGGCTGCTGGTTTGAGAGTGGTTTAAGTGATATACCATGAAGTCTAACATCTGTAGATGAAAAGGGTGGTGAAGAAGCCACTGAGGGATGTGTTTGGAATAAAAGATACTGGACTTTACCAAACACGGTCATATGTAGTATGAGTATGAAATAGATAATTAGAAGATTAGGAGGTTTTGGTAGGGGATATTTGAATTTTAGGTTTCAATCATTGACATCACCGTTAATAACTGGAGACACATTTAATAGAGTTGTAAACTGGTAGCTCATTGTTAAATTCCTTTGTGCTTGAGAGAAGATGCAATAGATGTTAGATGACAGCTAAGTGGAAGATTACATAGTCAGGCAACATCAGTCTTAAAGGAGCCACACTAGTAAACCAATGATTGGGTAGCAGCAATAGAGATAAATGAATTCTGTTTCTGCTAGTACATTGAGTATGGGAGAATAAAGAGCTCTGAGGGAAGCGTATCAGGAAACATGTTTTTTGGAAAGATGTTAAATTTAAAGCAGTGAGTGAGAAGGAATATTTTGTGAAGAAGCTGAGAGTATTGGAGGTGATTTTGTTGAAAATGACATTTGAAGGATTTAGTAAAGAAATGGAAAGACTTGGGTCATTTCATAGTGGAAGAATAATTGGGCAACAGAGTCATCTAGGTAATGGCTAAGTATAATGAGGAAACTAACTTCAGTCTTTGTTATTGAGATGGAGTTTTGTTACTGAGAAATTGTTCTTGTTTCTGAATAAAAGATTCACATTATTGGGGAGCGATTAGCTCATTCTTAGATAAATACTTCTGGTTTAAAAATAGAAATTTCCCACAGAGGCTAGGATCCTTAGTACTGGAAAGATCAGTAGCTATTTTGAGGATAATGAATATGTAAATAAAATTCATTCAAGTATATATGTATCAATCATTCATTCATTCATATAAAGACAGTGTCTATCACATAGTAGGCAATTACACTTGATACTTGCTTTAATGAAAATATGTTCTGTAGTCAACAATACCATATTAGATACTTCAGAGTTGCTAGGAGACTGGATCTTAAATGTTCTCACCAGGAAAAAGAAATGACAATCATGGCCAGATAGAGGTGTTAGCTAATGCTAGGTTGGTAATCATATTCAATATATAATGTATTAAATCAATATGTACATCTGAAACATATATAATGTTTTATATATATATCAATTATATCAATAAAAAATAAAGTTCTAGGTTAGCTAATGCTAGGTTGGTAATCATATTCAATATATAATGTATTAAATCAATATGTACATCTGAAACATATATAATGTTTTATATATATATATCAATTATATCAATAAAAAATAAAGTTCTAGGTTATGACTTGTCTGACTCTAAGTTTTTAAACTATTTGAACACTCTTAAAAACTTTAAAAACTTTTCACAAATATTACCCTAGCTTATAATAGTCTTTATTCTTCATTTTTTGAAATGTCTCGGAGAGACTTGTTAAACAGTGGTATTCTTGGCTTTGTTTCTGTTACATTTTGTTTTTCTCAATATTGATGAGTTTTTTAATTTTAATTTCTAATTGAAATATATCTGACATTGTGTAAATTTAGGTTATACAGTGTGATTTGATACTTATATATTGTAATATGATTGCCATTGTAGTGATAATTAGCACCTCTATCATGTTAAATAATTTTCCCTTTTTAGTGGTTGGAATAATTCAGTTCTAAAAAAAATAATAATAATAATTAAGTTCTAGTCTTTTAGCAAGTTTGATGATTATAATAGAGTATTGTTGTCTGTGTTCACTGTACTGTGCCTTAGATCTCTAGGGTTTATTTACTACTTGTATGTTTGTAGCCTTAAACAACATCTGTCCTTTCCCCTTGTCTCTTTTTTTAAAATGATGATTGTAAGTGCACTAAATCATGATTTCAGGAACAGCAGGATCCGATTCCCCAGGACAGGCTGTGGAAGCTGAAGAGATAGTAAAACAACTTGATATGGAACAGGTGGATGAGATCACTACCAGTACTACTACATCAACTAATGGAGCAGCTTACTCAAATCAATCAGTTCAAGTGAGGCCAACGATAAATAATGGTTTAGAAGAAGAAGAAACAGTTAATCGTGATATCCCACCCCTTACAGGTGAAGAAGATTCCTTTTCTTATGCATCTTCATGAATCATTTATAAAAATACTGTATTTAATATTTTTTCTTATATAGGTGAATTAAATGCTAAGTGTTTCTTCCTTGAAGTTAAGAAAATTAAAATTGGAAATAAAACTTTCTCCCCAAATCCAGTCAGAAAGAGCCTAGTACATAGGCATTGGTTAAGAGTATAGTTTGGTATAAGGAAGTAGAATATTCTTCTCTTGAATTTTAAGGGGAAACTTTAAAAAAATCATTGAAACAGCAGAAAACATTTAAAGAAAAATGCATACATTAAAAAAACTTCTATACAGTGCAATCCAGTAATACCAATATGGAGAAGCAGCATAACAGAGGAAAAGTATATTTTAAATTGGTCAAATAAAAGATTAATATCTATAATACTAAACCTTGAATCTAACAAGCAAATCAATATGGATTATGCCTATAGTTTGTGAGTGGATAAGACTTGCAAATGAACCTACTGATGACCTGTCATTCTATACTGATTGCTTTGCCAGTGTTAGGTTAGTGAATTGAATTGTATAGACTAAAGTCCAGGGCTCTTGGCTTTCTGTTTGATGTTCTGTATTTTTGTGCTGCTGTATAAACTTTGGTATTTATTTTTTTCTGACAATTGTGAAGATGGAGAAGGGATGGTTTCCAGAGGGAAAATGTAAGATTTATTCCAGTTGTCTCAACCATTCGTTTATTCCCCTAACATTTATTGAACACATGTTTTTTATAATGGGTACTGTTTATAAAGATAAGATATGCTTCTTGACCCTGAAGAGTACATGATTTAATTGATGAGTCAAGTATACACAAAAATTTCTGTACAGTGTGGTGAGTGCTGTTACAAATAAATGAACAAAAGGATGAGGTGGCACATTGCAGTTACTCTGATTAGGAGGATCATGAGAGGATAGAAGTAAAATGTCTGCTGATCTTAAAAAAAGATGTGTATGAGTGACAAAAGTAATGCTTCACCTTAACTTCAAGAATGTAGCCAGAGAATAAGAAATGAGACTGATTCTGCCATTTACTTAGCTGTGTGAATTTGGACAACTTCTTTAAGCTCTCTGAGAGTTTTCTTAACCTTAAAATGGTAGTAATAATTCAGTGTTTTGAATTGAAAGGTAAATGAGATGAAAAATGAAAAATAGCATGAAGGCACTCAGATATTACTTTCTTCTCCCCTTTCTCTGAAGTTAATAGGAATTTGAAAAAATAGTGACTGGAAGATAAGTTTTTCCATTATTCCTTTGTGCTAATGAACCATTATGGGCATAAAGTTGTTAGAAATGAACAATTCTACTTTACATTTGTTGTCATTCAGGCTGTATTGAACATACAGGCTGTATTGACTCTGTTTCAGGCGGTATTAATACATGATGATAGCAAAAAGGTTAGTTTTTATCCTGAAAGACTATTACCTACCAATATTCTATTCCTACAGTCAGATTACAGCAGTTTTTATTGAGTTTTCCACTATCTTAGTCCTTTCAGGATGCTACAACAAACTACTATAGATTAGGTGGCATATACAAAACAGAAATTTCTTTCTCACAGTTCAGGAGGCTGGGAAATCCAAGATCAGAGTTTTATTTGGTAAGGGCCTGCTTCCTGGTTCATAGTCAGCTGTGTTCTGTGTCTTCATGTGGCAGAAGCTCTGTGAGCTTTCTAGGGTCTCTTATAAGGACACTAATCCCATTCATGAGGGTTTCACCCTCATGACCTAATAACCTCATGACCTCCCAAAGCCTCTACATCTAATACCATCACATAGGCGATTATGTTTCAACATATAAATTTTCAGAGGATACAAACATTTAGACTCTAGTATCCACATTAATCGTTTTTATTTTTTGGTATCATTAATCTACAGTTACATGTGCAACATTATGGTTACTAGATTCACCGTATCATCAAGTCCCTCCCATATACCCCATTACCGTCACTATCCATCAGCGTAGTGAGATGCTATAGAATCACCACTTGTCTTCTCTGAGTTGTAAAGCCCTCCCCTTGCCCCCACACACATTATGTCTGCTAAACTCAATGCCCCTTTTCCCCCTTGTCCCTCCCTTCCCACCCATCCTCCACAGTCCCTTTCCCTTTGGTATCTGTTAGTCCATTCTTGGGTTCTGTGAGTCTGCTGCTGTTGTGTTCCTTCAGTTTTTTTTCTTTGTTCTTATACTCCACATATGAGTGAAATCATTTGATACTTGTCTTTTTCGGCTTGGCTTATTTCACTGAGCATAATACTCTCTAGCTCCATCCATGTTGTTGCAAATGGTAGGATTTGTTTTCTTCTTATGGCTGAATAATATTCCATTGTGTATATGTACCACATCTTTTTAATCCATTCATCTACTGATGGACACTTAGGTTGCTTCCATTTCTATGCCATTGTAAATAGAGCTGCAATAAACATAGGGGTGCATCTGTCTTTTTGTACCTGGGCTGCTGCATTCTTAGGGTAAATTCCTAGGAGTGGAATTCCTGGGTCAAATGGTATTTCCATTTTGAGTTTTTTGAGGAACCTCATTACTGCTTTCCACAATGGTTGAACTAATTTGCATCCCGACCAGCAGTGTAGGAGGATTACCCTTTCTCCACATCCTCACCAACATTTGCTGTTGTTTGTGTCTTGGATGTTGCCCATCCTTACTGGTGTGAGGTGATAATCTCATTGTGGTTTTAATCTGCATTTCTCTGATGATTAGTGATGTGGAGCATCTTTTCATGTGCCTGTTGGCCACCTGAATTTCTTCTTTGGAGAAGTGTCTGTTCAGATCCTCTGCCCATTTTTTAATTGGATATTTGCGTTTTGTTTGTTGAGGCACGTGAGTTCTTTAGATATTTTGGATGTCAACCCCTTATCGGATATGGCACTTATGAATATATTCTCCCATACTGTAGGATGTCTTTTTGTTCTACTGATGGTGTCCTTTGCTGTACAGAATCTTTTCAGCTTGATATAGTCCC
This sequence comes from Phataginus tricuspis, assembly GCA_029783875.1. Classification (NCBI taxonomy): domain Eukaryota; kingdom Metazoa; phylum Chordata; class Mammalia; order Pholidota; family Manidae; genus Phataginus; species Phataginus tricuspis. Next base: position 12,881,885 of record JAQQAC010003584.1, on the reverse strand, counting down.
ACTTGTTCATTTTTGCTTTTGTTTCCCTTGCCCGGGGAGATATGTTCATGAAGAAGTTGCTCATGTTTATGTCCAAGAGTTTTTTGCCCATGTTTTTTTCTAAGAGTTTTATGGATTCATGACTTACATTCAGGTCTTTGATCCATTTTGAGTTTACTTTTGTGTATGGAGTTAGATAGTAATCCAGTTTCATTCTCTTACATGTAGCTGTCCAGTTTTGCCAACACCAGCTGTTGAAGAGGCTGTCATTTCCCCATTGTATGTCCATGGCTCCTTTATCATATATTCATTGACCATATATGTTTGGAATAATGTCTGGACTCTCCATTCTGTTCCACTGGTCTGTGGGTGTTCTTGTGCCAGTATCAAATTGTCTTGATTACTGTAGCTTTGTAGTAGAGCTTGAAGTCTGGGAGCATAATTACCCCTGTTTTATTCTTCCTTCTCATGATTGCTTTGGCTATTCGGGGTCTTTTGTGGTTCCATATGAATTTTAGAATTATTTGTTCCAGTTCATTGAAGAATGCTGTTGGTATTTTGGTAGGGATTGCTTTGAATCTATAGATTGCTTTAGGTAGTATAGCCATTTTGACAATATTTATTCTTCCTAGCCAAGAGCATGGGATGAATTTCCATTTGTTAGTGTCCTCTTTAATTTCTCTTAGGGGTGTCTTGTAGTTTTCAGGGTATAGGTCTTTCACTTCCTTTGTTAGGTTTATTCCTAGGTATTTTATTCTTTTTGATGCAATTGTGAATGGAATTGTTTTCCTGATTTCTCTTTCTGTTAGCTTGTCATTAGTGTATAGGAAAGCAACAGATTTGTGTGTGTTAATTTTGTATCCTGCAACTTTGCTGAATTCAGATAATTAGTTCTAGTAGTTTTGGGGTGGAGTCTTTAGGGTTTTTTATGTATAATATCATGTCATCTGCAAATAGTGACAATTTGACTTCTTCTTTACCAATCTGGATGCCTTCTATTTCTTTGTTTTGTCTGATTGCCGTGGCTAGGACCTCCAGTACTATGTTGTATAACAGTGGAGAGAGTGGGCATCCCTGTCTTGTTCCCGATCTTAGATGAAAAGCTTTCAGCTTCTCACTGTTAAGTATGATGTTAGCTGTGGGTTTGTCATATATGGCCTTTATGATGTTGAGGTACTTGCAATATACTTTCCTCTTAGAACTGCCTTTGCTGTGTCCCACAGAAGTGGGGGCTTTGTGCTATTGTTGTCATTTGCCTCCATATATTGTTTGATCTGTTTTAATTTGGTTGTTCATTCATTAATTTTTTAGGAGCATGTTGTTAAGCCTCCATTTATTTGTGAGCCTTTTTGTTTTCTTTGTACAATTTATTTCTAGTTTTATTCCTTTGTGATCTGAGAAGTTGGTTGGTAGGATTTCAGTGTTTCTGAATTTACTGAGGTTCTTTCTGTGGCCTAATATGTGGTCTATTCTGGAAAATGTTCGATGTGCACTTTAGAATGTGTGTCCTGCTGCTTTGGGTGTAGAGTTCTGTAGATATTTGTTAGGTCCATCTGTTCTAGTGTGTTGTTCCGTGCCCCTGTGTCTTTACTTATTTTCTGTCTGGTTGATCTGTCCTTTGGAGTGAGTGGTGTGTTGAAGTCTCCTAAAATGAATGCATTGCTTTCTATTTCCTCCTTTAATTCTGTTAGTATTTGTCTCGCATATGTCGGCGCTCCTGTGTTGGGTGCATATATATTTTAAATGGTTATATCCTCTTGTTGGACTGACCCCTTTATCATTATGTAATGTCCTTCTTTATCTTTGCTACTTTCTTCATTTTGAAGTCTATTTTGTCTGATACAAGTACTGCCACACCTGCTTTTTTCTCCCTGTTGTTTGCATGAAATATCTTTTTCCATCCCTTCACCTTTAGTCTGTGTATAACTTTGGGTTTGAGGTGAGTCTCTTGTAAGCAACATATAGATGGGTCTTGCTTTTTTATCCATTCAGTAACTCTGTGTCTTTTGATTGGTGCATTTAGTCCATTTACATCTAGGGTGATTATCGATAGATATGTAGTTATTGCCATTGCTGGCTTTAGATTCGTGGTTACCATAGGTTCATGGGTTGCTTCTTTACTATCTACGAGGCTAACTTAACTTTCTTGTTAAGTAATTGTAAACACAGTCTGATGATTCTTTATTTCTCTCCCTTCTTATTCTTCCTCCTGCATTCTTTATATACTAGGTGTTCTTTTCTTTGCCTTTAGTTAGTATTTGGGTGGTCTGCTTTCTTTGCCATGACTTAATTTTCCCTGGTCCCATCTTTTTAGCCTTAGGGGTGCTTCTATCTAGAGCAGTCCCTTTAAGATATCCTGTAGAGATGGTTTATGGGTGGCAAACTCCCTCAGCTTTCGCTTCTCTGGGAATTGTTTAATCCCACTCAAATTTAAATGATAATCTTGCTGGATACAATATTCTTGGTTCAGGGCCCTTCTGTTTAATTACATTAAATATATCATGCCATTCTCTTCTGGCATGTAAGGTTTCTGTTGAGAAGTCTGATGATAGTCTGATGGGTTTTCCTTTGTAAGTGATCTTTTTTCTCTCTTGAGCCGCCTTTAATACTCTGTCCTTATCTTTGATCTTTGCCATTTTAATTATTATGTCTCTTGATGTTGTCTTCCTGGGGTCCCTTGTGTTGGGAGATCTGTGGGCTTCCATGGTCTGAGAGACTATTTCCTTCCCCAGCTTGGGGTAGTTTTCAGCAATTATTTCTTCAGAGACATTTTCTATCCCTTTTTCTCTCTCTTCTTCTGGTACTCCAATAATGCGAATATTGTTCCGTGTGGATTGGTCACACAGTTCTCTTAATATTCTTTCATTCTTAGAGAACCTTTTATCTCTCTGCCTCAGCTTCCCTGTACTCCTGTTCTCTGATTTATATTCGATTAACAGTCTCTTGCATCTCTTCCGGTCTGCTGCTAAGCCCGTCGATTGTTTGTCTCATTTCTGCATTGTCTTTCCTCATTTCCCTCACTTCCTGCCTTAGCTCTTGCATATTTCTATGTAGATCCATCAGTGTGGTTATGACTTTTATTCTGAATTCTTTTTCAGGAAAATTGTGCCTGTCCATCCCATCAGGCTCCCTCTCTGGGATTGTCTGGCTGATCTTAGTGTGGACCATATTCCTCTGACTTTCCATGGCAATAGAAGTGGTCGCTGGTAGGCACCATGCGTGTCAGCTGGGAGAACAAAGTCCCTTCCTGCTTGTTGTTCTACTTCCCCTTGTCCCAGGCCTGAGCTGTTTTCCTGCACACCGGGAGGCAGTCTCTGGGATAATCCCCTGAACTGCCTGTGTGCAGGGTCGCCCTCAGCCTAGCGTATCGCACTGCAGGTTTTGCAGTTACGCTGGGTGTGTTCTGGTCCCCTTGGTGCCTTAAGGACCTGGTTCTTGGGCTCTTCCCGCTTAGCTGCACGCCCGCCGGGAGTAGATTCTGTGAGGTTCCTGTGGGTGGGGCCGCTCCTCCGCTGTTCCGCAGCGGTGGCGGCTCCACCGGACCCTTTGCGGCACTGGCCTGTGAAGGATCGAATGGCAGGCTGTTGATCTCTGTGGGAAGCCTCGGCATGGCTGCTTTGCCCTGCCGCTGGCCAGGGGTCCGAAATTCCCCAAGACTCCCAGCCTGCCTGGCTGAGTGTGCTGGGACGATTTTGTTCTGCTGCTGGGCCCTTGTCTCTTTAAGACTTTTAAAAAAGTGCCCGCCGGGAGTAAATTCTGTGAGGTTGCTGTGGATGGGGCTGCTCCTCTGCTGTTCTGCAGCAGTCGCGGCTCCTGGACCCTTTGCGGTGCTGGCCAGGGAGGGAACGAATGGCAGGCTGCTGATCACTGTGCGAAGCCTTGGCGCGGCTGCTTTGCCCAGCCGCTGGCCAAGGCGTCCGAAATTCCCCAAGACTCCCAGCCTGCTGGGCTGAGCACACTGGGACAATTTTGTTCTGCTGTTGGGCCCTTGTCTCTTTAAGACTTTTAAGAAAGCTCCTGGTTTTCTTTTGTCCCAGGGGAGCCGGCTGTGGGGACCTGCTCACAGTCTCCGTCTCGGATCCTGCCCTTCTGTTTCTTAAATCTCCAGTACACCATATGATGTGTGTTTGTGCTCCCGGTGCAGATCACCAGGGCTGGTTTTTAGCAGTCCTGTGCTTCCACTCCCTCCCCACTCTGATTCTTTTCCTCCCTCTGATGCGCTGGGGTGGGGGAGTGCTCCAGTCCCGCCCGGTCCCGGCTTTGTATTTTACCCACTTTGTGAGGCACTGAGTTCTTGCAGATGTAGCTGTAGCCTGGCTGTTGTACTGTATCTTCTGGTCTCTCTTTTAGAAATTGTTGTATTTGTTGTATTTTCACAAATATATATGGTTTTGGGGGGAGATTTCCGCCGCCCTGCTCGTGCCACCATCTTCCTCTGATCCTTGTCCACCATAATCTTTTATTTCTGAGACAACCTGTTTAGCTTGTAAATTGTCTTTGTCCTCTTCTTGAATTAAGTTATAATTATTATCTTAGAAAATTCTCAGAATAATTTGTAAAGCTCTACCAATTGATAGTTCAGACATAGAATGAAATATGTGTTGTGGAATATAGAACTGCTTTTTGATTACTTTTAAGTTGCTTGTAAGTTAGAAGTAAAATAATGGGTCTTCTATAGCACTGGTTTCTATATAGAGCAAAATTTCACTTTGTAATAGATAGCCTTGAGATTCCTGGAAAAAAGTACATAACATTGTTTTCTAAGTGGTCAAGGTATTCCTGGACCTCTTAAAGACTGTTCTTGGGTCTCAGGTTAAAAAACTACCTTTGGGTCTGTTGTCAGCACACATAATTGACTGCCTATATGTATAAGACACTTTGTGAAGTATTACTGCTATAAAATCACCATATTTTTATGGTTGTACATATAAACAGTATCCAGTTAGAAGCTGAATTTTTGTGGAGTGTGTTTATCTAGTAATAAGTAGTCAATTTTCTGTTAGCTGTTAGGGATTTTAATTCTGCAAGCTATGATCTATCTGGCCATTTTGTCAGTAATGGTAATTTTTTTCCATTAGATCTGGAGTTAAATTTATGTGTTAATAAATTTGCATTTAAATACTATTTATAGATTATTTGGCTTATCTTTAAAATATACAGGACTTCAGGAAAATCTTGTATAAAAGCAGTAAAAATACCTACTTTATGGAAGCATTAAGTGACTAGAAGTAACATTTTATTTTTCACTTTGTTAAATAGCACCAGTAACTCCAGATAGTGGTTATTCATCAGCCCACGCAGAGGCCACCTATGAAGAAGACTGGGAAGTATTTGACCCGTGAGTTTTGTTTTTGTTGTTTATGTTTCTCTCTTTGAACAGAATGAAAGTACATGTGTGAAGGAGTGGCTGAATGGTATATTTTACAGGGCATGTGACATGTAGGTATTTGAGTTACTGAAATACTGATCTGTAGATTGTCGGTTTTATTTACATGTTTTATAAGTTTAGTTTACTAGGTTGAATACACATTATTTAATTAAAGATGTAAAGATGGGCTGAATTTAGTAATATGTTTTATATTTATAAAATGTAGAAATGTTGAAATTTTCTTAAAATTTGATTTATAGCTATTATTTCATCAAACATGTTCCACCACTGACAGAAGAACAACTAAATAGGAAACCTGCTCTTCCACTGAAAACAAGAAGCACACCAGAATTCTCCCTAGTTTTAGACCTGGTAAGTTTATTATTTGTAAAGGTAGAGAAAATAATTCCTTTTTTAAAATGTTACTCCAAAATATCTGAATGAATAGCCTCACACATTTACTATAAACATGTCTTAGTTTTTATTTTAAGCATATTCTAATGCCAGTGTCCTGAGTTTGGGCTGGTGTCAGGTACCCTTTGAAAATAAATTGGGCTTTTATTTTTGTATTAAATTAATTCTTCCCCCTATACTGAAACTTTTGTGATTTTTTTTTTAAATCTCCCAATAAAATCTAATTTTATTTCATACCTAGTTATCACCTTTTTCTTTTGATCAGGATCATGTTTACCTGAAGGACCAAATATAATCACCCCCTTACCCTGTTCTTACTTTTGCATATTATCTAATTCCAATAACTTTTTATTAAAAAGACTATCAAAAGCATGAACTCTTAATGCTAACTAATACAGCCTTTAATATGCTCTCTTGGTGTGATTTAAACATTTATATTTTAGGGTTCCAGAAGAGCTTTGAAGACTGATTATTATACAGTATTGGAAAACATTGTATTACTTAGCTTTTGTTACTGGTACCTCATAATTGGAGATGTGGTTTTGTTCTCAAAAAGGTTAATTTGAGGAAAAGCATATTATTTTTTAATTTTAACTAGAATTTATAGTTCTGTTTTGAGAGGTCAGCACCTTAGCCTTTGCCTGCCCAGAGAGATGTAAGATAGATATCCAGAAGTCCTAAGTATTTAAGAAACTTATTAGAGGATAAGTACAAAGGAAAAGAAATATTCCGGAGATGATTATGAGTCGTTTAGATTTGAATTGCAAGTTAGTGGAGAAACTGAAAAAGATTTAGCTAGATTTTTATGTTAGAAGTCAATGTGGTCATGTAGCAAGTTTAGCCATAAAAATTTTAATCCAGTGTGAAAGATAAATGGAGAAGGAAAGATGAGAATTGGCTGGGCATAAATGAACGATTTTATAGAAGTGAATAAAGAATCTTCAAAATTTAGTTAGGCTATCAATGAAGAAGTATTAGAATTAGTTATGATTGGTTTAGAAAAGAGAATACCTGTTTTTAAGGTGCTAAGAGAATACCTTGAAATATGTAGTCTGATATGCTATTATAAGAAAATGAGGCATATCTAGAGTACTTTTTTGCTTTTTGCCTCCCCAGAGTTTAACTTTAGGTTAAAAGAAGCACTCCCACTAAAAAGATGTAGATTCACACGGTATGAACATTTCTGTTTCATTTTAATTCATCTTGAACTCATTGAGAACTTTTTGGAGTTAATTATTAATAGCTTTACTTAAAAAAAAGAAAAGTGTCATTTACTACATATGGAACCCTGTTCTTTAAAAACCATTCAGGATTTGAGAAATATAAATAGTTGCATATATCTGAGATTGAATAATCCTCCTCAGTGAGAAAACAGGTTTTGGTAAGCACAGATGACAAGTCTTCACTGTAGTTAACAATGTTTATTATGTCTATGAAACATATTCAACAGGTACTAAAACATCTTTTCTAAAATAAAATTCTTTTTTAAAGACTTAAGGATAAAGAGCTTCATGAATAGAATATATATATTTTTTCTTTCATTTATTTAACAATTATTGAATGTGCTGTTTAGGAACTTTGAAAATAAACCCATAAGTAAAACATAGTCTCAGCCCTTTAAAGAGTTCTCAATTTATTGAAAAAGTCAGGAGAGTGGTAAACAGTTAACTCCCCTATAAGGGAAAAGGTAGATGCTATAATAGAAGCACAAGCTCAGTTTCTGAATGATCAGAAGTGGAGTCGGGGAATTTGTATTTAACTACTTCCTAGATGATGCTGATTCTGCTTTGCTGGTCTAGAGACACATTTGAGTACCAGGGATTCAGAGAATTCTATCCCATACACAGTAATGTATGGCAAATGTAAAATTCCACATGTGAATGGTATTTTAATAAATGTTTTTGGTGATCATGAATACATAAAATTTATTTGAAATTTAGTATCTTGAATACATAAAATTTATTTGAAATTTAGTATCTTGGTTCATTCAATATGTGCTTTTTATTTTAAGGATGAAACACTAGTACACTGTAGTCTAAATGAGCTAGAAGATGCAGCACTTACTTTTCCAGTTCTTTTCCAAGATGTCATTTATCAGGTAATTAAAAAAAAATTTTTTTTAACTTGATTTTTGGCCTTTAGATAACATTCTGAACCAAGAAATCTTTTGTAATTTTTTTGTGAAGTTTAATGTGTTTTTTCCTAATGGATTTCATCAGTATGTTAATGATTTATTAACAAACGTCATGCTAAATAATTATATAAAGCAACATGAATTTGTTTCCACAAAAAATGTGAACTTTTTTTACCCAGTGATCTCTGCTAGTTTCATGATCTGTTTGCCAGCAGGTGGAGGCAGGAGCACTGACAGATCCCCAGGAAGAAATTGCCAGGTTATGCCTGGTGTTTTTTGTTTTCTGTTTTTTGTTTTAATTTTTCTTCCAAAATCCGATTAATATAAAGAAAATTCATTTCCTTGTTGGTCATTTTTATTTCCTTTTGTAGTATATATGGTCTGTAGATTGCAGTTTGGTAGATCTGCTTTATACTAATCACAGAATTTCAGTACACTTTTCTAGCTTTTGCTTTACTTAAAAATTTTAGGTAAAAACATTTCTCCCTCGTTTGTGTTGATGGGCATATAATAGTGCAAAATACTCGTATTTAAATTTTACTGAATTTTTTATATTGGCCGTAGTTCTTTATGTTTGAGATTATCCTATCATAAAATTTGAATTAATATATATGAACACACTTCAAAAATTGCCGAGTGCCTTTTTGTGGTGGTGGTGGTGGTGATTTCACTAGCATTACCTTCCTACAAACCAGTTGTAGGATTGGGAAAGAGTCAAGAAGTTGGTTGTCAAGAGGAAGCCAACCCAAGAATTAACTAAGTAAAGCCACAGAACATTTACCATGTGGATGATGAAGGGTTTTTATGGTTGTTTATGTGCTCTTAATAGGCAGTTATAATGTGGATATAGTTTTCTTCGCACATGATAGTTATTATCTCCTGGGAATCATAAAGTTTCAGAGTCAAATAGAGTTTGTCGTTCTGGATCTACTTATTTTGTAATGAGTCATAAGAGGATTTATTTTAGTAGTTGTCAGTTCTAGTAAACTTAGATAGGTATTGCAGGTATGGCAATATCTGAATACTATATTCACTTCCTTTTATATAAACTGGTTTGAGTTCTGATATATAATCAGAGGATGAGCAAAATATATTTTAAAAATAAGGCATTTTAAGACTTTTGTATTACTTTTTAACTGGATATTATTTGGTTTAAGGTAAATCTTTTTCTTACAAAGACATTTTCTGCCAAATAGGTTGTTCTTGTTTAGTCACTTCAAAGACAGGAGTCTTGTGGCAAATATAAATAATTTAGCAATGTCTTAGTTCTCTCATTTTTACTTGATAACCTTGTTTTTTGTTCAAAATCGCACTTAAGAGCAATGGCTTTCAGGCTTTGGATTTGGAAAGGAAAGCTGTTACTTGAAAAATACAGATAAATAATTATTTTGAGATGACTTCTTAAGCTCTCAGATTTGAAATGTATTTCTTGCAAATGGTTTTGTTTATGTAATTTTAAATAGTGAAATAAGAAACTTGGAAAGTAGGTGAGTTTAATTCATGAGCATTTCATTTCAGTGTGACCATGAAATTGATTTTTTTCTTAGTGCTTCCACCATTTCTGCTTTAATTCTCTTCTTCATAAAGTTCTTATTATTTTCATGTGGATCTGGATAGTTGTCTTACTTTGAACAAAAGTCTTCTAGCAGTTCATATAACTAGTATGAAAACCATATATGTACTGCATCTACCTCTCTAGAATTAAAAGAACTCTTTTCCTTATATATTGAGATACACTTTCTGAAACTGAGAAACAATGATCTAGCCTAAATCAGGAGCAGTGAGCAGGAAGTTTGAATCTTGCAAATTATAGAAATGATTGTGTTTTATTTTTATGAGTAGTTCCTACATCATGTACAGTTTATAGTTGCCCTTCAGTAAATTTTTGAGGCTGTCCATAGTTAATATTGGGTACATTCTTTTGGATTTCTGTTTTTGGCATAGCCATTCCGTCTGCTTTTTAAAAAATAACTTTGAAGAAATCTTGGGTTAGGGTTCCCCCAGTTTTCAGACCGGCAAGCTCCCTTTAAACAGGGAATGATGTCTTTTAAACTTTCAGTGGTGTTGTCTCCATCTACTGGCAAAGAAGAAATATACACAAGGGTCTGAGATGATCTAAGAGATTTTGGAGAAACCACATTATTAGGTAAGATGTAACTTACATATTTAACCACTACAATATAATGTGGCCCACTTAAAGATAGAAACCTGTAAAATACTGTATATACTCTTTAAAAAATAATTTATTGAGGTGAAATTCACAACATAAAATTAACCATTTTTCAGTGAACAGTTCCATAGCATTTATCTATGTACTCTTGAATATGTCCATTCCATAGCATTTATGTATATACTTTCAAAAATAAAATGGTAATGTTAAGGTGGGATCAAACTGTTCATCTGAATCAAGGCCTGATAAAGTGTCCTCTTGGGACTTACTTTGATTTCTTTCGTGGTAAGTTTGTTATGGTTGACCTCTATCTAATTTTAATCCTATTTGTTATTTCTCTTCCTTTCAAAGCAGTTTAAAGCATAAGTTGTTTAACATATGTTTTAGTAATCATCTATATCAGGCTGGCAAACTTTTTCGTATAAAGGGCCAAATGTTACCATTTTCGGGTTTGCATTCTCTGTTGCAACTACTTTTTCTGCCATTGTAGCTTGAAAATAGCCATAGCCAGCACATAATTGAGTAAGTGTGGCTGCAAAACTTTATTTATAAAACTTTATTTACAAAAATAAGTGATGATTTGGATTTGGCCCACTGGTGATCCAGATGGTTTGCTGACCCTTGGTAATAACTATGAGAGTATATACAGTAAATTTACATACTCAAATTATAAGTGGAAGCAAGTAATCAAATATTCATCAAAATTCTTGTTCATATGTAGAGAAATTTAAAGCTAGGTCCGCTATAATCTGGTTGTGGGCTTTCTTAGTTTTTTTCATATCAAAGTTGGAGGGAAATTTAAGGTGGCTACTACTAACATTTAAAGATTGCCTGACTTCATGGTATATACTCTTCTTTGATAAGTAGGACTTAGCTTAGTTAATGCAAGTCTTAGAATTTATGAGCAGGTAGATTATTCAAGTCTCAATTTAGTACCTTACATATATTTGAATTCCATTTTTCTAGGAGATAAAAAAGCCTAATAGATCCAACTCAAAATTTGGTATTTGTTACTACTGACACTGTATGGATAGTTTGTGTATGTGGAGAAAAAGTCATTTGAAGGAAGAACTGAGTTTTTAAAGTGAGGATATGGCACTCACAAGCAAAGTATATAGACTTTTGTTTGAATGGGTCTTTTTCTCCCCTAATATTGGTAGCTTTTCCATAAATTGTTTTATAATTAGTTATTGGGAAGACAAATATATTCATAGAATGGTGCAGATGCATTTGATATCTGGAAAAACAAATGCATGATGAGTTCCAGTGCACATGTTTTATCTTTGTATTTAGCTTATATTGACACATTGTCAGGAAATCCATCTCGTGGTGTTACTCAGTTAAGAGGTCTCCACTGTATTTAGTTTCTGTTCCTGCAGATCCACCAATTCAAGACCCTAGGTCATCTCACTCCCTCTTCCATCCAGAAGATGACTTCTATCCACAAGCAGGACTGAATCAAAAGACAGATTTTTCACTTAGATCTTGAGCTGAACCACCTCCTCAATGACCTTCCTCTATCTCCATCAAGAACTGGAGCTCAGTTTTTGAAGATGTAATAGACTACTCAGCCCAAACGTGGCTAATTGAAGACAAAAAGAAGATGCCTCATATGTTTCACCACAGTGCAGCCAAACGTAACTGTGTTGTCCAACTCCTCATTCTGTAAAGTATTGCAGGGGCATCTGATTTTTGACTCTCTTCACCAATAAGACTTTAGCCAGTCAGTGGCTTTCTGAAGATCAGTAAAATCAACAAACTTTGGGTCAGCTGTCCAGAAATCAGATTGGGGTAAGCACTCAAGGAGAGATAGGATCCCGTAGGGAACTACTTTCTAAAGGATGCTTTGTTTTATTAGTAAAGGTTGCTTTTGTGGGAAAAGTTGGGGGGAGAGTGGGTGGGAAATCCCGTGTTTAGCAAAGCTCAGCCTCTTTCCCTTATTATAGTTGTTTTCTTGAGAACCTTAACAGCCTAGGATAATTGTCAGAAGAATCCCAAATATTTTATATCACAGAACAAGAGAAATAGAGGGACAGTCGTTTTATCTCCATTCTACAGTCTTTTCTAGAAAAGTCAGCATTTTTTTGCTTCTTGAAGAAAAAAAAAATCAAGTGAAGGATTTTGTAGTACACATCTAATCGTTTTTCCTTCTCTCAAGCTCTAACTTAAATTGATACTAACCAAGAGGCATTTTGTTTTGACCTTAATAAAACATAGTTTTGTTGTACAAAAGTAATATGTATATTTGTGCCTTAAGTAAAACATTTGGGATTGTGGACACCTAAGTATTAAGGGTAAAAGTAATAGTGTAGCTGGTAAGGAACAGTATTTTGATAACTATAGGTAAATGCTAAAAATAATTTTAAAAGTAACTTTCCTATCATTAGTAAGTATAGTTAGTCATTGGTACTAATTTTTCATTATAATTATCTGTTATTTTTAGGTAAAAGAAAGATATAGCTGAAACCTATAGTTAACTATTTCTCAAAGATAAGAAAATGTTTCATGGGGAATTTTTTGTGTTCCTTCTAAATGCATCTTAAAATTAGGAGCAGTTCATTAAAAAAATACGTGGAAGGTTCCTGGTCAACAGTTGAAAGTATTCTGCAAATTTAGGAGAATGACAGTTGATTATTAAACATATTAAATTGGAGGCTTGAAAGTTTAGAATTTGTTTTTAAAAGCAATATTTTTATTTTACTAAAATGGCCCCTTTTTTGCTTTTAAAATGATTATTTTAATATAAACACATCAGTAGTTTACATATAATATGTATGCACATTTAAATACAAAATTAGTGGCCAGTTTTTACTTGAAAATTACTCATTGCTAACTTTGAATAGTATATGAATAAATAAAGTTTCACTTTATCCCACTTGGACTCTATAAGAAAATTCCTTTTCAAATTTATTTGTTAAGGATTTAAAAAAATATATTAGGGTCATATTATCTGTTTAAAACAATCTAGAAATATTTTTCCTAAAAAGATTCACATGTAAGAATTTTTTTTTTTCTTAATCACTTGCCCACAAATTGAAACTGCTTTGGGTGTTTTCTTTTCTTCTTTAAAAAAAATTTTTTTTATTTTGGGGGTCATGTTGTTATAATTATCCATGATATTAGATAAAGGTTTGGTAAACTTTTACTCAGTATATAGAACTTGACATTGCATACTTGGATGGGAATTTGAGTTTAGACAGACCATATCAGAAAATATTTAAAGTGACTTGTAACTGGATTGCTATTTTAATGACAACTTTTATTAAATCTAGTTCTTTTAACCATTTATGGCCTATTAGGATTACACGATTATAGAACGTTCTTATTGTCTAAATACCAAACAAAGTATATAGGCTGACGGTCAAGTATTGTTTATATCAAGTAGTGTTAATGTACTGCCCAATGTAATGTTATTTTTCTGTTACATATACATTGTTTTTCTATGTAAAATTAGTCCACAATAGATTTTAAAAGATTAGTTCCATTATCACTATTTTGCAGTAGTACATTTATTTTTAAAGTTTTGCATAATGAACATATTCATAAATCCCTATCTTTGGGTAATAATTTAAGACATGTCTTTGAGTATGGTATTTTTATATATAGTTATTTCTTACTATAGCATTATGTATTATTTTTAAACTTTTTCCAGAATATATTTGGTTTAGTGATAATTTGTAGTGTAGATAGAATAATTGCTGTATATTTGGAGGAACATATGTATACCAGAGTGAAATGAAACTTTTGGCCTAATCTTATATTTGGGTAACTACATTGTTTTGAAGAGTTGCAAGTTTGAAGAAGGTGGTTGGTGAAATACTAAGTAGAGAAAGAATGTAGAAAATAGGAAGTAGGCAGCTGAGGGCAGGAATCTTTGTTATGAGAAACTCAGAAGTAGAGTTAGGAGCATCTGGAATAGAGTTTGAAGCATTTGGAGGCATGCCTTTGTGTGCATCTGTATGTTTGTGTATTTCTGTGACCTAACACAATAAAGATTGTAATCTCTTTGAATCATACAAAACTTACAGTTGTTCTTTGTTTGTTTCCTATTGGACCATACTTAGTGCTTCTTGACTTAACGTAAACTTCTGATTTAAAGTATCCTTCCAAATTATTTAGATCCTTCTGTCCTTATTTTTCGTGCTGAGATTTCTATTCTGTTTTTCTTTCTGAGATTTTGCCTTTGCAGTACATGGCAGAATCCCATGTGGTCCCAATCCCAACCCTGCTCACTGTAACTTTTTACCTTTCTATATTCTTGTGTTAGTTTTCAGAGGAAACAATCCTACATTACAGAGACACTACTTATGGAGCAAGTGATAACAAGGATATTGAAAACATTTATAAAATTCAAAATAAAATGGTTATTAAATGCATGTAAGTGATCAATTTTCTTAGCAACAAGCAAAATGGTCTTATGATTCATAGTTTATCACCCTCCTTGAGATGAGGTAATTGAAAAAAAAGATTTGACAGAATTGAGGATTTTTCTTAACCATCACATATCTATTTTTAAAAGACCATAGTTAATAAAAAATGGTTTTGCCAGTGAAGGTTGTAATATATCTAAAATCTGTTTCTTGGATTACCAAAAAGATAATGTCTGTGTCATTTTTAGCCAAGGCCATAAAATATACCAGGTGTTTCAGGATGAAAATGTTAAAATTAACTTAGAAGAGCAACTTGAAATTTTTTGTGCCCCCATCCTAAAGGATAGTGATTGGATACTGAGGATTTGCTTATTTTTACTTGCTAGGGATAGAGGTTTGTGGTTTACTTCATTTTTGATTAGCCAAGATAAAATGCCTACTAGGATTAAAGACATTTATCATTCTAGCCTAGAGTAGGAATAGAGTGATATTATTAGATAGTAATAATTACTTAAAATTTGTCTTCCACAAGTGACCAGTTTTTAAGGAAATTCAGTAGTTGTCCTTGTGTAGTCACATAGACTTGCCTCTCTTTTGTCTCTAGTGCTTAATTTTGGGTTTTATTTCACTTGTTCAACAGATTTTTATCAAGTACTTCCTATATATTTTATATTATCTTATGCCCTTTGGGCTTTGGATGTTACAAAGTTGGCAGAATCTACCTACCTACCTAGAATCCTTTGCATAATTTTCCTGTTCTGCCCTAAAACATTTCCAGAACTAGATTTTTATCTTGAGGGCATTTTTGTGTGGATGTATGTTGATGACAGAATTAAACTCCATGAAGCCTAGATTTTAAATTTGTTGCCACCAGTTCTTTGTTTTTTAAATATGAATCCACTGAATCTGGTGCAGATGTGTTCTATAAATATTTGTTCATGGTCTTTGAGGTTAATGATCATGTTTGAGTGGAGTACAAACTTTTCTTTCTATAAAATTTTGTCACAAAATGAATACAATTTAAAGGAGTCAAAAATCTTTTGTAAATCAGTTTTAGTGATTGCTCATGGCTTATATTCCTCTGCTTTTGAATACTGGAGTATATTAGAAGAGATACATTATGTGTAGGCAAGAGGACAGACAGAAATAAGAAAATAATGTGCATAAGGCAGTTCTTTGGGTACTATAGTACTTTCTGATATTACCAGTATGTTTTGATAACAACTGATTTGACTATTTTATTTTCAATCTGAGATAGCTTGATAGTGCTAATTTAGATGCCACTTCTGAATCAGTAAATATAAAACAAGATTAATTTCTGAAAAATTCCAGTTATTTAAACCCACCAATCCAGACATCTCTTTCTTGAATATTATTTACCTTAGCAGAAGTGTAAAGTAAAGGTGTTCTTAGCAGGTGGTTGCAGAGAAGAAATTCTGAGTATTATTGAAGAAGGTCATTGGGACAGGTCAGCTAGAGGTGGACATGCAGCCTGCCTAATAATTGGATGGACGCTATCTGGCTGGAAGATGGAGCTGATTGGTGGATCAAAATCTCACTGGGAAACCTTCCATTTTTAGTTTAAATGTTTAATAAAATTATGAAGCACTATTATATTGTATGCTGCTATTTAACCATTAAAAAGTGAATTTGATCACCAGTGATGATTATTACCTCACCAAAAGATTGTTTTAAGTGGTTTTTGGTATGAAGTATATTTGGTAGAGTTGTACTTTGTAAATTTTTCTATTACTTTAAAATATGAACTTTTTACTTATAATATATCCAAAGTTAGAATACAACATCTTATAAAGAAGTTGTTCTATTTTAGATTCTTATTTGCTGAAGTCTATTTTTGTATTTCTTCAGGTTTACGTGAGATTAAGACCATTCTTCAGGGAATTCCTGGAACGGATGTCTCAGATGTATGAGGTAAACATGCTTAAGTTAACTACATAAGTATTTTTATTTTATTCAATATAGTACCCATATTTAGATCATGTATAATGATTACTTCTTTTCCCCTGAATTTGTAGATCATTCTTTTTACTGCTTCTAAGAAGGTGTATGCAGACAAGTTACTGAACATACTAGACCCTAAAAAGCAACTGGTCAGGTAAATTTAATTAAGAAATAGTGGAAATGTCTGTCACACTGATCTATGAAATTACTATGATTCTATTTAATTTTGATGGCCATTTTCAGTTGGCTGCATATATAGAGATTTGTTGTTAAATGATGAATATAAATTTTTTAAGCCCCAAAACTCTTTAAGAGTTCCTAATGATAAAACTCCAGACAGACGTTCTTTAAAGGATACAAAGATCAAATGTATTCACTGTTACATTTGTATCCTCACTTCTTTTGGGATTGCGGGGAGATTGGGGATTATGTGGAAGTTTTCGCTGTGTGCATGTTTTCACTTCCTTATTATGTCTCTGAGATAATGTATGTTATGTCACCTTTTCAATGGCATAAATAAAAGTTAATTTTACCAGAAAGGATCAAAATAAATTCTTTTGCTTTTTTCAAGAGCAAATTTCTCTTACATGGAAAGAAAATGTTACATGAATCTAATTGGAAATTGCATTTGGTTTAGTCATTCAGGTTATCCTGATCTGGACTTAGTTCCTTGTGTGTCTCCTCAGCTAACAGATGCAGTGCGTTCCTGGTTAGGTGGGAGTGCCTTGGGTGATTTTAAAACAGTTTGAAAATTAGCTCCATTATTTCCTTCAACTAAAGTGAGATACTTAGACTGCAGCAATCTTGCTGCATCCTTTAAGGTTGGAAGTAAATCTCTGAGTTTTTGACCAAGAGCTGAGAGAGATGCCATAAAAGGTTTATAAAAGCTTTAATATCTGGGTATTCATTTTCTTGAATACTTTGTCCCCACATTGTCTTAGTGGAAAATCCTCAATTTAATTTCTGTTAATAGTACTTTTATTATCAAGTGGTTGCAACTATGCTGTAAGACTTTTCCTAATGTCCCCATTTAGGAGATTTCTTTATAAATAGAACTGTGACTTTTTTTTTAAATTTAAAGGATAAAAATTGTCTTTGTAGTCAGTTTCCACTTTATCTTCCATATAAGCAAGCTTCAGACACACAAATGAAAATGGCATTTCCCATTCATAAAAATATAATTTATGCTCATTTTACCTAACTTTATAAAAGTATACAAATGGTTTTGCTTGGATGACTTCATTCATTCTGAAGATTTCTATCATCACCTCCAGTGTTCCAGGGAACAATGGTGAGCAACACAAGCTTCCTTTTGGAGCTTTCATTTTACTGGGGGACAAATCATAGTCATGGAATTATAATGTTACAAATTAACACCCGTGTTTTAAACTAGTTTTTGTAAAATGTGCACATTTGGGAGTTTACATTTATTTTATCTCGTATTTTGAAAAACTTAAAAACAGGAAAAACTTTTGAACAATATATAGAATTCATTAGAGTGCTCTAGGAAGTTATATATGTTAGTGACAAGGCAGACTCAGAAGTTTCTATGATGTCTGAATCCCATGAGTCCAAATGCAAATTTGATGACTGGCAAAAGTTTCTAAAGCTGCAGATACATGCTGTTGGCCCTCAGGTTTCTGAGTAACTGGAGGGTTTGGGTAGAATTTAATTTTTAGCATCCACATATGTCTTCAGTTGTTTCAGGCGAGTTTGCCGCTACTGAGAAGAGGTATCAGTAGTGACTTGCATATAGATGATGTACTTGCTTCTCCAATTTCCTCACCTGAATATTTATACAAATTAAATAGGGAATCTTACTTAGGCCCCAATAGGACTTAAATACTTGGTCTGGCTTTATTTTTTTCAAAGTAGGACTATCTTTAAACCTTTACAGGTAGATGATCATTTGATTAATTAAAAGTATTCTTTATAGTAAGGAGAGAAACTACTGTTTATACTCCATTTTCTCTGGTTGTAAAATTCCTCCTCTTTGCCATGAGCATTGACTCTGACATTTTTAAGGTTGGGTTTGTTTTTTTGTTGTTGTTGTTAGAGGTATAACAGATTTTGTTGGTAGAAAAATGCCTTTCTTGAAATTGCATAATTAAAAATTGAGATGTGCGTAGGCCCTAGCTCCTGGAAGATTGTTTAGTGGGATTAAGACACAAGGAAGCCAAACTACCAAATTATTAATATATACAAACGGAGTATTTCAAGGTGATTTCTATCAGTTATTAGTAATAATCAGGGAGTAATACAATATTTTGAGAGTTAAATGGAGATCATATAGAATTACAGTTTATAAGTATTATAAAACCTTTAATAGCTTTTTTAAATGATATAACACTTTTCAATTAAATATTATTGGTGAAACATGAGTTTACATTTGAAATGCGTAAATCTGAATTTATCATTTCATTCAGTCCTTGTTTTTCAAATGATCATACACACACACTAAATTAAAAGAAAGATGGGTGTTTGGGAAAAGTTGAAATGATGGAATGTTTTGGCCTCCATACCTTTTCTCAAAAACTATTAAGGGAAACTAAAAACATTTTTTTAAATGCCAACACGGAAACATTCCTTCTTATATTTTCTATTCTGGCATGTACAGGGATAGGGAGGCTGTGTGGTCTTCTGGTTAGAGCAAAGGAATGGGAGCCAGGAGGATCCTGGGTTCCAATGCGGGGCTAACCACTGACTTACTGTGTGACCTTGGGCAAGTCACTTGACCTCCTTGTGCCTCAGTCAACCATCTGGAAAATTGGTTAAAAAGCAGGACCTCGCTGACAACCAGATGCTGCATCTGAACTGAGCTTTCCTGGGTAAATAAATTACAAAAACAATTTACAGAGTTTTTAATCCCTCTTTATAATTTAATATAACATTTTGGGATAAACTGAAGTTCTTTAAGGCATGGTAATATTTGGTTGTAAGGTTTCAATAATTGCTAAGAATTTTCATAATAAAACTATAGCCCAAAGCTTAGGCCCACATTGTATTTGAATTTCCTTTGAGAGAGAAAATAATAAGGCTTAACTTGTAAAGCCTCTTCGGGTATGTGTATGTGTATATGTTTAAGTATATGTTGTACTTTTTAGATCTTTTTATTTATTTATTTATTTATTTATTTATATCATTTTTTTAGTTAACTTGATTTTATTTTTATGTTTAGGCACCGACTTTTCCGAGAACATTGTGTTTGTGTACAAGGAAACTATATAAAGGACTTAAATATCCTTGGACGAGATCTTTCCAAAACCATAATAATTGACAACTCACCACAAGCCTTTGCATATCAGGTAGGAAGAGAGTTGCTAAACAAACTCAATTTGAAAAAAAATAAAGTAAAATGAGAACAAATGCTGCCAAACAGAATATGGTGTGAGAAAATTTTTCATTGGTGGAATTTCCATTTAATGTCATCTTTTAGAATTAGAAATGCCAAATTGCTGTATTCCTTGTAGAAAAATATTTTTTAAATGAAGTAAAACATAAAATCTGAGTAGTAAATCTAAATAAGAAGGGGCTCCAAGATATACATGATTTAATACCATTTTTATCACTTGTTGAATAGTAATTTAATTGTAAACATGTTTGAGAATTACAATAGCTTAACTATGTGCTTCTGGTCTATTTGATTTGACATTCTGAAATACTTTCTTAAGGCTATTTTGTCAATATATTTGTACCCTCTATTAATGATTCTTTGAAATATAACTTCAACTAGAGATAAGCCATCCTTGCAAGATATAGTTTACATTATGAATATATTAGTATGCATCTGAGATTTCCTTTATAATAAATCAGTGCTGAATGGGATGGTAGAAAGTGGCTTGGGTGTAGATGAAACATGATTTGCCCTTACCTTCTGTTTCAAGTGTCCATAGTAAAAAGTAAAAAAGAAAAAAAGGGAAAGACCATGTACAGTATTTAAACATGTTCAACTTACATCACTATTACTTGCCTGCATTTTGAAATATGTTTTTAAGAATATCATCTTGGTTCCTAGATAAAATCAGTTATTCTCTATCTCAAACACAATGTTTTACACAGATGTTAAAATAAAGATATTTTATCCTAGAGCTCACTTACCAGAAAACAAATATTTTCCATTATTGTATTTAGACTCTTCAGTGAAATACCATTGTTTCAGTGTGTTATGTTCCTACTGTGTTTCAGGTTATCCTGCTACTTTTTGGGAGTAAAACAATGAAAGGGATGTGGTCCTATATAAAAGTATACTATATGCTTTTTGATAGTGGTCTCTGTTTACGTCTGCAGTGCTCCTTCATTCACAATGCTTAGCATTGACAAATAGTAACTATTTCCTGAATCAGTAAAGAATGTTTTTAGTTACATTAATTAAAAGTTTGTTAATGGATCTTTCATGTTTAGTTTGATATACACTAAGAAATTACACTGAAAAACCAGTTAGGCTTCTTTTTATTCCTTGACATCTGTCTCTTGCACTACTGAGTTGTCAAAGAACAATGCAAGCATAAACCAATGGCATTCCTTTTCAAAGGAACTTACAGATCAGTGTTTACTTAAATCTCTTATTTCTTCTTTAAGCTTTCCAAAGTAGGCAAAATTTAAATTAAAAGGATTTAATTATTTATCATTTTAGCTATCTAATGGAATCCCTATAGAAAGCTGGTTTATGGATAAAAATGACAATGAACTCCTAAAATTGATTCCATTTCTGGAGAAGCTTGTAGAACTGGTAAGTGTATCTTATAATTTATCTTTTTCTGTTTTTGTTGCCTCAACTCTATTGAAATAAATCTTTTTAATTGCTATATATGTGCTGATTTGTTTTAAGTCTGTGGTGGGAGATTAAGCAAAGGTTGAAAAGGATTATAAACATTTTCTAAACTTGTAAATTAAAATTATGCATATCAGATTTAAAAACTTATAAATTGAATGTTTTTATTTCACTGAGCTCTCTCTTGCAGCTCACTAACTAGTGGTGTTAAATTTGTTTCATTTCGTTTTCATAGTTCAGGTGTAGAATTCATGCTTATGCTGCTGCAACTTTATTCTGGAGTTTTGTTTTTTTCCCCTGTATCCATGGATTAATTTTAAAACTAACAAATAAAGTAGAATTCAGTGGCTTAACACTTTCATCTCTCTTTTAGTTTGGCCTTACAGCATAATTGTTCTTACAAAATTAAAACTTTAATGACAGTTTTGGTTTTTAATTTTTTTATATTGAGGTTCATACAATAAAATGCACAAATTGTAGTGTACAGCTTGGTGAATTTTGACATGTGTATACACTCATGTAACCATCACTCAGATCAAGATATCAAACATTCGTGCTTTTTTTTTCTCCCTTCCTACCCCTTCCCCTATGGCAACATCTGTTTTCTGTGTTTATGAGTCCATTTCTGTTTTGTTTGTTTTTGTGTTTTAGATTCCACATATAGTGGTCATATGGTATTTGTCTTTCCCATGTCTAACTTACCTCACTTAGCATAATACCCTCTAGTCCATCTATGTTGTTGCAAATGGCAGGATTTTTTTTTAATGGCTGAATAATATTCCATTGTGTATATGTAGTTTTTTTTTTATTGAAGTATCATTGATACACAATCTTAGATTGGTTTCAGATGTACAACACAGTGGTTTAGTAGTTACACAATATTAAATCCTCACCTCATCTAATGCAGTTACTGTCAACACAGAAAGATGTTACAGAATCATTGACTTGTGTTCTCCATGCTATACTTTTCATCCCCGTTACCAACTTGTACTGTGATTGTAAATTATTGTGATCCTTTATCGCCCTCCCCCTTAGTAACCACTAGTCACTTCTCGGTGTCTGTGCATCTACTGCTGTTTTGTTCCTTCTGTTTTGCTTTTGTTTCTATATTCCACAAGTAAGTGAAATCATATGGTATTATTCTTTCTCTGGCTTCCTGGCTTATTTTACTGAGTGTAATGCCCTCTAGATCCATTCATGTTGCAAATGGCAGGATTTTTTTTCTTTTTATGGCTAACTAATACTCCATGGTGTATATATGTATCAAATCTTCTTTATCCACTCATCTATTTATGGACACTTAGGTTGCTTCCGTATTTTGGCTGTTGTAAGTAATGTGATAAACATAGGTGTGCATATATCTTTTCTGATTAGTGATTTTGCTCTATTTGAGTAAATTCCCAAAAGAGGAAATCCTGGATCATATGGTATTTGTAGTTTTAGTTTTTTGGGAAACCTCCATATTGCTTTCCAAAGTGGCTGCAATTTGTAATCCCACCCGCAGCATAGGAGGGCCCCCTTTCCTCCACATCGCGCCAGTGCATGTTACTTCTTGTTGATACTAGTCCTTCTGACAGGTGTGTGTGAGGCAGCAGTACATCACTGTGTTTCTCATTAACTTCACCGGACAGTGATGTTGTGCATCTTTTCATGTGAGTGTCTGTTGGCCATCTGTAATGTCTAGGTTTCTTTAATCTAAATTTTATTCTAAGTTTACTGTTTCTGTGTAGTATCTTTGCATTTGACAAACAGAATAATCTAAGTAGTAAAATAAATAGTGGTATGTTTTTTCTGAAAAATAAGAGTGTTCATAATTTATGAGAATCATATGTTTGCAATTAGATTGCTTTTAATGTCTTTTTCTCCACACAGAACGAAGATGTTCGACCTCACATCAGAGACAGATTTCGCTTGCATGATTTGCTGCCCCCAGATTAAGTACAAAGACTTGTCAACTCACTGAAGGGGGAGAGAATGCAGGACCCTTTTGGACTAAGACAAAAACATTGCCATTACTGTTGAAATTTTGCATTTTTGTACCCCGTCTTGCTTTTCTTATCTTTGGTGCCCAATAATAATCAAGGGTTACAGAAAGAGACTATATCTCAGATTGAATACATACAGTAGGTAGGCTAAAACAGAAGAGTCTTTAGAACTAGTGCAACTCCAGTGAAATTTTTTTATGTACAGGACATCTGCAGTTTATAAAGAATTCTGTTTCTGCCACCAGCAGTTTGACCTGTAGTCACACAGGATTTTATGAAAATAACAGAGATGAAAATGGACTTTTATTTTCTCTCTGTTTGGTGCTCTAAGTGGGTTTGTAGCCACTTTTCTGTTACTTTAAGATTCTCATTTCAACAGGAATGGCCAGTAAAAGTTGTTTTATTTTTCCTGTTAAGGTTTATAACCTTTTTACATTTTTGACCTGTATTAGATTAGAATTTCATTATGCATTCCTTTTAGTTGAGGCGCTTCATAGTTTTCTGGAAATAGTCAATTTTTAGATTTTTATTATACATTCGAATGGCCGTTTTCCTGCTTTGTCTGCCTGCATATTGTATATTTGTTTAAATATATTCTCTACTTTTAGTCCATGTAAGTTTCATTTAGAAAGACATGCATTTATATTTTGTTTATGTAATATTCTACTGTAGGTGAAATCTTTTCAAAAATCAAGAGACTGGGTAGATAAGAATATATGAATGACTAATATTCAAAAGATTTAAACCATTGTGATGGCATGTGTTTCCAAATGGTAATATCTTGCAATGGCACACAGATTTAATAGATAAAGGTATACCTCAGACTTCACTGTGCTCACCAATCTTTGAGAATGAGTTTGGTCACCTGTTGGGCTTGATTTGGTTACTGATGCCTTTGGTTTTCTCCAGGAATGAAGTATTCAGCACAGTGACTCAGTATTTTTAGTTATTCTGCATGGGCTGGTAGTACCTCTGTTATGCTCTCAGTTACAATCAACTTAAAACTGTGTAACAGTCTTGGTACCTTTCAGTAGCTATGCATAATCCTGTGGCACAGTAAACTCCCAAGCCACCAGTGCAGTTAATGTGCTCTCATAGTGGTTTTCTATGCTATATGAAAATAGTCTTCAAGCCTTGGTTCTCTAATGCAGCTACCACAAGAGGTTGATATTTTTATAGTGGTGTGTAATCTCCTTTTCGGGAGGCTTTTTATGGAAGGTAGAATTTGTAAAAGTTAATATGCTTTGCCTCTCTACTGCATTAACATGCCATAGGCTCAGACTGTTTTTGTGTAAAGGATGTCAAAGAACGGCACTTTTTCTAAAGAGAAGTTTGATATTTTGTATGCTTGTTAAGAAAGTACAGTATTGGAAATTAAAGGTGGACAACTGATAATTGAGGAGTATGTCACTTAATTTTTTATGTATATTACCTGTTTACTTGTACAACTTCTTGTACAAATTACATGCAGCTTCATTTTCAAATGAATCCTTAAAATAAGGAAATCTTTTTAGAAAACATTTAATTTTTGTATTTTTGATTTTAAAGGCATGAGTTATGTCAATTTTCAGTGTATTAATGAAGATTTTAACTTTTCATCAGGTTTAGTGTTTTCTTACTATATTATCTGTTGTGTATGTAGTTAGCATATTGTGTCACTGAACTGTTTAAAAACCTAGCATGTAGAGCAAGCCTGTTTTGTGGAAAATCCTTATTCATTAAAAAATAATCATGGCAGATTTTCTGCAAAAAAAAAAAGCAAAAGTATTTGCAATTCAGAATACTGTTTTCTTTTTTTGTTTTCATTTTAATTTAAAGAAAGGTATTTTGCTTGCAGGAAAAAGTACTACAGATTCATTTTAATGAGAATCTTTGAAATGTATTTATCTTTAGGGCATCTGGGCATCTTTATGCTGTTTGTCTTCTGTCTTTCTTGAAATAAAATGTACATATGTTACCTTTCCATATGCTCTTCTCAAAATTGTGAACCTAGTTAATATTTCTCCTTGCTCCCTTTTTATGCTCAAACAGCAAAACCCAAAACCTATACAAGATCTAAATTTCCAGTGTACATTATAATTGCTGAAAGCTCTTCTGATTAAATACAGTCTCAAAGGGCTTTCCCATAACTGAAGGGAAATGTAAGCACCTATACCAATGTGCCTGTGGGCACTTTAAGTAAACACCAACTATAACCGTATGTTATTATAGTAAAGCTGTTTTCAGTCCTGTGCTAGGAGAGTTCCTTTAAGTCAACTGACAAGTAGGCAGTCGAGCATAACAAAGTTCTGTAAATAGACTAAGGGAAATTTTATATGGCCTGAGAAAATTTTAGACCAGTTTTCATAAATTTTTCATTACTTGATTTATTTTATATTTGTTAATACATAACTTAAAATTTTCAAAAATGACAATTATCCAGCTTCCTTCCACTTTAATATATTTTATCTTCTCATTGCCCCTGCTTTTATCTTTTGGTAGACGTTACCTTAAACACTTCCATATAGTTAAGCCGAGGTGTAATTTTATTGAGATGTACCCAGTCCCTTCAGTTCACCCAGGAAAATACAAACTCTTAAAGACACTAGTGAATACAGGGGATGGATACCTGATAAGATGTAGCAAAAGTGACCTACCTATATATACATTACAGCTCTGCAGTACATACTATAATTGTGGTATTTCCAGTGATAAATGTCTGACTTTTAAGACATTCTTTTAAATATTTATATTGTCAGGATGTTTTAATCAGTTGTGTTTTTTAATTCCATGTTATATATGTAGCCCTGATCAGATTTATATCACCATATTTCTCCTTGGGACTTAAAAAATAATTACCAATTTGAAACCATAAATTGTTTTATATTAGCTAGTATGTGTATTTATTTACCTGATGGCTTTATGTTTCCCAAAATTTGGGGGGGATTTGTTGAAAAGATTGTAACTTCTAGAAATGGCTATTTTCTTGTAACTGTCAGTGAAAATGGATGTGTACATTGTTTTTTTATATTTCTCTGCTTTTTCTGGTTTTTGTTTCTTGTTTTTTAGGGTTAAACAATGTGTTTTTTTTTTAAGTTATCTTTGGCCAGTGACTTTCTCAGCTAGTTATTAATTGCATTCAACCTTCTAAAGAAGTTCACTTTTTCATTGTTTTGTTCAGTCGACTTGCCTGAAAAAACAAGAGACTTCATCTCATCAGTGAAGACAGCATTTCATTATTCCTACAAATCTTTACAGCGAGCACAAAATTCTTCACAAGGACCAGGTCTCTTCCACATCTTGTGTCAATCACATAAAGCTGAAATGTAAAGGACACTGAAGCCTTCATTAAATGTACCAACATGATGGTGTTATATACATATCATTAGCTAGTTAAGGTTTTCTGACCTGACTTCTCTTTGTCTTCCTAGGTATTTATTTGTTATCTCTTTTCATCATGTGTATATCTAAATTAACTTAGTTAATAGTTACCCACTTAATAACTATGCCAAGCAACTAGGAAAGAATGTTTATTTTATTTCCCCTTATAGGGGAAGAGTGGACTGGGAACAAAAATGTATGGGCCAAAAGGCCTTAGGCTGTCATTCATTCACTTTCTTCCTCATGAACTATATATACTGAGTATTTTCTCAGTGCTGATGTGCTTGATGATGTCATTATTTTTCATGTCTTCCCTGAGTTGAAAGCCTGCTAGGAACCTGTATAATACATTTAAAGTTTTCAAAATAACCATAAAACTCAATATCTTATATTTAAATGCCATTTAAATTATTATTGGAATCCAAGTCTCACTCACTAGGATACATTTTTATAAAATGTTTCTCTGTATCTTGAATTGAAATTGCTTGCCCAGAGGCAAGAGTTCTGGAGGATATAATGAATGCATTTTGAGAAAATTTTTTAAAGGGGATAAGTTTATACTTAGTTACTTAGTGATTGTTTTGATATTAGTTAATATCTTAAAATACATGTGTGGTTCTCAAACCTGTTTATTAGAATTATTCTGAGGATCTTTTGAAATAAAGATTTCTGAGGCCTAGCCCCTGCAGAATTGTCTCTGGATCGAGAGTGGCCCTAAGAGTTCTGTGTTGTATTTTAAAAGTTCTCCAAGTAATTCTAATAGCCAGGTTTGGGAAACCACTGTTTTAAATAATGTGACAGTGGCTTGAGAGTAGGCAACAAAATAAAAGTTTACCAGACATCTCTTTGTGGTAGAGTTTTCTTTTTCTAAACGGACCAG
Organism: Phataginus tricuspis; assembly: GCA_029783875.1. Classification (NCBI taxonomy): domain Eukaryota; kingdom Metazoa; phylum Chordata; class Mammalia; order Pholidota; family Manidae; genus Phataginus; species Phataginus tricuspis. The sequence continues at coordinate 12,854,492 of JAQQAC010003584.1, read as the reverse complement.
ATTTCACAGAACTTATTCAAGATACATGGAGGAATGATGAAGATTGAGGCTACTGCTCATTATCATTCTTGTCTTTCATATTTTTTAAGAGTTTGCATTTCTAGCACTTGGAATAGTTGATCATATACATAGCTGAAGGACATCCCTGAATGAGACCATTATATATATTAACTGTAAAATATTCCACTATTTTTTTATTTTATAAATCTTTGTAGAAATAAGCAATGAAATACTACTTTCATCTTTTGAAATGAGATTTTTCAAGGCAGTGTCCTTTTGGCATTAAGGTAGAGGGGAACTGATATTCTCTCTGCCTTTATTCCACATGAATCAGTATAAAGTCATGGACATTTAAGAATCTCAGTTTAATTTCTACATATTTACTATGCAGTATAGCAGTGAACAAGTAATGTAGAGTTAGTTTTCTCATCTTCAAATGCCCTGATCACCCTACCTCACAGGGTTGTTGTGGGGATAAATAAAACTTTTATGGAAGCACATTTCTTTGATGATATTTTATCAGCCATTAGAAACAATATATAACAGCTTATATTTGTATAGTGCTTTTTTTGTTTACAAGTACACAGGTTTTTTTAAACATTCCCCTTTGATGATCTTCGGGACAGACTTGTAAAGAACACAGAGTAGGTTCAGAGAGAGCTGTGACCCAAGACCTCACAGCTTTTCTGAGATACTTGAATTTAAGTATCATTACAATATACTATTTCCCAAGGCCTTCCTATTCTTGTATAATCATGTTTGTATATACAAAGCTTCTCAAGTTTATGTCAGTTTAGGTAATAAAATGTTCTTATAAAGTAAGAACTCAAAAAGTTCTTATAAATAACTCAATGCAAAAGTTTGTGGTACAATTAGGTCCTAGAGTTTTAACAATCCAATTTTCAAACTAGAAGGAAATTTGAGCTTCTAAATGAATATGTTTATTTTACAGATAAGGGAGTGTTTAAAAGTGTCTTCTTCCCGAGATCACAGAGCTTGGATTAGAATCTAGGTCTCTTAATTACCATTACTTAAAGAAGTGACTTTCGGAGGAATGACATTCTTAATTTTTGGAACTACTCTGCAGAAGTGAAATAAAGCCTGAATAAAGAAGGGTTTTTTTTAAGTAGAGATAAATGGCAAGAAAGAACCAGATTGTGTTGAGCTAAGATGAGAAATTTACACTTGATGTAATAATTTATGGCATAAGTTACAGATTAAGTAACTTAAACCAATATAACAAAATAGCACCCTGATCCCATCCCAGGTGTTGTCTTTGGTGAGACTTTTTTCTCCAGCTTTATTGAGTAAAACTGACATACAACATTAAGTTGTACAAGGTGATGACTTGATACATGTATATAATAAAAAGTATTTACCACTATAAGGTTAGTTAACACATCCTTCACCTCACATAATTACCATTTTTGTTATGAGAACATTTAAAATCTCATAGCAACTTCCAAGTATACAATACAGTATTGTTAACTATAGTCACCGTGGTGTACATTAAGTTTGTGAAAAGTTAGAACCTCCTGCAACTAGAAGTCTGTACCCTTTGACCAGCATCTCTTCATTTCCACCCCCAAGTCCTGGCCGTGATAAGACTTCATAACAATTTTCCCTAAGCTACCAAGGAGTTTAATGCACGGACAGTTTGAGAGTCAATGCAGTAGGCCTTTAGAAATAAATGACTGGACTTAGGTGAACAGTTGACTTGGAAGTATGATTAGTAAAAGCATAAAGTTCAGTCAAAAGACCTAGATAAATTCAAGTGATAACTCATCTTTAGGATAGAGAAAGAAGTTCTCTGAGCCTCAATTTTTTCACTCATAAAATGGGCAGTGATCTACCTTTGAGACTTATAGGGATGAAATGTAAAATTAGGTTATAAACTGGAGAGCAATATACAAATAACTACCAGAATGGGAATGTTAAGCCAGCTAGTTCTCTTCAGAGTATGTGACACACATACAAAGGGTTTTGGGAGATGTGTGAAGCTAGAGGGGGCAGAAAAGGGCAGTAGAATCAGGATATTGTAATACCACCTGTCAGGGAGAGCTTATGAAGAAAAACATGGGCTGTAGGGTATATTCAAATGGAGACTGGAGAAGTGATGATGGAGAGGTCATCTGTGTTAACATGTTTGATGAAAATATGCTAAAATGGGTGATTAAATTAAGTATTGAGTGGCTTAAGAAGTCTGGTAAGTAGTTGGGGAAGCAGGCTCATAAAAATGATTGGCAGTAAAGGATAAAGCAAATGAACTAGGGCTTTAGTGATACCGTATAGGGAGCCTGATGTATGGCAGTATTTGTTGAAGGTAGCTATAACTAGCTTTTCTAATTACAGTAGAAATCATTTTCAAACACTACCTTAGTATGTGTTAGACACTATGCCAGGCTCTGCAAGTGGCAGAATAAAACCAACCTGACGCTGCCCTCAAGCTTATGGTCTATCAGTGGGGACTGACAGTAAGTTCCATTGGCAAAAAGGTCATGGAGGAGAAGAGGGGCTTCGGAGGTGCTTTAATAAATTAGTCTGGAAGTCAGACTCGGGTTGGCTGAAAAAGTATTGTTTAAACAGATCTGTAGAATATTTAAAGAATGTAAAGCTAAGCTTTGTTGGGGTGTGGGGTTGGTAAAATCAAGCAAGGGAATGAATGATCAATTTGTCTTAATGTATAAGGGATGGAGTGCGTGTGTGGGAGACCAGTTAGGAAAGTTACACAGAAGTTGGCCTAATCCTCAACACAATGTATTCCCTTTCTCCAAGACAACATACGGTTAGTGCATTGGGTGCTGTCATCATAATGGACCATCTGAGGTCAAGAGACTGATACTCTTTATTTATTGTATGGCTTGTCTGGTTTACTGAAAGGAATAAGAAAGTACCCTAGGATTTCATGGTACCCTGTAAAAGTTATGTACTGAAAAGTGTACAGGGATTGAGCGGAGACAGATGCTGTCATTTCCTGTCTTTTAGGGTTCTTGGGTAAGGTTTTGAGGGGGGAGGAGATTAAAATGAAAAAGATCTCTATATTAAATCATATAAAGCAAATCTTTTAACATTTGTAATAACTCAGCAATTTGATATTTTATAACTGAGTTTTAACCTGGTCTATTTGTAATTAAAAGCTCTTCAGCTTTACCTTATTTCATCTGTATGAGATTTTGAGTCTGGTACTTAAGGCACTTCCACTTAACAGCCATGATCACCTCTGTTTCATTTCTGCTGTCATTTACAATCCTATGCTTTAACGAAGTTCTTGAAGGCAGAGGTTTTAATGTTAATTTGTCCAACAAACATTCATCAATTACTCTGCTCATCTGTAAAATGGGAATACTGTTATGTGGGCTTACAAAGTCACAGGTTAGTATTAAGGACTAAATGAAGTCCCAGCACATAGTTCTAGACAATTGTTTTTTCCCAGTTTCCTCATTTCAAAAAGCAGCAGGCACAATGCTGTGAATAAATTCTTAATTTCTACTTCAAAAGTTTATCAATGCTGCATACACATAGTCCATGTATTTTTCCATAGCACCTCCAACCCCAAGCCCTGTTTTCAATTATAGGTGGTTTAATACCTTGAACTTAATATCTCCCAAACCTAGAATAGTACTTGAAGGCAGGCACTCAATAATTATTTGTTGAATAAATGAAGGAATGAACTCATTTCAAAGTTTGGACTTCTTTTTTTAAGTCTAGAAAACTGATTCATTTAGTGCAACCAGAATTGATGAGACGCAGGGGAACTGATTCATACTAATTAAACTCAAAAGACACTAATTTTTAAGCCAGATTTCAATTTATTTACTGTTGCAAGTTTCCTCCTTATGAAACAATCACAATCAGATGCCTGATATGTAAGTGTAGAATCAGAAAGTCTATTTAAAAAATCATAATGGCTAATACCAAGTCAATAGAATGCCCTCATTTCTACTAGGTATCTGCCAAGTCTGCAGGTCAGCTTACCCTTTTCTCTAGTGATTATCAAATATCTCTAGAGATTATCTTGTTCTTTGGCCTCACCTTCCCTATATTGGACCTCCTTTCTGTTTACATTTTTTCCCCCTAATATACCTTAAACATCTTCAGGCACATTGATACAGATGGCATTACCACTTCAGAAAGTCTTGCTCTCCTGAGACTCCACCTTGTGGTAGCTGATTGGAGCTGGCACGTTCTTAGCCACTTACTATTTCCTAGTTGAGGTTGCTACAGTGCTGTGGGCTTGCTAGTAATGTAATACAAAAGCGTCTTCTTTGGGACCCCACTGTGTTTTTCTTTTGAGACTACCTTTCATGAAGAGAAACAATGGCCTGATGGTTTTCCTTGGGAAAAAAAGTTTTGCATAAAAATTTATTCATGCAGTCATTCAACAGTTATTAAATGCCTACAGATGCCAAACTATGTACACAGACTTAAGTACAGTGGAGCTTAGCCTCTAAACATCTTTTACCTTTAATTAGAGACGTATTTGTTAAAATTTTTAGCCGAGGCCAAGAATGGAATTTACTGGGAAGATACTGGGGTACCTTATAGCATTTAAAGGAGATCTGGACAACCGGACATGAAAGTTAGGCAGGAGGAAATATGGTGGCCTGGGAAATCTTCAGGAGTCTGTGGTCTTCCCTTCAGGGTGCTGTCATCAGCCGCCAACTCCAAGGCCCTGAGAGCCTTGAGTTCCAAATGTTAAAGTCCTGGGAAAGAATCTTTTTGTTACCACTGCATAATTCACCTCAAAACTTAAGAAGCTTAAGATAGCTTATTTCTTACAATCTGTGGGTTGACTGGGCTCGGTTGGGCAGCTCTTGCTTGGGGTCTTCTGTGGTCGCATTTCAAATGGTGGTTGGGGTGGGATCTTCTGAAGGCTCAACTCGCCTGGAGACTAAGATGGCTTCTTCACTCCCAAGTCTGGCGTCTGCTGGGATGTCTGGGAAAGCCAGATGCTGGCTGATTATTATTCTCCCCCTGAACAGCCTCTCCACATGGTCACCTTGAAACAGCATGGTGTCATAGGGTAGTAAGAATGCTTGAATGAGCTGGCTTCCCCAAGACTGAGCACCCCAAAGGCACAGGTGAGGCCGCAGGGCGTGTTACAGCTTACCTTTGGGTGTCACATCTGCCCCATTCTACCGCTCAGAAATGAACCATCAGATTAGCCCAGTCTCAGGGAAAGGAAACTACGTAAGGGCTTGAATACTGGTCACTGTAGGGCCATCTCTGGAAACTAGCTACCAGAGAATCTGATGGTTCCACTGGATTACTTATATCTCACTTAGCGGCAGATCCAGATTTTATATGGTTTGAAACATATAATTTGGAGGGCTTTCTTGAAGAACGGAAAGGCCCATGCAGTGAGGGGACCTGAAGCTCAAGTTACGTTGAACTTCACCGTCAATCTGCTTCTGACCCCCATTTTGCGAATCAGCTCTGGTAAAGGAACAAACATGGCTTTAGGGAGCCCACTTACTCTTATGTACCAGGACAATTTCCAGAAAAGGAGGAATCGTGAATTTTCCCCACCCCTCCCCAGGATTGTCCAGTGTTCAGTTCAATCTAATCTGATTGTTAGAATAACTAGAACTCAGTTCTCCTGACTTCCAATAGTGAATTTTTGAATATATCATATTCCACAGTATTTAAAAATTTTTATTTACAACCCCCCCAAAACAAAAATGTGGTAGAATTGGAAGGATACATATTAAAAAAAAAAACTTTACTATCCTTTCTGTAACTTTTTCCTTTGGCTTCTTCTTAAATGTTAATGTCCTTCAAGGTTCCTTCTTATTCTATCCTATCTTCAGATGGCCTCTACTTTCACATGACTCCGTCCACTACCATAACCAGATGACTGCTAATCCTCTGTAGCCCAGACCTCTGATTCCAAATGCCCATTAGACGTTCCTATTTCCATGTCCCACAGGAATGTCAAGATTGTGTGGCCAAAACTTAATTTGTCCTTATTAATATAAGAGACACTATTCAATCGTTTTCAAAAACATTGAGCATTTACTACATGCCAGCCACTGGGAATACAATAGTAAAGAACACAGACAAGGTCCCTGTGTTCCAAATAGGCATTAAATAAGTAAACAAGATCACTAGAGATTGTGATAAATGCTATGACAAAAACAGAGTGATGAGATAAAGTAACTGGGGGAGGCTCCTTGTAGTAGGGGGAGCAGGGAAGAGCTTTATGCAAAGATAACATTTGAACTCTGAAGGAGGAAGAAAAGCCAACCATGCAAAGAAGAATGGACAGAGCATTGTAGGCAGAAAGAACAGCAAGTAAAAAGTTCAAAAATAAGAAAAGGCTTAGTAGGCTGGAGAGTCAATAGCAATGAAGTTAATGAAAGACTGGCATAAGGGGCTAGTGGGAAGTAAGAGTCAGACTATGTGCAGGGCCTTGTAGGCCATTGTTAAGGAGTTGGATTTTACTCTCAAAATTGTAAGCCACTAAAGGGATTTCATCTGGGAGAAAGGGGTGTCATGATGTGATTTACATTTTTAAATAAGCAAAAACTGCCTGGTATGTAGTGAATGGACTGTAGAGGATGAAAAGTGGAAGAAGGAAAAAAAAAACTGGGAGGTTATTATGGTAGAACAATCTAGAGAAAGCTTGGATTAAGGTGGTTGCAAGATATATGGAGGAAATTAAATGTATTCAAGATTAGTAACTCTTCTAAGATGAAGTAAATCACAGAACTGATGGTAGACTGAATTTAGAGGCTGAGAGAGAGGAAGAAAGCAAGGATAGCTCCCAGGTTTTTCACTCCAGCAGCTATATAAGGGTGTCACCACCACTCATTCTCCAAAGGCATTATTACCCTCTACTTCTCCCTTTCCCTACTCGCCCATATCCAATCAGTCACTGCATTAGTCAGGTTTATACAGAGAAACAGAATCAATATGATATGTATATATACATAGAGAAAGAGATTTATTTTAAGGATTGGCTCACATGATTGTGGGAGCTGGCAGGTCCAAAATCTGCAGGGTGGGCCAGCAGCCTGGAGACCCAGTAAAGAGCTGGTGCTGCAGCGTACAAGTGCAGTCAGGAGGCAGAATTCCTTTTCCTCACTGGGTTTTCTTAAGGCTTTCAACTGATTGGATGAGACCCATCCACATTCTGGAGAGTAATTTGCTTTACTTAGTCTACTGATTTAAATGTCAATCAAATACAACAAATACATACATTCACAGCCACAAGACTGTTTCACAAAAACTTGAGTGCCATGGTCTATCCAAATTGGCACATAAAATTAACCATCACAGCTATTAAATTCTGTTGATTTTGGCCCTTAAATCTCAGATTGGTTCCTTCCTCTCCTTTGCTATTTTAGCTTTGTATTCTCATTTAATTAATTCCTATTTACTTAGTATTAGATACTGGGCCAAATGCTGAAGGCACAACTGTGAATAAAAGATAAATTGCACCCCAGGGACCTTACCTTGCCTGTCTTGCCTTCTTCCAATCCATCTTTATAAATGGATGCCTGTATATTAAAATGTTCCTCACTTTTATGTAGAGAGTTATCTGAGGACCTTGTTTAAAAGCAGGTTCTAATTCAACAGATCTGGGATGGGGCCTGAGATTCTGCAGATGCTGCATTTCTAACAAGCTTCCCAGGTGTTGCTGCTGATCAGGTACAAACTTTGAGTAACTGCGCTATAGAATATCTCTTCAAAGACTTACTTGCAGACTCTCTGAAAAGATTACACAAGAAATAGAGAACAATGGTCGCCACCAGAAAGAACAGAAAGGCCGATCACTGTATATACCCTTTTATAACTTGAATGTTGTTCCAAGTAATTGCATTACATATTCGAAATTAAATTAAGAAAACCACAAAAACAAAATAGTATCTGAAACTGCTCACTTCTTAAAACCCTGCAGATGAACCCAGTGGCCCAAAGGGCAAGAGTGCAGCTTAGCCCATCTTAAAACCTTTATTGTGATCAGTTTACCTGTTAAGCTTATCTTCCATTGCGCCATTCATTCAGGTCAGGGACCACATGGGTTCTTTCCACCCGAAATCCACTTGAGCGATATCCCTGGGTCTTTGAAAACCCAGTTCTCACAGCGCTTACCTCAGGAAGCCCTTCATGCATCCTCCCGCTCCCCAACCCCCACCTTTAATGTTACCTTTTTATATTTAACCTCATAATGCTTCATTTTGTTGCATTAATCACACTGTGTCGAAACTTGATTACAAGTCTATCTTTGCTACCTGACTGTGCGCTACTTGAGGACAAGGATGGAGCTGATGCCTAACGCAGTTCCGAAATTATTCTGGGAAAGAATGAAACATGCACTGGCCTCAAGGGACTCAGGAAGAGAAAAGGGTCCAGCGCTTCGATGCCTTCCTAACTCGGGGCAAACGCGTCAGGAACTGACTCGGAGCACCCTGGAAGCCAGAGGGACCCCTTCCCCAAGTGTGCAGCCGGGGAGGAGGCCATCCCCCGCCCACAGAGGCGGGAGTGACGTTCAGCCCGCTTCGGAGAGGGGCGTGGAGTGGCTGGGGGTCTCCCTGGCATTTGCCAGCGGCCACAGGCGGCGATCAAAGTGACCTGAGGGAGGCCCACCCTACCGGTCCGGGTGGAGCTGGGGTTGGCAGGAGAGGGGTAGCAAGGACAGACGAACGCCAAGCGCCAGGCAAGAGAGACCGCCCTGCTAACTTCTCCGCACTTACGGTTCCTCCCCGTGGCCCAAGCTGGGGCGGCGTTCTCCGGGCCGCGCTCTCTCTCCCCGCCCCATAGCCGGCAGGACCGTCCAGCGTCGCTGGGTGCCAGACGCTCAGCCCCGGCCTCCCTCCTGAGCCCTGCTCTGCAGGGTTCGTTCCACGCTCTCTCCCCGCGCGCACGCGCGCCGGCGCCACGGGGGGCAGGGCCTGGCCCTCGGCGTGCAGTCAGCCACAGTCCCAGCCTGCCCCGCGCCGGCCATCGAGAGCAAATTCAGTGACTCACCTCCGCCGCGCGTACTCCGCGCCCGCTCTCTCCGCACACACGCTCACACCCGGCCCGAGATGGCGGCGGCGGCGGCAGCGGCGGCAGCGGGGGACTCCGACTCCTGGGGTGAGGAGGAGCTCCCGGGGCAGGGCCCGGGCCGGCGCTGGCCCCAAGCCGAGGCAGGCACTAACGCGGCTTGCTCTCTTCCGCAGACGCGGACGCATTCTCCGTGGAAGACCCGGTGCGGAAGGTGGGGGGCGGCGGCCCCGCCGGCGGGGACCGCTGGGAAGGCGAGGACGAGGACGAGGACGTCAAGGTGGGTGCGGGCCGAGGCCCCGGGCAGCCGGGGCGGGCTGGGTTGCCCGCTGAGGGGCGGGAGGACTCCGGGCCCAGGGGCGCCGCCCGGGCCTGCGGGCCGTGGGACCGGGCGCGAGCGTAGGGCCGGCTGCCCTATTCTCCGCTCTCTGGCCACACGGGCCGGAGACGGGCTGCCTGGCCTTGTGGACTTCCTTGGCAGGGCGGCGGCGATACGGACCCCAGCCCTCTGTGAGGGTCCGCGCCCAGGCCTGGTTGCCCTCCGCCAACTGGCGAGGGCGGTGACAGCAGCGGCAGGGCTGGCCCACGTGTAGACTTCGCGGTCTGGAGCTGCTCGCCGGGACGGGACTAGGAGGTCGGGGCTTGGGCCCCATGGCTTATGCCATATGGAAAGTCTTGCAAGCCCCTCTGAGTTTAAGAGCTCAGGTCTCCCGGGCCATTTGTAGGTTTGTTCGAGCAGTTAAATGAATGAAATATTGTAGTTGAATTACAACCTTTCTTCACGTATGACAAATACAAACAGCAAACTGAAATAACTTTTAGCCTCTCCTCCCCCCGCTGTGGGAAAAGGATGAACTGAGTACTGACATAGCCAGCAGTTAATGGTCAGAAACCTGGGTATGTTCACAGAGCGACCTGAAAAATTTAGAGTTGAGTGAGTGTTATTCATCTACACAGAAACGACACCCAAAGAAACATTGATTTGGTAGTTGGAGTAGATGAGGGGGCCAGTGTTAATTTTTTCCCAATGCCTTGTAGATCTGAACCAGATTTACCTTAGTCCTTTGCTTTTGAAAATTACTTGGGGGCCCATCATATGGCTTCAGATGACATTATGACTACTGCATTCCAGTTTTTTTTTATTTTTAAATAGTTACAAAAGTGTCAAGCCCAGAATGTTTAGATTTATTGACAAAGTTCTCAAAATGTTTTTATATTTGTTCAGATAGAGTTATGTATGAATTGGAAAGTGGGTTTTTTTTTTGTGGTTTTGATTCACTTATGAATGTTTTATTATTCTAACCTTCCAACACATACTGAAAACCCTACAAATCCTGCTTGAAATGAAAAAATCTAAGCTAGATAATCACTATGGGCTTAATTCATACTGCTTTTGTTTGGATTTTACCCTTTTCTCCTGAGTCTCATGAGGTGGATGTCCAATTTATTGAACAGTCTGAGGTTCAGGAATGATGTGAGCTTTGCTCACATGTGGAGTTAAATGAGTAGTACTATTGTGAGTATACTTAGATGCTTTATTTACATGTTGTATAGACACAGAAATGGATTGTGTTAACCTCAGGGCAAGATACTAGTTACTTCCCTACATTGTAGTAGATTTTCTTAGTTCAGATTTGTCCTTTCACTTTTTCTGTGCATAGATAGCAGTTAAGACATCTGTTAGGAAAATTGGGACTAAGTAAGCAAAAGAGAAGGAAAGATTAGAGAAATCAGGAAAGAAGTATTAGAAAGTAAGGTTTGAATGGAGTAGTCTGAACTGATACTAGCAATCAGCCTGCCTGAGATTATGGATCTAAATAGTGTCAATCCTGATAAATATCCTGAATACTTGGAACTAATTTTGGAGGTTATAAGTTGTAAGGGACCATGAAAGGTCATCTTGTCCAGTCACTCTTTCAGTGCAGAATTTTTCTTTTATACGAGCTTCTTTCTTGATTGTGGAGAAAGTGAACCTGCTCATTTTATTTCCGAGTTGAAATGTTGGCTTATTTCTGTTGAGTTTCTCCAGGGTTCTCAAGATACGGTAACCATAGAGTAGTGTGAGCCTGGACTTTGGAGTAAGACACACCTGGGTTTATATTGTTGCTTTGACATTTTCTATATCTGTGGTCATAAGCAAATTAAAATTTTTTTTCTTTTCTAGCTTCACATTCTGTAAATTGTCATTATAGAAATTACCTCGGGATTATTTTGCATTTTAAATGAGGTAATATGTCAAACATTCAGCAGAGTTGCCTGGTGCTTGGCAGGCACTCAGTAAATATTAATTCTCTCACTTCAATATGTAGTCTTGATTTTTCTGGCTTCTGGAAAATATCAAAACAGCTTAGGCTCTATAGATCTAGCACCTGGGATTTATTTTGTGCCCCATTTTGTGATTTCCTAAATTCAGAAGGAGTAAGGTCTCTCCACATTGGCTGTTTACTGTGAATATTGAATATTGTCTTTTGAATGGAATGATCATGGTTATCGTGCAAGTTTTTGCTTGCTCAGAGGTTACCAGTCTAGAGTTGAATTTTATCACCTTGCATGGTAGTAATACCAAATTTCTGAATCCTGGTGTTTTAGTACTTTATGCTTCTATAGGAAGATGCAAACAAGACTTAGTTTCCATGAGATCGAATAATCAGTCTTAAATAATACAATTTGAGTTTTTTAAAAGTCTTCAGAAGTAAAGCATATAGAAACAATTTCTTCAGTTTATGTCAGCATCTAGTGTTTAACCATTAAGAATATATATTTAATGTCATCTGTAATGTTCTGAGAAATGAAAGGAAAACTGAGGCCTTTGTTACAGTAGATGCTCCAGTAGTTTACTATTTTGCAGTAGACCGTATAGCATTTTGCTGCCCTTGACTTTTCAAATAGCTGTCTGGCAATGGCAGAGATGGATTTAGGTAAAAGTGTAGAATTAATATTTGTAGGAGAAGAGCCTGTACCTTCCCAGTTAGAAAGGTGAGAGCTGGGGAGCATGCTTGCCTGTCACACTAGCTTTACCCTTCTTACTATCCCGATGTTATGCAGAGGCAGTGGAGGAACTTGGCTTATATCACTGGGCTGTGCTGACTAAGAAGGCAGTTAGTGCCTACATACACACTGCAAGCAACTTTTTACTCCATTTTACTAGTCTCCCAGCATTTCAGTAGAACAGATTAGAAGCTAGATTTATTCAAGGGGTGTAGAATTTTGAGGAAACTTGTGGCTGTGTTCAAGCATCTTGGGCATTTCCTTCCATAACATTATTATAGAATTTCTTAAATAGATCCTAGAGAATGACTTAGTTGAAACCTGCCTGCCTCATCTGACCCATTCAGCCATCTGTGAAGGATCCTATCCAAATTAATAGTTTAATTCTATCAGAGTAAGGATAATTTTCAAGTGTTGGAAGCAGCACTTCTGAAGAAGGGAATCTTTATTTCAGAGAAATGTGAGATTATTGGAAAATACTCAGAGGTGAGCATTTTGCTAGTAAGTGGGTATCTTTAAGTATATATGTAACTTTTTATGAAAAATCCCAAATGTATGTGAAAGTAGGAAGAAAAATTCAATAAACTGATGACCGGTCTTATTTGTTCTATATCCCCACTTAGTGCTCTCCTCCCCAACCAGATTATTTTAAAGAGAAATCCTAATACATCATTTCAATACTCTGGCAGTTTTTATAAATAAACTAATACGTTTTACGTTTGGAAGCATGTTTACTAATGAAAAATAGTTAACGTATGTATTGGTCATGCTCGTCTATTGAAAATAAATAAGCCACTTGTTTAGTGTTAGGTATCTTCATCTTGCTTAGCCAAGCATTTAAAGTAGAATTGATTAATAACAGTTGTGAATATAAGACAGGTATGTATTGAGATGGAATTAACTGAGTACTGAGCCATACTTGATAGGATGTTAAAAACTTAATAAGTGGAATTGAATTAAGTAGAATTTATTAAGGTAGGTACTCTGGCTTCCAGAGACCAGCGTAGGTCTGAGATGATGGAAAAACATTTGGGCTTCTTTTTAAAAACTGAACATTGCTGGGAAGTCTAGCCTTGCCAGGAACTCATTACAGAGTTCTAAGCTTCTCAGAGAATGTTCAGCTTACAGAACACCAAAAAAAGGCTCTTTTCCTGATAAAGGTTATGGTTTACATAAACCAAACCACTTAAAGAAAAAAGGGGAAGGAGTATATGTTAGTTAATGGACTGTTTGCTGTGGGGTAGAATTTAACTGCTGTTTTAAAGCTACTACTATTTGACAATCTATAAATATATCTTGCTTAAGTTGGAAAGCATTTTCAGCCCTAAATGTGTTCTCTCATTGCATGTGACATTTTGTAGTTGTACATTATAAAAATGATAAACCAGCCAACTTTTGACTGCATTATTAGAAATAAAAAGAAAGCAGGCTTTAAATTTATATTGTTTTGCTTGCAGTTCTTAGTCATGTTCAGTTGGGAAGCAGGTTTTACACTTGAAAAGCAGCCATCTCTTTCAGAGAAATGGCTCAAATGATGTTGGAATGGCTCAGATGTGTAGAAGAGGAGACTAGATAAGCAAGTAGTTTATAAACAGTCTCTGTAAGGAAGCTGGCTATTTTAGGAGAGTGGCTTGTGTGATTCTTCTGGAAATAAATTGGGTATTATAATCGGAAGATACGTTGCCTATAAAATAATTGGGTAAGAAACTTAATTGGATATTCATGGGTAATCTCTTGAACCAACCATTTAGGGCTTACTAAATTACAGACTTATTCCACTCTTATTTTAGGTGTTTCTGTAGGAATCCTTTTTGTATTTTTCTGAAATTATTGTCAAAATTTACAAAGTCCTACTGTTTACATGAAATTGGGCAGATTTAGATTACTTTTTGGGTACTTGCAAATTTTTTATGTAAGGAAACAAAAGAATTTCCTGGGGAGAGCTACCTGGCCTGTTTGGGATTTCATCTGTTTGGAAGTGTGACACATCTCTTTGCTGATGTCACCAAGCTCCCTTCCTTAGGGGCTTGTCCCTAGTGTGGTAGTAACTTCAGGGCACACTTTTTTGAGTACTCTGGAATGAAGGTGAACAGGCAAGGGTTGCCTTTCATGGTCCTTTTATGAACCGAGGAGTAGGTGTCATGGCTATTCTCAGGACTCGTTGATAAGACTGCTGCTTTTGTCACTGAAGTCCATTCTGTGGTGGAATTCTAGGTTAGCCCCATTATATCTGTGCTGATGGTACCATTTAACTTATTGTCTGGGATGAGGTTTATGGTTTAATGGGGAGACCACAGATACAGGAATAGAGGTGGGACGTAGAGTTGGCATGGAGGAGATCCTGAGTGAGCAGTGGTTTGGGTGATGTTTTACTGGGAAAGGGAACATCAGCATCGAACAAAAATGTTCCTTTGTTGTGTCTGTTTCTCTGCCTTGGAGTTTTGGGGATGTAGCTGCTCATTCTCAGCCATACCTCTCCCCTCCTAGTACCAGAGAGTGCTAGATTAGTTTCTTAAAATTAGAAAAACCATCATAGGCATTTGAGATGGGAAATCGATATAGTTGTAGCTGGACATATCCTCTTAGGATGTGCCATAACTCTTCTCTTTAATGAGATTCCCTGCATTCCAGGGAAGCTCATTCCAGAACTTACTGGAAGAATGAATTTTGGTGGAGAAGGACCTAGTTTCTAGATAGTTATTTTGTGCTTAAGGACTCAGGTAAGAAATCCTGTTTACCATGACACTTTAAGGGAATGTTGGTCCATTCAGAACAGCTTTCTTCAATATGTTTCACTGAGATTGTGGGACAGCTATCTTGGGGCCTTATGTGCTTATCTGTGAAACAGGGATAACAGAACCACCTTACAGGACTTCTTTGAAGGTTAACTCTGTTCCTCCAGTGTGGACCACTTAGCTTGGTGCCTGGTGCAAAGTAAGCCCTCAGGAGGTGCTGTCTGGTGTTACTGTCACACCTGTTACCAGTAGAGTTGTGAATATGCACTCCCTGGAAGTAAGCAAGTGGTCCT
The DNA here is from genome assembly GCA_029783875.1 of Phataginus tricuspis. Classification (NCBI taxonomy): domain Eukaryota; kingdom Metazoa; phylum Chordata; class Mammalia; order Pholidota; family Manidae; genus Phataginus; species Phataginus tricuspis. The sequence continues at coordinate 12,839,485 of JAQQAC010003584.1, read as the reverse complement.
CCTATCTGAAGCACTGTCTAATAAGCAGCATATCACTTACACCCACTTTCCTATGTTCTGTGAAGATGAAAACAACAAAAAATGCCTGGTAGTTAACTTTTATTTTTAGCTCTCTGGTTCATTTTATACTATTTTATATTGATATAAGCACCTAAGCAAACTAGCAAGGTAATATAAACATTTGCTCTAATTTCTGACTCTAGTCTTAGATGTCCAAACAATGACTGGCTGGTTTGCCTTCAGTCTGTTAACTCTAAATTATGGGTAAAATTGCCTAGGTAAGGTGATTTTAAAAATATTTTTACTTTTATACAGACTTCTTCCCATTTTTTTTGCAGACCCCATGGCACTCTTAATTAGGATTTTTTATTTTGGTGGACTTACAGATCTTTAAGAATCAAAGCTTGGTAAGTTTGTATACCTAGACAGATTCAGGTTTATGGCCTCTTTTGTTATGAAACCAGAAGCTTGGTGTCATAGTTAAGGCACATTAGTCAGCTGCTGCGTCTTCCAGTAGCATCAGGGCCTCCTGCTTTGCATCTGCCATCCTGTGGCTTGGCTGGAAATGGTGTGTCCTAGTGTGCCTGGTGGTTGCTGAGGTAATGCTCAGGCTACCTGTAGATTAAAGTCCTACTTAAATACAGGGCTGTGTCTATCCCTATTAAATTTAAGCCATGTAAATTCTGTGGAGTCTTTAGAAAATTACTTGATAATCAGTTTATATTTAGCTCAGTGACTGTGTTAGGCATAAAAAAGACAAGAGCACAGATCCACCTTAAAGTGCCCTGCCTAGGTTAGGGGGTGGGTTCCAGGAAGCTGTTGATCAGCTCCTGAGCTTGAATCACACTTAATTCATCAATAGGATTGTGTTGTGTGGAATATTGCTTAAAGTAATTGAGCAGTTGGCTAGAATGTTGGATGCTTTTACCTTTGGGGAAGTAAAAAGTACAAGGTCCTCTTGGCTTTTTATTTAAAATGTGGATTACTTTAGGAGAGGCTTTGTTTTGGCTTCAGTTGTCTTGTGTTTTAATTGTTAATTTTTATAGACTTAGACAAGTTGATATAAAAGTTCATATGGAAGAACAAACATGCAGGAATGACCAGGAAGACCTGAAAACCTATAAGGGGGCCTAGCCTTAGCCTACGTAAAAACATACTGTAAAGCCTCTGTCATTAAAGCAGCATGGTTGGTACTAGTGCATGAAGAGACAACAGACAGTGGGGATAGGGTAGAAAGCAGAAATAGACCAAGTTTAGTATATGGTAAATCACAGGGCAAGATGGATGTTTTGACAAATGATGCTGTGACAATTGGTTAATCATTTGGAAAAAAGTAAAATTAGAATACCTCATACCATAAAAAAAGAAAAAACTCAAAACGGATTAGAGATCTAAATGAAAAAAACAATGAATTCATGCATGTCCTAGAAGAAAATCCCTTGCTATAAGAAAAGATTCTCTAAATGACTCAGAATTGAGAGGCAATAAAAGAAAAAACTGATAAACTTTACTGCATAAATCTGGTGGGCTGCATAGCATTTCATACGGAAACACTAGAGGCATTTCCATTAAAGGAAGAAAGAAGAGGCAATGACGCCCATTATCTCTGCCACGATTCACATTGTACTAGAGGTTTAGCCAGTGCAGTTAGATAAATCAATTGTGCAGGCATAAGAATTGGTAAAGAAGTAAAGCTGTTTCTTGTTTGCAGATGATACAGTACTATACCAGTAAAACTCTAGATCAAAGGTAAGACTAAAGTGATAAATTCAGTAAAGTAGCAGGATATAATATTAACATACAAATCCCATAGCTTTTCTATACACAAATAATAAACCAGCAAGGTAATACAAACCCTATTTAGAAAAAAAAAACCCTATTTACAACAGCAACACAGAAGATGAAATATTTAGGAATAACCTAAAGAAAAATGCATAAAACCTCTAATAGAGAAACTTTAAAACACTCCTTAAAGGATACAGAAGTAGTAAACTTGGACAAATGGGAAAACAGCCCCTTTTCTTGGCTAGGGAGGCTCAACATTATAAAGATGTCAGTTCTCCCACCATAATTTATAAGTCTAATGTAACACCAAAAAAATACCATCAAGACTGTTTCTATGGAGATAGGTTGATAATGAAGGCCACATGGAAAAGTAACCATGCAAGAATTATTAATGGAGATCCTTTCCTTTAGGATAACTGGGATGACGATGATGATGAAAAAAAAGAGGAAGAAGAAGTAAAACCAGGTGAGCCAATGGGGTTCGTCTATTTTTGGCTTTATATCTCGGTGAGCTTCAGGTGCTTATGTTAAGACAAATGACAGAATGCTCACAAAATTGAAAATTTTGGTATTTAAGAAGCAGATATCCTTATATTCTCACATTATTCTCTTCTCCCTGCATCTCTTCTCTCCCCTCAAAGCATAGTCAAATTAGATACTACCTGCCATTTTTCTGTTTAGCACTGTCATTAGGAGGAGAGAGTAGAGGTGTGGCATCATAGTTGAATGATCTAAATCCTGCTTAAAGGACGGTGGGGAAATAGGAAGAGACGCTCAGGCCTTAGGGGTGAGAAGAGGCAAAAGGAAGAGTCCCATAACTTTCTCTTGCCAGGAAATCACGACGTGAAATTAGAGCTGGGAGAGGTTTGGTCTCTTGAAATACGTGTCATGTCTGTCTCATCGAGCTAGAAAATATTCAAGATAACTGATTAAAACATTTCTTTACTTTCAGAAGTAAAAGTTTCAGAAAAGAAAAAAATAGCAGAGAAGATAAAAGAGAAAGAACGGCAACAGAAGAAAAGGCAAGAAGATATTAAAAAGGGGGTAAGTACTGTTTATTATCTAAAATACAGAATTTTCACATCAGTTGTGGGGCAGTGTCTCTAACAGGGAGCAAATATTATGTAGTAGATAAGCAAATCAAAAAAGTCAACTTGTGCTTTTTGCAAAAACCAAACCCAGAAGCTTATGTATCTGAATGCCTTTGAAGTTTTCACAAACATTCAGAACAGTCGCAATTATATAGTGACTGCCAGCGGTTTTTGCCAGTGCCTGCAGTTCTTTCTTGTGATTCGTCTTTATTTGCAGTGTACATACCAAGTGAAATACAAAAAGCATCCATTTTTGTGCCATGTACAATGTAAGTGTTTTCTTCTTAATTATTTGGAGCAAGATCAGGAATATTTTATTAATTTATTTGTTTTTGAATACAAGACACATTTATGTGATCAAAATCAAGATAATATTAAGAAGCACTTCCAACCCTTCATCTATCATGTTTCTGTCCCTCTGTCCTATTAAGTAAATGTGTATTTTTTATTTCTAAGGTGTCTTTATTATATGGATACAACTATATATTATTTTTTTATAGTTTCTTACCTTGTTTTATTTAGTGTATCATGGAAATCTTTCCCTATCAGATCGTAGAGAGCTTCGTTACTTTTTCTTGACTTTTACGAAAAATTTCAAACATTAGAGAAAAGAGCATAATGGATAATCATACACATCACCTAAATTTAAGTTAATATTTGCCTATTTGTTTCATCTTTGCTGTTTTTTGCTAATCAAATAACATTATGCATTTTACCTTTAAATACTTCAGTATGCATCTCTGAAAAAGATTTTTCATATGAATATGTACCTAATAAAATGAACAATTTTTTTAACATCTCATATTTATATGCATTTCTCTAATTGTCCCAAAATAAGTTTTACGTATGGTTGTTTAGACAAGGACCTCCCATTACGCTTGGGTGTTAATGTATCTTCCAAGTCTTCTAGAGTGTCTCTGTCTTCTTCTCTCTTTAAAATGACACTGACTTACCGAGAAGAGAAGGCCAGTTGTCTTGTAGAATATCCCACCTTCCTGATTTGTTGGATTGCTCTCTTATGGTTGCAATTTCCTGTAACTTGGCAATTAAGTCTCAAAGTTTGATTGGATTCAGATTGAACATTTTTGATTACCAAATTTCAGAGGAAAAAGGGGGGTGTGATAACTTCAAGTGGTGAAGAATGGGGGATTTTGTGGGTTTTGTTTTCTTTTTAAATAAATCTGTGAACTTACAGGCTTTTACAAATTATGTTTTACTCAAATACAGTGATTATTTTTTTGATGCTCAAATCATCTCAACTCTTTGGCCAGTAAAATCCCTTTAAGTTATTTCTATATCCATCCTTTCAATAGAAGCCATTAGTCTTTAAAAGCTTCCTTGTTTTCTGGCACAATAAGAAATGCCAGGTTCACCCAGTTAACTTTCTGTCTTAGGCCTGGAATCAGCTACTTCTCTAAGGTTCCTTTTAGTGGGAAATATTTAGAGGCTGAATCTAGGTGCCAGAAGTACTGAGTAACGGGTGGCCTTGCCTTCTAAACCTCTTTTCACGGCTAAAGCTAGGAAATAAATGTGTGGTGTGTAAGTGTGTAATCATTAGTTCATATTGATATTTTGTCTTATTCTGAAAATCCTGGTTTCTGATAATGTTAACATAATCATTTATTTGCTTGTTTGCAAAACCAGTATTAATAACAATGTTAAGCTACTGAATAAAGTTTAAGATTTCATTGCAGCTTCCTTTTGGGATTATATATTCCTCTAAGGATGTATGATTGTCATGGGTTTTAAAGTCATTTGAACTATTTTCTCTGTATTATTGTATTTAGTTTGATATGTATTTTAGAGTCATTTGTTTCAGTTCTTTTACAATTAAATAATTTTTTAATCTATTTTTGAACCATGAAATATGTTTAGAAGTCAAAACTATATGAAAATGGTATACTCAGAAAAGTATCATACATACCATTCCTATCCTCTTCACCCTCTTCCCTATAAGAAACCATTTTCATTAGTTCTGGTTTATTCTTCCTTGTTCTTTAGAAAAAAAAATTTTGGGGGCTATATGATATTCCATTGCCTAGGTGTAGCATAATTTATTTCACCAATCTTCTATTAGTGGACAGTTTTTTCCCCCCAGTTCTTTCCTTTATAAATAATGCTTCCATGAATAGCTATACATATGTGTCATTTCTAATGGGTGGAGTCATATTTGTAGGGTAAATTTTCAAATATGAGATTGCCGAGTCACAGGACAAATCCATTTGTAGTTTTGATGAATGTTAACAAATTATCCTCCATATAAGGTTGTACCAGTTTGTATTTGTCAACAATGTACAAGAGTGCATGTTTCCCCCAGCCAGGAACATTTTAGGTGCTTTTTAATAATTTGTATATGTTTATCTAAAAATATATGTGTGTTTCTATGGTAAGGACAAGCAGTGGAATCTTGTAACTTAGTCTCAGAAGTTGTGTATCAGTTGGCTCTTTCTTGGTTATTGAAGTTAGGATTATATTCATTTTATTGTATATTGATATTAGTCTCCAACATAAAGAAACCTTAGTTTGAATGTACTTAGTTTATCTTAGCCCAGATAATGAATTAAGATATATTCAGTTTTTGATGCAGGAAATGATATTCAGACCTACTAAGACAGTTAAGTCGAGGTATTTCCCATTTTCTTTTTAGAAAGTGTTCTGAGATTTCCTAACTTGACATAATGACCTTTCTCATCTCATCTTCTGCGTGAGAAATAAAACCTGACCTCTTTCAAAAGTGGACTTCTGAATCAAAATCTTCAGACTGCACAGGCATGGATAATCATGAAAGGCACAAATTCTCTTCACTTTTTTCCCACTTTGTTAAATATTATTGAAGATTTTCCCACACACTAAAAGTAATACTTATATGTTGTGGAAAATTACATCACAGTATATAGATATAATATTCACTAGGCTGTTAACTATTATCTTAGAGAGTGAGATTGGGAAGTAAGTGACAACTTCTGTTGTGTATTAAAATTTGTTATGATAACGTGTTACTTTTACAATACTACAATATACGTATAAATAAGGGGAAACTGATTCTTTGAAAAAACATTTTTTTTACATCTGCATAGTATCATATGGGTGTGCTACACTTTAATCCTTCTTTTGTTGAACATTTATTTGATTTATAAAGTGTTTGCTGTTATTTATGTGTTTACCAAAAAATTTTTTCAATACAGAAATGTACTTGGCCCATCATAATCCCAGCCCCTTTAAAGCTTCATTTCTGTCTCATTTTAGTTAGAAGAACCTGAAGAGCCTAAAGTGCTAACACCAGAAGAACAATTAGCAGATAAACTGCGGCTAAAGAAATTACAGGAAGAGTCAGACCTTGAATTAGCAAAAGAAACTTTTGGTAAGTTGGGGGTGTGATTGCAGTGCAATATTGAAGTTCCAGATGAATGCTGTGAAAGTCAGAGCAGTTACAAAATTTCAGAAAATATCCCTTTTTTTTAAAATTATTTTTTTAATTAAGGTATTATTGATATACACTCTTATGAAGGTTTCACGTGAAAAAACAATGTGGTCACTACATTTACCCATATTATCAAGTCTCCACTCATACCCCAGTGCAGTTACTGTCCATCAGTGTAGTAAGATGCCACAGATTCACTATTTGCCTTCTCTGTGCTACACGGTTTTCCCCGTGAAAATATCCCCCTTTTAAAGAAACATGATAACTGATAGAAATTGAAATAGTTTTTTAATTCCTTTGTTTATATTTCAGATTTTATTACTTAAAGTACAGATACCTGTTCAGATTTTCAAATAGTCATGTTTTGAGTATCAAAGATTATTAAGATAAAGTCATTAGATCCAAATAAAGTATACAACTTTTTAAAATATATTTTTCAGGAGGATGAAATCTGATGAAATTTGAGGTCTCTACCTTGAGGTTTAAATATTGAACCGACTGTAGGTCTGTTCTGTTGTCCTAGGTCTGGATAAGACAGACCAAAGCATGCTGTTCCCAGTGGGGCATTCATTTCTTTCTGCAGCCCTCCTGGCCTCACTGTGCCCTGTCTTTAGAGAGTGTCCATGTATGTGTGCCATGCCTACAGCTGTGGTCAGTCCATGAGAGAAAAGACATGTTCAGGAGCCTGTAAATATGTAAGTTCAGAGTGTTTGACCGTTACATGGCAGAGGGTAAAGTAAGAAACATGGCCAGAGAAAGTTAAAAGCTCTCACTTTGTTGAATCGTTTGTTGTTGCGATGACCTGTTGAGTACTTTTCAGAGAAACATGTTAACACAGTGAAATAACTTTGAAATTGAAACCTAGAGCCAAAAAGGATCCTAGTTATCTTGATTTTTCTCCCCTCCCATCCTTTTCCTTAAAATGGATCGAGCACGCTGACTGTAGGTAGTGATCACTCGCCTTTCTGTGGCAGTGTGACCTTCTCTCGGGTGTCTTGCCAGCTCAAGTTGCTGTGGATGCTGCCGTGCACTGAAGTGTGCTCGGCCCGCCTTAACTGCACTCACGTCATGACAGAGGGCACATGGCCATTACCCTGTATCTTCCTAGGATAGTAAAAGCCACCTATGTGTTTATTAAAGAGAAGGGTTTATGCGGTCCCCATAAACCCTAATATGGGACACCAGATGCAGATTAAAAGGCAGAACATGTATTCATATAATCATTGTTTGGTTAATAGGATTTTAATGTTGTGTTTCTCATACTAAAATACTGAATCAGGATACTGTTTACAACTCGTTTACTTGGCTATTAAGGAGAATACAGAAGTTCACTTGTGTCTTAGCCTAGAATCCTTTTAGACCAGATTAATTTTTCTTTTGGGATTTAACACATGGTTTACACATGCTTAGCTTCTGGAATGAGAGTTGGATACTTTCACAGGAACCATCTTTGTTTCTTTGCCTTTTTCCTTCTCTCTCCACTTCAGTGTTGGCTGTTCTTGGACACACCCTTTAAGAATATCCCTTTTGTGCGACACTCTTTTGGCAATCTGGTGATGTTTATGGGCCCCTTAATAGAATGTTTTTAAATGCATAATGTAAAAACACACGATTTTACTTAACAGAGGAATCCTGTTACACTGAAATAGGTATCCAAATATTAAAATAACTTGTGATACAGTTAATTATGTGCTTCTTTAAATGAGATCTAGTGGCAGATCTGATAAGCAATATAATCTGAAAGTACTGGTGACTGAACAATATTTCAGGATACCTACAACTGCAGTGTCATATGAAAGTATCTGATCTCTAGTCTCAACAGTCATATTTTTGCTAATACCATTGTGATTTGTTGCCTGTAATCAAAATGAAAGGAAATGCTAAATTAAAGGTTAGTAAAAATAAATCTGTAATCTTTTTTTCTCATCTGAATTAATAGACCCCCTGAATCTGTCCAGGACTCCAGTGGACCCAGGTTAAGAACCTCTCCTTTAGAATGAACTAATAGGATTATTCGGATCGCTAATTGGCTTAAAAATCTTTGTGATATTTTCAGTGCTTCCTTTTTCCTGCAGGTGTTAATAATGCAGTTTGTGGAATAGATGCTATGAACCCATCTTCAAGAGATGACTTCACAGAATTTGGAAAGTTACTAAAAGACAAAATTACACAATATGAAAAGTCATTATATTATGCCAGTTTTTTGGAAGCCTTAGTTCGAGATGTGTGTATTTCATGTAAGTAAGCTTTGACCCCTGTGGGCAGATTTTAGGGCACACCGTACACGGGAGGATGGAAGTGGGCTTCTTTTTGGGTGCTATAGTAGACACTTGGTATTTGCTTTTTAGCAGTTACTTGGGAATGTTGTTCTGCAAACATAGGATGAGTTTGAGTGTGTTTGTTTTGGGGGCTGCTTTCTTAATGGTTTTACAATGGCTTCCCCGAGAGACACCTAAGTTTTGTTGGCATAACAGCTAATAAAACACTAGCTTATTGTTTTATCTGTTATATCTTTAAAAGGGGCTAGGAAGTGTCTTTTGGGGAAAATCCTCTTTGGGCATACAGGACTTTAGAGCTGAGTGAGACCACAGTAAATATCTGTTTATTCTACGAATGAGGAAGCCTGTGACCAGGTGCAAGTTGCTCAACAGAGCTGGCACCACTTTCTGGGTCCGTGGGTGTGGTCCCCTGGCCTGAGAGGAGTCACACGTTCCAGGGGCAGGGTATGTGGGAGTGACAAGCAGGGGTGGTGCAGCAGTAATGTGGAAGGGACTGGTTTTGCTAGTATTGGCTGCTTTTAAGACTGAGAAAAAGAAATTCTGTATAATGAATTTTAAAAAAGGGTCGTTTTTTTTTTGAGAAATTAAGCTAGGGTCTGAATTTTATCAGTGATGTGCCCATAGTTGGTATTTCATTCTGCACATACTGTTTTTCCTGTTTTTGAAGGTGCTCTCTAACCAAAACTGAACACTTTTTTTGGTAGCTAAAAACTGGTATCTGTTTCCAGCTTTTATATTTTTTTAAGGATGAAAGGATGTTTTGTCCAGTAAGCAGGCTTGTCTCCTGGTAGGACACTGACAATTCTGAGAACCTACTATTTTCATCCTAGTTCCTGTGCTAGAAGTGGGAGGGTGGAGAGTTGTCATCTGTAGGCTTAAGGATGTGTTTTGGAAGGGCGTGTTGCCCTCCGTGTGTTTAGGCTGGATAAGGAAGACTGGTAGGGAGCTCTGAGAGCAGTAAGGACACTTCCAGTTTCTCTTTGGTTGAGCAATGGTGCTTGGTGATTATAGGTCATCATAAAGATAAATGTTTTGTTGCTGAGTTTGTTGTTTTATTTCAAATAGTTCTGATTTGTGAGGCACACTGCAGACTAAATGATTCTTTACCATGTTGTGTTAAATAGGAGAAATTCATAGCCTTTTCAATTACTAAAGTTAATGATGGACATATTAGATGATAACACTTGTGGAAGAATATATAGTTTGCTTTTCTTAATTCCCCAAAATGTTTAAATATTAGTTGGTGTGCCTTTTTTTTTTAGTGGAAATTGATGACTTGAAAAAGATTACCAATTCATTGACTGTGCTTTGCAGTGAAAAACAGAAGCAAGAAAAGGTAAGAGCAAGCTGTGAGGGGAAATGTGTATTATGTTGGGGTGGAGGAGGTGCAGGGCCCACACTAAGAAACTGAAAGTTAGGCAGCCCACCAATACCATTTAAATTAGAACAGAAAAGGCATGTGAGAACAGAACAGAACCGCCCTTTTGTTGACAGGCATGTTCATGGTCTTTTCTGAAGACCTGCCCTGGGTTAGGTCTGGGATCTCTTCTGGGACCTGAGCCTTTGGTGTCTGTGAGGGATGCTGTACCAGCTCAGGAGCCCACAGTAAAGTCTCATGAATTAAACTCTCTCTTATCTTTAGCAAAGCAAAGCCAAAAAGAAGAAGAAAGGTGTGGTTCCTGGAGGGGGATTAAAGGCCACCATGAAGGACGATCTGGCAGATTATGGTGGTTATGATGGAGGATATGTACAAGACTATGAAGACTTTATGTGACATTTTATCTTCTCCTGGTGTCTTCTTTCTGTTGCCCACAATCCCTTCAACATGTAGCACAACTTCTTTCCTTTCAGTTCTGCCAAATGCTACAATCAGAAGTGCAGTATCTTTTGTGCTGGTTATTTAACCCCTTGACACTTAGGTGCTAATGTGTGAACGAGGGAACTTGGGATCTCGCTGCCAAGGGGTTAAAATTGGAAACCTCAGTTGCTACTAAATCATATTTAAAAAAACAAACCTAATAATGTCATTGTTGCTGATTCCACAAGAGCAGCAGTCACTAAATTGGAAACAAAGGTTGCAACATGACAAAAAATTTTAGTATTTACCAGCACCATTCAGTAATACAGCCTTAACCATACCTCCTTGAACTACTTCATAACTTGTCAAGAAAAGCAGTTTGCAGCAAGGGCATGTGGTGTGCACCTAGTATTAAAATTGCTTTGTCTTAAAATTGAGCATGAGGATATTAAAAATACATTGTGAAGAAGACTGCTCAGAGTGAAGATAACGTGGCTGAAAAGCACTAGTTTGATACTTAAAATTAAATGACCAAACCCACCAACTTTGAAGCTGAAGAAGGTAAACCTCTCCATTATTGCATTACAAGTTGTGGAATCTCTTGAATGCAGCACAGACTGTCTAGTTATATTTCTCAGACTGTTCTACTGCTGGAGTGCTTCAGGCTGGGGAGGGGAAACTCTACCTGTTTTATTTGCCTCATTTGAGTGTCTGAGAAACAAATCTCTTTTGTTCTCCTAGGCTGCAATGGAATAACTTTAACAGGGTTTTGGCATTTACTTCCCTTTATAAAACATGGTCAGCAAACTGCACCAGTTACAGTTTGGTAAATTGTTATGTTAACAATTATGATATCTTCAATGTTTTATAAAGCAACTAATTTAATAAAATCACTATTGTGAGGACTTAAATTTGTGTTATCTCCCAAGAGATATTTTTGGAGTATAGAGAACACCACTCTTGGGACTAGAGTTCTCAATATGCTTATAAAGGTTAATAAGTGCTTGATAAGTAGTTATAGCTTTAAAACAAAAATGAGTTGCCAGGCCCTTAAGTGTTACCCTAGAGCAACAAAGGTATAGGGCTGCTTCCTCTTATTTATTTGGGGAAATTGTTTAGATACTAAAGCCTAACTAGGTACCTAAAAGAACTATTTATTTGGAGTAATTGTGCTTATAACTCAGGTTATGGCTCTAAGCATAGATTGGGTGGTCTTTATTATATATTGTCTTTTAAGCAATTTAACCAAATTTGTGGTTGGAGTCTTTTTTTGAAACCATCACAAAATCAAAAGTAGGGACAAAACAAAAGATGTTTTTAATTTCTCTTACATAGGAAATCGTGGTCTGCGGAGCTTTGCTTGAGGCTCCTAAGTGGAAGACAGGACCATCTGAATGATTTGAGGAATTAACAAAGCAGTGACTACAGAGCAATAATGACAGCAAATAAAGATTGTTTTAAGACAGACAAGGGCTAAGATTTCCTTAGCAGTAATAATGACATACACTGAATTTAAAATCTATTTTATTACAGAGATCAGTTTCTAAGAAATGGAAATGTATCTCATCTGTTCCTGAACTGTGTAAATAATATTAAATTCCTTTGAAACTGGATTCTGCAGGCACAGGTATTCTTTAATCAATGTTGTATCATCTCCTAAAGTAGAACCCATCCTGAGAATAATGGAGCTTTTGATCTTAACATCTATATAAAATGGTATAGGTGATCACTTTTAAATAGAATTTCCTGTGAAAATTCTCTCATTCTTTACCCAGTAATCACAGAGGGCTGATAGAGTCAGTCCTGGGGTTTCACAACTCGGACAATGAAGATTCCCCAATGCATTAGTCTACTCTGATCAGGAACGTCTGTCAGCATCTCGTTTCAGTACAAGAAAACAGGCGGCTATGAAATCTTGGCAGCAACCATCACGTGTCATCTGATGCCTCTAACCTGCTAGCATGTCCTTTAGACAGCAACCTGTCTGAGGGTCCTTCAGCAGCACATTTACAACATCATAAAATTTGTGTTCATATGCCAGCCTGTAATATAAGTAGATATCTTCACAGTATGTGAGTAACTTCTTGAGGTTTTTCACAGTCATGTCAGTCGGCTGGTGTTTATATCTAGGGATAAAAAGGTACACATGAAGACCCTGTATCCTGGGTGAGCGCTGTCAGCTCTAACCCCACTATCTGTAGAGGAGAGGGTGTTGGAGTCTGAGAAATCACTTAAGACTAGTATTAGGGGGTGCCTGAAACACACTGAAATTATTTCATTAAAAGGGAGTATCCTATGCCAAAGGGGACCTCTGACGAGTCGTCGGCGTCTTAGGCAAGCTGAATGACTATCCTCCCACTTTAAGGACAGGGCACCATAAGCAACTGTTCTCATTCATCTGTGCACAGATTGGTTAAAAGATCTCTTCCTTCTGGGGATTCCTGGCAAGCAGTGGGGTAGCCACAGGCATCTTACACTTAGCCATAAAATTCTTACCCATGCCTTTCTTCAAAGCAGAGGCATTTTAATACTTACTTTTTTGAAATCTCTTCAAATATGTTGGATCTTAATAACCTTTGCTGCTTAAATTCTTCCAAGTAATTGAAGTCTCCTTTAACAATCACTTGTTGGTATAGAATTTCAGCCCAGTCAGGTACAAAGTCATAGGCCTCAGCAACAATAGAAGCCTTGCAAGAACAGAGGGGAAGGACACCACGAGAGCCTACTTGATGTCAAGTTGGAGTCAGATTGTTCTAGAAGACAACTTTATACTCACACAGTGAAAGTGATCATTACCAGTTATGTTAAAAGGCTGTGTATCAGGGTTAGTGAAAAGTTTGGTGTTTGTCATTTCCCCTCCCTTAAAACTCCTGAACACCTTCCTTTGGTGTTATTGATCTTCCTCACAATGGATTAATAAAACTGCTGAGAAAATATTTTTCCCACTGATTCAACTGTATAAGGAACAAAGTGCTGATTCCTTGATAACCATCCCTCACCAGTCTCCCAGGACCACTAGCAAGGAGGAACCACAACTATCTAAGGGACAAAGGGGTCTGCCTCTTTGCTGTCCTAACAGTGAGGGGAAAGGAGACAGTACTGCCTCACCACCGTTCTGCAACCTCTGCCCAGACTATGTTACTAAGGAGTACCTCCACGGAAAGGCAATTTGGTGTATCAGCTAAGTCAGGAGAACTGAACTCTCCTGGTTCTATCATTAGCCGTAGACCTTACGCAAGTCACCGAAACCTCTGGATCCCATGAGAGAGAGAATGCTAGTAGCACTGGTAGATTTTCCTTTCTCACTCACCTGGTAGAACCTAGGAAGGGCTGTGATACAGTCCATCAGCCTATGGCGACCCAGATTGATGAGCATTGTGTTCTGGCCAGTGTTCAGAAAATGAATCTGCAGCGTAATCAACTTGGTGAGCCGCCGACAGTGCAAGGCCTGTCGTACACAGGAGTCCTACGGGACAAAGGTGGCGAGAGGCACAGGTAGAGACTTGCCACCATCTTTCTGTGAACCTTCTAGCAACTGATTTCACCCCTTCTCCACCATTTGGCCCATGACCTTCCCCCTTTCCACTTGGAAGAGCCCAGGGACAAAATAAAATAATTGCTACAGCAGACACCAAACCCCAAGGCCTGTCTGGAATGACTCCCCATTACCTTGGCGTAACTCTCTGCTGCATCCAGCATCAGCGTCAGGGCCTTCAGCAGCAGCTGCTTCAGTTGGTGCCCGTCCTTGAGGCTGTCCTCTGCAGGAGAGGACAGGGAACTTACTGGGTGTGTCTGACCTGAGGCTGTTGACTCTCACCCCACTCAGTCGTGTGGGCTGGGCTAGAAACATCCCAGCTCATGTTCACAGGGAGAGCCGTGGGTCGGGTAAAGGCTCTACTGGGCCAGAAGTGCATTCTGGGGTAGGATTCAGTGGCCCACCTCGTTCTTCATTTCTCTCTGGAACATCAAGGCAACAATATACACACTGGTTCATGACAGATGACAACACCCTGGAGGCACAGACCACAGGAGGGGCAAATGCCTTCCCAGTCCTCTTATATCTCCTGTCTGCCAGCCTGGGCCCCACCGGGTGATATTAGAGGCTGAGGTATTAGTCCATCTCATGGGTTCTTGCCTTTCTTAGCCCTCAGAACCTTCCTTGGCCAGCAGCATATCCCTTGTGGTTCATGGGACCTGTGCTCACCCCAGGGCTGAGATTCAATCAATTTCAGTTGGATGCGTGCAGCTGCCTCGTGGTTCTCGCCAATCTCACGGCACATGCTGAAGCACAGGGCAATCATGTTGTGCTTTTCACTGTCCCCGGGGCGGTAGCGTTTGATGTAGTCAAGTAGGGCTGTCTTCAGGGTGCCACTCTGTCCAGAAAAAGGAAAACCAAGGCCTCAACCAAGGACTTACAGGGCAGAAATAGCTGAGTCCCTTGGTTTGCAAAGTTCCTTACAAACTCCCAAGAAAAAGGAAAAGCAAAAACACAAAATGTATGCTATCCTGAGTATAAAAGGCACATCCCTCTACTGGTGGGAGTGTAAATGGTAAAACCTGTCAGAAGGGAGAAGCCTTAAAAATGTGCACATATGTATTATTCTAACAATTCTACTTCCAGATCCCTAAAGAAATAAGCAGAGAAAAGTGCTGAGATGGATGTAACAAGGATATTTAATAGCAAACAGAAATAATACAAATGTCTAAATTAAGTAAGGGCTAAGAGCATGTAGTATTAAAACTGATGTTGATTTGGGAAATATTCATGACATGTTTATTGTTAAGTGAGAAGCAGGCAACTTCATAATCTGCACAGCGTGATACAAGTTTTGTTACAAATATGTAAATATGTATGTAAACATGTTTGTGGGTATGTATGCAAAAAAAGGGCCTACGGCAAACTATGAGCCGCGGTGTCTCCAATGATGAACACACACAGAGGGCCTTCTGTGTTACTCTGTTTGCCAAATGTCTGAATATGCATTACTTTTGTAATCAGAGAAGAAGTTAATAAAAAAGAAATGGGAAAACAAAATGCCTCAAAACCAACTTAAAAACTTCCCAGGGGACTATGAAGGTGTACCTACGTCCAGGCCTTGCTCTGCTCCTGAAGACTGGGTCTGTCCTGAAACAGGCCCAGCACTGAGGAGCGTATTTCTGCTTTGTCTCTTGATCCTGCTTGGTGGGCCCAACTTCCCAGAAGTCAAAAGTGCACCTTGGTTTTTAAATCTTCACAGGTGAAATGGGCTGAAGCAATGAATCAACCCAATGAATGACTTGGACAGACACTCTGTGAGTGACCTGTCTAGTGCCACACAGCATGCTGAGGACAGACACGTGCCCAGAACCCAAAGACTTGGGAAGTCACGCCTTTGTTTCCAGAACTTTCTGATCATCATCAGAAACAGCTCCACAGCTTTCCAGGCCCTGGCCTTGGCCTTCACTTCCTACCAGCTCTCAGCAACACACTTTTCCATGGTGCCCTGAAAACTCCTACTCCGAGACCCCTCAGACACAGCCTTCCGAGCTGGTCGATTGTCAGGAAGGGTTTTGCCCCTGCCAGTGCAGGCCTTTAGACATAGCAGGTGGCACAGGCTGAGATGGAGGCACAAACTCATTTTCTTCATAATTTAGCACCTGTCAGCATAATCGCTCTGGTCTGAACTCTTACCTTAAGCCACTGGTTACAGTATATGTCCTGGGGGGTGTCCATAATTCCCACCCTGATAGGGATCATTCCTGGAAAAATCTGAGATTCCTGAATGTCAGTAGTAATGTGTTATCTGGGAGCTCAAAATACTGTACACCTACCGGATCCAACTTCTTCCTCATCAGCACTTCAAAGTAGTGTTTTTTGTGCAGCAAATCAAATATGTACGTCATCTCATTGTACCTTCCAATGCCAGTGAGGAGACGCACCTGAAGAAGAAGAGGGCAGCTGGCACCAGCACCCTGGCAGTTCTCTAAGCCAGACCACTACCCTCATTGGTTTGGCTGCTTCCAGATGCCAAGCTCCAGGAAAAACGGCTAAAGGCCAGGTTGCCATGCTCACCGCCCTCCCTTCCACCCTCCCTCTGGAGGACTGAAAGACGCAAGTCACCGGGACCCCGGAGGACTGAAAGACGCAAGTCACCGGGACCCCACTGATGCCCTTCTCTGCTGTCTAAATGTGACTATCAAGTACTGAAGTGCCGTCTCCTGGGCGGACACTCGTCCTCGCCTCACAACCACTTATCAAACCACTTATCACAGTGCCCGGTGGCTTGCTTGACCACTTGGGCACGTTTCAAGCTTAGAGAATCTGGGAGATACGGGAGGCTTGAGTTGTCAGCTCATCTCAATTCAGAGACTGGTAGATCTCAACTGTGTTCTGGGTGTAAATAAGCTGTGTTAGCCCACTAGAAGAGAGTCCTCTCCATTTCCGCTCCTTTGCACTGTCTTTGGTTCTGACAGAAAGCATAACCTGGAGCTGAGTGAGGGTGGTGCGGCCTCACCAGCTACGAGGTAGGTGGGCAAATTCCCTAAGACCATTATCAGATGTGAGCTGGTCCCCGGCCAATCCGGCCTCTCAGCGGTTTCCTCAGGATGGAGGGCAGGGGATGAGGGCGTTACTTACCACCAGCCCGTACTCCTCACTGGGGGCCAAGTGGTTGTCTGTGAGCAGCCGGGCGGCCTGCAGGACTCTGCTGATGCCCTCCATATGGCATGTCAGCGTGAAGCAGTGATGGGCCAGGATTAGCAGCTCTGTGGCTGGGTAGATGGGGCACAGGTAGGGCAGGACTGTGACCCCTGGCCACCCACTGCCTTGCCTGCACACTTTCCCATGGGTCCTCTGAGATCCTTGACCTCATCAGCTCTAGCTCTGGGACAGCCCCTGATGATAACTAAATTCTTTCAGTGATAGCACAGGGATCAGCCTTCCTCAAAGACAGTCATGTAGTGACCAAAGTTCCAAAAGGCCCAACAAATGAGAACAAGAAACCTTCACTTTCTAAAGATGAAAAAACTGCAGACAAGCTGAGGGAGTAACTGCCAGCATGCATCTGACAGCATTCTCCGTATCTCCATGAAGAGAGGGCCTAATCAGGCATTATTTGATGTTCTGCACTTCTGGCTTCCTAGACAAAGATTTTACTACATCTAAACTTAAAACTACTACACACACTTGCTGTATGCATAACTGAAAGGCAAACTGGGAAAAAGATTTGCAGTGTTGTAGGAAAAGGGTTTCCAGCTTTCATACATGCTGTGCCTTCTGGGGGACCTCTGGGGGACCCTCCCCAAACCTGCTGACTACATGAGCAGCCTTGACTACTAATCTCCAGGCCTTGGTTTGGACATTTCCTCCAAACACCTTTCTTGGCCCCATCAGTCTGGCTTTTACTGTGTATTACACCCTTTGGGAGCTCAAGGACCGGCTGCTTAACTTGCTTGCCATATCCCTGGTTTTTTAGAATACCTGGGACATAGCTGGTACTCAGTAAATGTTAAACTGAACTGAGAAGAGATACAAAAGGCTATTTTTTAAATCTTCAACCTTTTAAAACTTCTATTTATTTATTCACTGAACATTAGTAAAAGGCTTTTTGGACCTATCAAATTTACAAAGCAGAATGAGTTCTAGGAAATGATACACACTGCTTAAGTGGGAGTGAGAAGTTAATTTGTTTTCTTTCTGGAGTAAAATTTGACTATGTACATATATATATAGCCTTAGAAATGGGCATACTCTTGAATCAGGAATTTATCTTAGGGAAATGGATGTACATACGATTTTTTTTTTTGCCCACGAGGATGTCTGTCAGTGTTTAAAATAGCAAAAAAAAACTGTAAGCAATCTAATGATCCCACAATAGGGTATAAAATTTTTAATTACATATAAGAAATACTGTGTAACCATTAAAGATGATGTATATTCAATGTTATGGAAAGACATTAATGACTGCATATTCACAAAAAAATTACAGTGTGTACAGTATAATGTCATTTTTCAAAAATAACCTATAGACTTGCATAGAAAAAGATCAGAGGGACACATGCTACTGAATGCCTACAGAACTAGATGTGCAAAAAGCAAGCAGGATTTGAAATCACACAGGCTGGGTTCAAATACCAGCTCTGCCACTTAGTTACAAATTAATCAACTTCTCTAAGCTTCAGTCTCCTTCCTCTGAAATGGGGACAATACCCACTTTACAGGGTAACCCAAGAGTAAAGTAAGATAAATATGCCAAATGTTAAAAGGTTACCTTTTTGTTTGATTTTAAACTGTGGGCTGTTTTTCCACATATAGTTTCTAAACTTTCCTCAATGAACTTACGGCTCTCTACCAAGAAATTATATCCCATGCCTGAGCGGTGGGATCCGGAAGAGAAAGAAGGATCCAAATACAGTTTTGGGAAAACTAACTTCAGAAGACTTTCTGGAGACCTGCTTAGGCCCAAAACGTAAGAAAATGACCAACAACTTACTGCAAGACAGCTCCCCGTGGGGAACGGAGGAGATCTTTTCCAATAACTTCATGCCTACCAATGTGCAGTCTTGACACAAAGTAGTCAGCTGAAGAATTGTCTGGCTTTCACCTGCGGTGGTGAACATCTGCTTATGTCCTGTACAGAAATACATGGAGAAATATGCTGGTTTTATCTTCAGAGAGTTGAAAGAAAGATAAGAGTCCCGGGCTAGGAGGCCCACTCTGCCAGGCCTGGGCACAAGGAGGTACTGCTGAAGGAGCTCTCCAATGCAGCTCTCCTGCTGAGCTCAGATACCTTGGCCTACCTGTCATCTTACAAAACAGCAGTTCATTAGCTCAGAGAAAGGCACAGCTACTCTGAGCATAGTCATAAACCAACAAACAAAAAAGCAACTACAAAATAAATACAATGCGTTCTCCGCTTACAAGTGTAGCCTAGTACTTGAGAGAATAGCATGCAGGATGTTCATAAGCATAACAACATCCAAATCCTTAACTGGGAATGTGAGAATGTGATCTGAAAGGCTGGGGAGGTCTGGAGGGGGGAGGCACCTGTTCCCTCTGATGGGGTCAACAGCTCCCGGGTCACCTCTTCAGCCACAAGTTCAGCCACCGTGTCTGGCTGGAGGCCCTGGGTGCTGATGAAGGCTTGGGCTCGCCTGCACCGGTCTGGCTGCTGAGAAGACAAGATTGCCCGGAGCATAGCCTCACCATCCTGGGCAGCAACGTCTATGTAGGAACAGCCCAACTCCTGAGAGGAAGGCAAAGTCGGTCAAAGCTATGGCTAGTAGCCAGGAAAAGGCTAGCGAAAGACAGCCCCCTTTCCGAAATCTGATGTAGACAGACTCCCTCATTTTCTGAGCTTCAAGATCCCTCACCCTGAGCAGGAACCCTAGAAGAAGCAAGCTGTTTTCTAAGCCCTTTCTTTCTACTGTTTCACCAAGTTGAATCTAAGCAAGACAAAAGCTTGTCTTCAGAAAGCATCAAGTGACTTATCTCTTGTTGAACACTGAGCTTTTCAAATGTTATGAGATGTAAGAAAATTGAATAAAAGGCAAGAGTTACTTCCTTATTGGTCCCCTGGCGGAAGAAAACACCTCCGTGTCTGAGTCCCTGAGCCCCAGCCAGAGCACACGGCTTTAGAGCTCGGCTTCCCCTCCCTGTGCTCTGCCGCCTCACGTAAGAGTTGCTGTTTTTCTCCTTCAGTCAGCACAAAGCCACAGACAATTCCTGGCTGCTCTAGCTCTGGTCTTTATAGTCATCACATTCCATTTTATTTTATTTCAGAACTTATTTTGCGTTCTCCCCTGTACAGAGAGCTCCAAACAATCATAAAACAAAGCCTAAGATATTAGGGCTAGAAGGGCCCTCTTGGCAAATCATTTTGTAGATCAAGACCCAGGAGCCCTGAGATGGGAAATCTCCTGCCCTAGCTTCGGGCTGGCTGAGCTGCAGCCAGGACTCACGTCGCCTGGCGGGCTCCCCTCTTTTCCACAGGGATAGATTTGTAGGAGCCGACATCTGGATAAGAGCTCGACTCCCAGGTCAGGCTTATCATCTGAGGGGTTGACTTGGCAGTGTCCCAAGTCTACCTCCAACTTCCCGCTTCCCTTCTCCTCGGAGGGAGTTTCCATGGAGGCCCTGCCCTTTGGCACGTACCTTGGCGAGTTCATATAGACAGAGGATCTGCCGGCAGTAGTTCTTCCCACGGAGGCATTTGTTTGTCAGGGTTTCCAGATGAGCCACCACGTCATCCCGGGGGGTCAGCATCACAAATGACTGACTGTCCGAACCTGGAGCTGGAAACAAATACAGGGCTGGGGGAGGGTTTAGGCTGGCAAGGTAAGGCCCCCCCCCACCCCCTTAGGACTCTTACCTCTCAGCTCATAGCTTCTTGCATGGCATCCCCAATACTCCCCCTGGGTCTGGGAACACTTTTCTTTTTTTTTTCATTAGAATGTAGTTGATATACAATATTATGTTGGTTTCAGGTGTGTAACAGTGATTCAACAATTATATACTTTACCAAATGCTCACCATGCTAATTGTGGTTACCATCTATCACTATACCAAGATATTACAATATTGGCTATATTCCCTGTGCTGGACTTCCATTCCTGTAGCTAATTTTATAATTTGGAGTTGTATCTCTTTATCCTGTCCACCTTTTTCACCCATCCTCCACTCCCAACAGTAACAGATTGTCTGTGTTTATTAATTTCATTTTTGTTTGTTTTGTTTCTTAGATTCCACATGTAAATGAAATCATATGGTATTTATCTTTCTGTGACTTATTTCACTTAGTGTTAATACCCTCTAGGTCCATCTATGCTGCTGCAAATGGCAAGATTTCATTCTTTTTTTATGGCTGAGTAGTGTTCCATTGTATATATGTAGTACTTCTTTATCCATTCATCTATTGGTGGACTCTTAGGTTGCTTCCATACCTTGGCTATTGTACATAATGCTGCAATAAACATAGGAGTACATATATCTGTTTGAATTAGTGATTTTGGTTTTTTTTGGGGGGGTGGGTAAATTTCCAGGAGTGGAATTACTGAGTTGTACGGTATTTCTATTTTTAGCTTTTTGAGAAATTTCCATATTGCTTTCCATAGTGGCTGCACCAATTTACATTTTCACCAATTGTGTAGGAGGGTTCCCTTTTCCCTTACCTCTCTGCTCACAGCTTCTCACATTGCACCACCCCCACCCCCTTGAGTCCCCCTGGGTCTGGGACTACTTCTGACAGGGTCCACACTCCACTGAAACTTATTTCATTGCCTTCTTTCAGGAAATCCCAGCCTGGGATCTGAAAAGGCCTCACAGGATACAAAAGATTCAAAGTTATCTAATGAATGCTGCATTAGAGGTCATCACCTAAGACACCTGCTAGACTGTCCTCCACACACACCGTCTCCCAATTTCCTCTCACATTAAGTAAGTCATCAGGTCCAGCTGACACCTCTGCAAACACTGCCTTAGTTGCAGCCTTCACCATCCTGCATCTAAGAGGCTATTATTTTCTAAACTGCTAGTCACAAAAACCTAGGATCATCTGGAAAAATGCCTTAAAGGCATTGTAAAACTAAAATCCATTCCTGATTTTTTTAAAAAGCTATTGGCCTGAAATTTTTTTTAAAGTTTTAATTTGATAAGGGGTTTCTGTTAGAAAAAGTAGAAAGGAGTATTTATATAACTTCCTAAAGCAAAAACAAAATTGAAAAATTTTAATGTACATCAATAAAGCATTGTTAAATAAATCATAGTACATCCGTGTAATAGAATCCTCTACAGCCATTAAAAAGCACAAAATCAATCTGTGTACTGACGTGAAATAATGTTGTAGTACGATATGATATAATTTCAGTTTTGTAAAAAATAAATACTGTTTGTGTGTGCATGAACATGAGCAATGTTTTCTGTACACAGAACATAATGTATACCAAGCAAGGGAAAGGTGTTATTCTGGGAATTTGGTAGAGGCGGTACTGAATGAGGTGAATGACTTTCACTTTTTATTTCATGCACCTCCATATTATGTGCTTTGTTACACTAAATAAGCATGCAATACTTTTACACTTAAGGTATTACGCATTAAAAATATGCTTTAAAGACAAAAATGTAAAAAGTAACTAGGCCATGTTATTCTCCTGCTTAAAATCCCTCTTTGGGGATTCAGTTTTAAGTAAGGTGAAGTAAGCGCCCTCCATACACTCTCTGATTGAATTCATTATAAAACCAGGCACGGTGCATGCAGCACTGTATGAGGACTCTGAAAAGTAAATAGTAGCAGGGGGATTGAAGATGAGTAGAATTACTAGTTTTTCTCTTCTAGTAACTTCCAGCTGAATGCCAGAACCTAACACTAAGGCTCATAAAGAAAGAGAGCCCAGTCCAGGAGAAGCCCTCTAGTACAGGCTCAAGGAGTGGGAAGGGGAACTCCAAATACCACTTCTCTCTTATCCCTGCTCCTAAGCAACCCCTTGGCTTGTAGAGGCAGCAGCAGCTGGCAAGAACCCATATTCAGAGAGGAACTTTTCTGGATCAGAAGTGCTCTGGACCCAAGAGGGTGGAGTGAACCAGTTCCTTTTTGCATTATCCTTCTGTCTGTTGGCCCTGGATACAGGGATAGTCAGGGAAATATGTGACAGAATGGGGTAACTAAACCTACTGATTGTCTTTTTTCATCTGAGTATGCATGCATTTTTGTATGCTACTTTTGGCCAAAACAACCAGCTTTTGGTGGAGGTAGTACTGGGTCTCAGGGCATCACAAAGTACATGGGAGAGATTTAGGAAAGCAACACAGTAAAGTTGTTTATAAAGACTAGGACTCACTCCTGGGCTTTGCACGTGTGAATCTGATCTTAACTGTATGTCAAAGACGCTGAGAACTGAACTGAACACACAGCCCACTACCCAGATCACAGACTGACTCCAGGTGGCATACACCCAGGATGAATATAAATAGCATCTCAAATGATATAAAAATTTAACCTATGTTAGAACCACAGTTCTTAGAAAGTGGGTTAAGAACCATAGTCCTTAGAAACTTGCAGCCTGAACCTACTAGGACAATTACCTGCTAGAAAGTATCAACATTCTTCATAGGATTTAAACAAGACCCAGAGTCTCATACTATTCAAAATGTCCAGGATGCAGTCCCACATGACTCAGCATACAAAAATACAGGAAAATCTGACTTCTGGGACGATGGTGGCGTGAGCAGGGTGGCAGAAATCTCCTCCTAAAACCATATATATTTATGAAAATACAACAATTACAACTATTCCTAAAAGAGAGACCAGAAGATACAGGACAACAACCAGGCTACAGCTACACCTGTGAGAACTCGGTGCCTCATGAAGCGGGTAAGATACAAAGCCGTGCCCCGCCGGGACCCAAGCACTCCCCAACCCCAGCGCACCAAGCAGGAGGAAAAGATTCAGAGCTGGGAGGGAGGGGAAGCACAGGCCCGCCAAATAACCAGCCCTGGTGCTCTGCACCAGGAGCACAGACACACGTCGCGCAGTGTATCGGAGATCAGAGAAACAGAAGGGCAGGATCTGAGACGGCAGGTCCCCTCATCCGGCTCCCTGGGACAAAAGAAAAATGGGTGCCATTTTTTGTTTTTAATGTTGTTTTTTTTCTTTTTTTTTCTTTGTTTAAAGTCTTAAAGAGACAAGGGCCCAACAGTGATACAAAATCATCCCAGCGCACTCAGCACAGCAGGCTGGGAGTCTTGGGGAATTTCGGACCCCTTGGCTGGTAGCTGGGCAAAGCAGTCATGCTGAGGCTTCCCATAGAGATCAGCAGCCTGCCATTAGTTCCCTCCCTGGCCGGTACCACAAAGGGTCCGGGAGCTGCTGCTGCTGCTGCAGAACAGCAGAGGAATGGCCCCACCCACAACAACCTCACAGAATCTACTCCCGGCGGGCATGCAGCTAAGCGGGAAGAGCCCCAGAACCAGGTTCAGAAGGTACCAAGGGGACCAGAAGGCACCCAGCATAACTGCAAACCCCCACAGTGCTAAGGCTAGGCTGAGGGTGACCCCACACACAGGCAGTTCAGCGGATTATCCCAGAGACTGCCTCCTGGTGTGCAGGAAAACAGCTCAGGCCCGGGAGAAGGGCAAAGAAAACAACAAGCAGGAAGGGACTTTGTTCTCCCAGCTGACACACGTGGCGCCTACCAGCGACCACTTCTATTGCCATGAAAAGACAGAGAAATATGGTCCAGACTAAGATCAGCCAGACAATCCCAGAGAGGGAGCCCGATGGGATGGACATACACAATCTTCCTGAAAGAGAATTCAGAATAAAAGTCATAACCATGCTGATGGATCTACAGAGAAATATGCAAGAGCTAAGGGAGGAATTGAGGGAAGTGAGGAAAGACAATGCAGAAAAGAGACAGGTGATAGACGGGCTTAGCAGGAGACTAGAAGAGATGCAAGAGACTGTTAATGGAATAGAAATCAGAGAACAGGAATACAGAGAAGCTGAGGCAGAGAGAGATAAAAGGATCTCTAGGAATGAAAACATATTAAGAGAACTATGCAACCAATCCAAACGGAAAAATATTCGCATTATAGGAGTACCAGAAGAGGAAGAAGAGAGAAAAAGGGATAGAAAGGGTCTTTGAAGAAATAATTGCTGAAAACTTCCCCAAGCTTTCAGGAAGGAAAATAGTCTCTCAGACCATGGAAGCCCACAGATCTCCCAACACAACGAACCCAAGGAAGACAACACCAAGACACATAATAATTAAAATGGCAAAGATCAAAGATAAGCACAGAGTATTAAAGGCAGCTCGAGAGAGAAAAAAGATCACCTACAAAGGAAAACCCATCAGACTATCATCAGACTTCTCAACAGAAACCTTACAGGCCAGAAGAGAATGGCATGATATATTTAACGTAATGAAACAGAAGGGCCTCGAACCAAGAATATTGTATCCAGCACAATTATCATTTAAATTTGAGGGAGGGATTAAACAATTCCCAGACAAACAAAAGTTGAGGGAGTTTGCCTCCCATAAACCACCTCTACAGGATATCTTAAAGGGACTGCTCTAGATGGAAGCACTCCTAAGGCTAAAGTGATGTCACCACAGAAAATAATATCATAGCAAAGAAAGCAGACCATCCAAATACTAACTAAAGGCAAAGAATAAAACACCTAGTATATAAAGAATGGAGGGGGAAGAATAAGAAGGGAGAGAAATAAAGAATCATCAGACTGTGTTTACAATAACTTAACAAGAAAGTTAAGTTAGCCTCTTAGATAGTAAAGAAGCTACCCTTGAAACTTTGGTAACCATGAATCTAAAGCCAGCAATGGCAATACATATATATCTATCGATAATCACCCTAAATGTAAATGGACTGAAATGAAACAATCAAAAGACACAGAGTAATAGAATGGATAAAAAAGCAAGACCCATCTATATGCTGCTTACAAGAGACGCACCTCAAACCCAAAGATATACACAGACTAAAGGTGAAGGGATGGAAAAAGATATTTCATGCAAACAACAAGGGAAAAAAAGCAGGTGTTGCAGTACTTGTATCAGACAAAATAGACTTCAAAATGAAGAAAGTAGCAAGAGATAAAGAAGGACATTACATAATGATAAAGGGGTCAGTACAACAAGAGGATATAACCACTTTAAATATATATGCACCCAAGACAGGAGCGCCGACATATGTGAAACAAATATGAACAGAATTAAAGGAGGAAATAGAAAGCAATGCATTCATTTTAGAAGACTTCAACACACAACTCACTCCAAAGGACAGAACAACCAGGCAGAAAATAAGTAAAGACACAGAGGCACTGAACAACACACTAGAACAGATGGACCTAACAGACATCTACAGAACTCTACACCCAAAAGCAGCAGGATACACATTCTTCTCAAGTGCACATGGAACATATTCCAGAATAGACCACATACTAGGCCACAAAAAGAACCTTGGTAATTTAAAAAATATTGAACTTCTACCAACCAACTTCTCAGATCACAAAAATGTAAAACTAGAAATAAATTGTACAAAGAAAACAAAAAGGCTCACAAACACATGGAGGCTTAATAACATACTCCTAAATAATCAATGGATAAATGACCAAATTAAAACAGAGATCAAACAATATATGGAGACTAATGACAACAATAACACAAAGCCGCAACTTCTGTGGGACGCAGCAAAGGCAGTTCTAAGAGGAAAGTATACTGCAATCTAGGCCTATTTAAAAAAGGATGAACAATCCCAAATGAATAGTCTAAAGACACAATTACTGAAATTGGAAAAAGAAGAAAAAATGAGGCCCAAAGTCATCAGAAGGAAGGAAATAATAAAGATCAGAGAAGAAATAAATAAAATTGAGAAGAATAAAACAATAGAAAAAAAATCAATGAAACCAAGAGCTGGTTCTTTGAAAAAATAAACAAAATAGATAAACCCCTAGCCAGACTTATTAAGAGAAAAAGAGAATCTACACACATAAACAGAATCAGAAATGAGAAAGGAAAAATCATGACGGACTCCACAGAAATACAAAGAATTATAAGAGAATACTATGAAAATCTACATGCTAACAAGCTGGAAAACACAGAAGAAATGGACAACTTCTTAGAAAAATACAACCTTCCAAGACTGACCAAGCAAGAAACAGAAAAACTAAACAGACCAATTACCAGCAAAGAAATTGAATCAGTAATCAAAAAACTACCTAAGAACAAAACCCCCGGGCCAGATGGATTCAAGTCTGAATTTTACCAGACATATACAGAAGAAATAATACCCATTCTCCTTAAAGTTTTCCAAAAAATAGAAGAGGAGGGAATACTTCCAAACTCATTCTATGAAGCCAGCATCACTCTAATACCAAAACCAGGCAAAGACCTCACCAAAAAAGAAAATTACAGACCAATATCCATGATGAACATAGATGCAAAAATACTCAACAAAATATTAGCAAACCAAATTCAAAAATACATCAAGAGGATCATACACCATGATCAAGTGGGATTCACCCCAGGTATGCAAGGATGGTACAACAGTCGAAAATCCATCAACATCATCCACCACATCAACAAAACGACATGATCATCTCCATAGATGCTGAAAAAGCATTAGACAAAATTCAACATTCATTCATGATAAAAACTCTCAACAAAATGGGTACAGAGCTCAACATCATAAAGACCATATATGAAAAACCCACAGCTAACATCATACATAACAGTGAGAAGCTGAAAGCTTTTCATCTAAGATTGGGAACAAGACAGAGATGTCCAAACTCTCCTCTGTTATTTAACATAGTACTGGAGGTCCTAGCCACGGCAATCAGACAAAACAAAGAAATACAAGGCATCCAGATTGGTAAAGAAGAAGTCAAATAGTCACTATGTGTAGATGACATGATATTATACATAAAAAACCCTAAAAAGATTCCTCCAGGAACTTCCGGGAATATGGCGTCGTGAACGGATAAGCAGAAAAATTCCTCCCAACATTATATTTATCCACGAAAATACAGCAGATACAACTATCCCTAAAAGAGAGACCAGAATACACAGGAAAGTGCACAGCGTACAGCTACACCTGTGAGAACTTGGCAGCCGGTGAGGCGGACGGGACACGGGGCGGCGACCCGGGGGGACTGAGCGCCCCCCCCCCCCAGAGCTCCGGCGGCCAGACACTCCGGACAGAGGACTCGGCACCCGAGGCGGGACAGAAACACGATCCAGCGAGACCACAGCGCCCCTGCACCCCAGCACTCCGGCGGGAGTCCCGGCAAGGCGGGTAAGGTACGGAGCCGCGAGCAGACGGAGCGCTCCTCTCCCCCAGCGCTAGGGCGGGAGAAGAGGATTCAGAGCCGGGAGGGAGTGGAAGTCTGCGCCCGGAGTGCCGACACACGGCCTGCGGTGTAGCGGAGATAGGAGAGACAGAGGGCACAGGGTCCCAGCCCGGAACGTGCAAGTTGCCCGTGGCAGGCTCCGGGAAGGAAAAAGAAAGGAGAAAAAAGGGAAGAAAAGCGCGCGCTCTACCTCAGCGGTCTTAAAGAGACAGGAGCTCAGTAGAGGGGCCAGATAGCCCCGCAAACTGAGCCCAGCACGCTGGGAGTCCTGGGGAGCTTTGGACCCATGGCTGGCGACTGGGGAAGAGTGCCTGCCATTGAGACCCCCACAGAGATCAACAGCTAACCAGTCCTTCCCAACCCAGCCAGAAATATACAGGGACGCTGGAATAGTGGAGCAACAGCGCCACCTACAGCACTCGCGCGGAACCCACTCCCGGTGGCTTTTTTTTTTTCTCCCCTTTCTTTTCCTTTTTTTCTTTCCCTCTCTTTCAACAGCCTCCCATTCATTCTCACCCGGCCACAGCTTTAAAGGGCCGTGTGGAGCGACGTGGCCGCGGCTCTGGAATAGTGGAGCAATAGCGCCACCTACAGCATTTACACAGAAACCACCCCTGGTGGGCGTTTTGGTGTTTTTTTTCTTTTTTTTTTTTTCTGTTGTTGTTGTTGCTGTTTTCTTTCAGGTGTTGCTGCCTTTTCTTTTTCTTTCTTTTCTTTTCCTTTCTCTCTCTCTCCTTTTACTTTTTTATTATTAGTAGAAATCTCTTTTTTTTCTTGTCTCTCCTTTCTTATCTCTCCTTGCTACCAACAACCAATTCTATAGTCATGAGAAGACAGAAGAATATGATACAGACAAAGCTTCAGACAAACACCACCCCAGAGAAAGAATCTGCAGAAATGGACATTCACAGTCTTCCAGAAAAAGAATTCAGAATAAAAGTCATAGCCATGCTGACGGATCTACAGAAAAATGTGCAAGAGCTGAGGGAGGAAGTGAGGGAAGTGAGGAAAGACAATGCAGAAATGAAACAAGCCATCGAAGGGCTCAACAGCAGATTGAATCAGGTTCAAGACACGATCAAGGAATTACAAGACAGGGACCAGGAATACAAAGAAGCTGAGGCAGAGAGAGATAAAAGGATCTCTAGGAATGAAAGAATATTAAGAGAACTGTGTGACCAATCCACACGGAGCAATATTCGCATTATAGGAGTACCAGAGGAAGAAGAGAGAGAAAAAGGGATAGAAAGTGTCTTTGAAGAAATAATTGCCGAAAACTTCCCCACGCTGGGGAAGGAAATAGTCTCACAGTCCACGGAAGCCCACAGATCTCCCAACACAAGGGACCCAAAGAAGACAACACCAAGACACATAATAATCAAGATGGCAAAGATCAAAGACAAGGACAGAGTATTAAAGGCAGCTAGAGAGAGAAAAAAGATCACCTACAAAGGAAAACCCATCAGACTGTCATCAGACTTCTCAACAGAAACTTTACAGGCCAGAAGAGAATGGCATGATATATTTAACGTAATGAAACAGAAGGGCCTCGAACCAAGAATATTGTATCCAGCACGATTATCATTTAAATATGATGGGGGATTAAACAATTTCAAGACAAAAGAAAGTTGAGAGAGTTTGCCACCCATAAACCACCACTACAGGATATCTTAAATGGACTGCTCTAGAGGGAAACACCCCTAAGGCTAAAAAGATGTCACCAGAGAAAATAAAAGCATAGCAAAGAAAGCAGACCATCCAAATACCAACTAAAGGCAAAGAATAAAACACCTAATATATAAAGAAAGGAGGAGGAAGAATAGGAAGGGAGAGATAAAGAAACATCAGACGGCGTTCACAATAACTTAACAAGAAAGTTAAGTTAGATTCTTAGATAGTAAAGAAGCAACCCTTGAACCTTTGGTAACCACGAATCTAAAGCCTGCAATGGCAATAAGTACATATCTATCAATAATCACCCTAAATGTAAATGGACTGAATGCACCAATCAAAAGACACAGAGTAACAGAGTGGATAAAAAAGCAAGACCCATCTATATGCTGCTTACAAGAGACTCACCTCAAACCCAAAGATATACAGACTAAAAGTGAAGGGATGGAAAAAAATATTTCAAGCAAACAACAAAGAGAAAAAAGCAGGTGTTGCAGTACTTGTATCACATAAAATAGACTTCAAAACGAAGAAAGTAGCAAGACATAAAGACGGACATTACATAATGATAAAGGGGTCAGTCCAACAAGAAGATATAACCATTATAAATATATATGCACCCAACACAGGAGCATCAGCATATGTGAAACAAATACTAACAGAAGTGAAGGAGAAAATAGACAGCAATGCAATAATTCTAGGAGACTTTAACACACCACTCACTCCAAAGGATAGATCAACCAGGCAGAGGATAAGTAAAGACACAGAGGCACTGAACAACACACTAGAACAGATGGACCTAACAGATATCTACAGAACTCTGCACCCAAAAGCAGCAGGATACACATTCTTCTCAAGTGCACATGGAACATTTTCCAGAATAGAC
>JAQQAC010003584.1:12730112-12800199 GCA_029783875.1 Phataginus tricuspis | reverse complement strand
GTGTGTGTGTGTGTGTGTGTGTGTGTGTGTGTGTGTGTGTGTGTGTGAAAGTAACAGATGAGAAAAGGGACCTAAAGACTGAATCTAACTGAACTGAACTAATGCAAATACCCCCTAGTTAGTGACTGCCAAACTAATAGCCCTGTTTAGTTGCTATGAAATTAACCACACGTTTCACCTAGCAGCTTCTTTAGAGAGGGATCTAGGTCCGCCCTTGATTTCAGAAGATTTGAAATTCACACATGAAGACCTCTTAGACTTGCTTAATACTGTCAAGTTGGTTCTACTAGTTTACTTAGTTTACACCACCTTTAGAGAAGGATCTCAGGAAGCCTGGATTTATGTCATTTCAATCCAATGCTAAAAATACTAATCAAGAAGATGACCCCAAGTAGCAGGCTGCATTAGCTTGAATTAGAGCATTAGTTATCAGTCTTTTTTCACTTGTTTACCTACCTCTGCTGCTCTAAGAAAAGAGTCTACAGCAGATAGATGATACAACTGGTTCAAGGAAACAAATGTATGGAAATAAAGGCCTGTGGCAGAGATGGAGAACTGCACTGCCTTGAGCAGTGGCTGGAGCAGGGGCAGTCAGGCAAGAATAAGAAGCCACCCAGGACACCTAACCATCAAATGCCAAACTAAACAACTCTTAGGAGGTAACACAGAGAAAACTTAGATGACCTTAAGAATGGTGATGTCTTTTTAGATACAACACCAGATATAAGAAAGAAATAACTGATAAGCTGGACTTCAATAAAACTAAAAATTTTTGCTTTACAAAAGACGGTATCAAGAGAATTAGAAGACAAGCTGCAGGCTGGGAGAAAATATCTGCACAGGACACACTGATAAAAAGTTCTTAAAATATACAAAGAACTCTTAAAACCAAACAAGAAAACAACCTATTTAAAAATAGGTCAAAAACCTTAATTGACACCTAACCTAAGGAGAGACACAGATGGTAAATAAACATATGAAAGGAAGCTCCACATATGTCATCAGGGAAATGCAAATTAAAAAGATGACACATCACAGCATACCTATTAGAATGGACAAAATCTAGAACACTGACAACACCAAAGGCTGTAAAGGATATGGAGCCACAGGAACTCTCATTCATGGCTGATGGGAATGTAAAATAGAACAGACACTTTTAAGACAGTTTGGTGGTTTCTTAGAAAACTAAACATACTCTTATCATATGATTCAGCAACCATGCTCCTTGGCATTTACTTAAAGTTGCTGAAAACTATGTCCACACAAAAACCTGCACATGGGTGTTTAGAGCAGCTTTATTCAAAGCTGCCAAAACTTGGAAACAACCAAGCAGTAAGTGAATGGACAAACAAACCGGGACATCCATGCGTGAACTGTTACTCAGCCATAAAAAGAAATGAGTTTTTGAACTGTGAAAATGCATGGAGGAGGCTTAAATGAATATTGCTAAGGGAAAGAAGCAAATCTTAAAAATCTAACATTCTGTATCATTCCAATTACACCACATTCTGTAAAAGGCAAAAAGTATAGAGACAGTAAAAAGATCAGAGGTTGCCAGGGTTTGGGGGTGGGAAGATTGATATTATAAGAATGGATACATGTCATTATACATTTATCCAATGTATAACCAAAGAATGTACAACCCTAGAGTATAGCCAAGAGTGAAGCCTAAGGTAAACTATGGACTTTGGGAGATTATGGTCTGTCAATGTAGGTTCACCACTGGTAACAAATGGAACACTCTGGCAAGTGATACTGATAATGGGGGAGACTATGCATGTGTGGGGGGGACAAAGGGTATACTGAAAATATCTGTACCTCACTCCCACCCCTATTTTGTTGTATACTAAACTGTTCTAAAAATTTTAATTCCTTTACAGAAAGGAAGGGGGAGTGGAGATGACACAGTAGAAAGCACCAGGAATCTGTCTCCTTATCTAGAAAACAATTACACCAGCAGAATTTGTCTGATACAAGTATTTTGGAACTCTTGAGTTTGGTGAAGGATTGCAATTTCCAGAGGAAGACTTGGAAGGTAAATTGCTGATAATTTCAGTCAATTTTAGTCAATAGCACAGTAGCAGCTACCTGCCCCATCACTAGCAACAAGGCAGAAAGCTGTGTACATGTTCCTGGAGCAGCTGACACACAGTTTGTAGGAGTCAGGGTGGGAAAAAAGGACCCTGTCCTCCAAATATGAGAGATCTGTGCTCTTACTGCTGATTGTAGCTTCCGGCCAAAGAGGTGCAGACAAAGAGGCAGGTAGCCATTGTTTTTCCACCTCCCCTACTGCCACAAGCCCCTACCCCTCCAGCTGAAGTAACTTCTGTGGGATTTAAAAAGCCAGTGCCTTTTTCTTCAGTTTTGGTTTGTTCCCCTTTTGGAAGCCAGGAATTAAAGACCAGCATATTAAAAAATAAATGCATATACAAGGAAAATTAGAAAGTGACTGTCTGTGCCCAGCGAAAGGTTCAGAAAAGACCTGAGAAGACCTTTGGTTTACACCTCAGGTGGATCTCTGGCAAAAAGCCCATGGAATTCAAAAAAGAAAAGCAAAACAATACCCAAAGACAGCAAACTCTGGGGAAAGGAGAGAATCTGATTTCCAGAGTTACATTACCTGACTCAAATATCCAGTGTTCAGCAGAAAATCAATCACAAAGCACACACACAAAAAAGTAAGGCCCATTCAAAGGGGAAAAAAAAATCAACAGAAACTGTCCCTGAAAAAGACCTAGTGGCAGATATACTTGACAAAGATTTAAAAATAACTATATTTCATTTGTTTTATTTTATTTTAACTCTTAGAACTTCATTTTTAATTGGAAGTTACAAGGCCAGTTAATTTTTTTTAATTAAGGTATCACTGAATACAATCTTATAAAGGTTTCACATGAGCAACATTGTGGTTTCAACATTCACCCATATTATCAAGTCCCCCCCACATACCCCATTACAGTCACTGTCTATCAGTGTAGTAAGATGCTATAGAGTCACATTACTTGTCTTTTCCATGCTATATGGCTTTCCCCATAACATATCTATATTGTGTGTGCTAATTATAATGCCCCTGAATCCCCTTCTCCCTCCTTCCTCACCCACCCTCCCTACCTCCTTCCCTTTGATAACCACTAGCCCCTTCTTGGAGTCTGTGGGTCTGCTGCTATAAAACAACTATTTTAAAGATGCTCAAAGAACTAAGGAAAGTGTGGAGAAAGTCAAGAAAACAATGTGTGAACAAAGTGGAAATATCAATAAAGAGCAAGAAAACCTAAGAACAAAAGAAATTCTGGAGCAGAAAAGTAAAGTAATTGAAATGAAAAATCCACTACAGGGATTCAAAGGCAGATTTAAGCAGGCAGAGGAAAAAAATCAGCAAACTTGAAGACAGAACAGTGGAAATTATTACTGTGTAAGAGAAAGAAAAAGTAAGAAGAAAAGCTAACAGGGCCTAAGAGACCTGTGAGACATCAAGTATACCAGCATATGCATCATGTGAGTCTCAGAAGGAAAGAAAGGAGTAGAGAGAATATTTAAGAAATAATCATTAGAAACTTCCCAAATTTGATGAAAGACATGACTATAAACATCCAAGAAGCTCAACAAACTCCAAGTAAGATGAACTCAAAGACACCCTCACAGAAACACTGCAATCATACTTTCAAAAGAAAAGGAGAAAGAGACTCTTGAAAGCAACAAGAGAGAAGCAACTAATAACATCAAGGGATCCTCAATAAGAATATCAACAGATTTTTCAAAAACACTTTGGGAGACAAGACAATGGGCCAATATAGTTAAAGTGCTCAAAAACCTGCCCATCAAGAATCATATATCCAGTAAAACTGTCTTTCCAAAGTGAGGGAGAAATTAAGACATTCCCAGGTAAACAAAAGCCAATGGAGTTTGTGACCACTAGACCTGCTCTGCAAGAAATGCTCAAGGGAGTACTGCAAGGTAAAAATGAAAGGACACTAGTCAGTATTTCAAAGCCATATGGAGAAATAAAGGGCTCAATAAAGACAAATAAATGGGCAATTATAAAAGCTAGTATTATTGTAGCAATATATTTTTATATTCTATATGTTTTAAGAGACTAATACATTTGAGGAAAAAAAACATTATTAATATAAAAGCTATTATTACTGTAACTTTGGTTTGTAACTCCAAATCTTGTTTTCTTCTTAATTTAAGAAACTAATGCATGGAAAGGAATTATTGGTTTATGTTTTGGGGTACACAATGTATGTCATTTTTTGACATCAACAACCAAAAGAGGTGGGCAGGGAGATGTAAAGGATTTGTTTTGCATGTTATTGAAGTTAAGCTGGTAAATATGCAAATTAGTGTTATAACTTTTGGATGTTAAGTGTAATCCCCAGGGTAACCACAAAGAAAATAGTTATAGAATAGATACAAAATAAAATAAGAAATTTGAACATTTCACTACAAAAAAAATCAACTAAACACAAAAGAAGACAATGAAGGAAATGAGGGCTAAAAAAGCTTTAAGGTATATAGAAAACAAATAGCACAATAACAGCAGTCCCTCCTTGTCAGTAATAACTTCAAATGGAAATGAATTAAACTCTCCAATTAAAAGACAGAGATTACAGAATGATTAAAGACACATGATCTAACTATATGCTATCTACAAGAACTAAGAGAGAGCAGGGGTGGCTATACTAATATAGAACAAGACAGACTGTAAATCAAAGAAGGTTACAATAGACAAGGGCATTATATATTAATAAAAGATTCAACACAGCAAAAAAAAAATACCAATTATAAATATTTATATACCCAATGACAAGCCATTAAAATTTATGAAGGAAAAGCTGACAGAATTGAAGGGAGAAATAGACAGTTCTACAATAATAGTTGGAGACTTTAATACCCAATTCACAATAATGGACAGTATAACCAGACAGGAGGCAATTAAGGAAATAGATGCCTTAACACAATAAACCAACTAGATCCAACAGGTTATATATAGAGAGAACACAATCATACAATAGAAGGCACATTCTTCTTGAATGCACATGGAAGGTATTTTCCTGGATAGACCATATATTAGGCCACAAATTAAGTCTCTATACATTTTTAAAAGATATACAAAATATCTTCTCTGACCACAATGGGATAACGTTAGAAGTCAATAAAAAAAATGTGAACTGGAAAATTCATAAAATTTTGGAAATTCAACACACATTTTTAAGAAGAAAGAACAATCAAATTACCTAAATCAGAAATTTAAGTGGGGACATTACTACCTATTCTACAGAAATGAAAAGTCTAAGAGAATATTATGAACAACTGTATGCTAAAAAAATTGGATAACCTAGATGCAATGGACAAGTTTCTAGAACATAAAACCTACCAAGACTAAATCACAAAGAAATAGATAATCTGAGTAGACCTATAACTAGTAAGGAGATTGAATCAGAAATAAAATATCTCCCAAAAAAGAAAAGCCAGGGACCTAATGGCTTCACTGGTAAACCTTATCAAACTTCTCCAGAAAACTGAAGAGGAGGGAACACTTCCTAAATCATTCTATGAAACCAGTATAATCTTGATACCAAAGACAGATAAAAACATTACAAGAAAACTACAGACCAATATCCCTTATGAACAATGATGCAAAAATCCTCAACCAAATACTAGTAAACTGAATTTAGCAGCATATTATACACTATTAACAAATGGAATTTATTCCTGGGATGCAAGGATGTTTCAACAAACAAAAATTAATCAGTGTATACATCACAGCACAGAATGAAGAAAATGTCATTTGATGCAGAAAAGTATTTGACAAAATTCAACACCATTTCATGATCAAGAAAAACAACTAGGAATAGAAGGAATCTACCTTTACATTATAAAAACCATATGTGAAAAACACAGTGAATAAACTCAATGGTGAAAGACTGAAAGTATTCCTCAGATCAGTAAGGCTTTTACCACTTCTCTTCAACATGTTCTAATTAGAGCGCTTAAACAAGAAAAATAAATTAAAAGCATCCAAATTGGAAAGGAAGAAATAAAATTATGTTTGCAGATGGTATGACCTTATATATAGAAAACCTAAAGATTCCACACACAAAAAAGCAGAATAAATTAATTCAGCCATGTAGCAGGACGCAAAGCCAACATACAAAAATCAGTTTCCATCCACAAATAATGAACAATCTGAAAAGAAAATTACAAAAGCAATTCCATTTCTAATACCATCAAACAAAATAAAATACTTAGGAATTAACCAACGAGGTGAAAGACTTGTACAATGAAAACTACAAAACTGCTTAAAGAAATGAAAGAAGATCTAAATAAATGGAAACACATCCCATGTTCACGGATTGGAATACTTAATATTGTTACAATATCAGTAATATACAAAGCAATCTTTAGATTCAGTGTAATCCTTATCAAAATCCCAATAATGTTTTTTTTTTACAGAAACAGAAAAACCCATACTAAAATCATACAGAATCTCAAGCGACCCTGAATATCTAAAACAATCTTGAAAAAGACTGTAACTGGAATACTCACACTTCCTAATTTCAAAACCAACTACAATGCTTCAGTAATCAAAACAGTGTGGTACTGGCATAAAGACAGACACATAGACCAAAGGTATGGAATAGGAAGTCCAGAAATAAATGCTCACATATATATCAATGATTTTTGAAATTATTTTTGAAAAGGTTGCCAAGACCACTCATAAGGAAGGACAGTCTTTTCAACAAGTGGTGCTGGGAAAATTGGATATCCACACACAAAAGAATGAAGTTGAACCCTTACCTAACAACATATATAAGTTAACTCAAAATGGACCAAGGACCTAAATACAAGACCTGAAACAATAAAACTCTTAGAAGAAAATAGGACAAAAGCTTCACCACACTGGGTGTGGCAATGATTTCTTAGATATGACACCAGAAATGCACAGTTAACAAAAGAAAAAATAGGCAATGTGAACTTCAAAAAGACTTAAAAATTTTGTGCAAAACAGTGTCAAAAGATGTGGGGACCCGGATATGCAACAGCCATAGCAACTCCATCTTGGGCTCTCAGACTCCATCTTAGAGACTGAGTTTCGAAAGTGCACAAATGGTTTCCATTTCACATTCCGAGAAATGTGTTTAGGTTTCGGTTTCGATTGCTTTTGCGCCAGAGTGTTCTCACTCAGGCCCGCTGCTTACGTCAGAGACAACTGCGCATGCACACAACTCGGTGTGTGATTGGAATTCGAGAATCACTTCATTAGCATAAAGGGCAACCAATCAGAAGAAACCCCACCCCATGAACGCTATATATGCTTTGCTGTTTCCGCTAATAAACGAGACTTGATCAGGAATTCTGTCTTGTCTCCATTCTTCGCGTCTCTTGTCTCCTACCCAATTCCCATTCCCCCTCTCCAGGTCCTCGTTGATGTCCCGCGGGCCGGGACAAAAAGACACTATCAACAAAGTAAAAAGGCAACCCACAGAATATTTGCAAATTGTGCGTGATATGGTGTTAATATCCAGAATACATAGAGAAGTCCTGAAACCCAACAACAAAAACCCAACTCAAAAATGGGCAAAGGACATGAACAGACATTTCTCTAAAGAACATATACCAATGGCTAATAAGCCCTTAAGATGCTCAACATCATTAACCGCAAATCAAAACTACAGTGAGACACCACCTCAAATCCATCAGGATAACACTATCAAAAAAAAATGCAATTTGGTAAAGGTCAGATTGGTTCTCCTGTTTCATTATCTTTAAAACTGGTATATACCAAAAAAAAAAATTATATAGTATGTACTTTTTTAATGTCTGGATTCTTTCATTTAACACATTTTTGGGATTCATCCATTTCTTTATGTACCCATAGTTTATTCTTTTTTATCACTGGGTAGGATCCTTTCATACAGTGGGAATATGTACCACAAACTGTTTATCCATTTTCTTCTTACGAATATTTGGATTGTTTCCAGTTTGGGGCTTATTAATAAAGATGCCAATAATATTCACATATAAAAAACGCTACACACATAAATATGAAGAGTGAGTTAATTCAGCATAGTGGCATTCAGCAAGGATGGATGATTTTTTATTGATTTTTGCTTAGTGATATTTTATAATTTCATATAACTAAAATAAAATGAAGTCACTTCAGAAACAAAAAAGTGTTGGCAAGGATGTGGAGAAACTGGAACCCTTAGGTAGTGTTGGTGGGAATGTAAAATGGTACAACTGCTATGGAAAACAGTATGGTAGTTCCTCAAAATATTAAAAATAGAATTACCAATTCCACTTCTGGGTAGATACCTAAAAGAATTGAAAGCAGGGTCTCAAAGAGATGTTTGTACAGGCATACTTCAGAGATATTGCAGGTTCAGTTCCACACCACCGCCATAAAGTGAGTATCACAGTAAAGCAAGGCATATTAACTTTTTGGCTTCCCAATGCATATAAAGTTATCTTTATATGATACTGTAGTCTATTAAACGTAAATGCAACAGCATTATGTCTAAAAAAATAATGTACATACCTTACTTAAAAAATACTTTATTGCTAAAAATGCCAGCCATCACCTGAGCTTTCAGCAAGTTGTTAATTTTTTCACATTGATGGCCATTGACTAATCAGGGTGGTGGTTGCACAAAGTTGTGCCTGTGGCAATTTCTTGAAACAAAACAACAATGAAGTTTGCTGCATGGACTGACTTCCTTTCACAAATGATTTCTCTGTATCACGTGATACTGTGTGATAGCATTTTACCAACAATAGAACTTTAAAAACTGGAGATAATGCCCTAAAACCCTGCTGCTTTTTTTTTTACTAGGTTTATGTAATATTCTAAACGCTTTGTAGTCATTTCAACAATCTTCACAGCATATTCATCAGGAGTATATTCCAACTCAACAAACTACTTTCTTTGTTCATCCATAAAAGCAACGTTCATCCATAAAAGCAACTCCTCATCTGTTCAAGTTTTATCATGAGATTGCAGCAATTCAGTCACATCTTCAAGTTCCACTTGACTCTAGTTGTTTAGCTATTTCCACCACATCTGCAGTGACTTCCTCCACTGAAGTCTTGAACCCCTCAAAGTCATCCATGAGGTCTGGAATCAACTTCTTCCAAAGCTCTTCTGTTTGGGTTATTTTAACCTCCTCCCATGAATCATGAATGTTCTTAGCCATCTAAAATGGTGAATTATCTCCAGAATGCTTTCAATTTATTTTGCCCGATCCATCAAAGAATTCACTATGTATGTCAGCCTGTGCCTTACAAATTGTATTTCTGACATAACAAGACTTGAAAATTCAAATTTCTTGATCCATGGGCTTCAAAATGGATGTTGTGTCATCCAGCATGAAAACAACACTAATTGCACTGTATGTCTCCATCAGAGCTCTTAGGTGACTAGGTGCATTGTCAATGAGTAACATTTTGAAAGGAATCTGTTTTCCTGAGAAGTAGGTCTCAACCATGGGCCTGCTGGGCAAACGGAAGTTTTCAACCAGTATTTCTTACTTGGCCCTGATAGTGATATGCATATAAGGGACTGTTTGCATATCTTGGCATGTTTACCACAGCAGGGCCACCAGTCTGGGGTAAGGGGTGGAGAATAACAGCCATTCTCTCCTCCCCTCCATTCCTGGTAAATAATTGGGTCAGGCACCCACCAGTCACCAGGGAATCACCCATGGAGTTCCTCCTGGAGGAAGGGGCAGGGGAAGTGGAGCATGAGCTGCAGCAGGGGGACAGAGCTTGGGGAGTGGAGCCAAGTGAGAAGGGGAGGAGAGTGCTGAGCAAGAGAGAGCTATGCAGCCAGGGTTCAGGGAGAGTGTGCTGAGGCTGGAGAGGGAGGACTTGGCAGAGCACTGAGAGAGAGGCTGAGCCATGAGCAATAAAAAAAAACCTTTCCCCCAACCTCTCACTCTTGTTTCCCTTTGGTCCTATCAGATTCATACAGACCTTGCCTGGGCAGGGGAACTGCCTTCCTCCTGGAGCCTCACTTTGGCATAGCCGGCAAGATCTGGTGAGCCTGAAGAACTATGCTCATGGGTGCAATGTTTCAGCATGCTGCCCCAATGGATGGTGGGGAAACAAACCGGGATCCCCCTATGGATGGTGGGGAAACACCTGGGGATCCCCTAGTGGGGATTTGGTCCAGAGTGATTTGCCTCCTAGAGGAGTGGGCCCCTCCCCAGAATTGGGGAAGGGGGGGACTCCAGAGGCAGTGGAGTTGGCCCTCTGCAAAATAAGGGACTCTTTAGGGAACTGAGTATCCATGTGACAGTGGCAACTGTGGGTTGGGTGTTTCTCATAGCATTGGAAAGGGTTACCAAGGAGAGATACGCTTTGGCAGGAAGTGGCAGAACAGTAACACCAGTTGTGGAATGGTATAAGGAAGGAAAGAAGGCTATTAAAAACTGAGATTGAGCTGCTGAGACATAATATGGTGCAGGAAGGGGCAGCAAGAAAAAGCAGGCTGTGAGAGGTCATGGGGGGAGGTGAAGGAAGGGGTGGTGCCTTCAGCTCTGGAAATGGTGAGATGTCAGGGGAGGAGCTGGGAAAGGATGAGGGGGAGAGGCTGAGGATGGACTGTTGCCAGTGCCACTGCTTGATGCACCAGTCTCGCCCCTATTGAAAGCCACCTGGTTGTAGTTAAGAAAATAAAGACACAGCAACAACGGATTCCTCAAGGAGAGGAGCAGCCCCCTCCCCAGGTTGTGGTGCACTCCATGCTCCGTCCCTATATCCAGGCTGAGCTGGTGAATTTGAGCACCCAGTTTTGGCAGAAGCCTTTGGAGTCTCTGCCCATGTGGCTTTTGCATCTTTGGGATTCAGGAATAGATAGCATTGGTCTGTCTGGGTCAGAAGTGGAGAAACTGGCTTGTCTGACAACACAACCCCTCTCTGGCAGATGTCTGCTCATCAGATCCCAGGGAATCATGCACTTCTGGATTGGCTGACAGCGGCATTCCACGCTATATGGCCTAATCAGGGGGATTTACCATATTTTTTCCCTACTAGCTGGCAGACATATGTGGAGCTCCAGCAGGTCTTATGGGAGTTGGGCATGAAAAATATCATCAATATGGACCATCAGGGCTCTGATAAGGAATTTTCACCATGGGGATGAGAAATCTGGTGCTCCATACAGCTCCCCCATCCCTCTTTGGGTCCCTAGTGACTGATTATTCTTGCACCTCACTTAGGGAAATCCATAAATGAGGTTACTTGTACTATAGCAGATCTGGGAGAGGTTGAGACAATGAGGGCACAGAAGGAGATACAATCTGCTACTGAGAAAAGAGGTCCAAAGGGCCCCATGAAAGTCTTGAGGACCCAGATGTGGGTTGATTTGATAAAGGTAGGGGCAATGAAAGAGAAACTTGATGGACAGCCCAATAAAATCTTACTAGAGCTATGGCAACAGTTAAAGCCAAGCAGCAGTTCCAGCCAATGAAGTCTAAGAAATGGAAGTTGGAGGAAAAGCCACATATCCGACCCTTGTGTCTGCAGCACTTCCTAGGGGAGACGGGAGAACATGCAGAACCCGCCTGGACCCTTGCTGCGTGATGATTACAGTTTGACAGGGGAGGGTCAAGGCAACCACCTCTGGGGACTGGCTGGGGCCGCTTGTGCCAGAGGGCACACGTTGAGTAATTTAGTAAATTATCAGTCTCCAGTAAATGTGTAGCATTTCCTGGCTCTGGTGAACACAGGAGCTGAATGCTCCCTCATTTATTGTGACCCTGAGAAGTTTCCTGGGACTCCCACTGTTATAATAGGTTGCAGGGGTAGGGCTGTCAGAGTGGAACGAGCCTGAACCCCCTTGGGAATAGGGGATCTAATATTGTGTATGATGTTATGTTCACCTCTGATTCCCTTACAGATAAATGTGGCATTATTGCAAGAGGTTTTGGGTCTTGTAGGCTACAGGAGAGTGTTTATCCCCACTCGGCACAAATTCTGAGGCCCTTGTGCCACTTGGCCATGCAAGGGCATCAGGTGGGGCTGGGATAAAATGTGTGCATTTACCTCTGCCATTGCAAAATGGACAGGCTGGATTTTTGTGTGACTGGGGCCTCTGGCAGAAGTTTGCAGGCCATTTGGCATTGCATCCTCAGGGAATGATGAAGCAGATGACTTGGTCCAGGGAAGAAGACACTGTGGGCTGTAGTTCATTGGTGTGGCCTGCCTCTGATATTTGGAGAAGTCAGCAGAGCCTGGCAGGAGTACATCATGTGACTGAGGCCCACAGCAACCTGGAGACTATGTGGCCTTGGACATCTCAACAAATGGACCAGCGATGGCTGGCCCTTCTGGCACCTTGGGGACAAGGACTGGAAGCTGGCCTCCTGTGTGTTCCTGGAGTAACAGCAGAGTGGCCCCCACAGGTCACGGTAGTGTACCCAGAACTGCTGGAAAGTAAGAACACTTTATGGGGAAGTTCTGTCTTATTGTGACCAGTGCCTATGCCTCCAGTAGCACTACATCTATCCCATTCCTGCCACTGTACAGACAAGATATGCCCATGTTAGTAACATTAAAATATATGTCTTAATGCCCTTAAGGTCATTCTATTCTACAGTCTTTGCGATTGGGCACACCCCCTAGCCACAGCTGCTGCTTCCGAGTGTGTCCCCTACCAGTTCAGCTGCTGGCCTCCCATGGAACATGTGAAGCTATGGACACAATCTGAGTAGGACTTTGAATGCAGCTGGATCCTAAGGCCTGACTGTCATGGTTTTATTGTTATCTGTATCATACTTTCTGTTGTTATTTTCTGGTTACAGCGCTCTAGCTTTTTCGCACAGAGGCCATTGTGGAAAACTGGGGGCACATAGATTGTGAGGCGGGATTCTCGAGGGGTGGATTGTTGGGTAAATGGAAATTTTCAACCAGAATTTCTTGCCTGGCCATTCTCTCCTCCTCTCTGTTCCTGATATGTAATTGGTCAGGCACCTGCCAGGCACCAGGGACCCACCCACGGAGTTCCTCCCAGAGGAAGGGGTGGAGAGCTGGGAAAGTAGAGCACAAGCCATGGCAGAGGGATGGAACTTGAAAAGCAGAGTCAAGCGAGAGGAGGCGGAAAGCGCCGAGCAAGGGAGAGCACTGTGAAGTCAGAGAGAGAGGACTTGGGAGCACACTGAGAGAAAGGCTGAGCCGTGAGCAATAATAAACCTTTCCCCAAACCTCTCACCCTTGTTTCCCTTTGGTCTCACCTGATTCATAGAGAACCTGCCCCAAGCAGAAAACTGGCATCCTCCCAGAGCCATAGGGCCTAATTATTCAGTAAACCATATTGTAAACAGATGTGCTGTCATCCAGGCTTTGTTCATTTATAGAGCAGAGGCAGAGTAGATTTAGCATAATTCTTAAGGGCCCTAAGATTTTCAGGGTGATAAATTTGAAGCATTGGTTTCAACTTTAAATCACCAGCTGCATTAGCCTCTAACAAGAGAATCAGTCTGGCCTTTGAAGGTTTAAAGCCAAGCATTGA
The DNA here is from genome assembly GCA_029783875.1 of Phataginus tricuspis. Taxonomy (NCBI): domain Eukaryota; kingdom Metazoa; phylum Chordata; class Mammalia; order Pholidota; family Manidae; genus Phataginus; species Phataginus tricuspis. The sequence goes on along the minus strand of JAQQAC010003584.1, from coordinate 12,786,686 downwards.
CTTCTCCCCAGCTGTAAGAGTTCTAGATGGCACCTTCTTCCAATAGAAGGTTTTGTCTATATTGAAAATTGGCTGTTCAGTGTATCCATCCTAATTATCTCAGCTAGATCTTCTGAATGACTTGCTACAGCTTCTACATCAGCACTTGCTGCTTCACCTTGCACTTTTATGTCATGGAGATGGCTTCTTTCCTTAAACCTCATGAACTCTCTGCTGGCTTCCAACTTTTCTTCTACAGCTTCCTCACCTCGCTCAGCCTTCATAGAATTGAAAAGAGTCAGAGGCTTGCTCTGCATTAGTCTTTGGCTTAAGGGAATGTTGTAGTTGATTTATCTTCTGTTCAGAACAATAAAACTCTGCCTACCCTTGGAAATAACCCAAATGTCCATAATGGATGAATGATAATCAAAATGTGGTATATACATATAATGAGCCATTATTCATCATTAAAAAGGAAATTTTGCAGTATGCTACAACATGGATAAACTCTGAGGATGCTATGATAAGTGAAGTCAGTCACAAAAAGACAAATATGATATGATTCCACTAATATGAGGTTCTTAGAGTAGTCAAAATCATAAAGACAAAGTAGAAAGGTAGTTGCCAGAGGCTAAGGGTAGGGGAAAATGGTGAGTTACTGTTTAATGGGTTAGCATTCCAGTTTATAAGATGAAAAGAGTTATGAGGATGAATGGTAGTGATGGTTGCACAACAATGTGTAAGTATTTAATACCTAAACTACCGCTTAAAATGGTTCAGATGGTAAATTTTATGTGTATTTTACCACAATAAAAATTTTTTTCAAAATAAAAAAGAGGGTATCTGGTAGAGCCCCAGCCATGGAGCAAGGGAATTAATGTCCATATTTTCTGTGATTTAGGAACATCAGGCATATTTGATTAACTGATACAATATTTTCAAATAATATAATTTGAATCTTCATTACTGTTAAGACTAATTTGAGAGCAAAAGCCTATACTGAGGTGGCACTGTGATATATTTGTTGGGTAGAATCAGTATATAGTTTATCACAGACCTCTTTTGGGGTAGAGAAGGCAAAAGTGCTGAAACCCCAAATAGGACTAAAGTATTTTTCTTTTCCTTTCTTATAACTTTTTTTTCCCATAGGGTTAATTAGTTCCATATGATAATTGGGCGTGAAATAAGCATCTGAATAGGTAAAGCCTGGAATTGACCACAGGCTCAGCATCATTAGAGACCAAAGGAAGTACTGATGAATAAAGCAGCATTAAACACCCTTCACACTCAACACTGTTGGAGTTTTCTTAGACTGGCAAAATGTGGCTTACATGCCACCACCCTCTCAGTAGTATCCACGGGGAACACCATTCATCCCTTTCCCACTTGGTGGCAGCATCAGGACACTGGTCAGAGTCAGCACTTCGGATGGCACCTCTGTCATCCCTGGCAACCAAAGTGCTGTTAAGGAGGGCCACTGAAGCTCCTCTCCTGCCTCCCCATCTCTGAACTGTACCAGTGATTTACTTTCAATTATGCCACATAACAAGTATTCACCTGGTGCCCGTATTCTGACTACTAGCAGACAATAGGCCACTCTAACCAATTTCCCATCAGGGAGAAAGAGTGATATAACTACAACTTACGGTTTCAAGGCTCTTCTGGAACTCCAGAAGTTTAGCTTCAGCTTCCTTATAATTCTTGAAAAACATACACAGTTCATAAACTTCCATTATCAGTAGTAGTGGGGAACCCTTTGAGGAAGAGTTTGAATGAAATTACAAAATTCTGAACTTAATCAATACTATTTTCTCATTGAATGATGCCAATGTAAGAGCAGATTAAAGTAAAAAATATGTATATTATTAACATACAGAATTAAGTCATATAAATTTAACTTTTTTCACATATATGCCTTTTTCCTTCTAGAAAAAAGATACTTAGGCCAGATACATCTACTCAATAATCCATTTTCTGTCTATTCTATACTTGGCTCACCATACGTGGACGAGAGATGTTTCACTAGATGGTGCTATGCTCCCTCTACATACACTCCTGGATAATGAGTTCTGCTGATGCATCAACCTACTGCTCTCCGTGACATCAATCTGTACATTTCCATCACTTCAGTGGGAGCTTTTTGATCAAATGACAGGAGCTTTGGAATTAGAAAGTATGGATCTGAACTGTAAGTACACCACCTTGAGACCCCAGGCAGATTGCTTTTAAATTTTGTGAGCCTTGGTTTTTCACTCTGTAAAATGAGGATAATACCACTTCATCATATCCTCATACAATATTATCTTTGTATAGGATTATTGTGAGAACCCACTAAAATAATGTATATAAAGCACATTGCTAAGTAAATGGTAGTTCTATTATCATTATCTGTTTTTGTCTAAAAAAAAAATCTAGAGATAGAAATACCTGAAAAAGCCAACAGGGGATATTCTTAAGTAACCCTTTTAAATTCAGGAAAGAAATGAAGTGACTCTCACTACCTTGAAGAAAAGCTGGAAACCTCTGATGAGAGTTTTGCTCTTTTGCCTTATTAATAACGTTTTCCAGATGACTGAGAGGTCCTGAAGGTCCCAGGTGTGGTCCTCTATTGAGCACTGTATGTGTCCCATTGCTTCAGCTGCAATCCTGTCCTCCACAGACGTGATAATCCAAACACAGAGACAAGGAATAGCACTGGCATCCTGCCGTTGGATAAGAAATTTTCAAAATAAAATAACAACTGTGCCTGGATTGCCTGACAGGAAGTTTCCAGCAATGCTACAACTACAGATGGATATTTACTGTTTAGGACAAGTCACCTCATTAAGTTGGTTTAAATGCCTTCAAAAGCCTTCAATCATGAAACAAATTCTAATGAACAACCAAGAACCTATTACAAGTGTTTTGCAGTGTGTGGCAGGCCAAAAGGCCAGAAGACTGAGGGGATATATGTGAAGTCAGGGAAATACAAAGTACGAGAAAACAAGACTGTCTCCACAGAACTGCTAATGAAGGGACTGGCCAGGGCATCCCTCTTCTGTGCTCACGAGGCAGTGGTGGCCAGCCCACCAAATCATCCTTCTCTATGACTGCAAACCAGGAACCAAGGCTCTGACCACCATTACTGAATGACCGGGCACATGGAAGTGCATTAGGTGGCCTGAACCCTGATTGGGAGAAGCACAGGAAGTTGCAGTGATCTTGGACACACATGCTGAAGCCTCGCCATCATCAGCACCCTACTTCTCTGATTATCAGCCTTCCTTGTCCCTGTCCCTTTTTCTGTCATTCTCTGGGTCCTCAATTTAGGCTTTTCATGACCCTCACCTGGAGACATGAGGCCAGGACACTAAGGATAGGGGCCTGTTGTTTCACTGCTTCAGCCAGAAGCCAGCACCAGTTTATCTCCTCGGAGCACTGGAGCAGAATTTCAAAAAAATCAGCCATGTCTTCTTTATTTCTCTGCAGTTCTTGGGGGCACTTGTTGCAGACTTGATCATTACACATTCTAGAGTTAGATACTGACGGTAAGTTCTCAAAAGCCAGTCTTAGGTGGTCTTGAAGAACAGGACTGAAATACTGAAGAAGAGATTTCACCTAGAAAGCATATTAGATGATTAAAAAAGACAGCCTGGAGCTGAAAATGTTAGGGAAAAGCATAGGCAGAATTATTCTTTCTCATCCTGAACTGTGTCAGATGTGACAGTGTATTTTACAAAGTTGGTTGTTGTTTTTGAGTGAATTTCCATATTCAATCTGGAGTCACAAAACTCTTCCACCCTTTAGTATTAATGACTAGTCCTTTGTAGCCAATCCACTGAAATCTTAGTATCATATCAAACAAAAGCCTACATATACACAACAGCAAGAGCAGTATTTTGTCTCCTGAGAAGCATTGCAATTTCCTCATTTTGAAGAACTGGCAATAATCGGTGGCTTACCTCCTCTGGGTGGTAATTATGCAGTTGGCTGTGAATAATGAACTGTAACCAATCATTTGCTTTGGCACATTCTCTAAGATAAGACGTGCTTAATTTCACATGGTGGAGCCTGCAGAACTGTACCACTAATGCCCACTGGCTGCTAGATTCATTGGATAACCTGTAATTGGGGGTATGGGCAGTAGAGGGAAAAGGCGTTAAAATATAGCTTTAAACTGGAAAGTTAGTAAAAAAAAAAAAAGTAAGTTTAACGATAGCATATTCTCTAAAAAGCCTTTCAACAAATAACAAATATTTCTTAGAATGCTTTGAAAACAGAAAAGGACTCTTTAACCCATAATACACAATAGCTTTGTTAGCATACTGGCACAGTTCATTCCTTTTACCAACCAAATATCTACCAAAATAGCCATGCACCATCTTTAGGAGAATTGAGAAAATAGTCACTGAAAGAAATTTTCTTCTGAGTGCTTCATTCTCTTGCATGATTCATTCTAGAGTATTAGAGCCCTGGCGAGTGCCTGGGCTTCCTCAACCAAAGGAGGGTACCTATTCCTGCTGAAAGCAGCAGACTGTGAGGTCAGTGACAGGGCATATAGGAGAATGTGGCTTCCCAGGGTCTGGGGTGGCTGGGTCAGGCCCAGTGGGATAGCACAGAGGAAGGATGGCACAAACATGTAAGGAGAGGGGCTTTTGTGGAGAAATGGTCACCTCAACTTCCATTATCAACTGACATGTATTAACAAGAAAAATTATGGACATCACTTAGAGTCAAATTGTGTGAGATCCATCCCACATCCTCTGAAATGATTTGACTGTGTAACACTTCAGACTTCTCTGACTAGCAGGGCAGTGGAGGAGACAAAGCTCCTCTCAATTTTTTGGAAACTCCATCTCTGAAGAGGATATCATTATCTTCACCCTCCTTTTAAAGATGGCAAGATGTAATTAAAACCCATTACCCATTTACTGAGTATCTGTATATGTTGGATGAGTAAGAGGATAAGGTCTAGGGGAACTGGTGAAAACATCTGAGTGTTGGAAGAAAGACTGGGTGAACACAGGCTGGAACAACAAAGCTTGCTGGAAAAGAGACTGGGATTGCAATTCACAAACCTCTTTATTTCCTGCTGCTGTATGCTGTCCCATATGGCTTCCTCTAAGAGGGTAAGCAATTCTTCTCTGGTTGCTTCTTCACCCACAGCCAGTGTAGATAGTTTCTCTACTGTATGTAAGGCACAAAATATGGTCAAGAGAAAAAGGTCAGGAACTGAGCATTTCTCTTTCAAGAGTGTGACCCAGGGCCATTTCATAACCCAATTAAATGACCTAAGAAAGATAAAGAGCAAACAGTCTGCCAGAAAAGGATGAAATGGGAAGATAATTGTTTCCTCCCCAACCACTCACAATTTAATGTTGGTCCCTTGTCTTCTAAACAAACCACATTAAAAAAAGGTGCTGTACTGTAATTCACAATCACAATACAGGTAGGTCATGGGGAAGGCAGTACAGCATGGAGAAGACAAGTAACGACTCTGTAGCATCTTACTACACTGATAGACAGTGACTGCAATGGTGGGGGAGACTTGATAATATGGCTGAATGTTGAAACCACAGTGTTGTTTATGTGAAACCATCATAAGATTGTATTTCAATGATACTTTAATAAAAAAATAAAATAAAAATGAAAACACCAAAAAAAAAAAAGGAAAGAAAAGGTGCTGTACCTAGAGACTCTCTGATAAAGCTGTACTGAGCATCTCCATTTTTACACTTGTAGCTCATAATTACATTGGCCACTTTCATATCAACTCTGAGCTTGAGGCTGTCAAGGCCAAGCAATTCTAAGAAACAAACACAGGCAGCTCCTATTGAAGGTATGTGGAAGGAGGAGAGCCCTAAGACATAGGCTTCATTGCCTACTTGCTGGATCCTGAAAAAGAAAGGAACCAAATCACATCAGAACATGCAAATAGGAAAAGCAGAGAGAATTACATCAGTGATACAGAGAGTGTCAGACACGAGACACTTGGTTTTCTCCCTCTTCCCTTTATGTACCCCTTGCACACATCCATTAGGTTCTTGGTAGCTCTTAACTGTCTTCTGGCTCCACAGCCCCCTACTGCCTTATATTTTACCTTCTCCTAAAATACCTACTCATAGACCAAATTACTCCTTCAAATTTCATTCTAGGAACAGTAGGACATCCAAAAGACGAGAACTTGTGATCTTATAAATTGTATGTACATGAACTACCAGAAAATTAATGCCACTTTGACATCATACAAGACACAAAATTCAAATGACTCACATATGTGCTTTGATATGCATAGAAAAATCTTGAGGAAAGTGACACAAGAACCATGTTTATTTACTATGTAGAGTGAGGATGGGAGACTGGGAGACTTTGTCATTTTTCACCCTTCTGAACTACTTGAATATTTTATCATAAAAATGCTAACTATAAACAAACCAATAAAGTAAATCTATATTTAGCTGTTGATTATATCAAATATTCCTCCCAATTCTGTGCTTTATTAAAGTGAATTATATCAGACAAAGACCTTAAATACAGAATTTACATCTCACTACAAAATTCCCTCTTTAGAGTAACTGCTAACATCTGGCAAGCTCCTAGACCATTTTTTAAAAATATGACTTTAAAATATATTTATCTTTTTTCCTATTAAAAAAGAGACACTAAATGCCCAAAACTTAGGATACACAGAGAAGCATAAAAAAAAATCACCAAATAGAATTACTTAACTATGGTATCCTTTTAAAAAATGTATGTGTAAAATATGCCTTTTATTAAGAATACAAATTATGTTTTAAATACTCACAGCTGCTTGGGAGTCTTGCTCTTGCTTAATTCTTGGACCAGAAAAGTACCAAATGCAAATGATGGCCGTCCATGATGTAAGTAATAAACAAAGTTCAGTTTCTCCACTATAGCATATTTATTAACCAGGTCAGGATTAGAGAAATGGGGAAGATGACTCACTGCATCTGTGGGGAAAGTGAAGCAGTACTAATTCTCTGTACCTCACCATGATTAATTTCAGATTTGCAGGTGGAAAACTTTAACTGCAATGGTAAAAGAAAACTGGTTGCTGGAATCACCAGTTTGAACCACCAAAATGTTATAGTTTTAATATGTAGAGGTAGCCCTCTTTTATACAAAAATATATACTTGAGTAGCTGCCTAAAAACTTACAAATTATGCTTTCCCCTCACTGACCTTATTTTAGATGTTTTAACTCTATTTTTAATGATACTTGATATTTACAATGGCAATAATCCTTCCACTTCAAAAATCTGTTAATGATGTGCAAAAGGAGCTGTTTAATTCAAACACTCATTAAACAATGAAATCCTTAACATATTTGAGTTCTCTATTCACCGAGGCCAACTACTGTACTTTTCTCCAATAAATACTTCAAGAACATCTTTTTCTCCATATTAACACCCTCCTATAATCTTTTATTACTATATGTACTTTATATTATATTCATAGAGCACCTTATTATTATTTATATATGATGGTGACATCTTTCTTAAGATCAGCAGAGTAAAGCTCCTCTGAAATTCTTTTTTCTTTGTAGAGAAATTTGAAATCAGAAGATATTTGGATGTGAGTAGTATGAAATAACTACTCTTGTCAAGCCCTAATCTTTACTTGCCTCTTAATCACTTGCTAACTATTTTAAAAATGAAATAATGTTTTGAATGGTTAAGGAACCAGTTCTGGAAACTTACTTCTGAATAAAGTTTTGCCCTCCAGGACTTTTTATATGTATGTGACTTGGTTTTTAGAAAAGAGAGTTGAAGACTTTATTTTGAGATTAAAAAATGTTCACATGCCTCACCTGTATTCTTTAAGAGATCAGAATGATTTTGATAACTTGTAATTACATATAAAACCATCAGTTCATTCATTAAGTATTTGCTGAGCACAGGTAAAGTGTATAGCACTACCGGGGGCTGAATGAGCAAACTTCATGTTTTTATTTAAGGAAGACCCTTATTTTTTTTAGTGGTTGGGGGCTAGTGTGGAGATTGTAAGAAAAAATTTTACATGAAGGGAAATTTTTCTCTGGCCTGCCACAGAAATGAAGTCACTTCACAACCACTTTACATCCCTTTTCAGTGGTAAAACTGTATTTAAAAAAGGAGTAAATATTCTAATACAGCTCTCCAATTTATAAATTTTTCTTGTATTGTTTTCTTGACAAGTATTTCATTTACTTTGTGCTTTATTTCCTCAAATATTTAAACTCCTAAAAACGAGGCAGGAAATATGCCTTCAACTTCCTCTGTTTCCCTGGTGTACCTAGCAGACTACTTGATCTCAACAAGGGGGCCAGGACTCTAAATGATGGAGTTGGAGGCAGCAGAACAGGACAGAGGAGTCTGTTTACTCTCTAGTAACTTCACTGAGATTAGAAAGAGTATCTTTGAATATGCACTACTGAAAATTGAAAATGCACTAAGTACTACTTTATTCAGCACTCAAGAAATATTTATTGAACATCTATTATTGGTCTAGCATTGCACTATGCTCTAGGCGAATTCAATATAAAACTGACACATTAGAAAATTCATTTTTATGCATGTCAATAAATATTTACAGGGTATATATTACGTGCAAAGTACTAATTTGAAGCCTCTTTTAGAGTAATATAGGCAGAGGCACCACAGGTAACATGATATTAAGGGCTAACTCTAAATGCAAAAGCAAAAAAGAAATAGAAAAAGCAGTTTAAGAACAGCACAAAAAAAGCATAGAAATTCTTGTGGTCTAGAGAGGACTGTAATGTGTATGCATCTGGTGTTTACCATGTGCCAAGAATTGGAAGAACTTTTTAAATGCCTTCTCTCCTTTCATTCTCAGGTAACATGTGAGATGGGTACTGTTATTAACCTTATTTTATAGGGAACTGAAGAGGTTAAGTCACTTGCCCAAGGTTATACAGCTATTACATGGTAGAGCCAGGATTTGTCTAATGCTAACACCTATACTCTTAACCTTTATAATACTACACTGCAAATGAACAGGGATTTTTGGAAAGAAATTCAAGCAGATAGGTATATATTACATTTCCCAGCAAGCATAGCACTAGTGACCTAATACAATGACTTTTAACTCAATATGTTTCCAATTCAGTCTCCTAGAAAATGATTTCCATTGGAATGTACCTTTATTTTCAAAATAGAAAGCAGTGAAAAAAACTGAACTGACTTTACAAAAATTAACTTCCACTGTCAACAGTGCTGAAATGCTTCTAAAGTAAGAAGTACCTGTAATAACTTACCTCCTAGAGCTAGTGTGTTGGCAGATTGCCAGCCAAACAATCTGCTAGGATCAAAAGGCAATAATGACTGAAAAAGGGGAAAAGTCAAATCAGAGTTAAAAGTTAATTAATTATAAAATAAGTAAACAAAATTATACGAAAGGACTTTACAGCTAGTCTCCTTCCCTTCTCCAGGATAATTAAAAACCTTATCTTTCTGGACATAAAATTCTTTGAACACAGCTAAAACCAAAAAAGAATGAGACACCTTTTCTATTTTAATAAAATAGAACTGGCTATGTTCCTTTTAGAGATGCTTCTCACTTTAAAATATGTTTGCAACGTGTACTTTCTTTTGGTAGAATCAATTATAATGTAAAATGGGCTTTAGAAAAGCTTTTGGAATCAAAAGGCAAGCGCACTAAGCGGCTAGAAATGTTACCATGTAAACGTCACAAAGTGAGCTAAGGCGGGTCTAAAAAGGAAAGAGTAAATAAAGCAAGTAGTAGATCAAGGGTTAGAGGACTGTGATGAGCAAATCATTCACAACAGCAAAGAAAAAATTGTGGTCTAAGATCAAGTCAAGGAACCTTTCAAGAAAAGGTTTGAAAGCAGGAAGTGTGTGTGTGAAATTTGTCAAGGCCAAAGGTTTATCAAAGACTATAAAAGGATGGTGGAAAGTATACAGGAGAAAACAGAACTATTAAGTCAAGATTTGGATGACTAAGTGAGACAGGGACTGTGGGTGTAGCCAGAGTAGGGGGAGGGCCTCCGGAAAAAGCAAGGCAGAATATTTGCAGTCAGAGCAATGTAACTACATGCAAGGAAACCCCCTACCAAAACTCTGTGTTAAACATTAAGCTCTAGGGTCATTCTTCAGTGAGATCAGTTAATGTTCCCCAGATAAAGAAGAGTAGCACATGTTTTTATTATGCTAATCACTTGTAAGACTCACTTTAGCATGCTAAAAGGCCCAGGCCTATGTGCTGTCTTTCCTCTTTCAGACCTGATGGGGTGGTTTTGCAAACTGGGAAACTAATTTAGCATGCAGACCCAGCTGTAAACAACATAGTAAAAGGCAGCAAAGATTCCACCTTAAAGATAAGATTGCATTTTAACACCCAGTAAGTTTGGGAAGCAGGATTCTTAACTTACTCTTTAGCAAACAGACAATACCTCAGCCCACCTTGGGGGCTGGGCGGGCCGCCTTTTGATATGCCCCTAGACCAAGACGCCAGTATCCCAGGGAGAGATGAGGTGAGAAATTCCTTGTGTTAAGTTAATTCTGGGTGTTCAGACACCACTTAGCAGGTCTGCACCCCTACACCTTTTTTTCATGTTCTCGAAAGATCCTCATCTGCCTATAAACCCCCTAGACAACGCAGCACACCGGACTCTCTTGTCCCCTCTGTCCTATCACTTTATTTTTAAATAAAAGTCTGTACCTTGCTCTCCTACCTTGCCTGTTTACTAAGCCCATTCTTCGGCTTCGTGAACAAGAACTCCGGCATCATAAGGAAGAACAGGTTTGATTTAAAAATGAGGGAGAATTTGTAGTCTATTACGGAAGGAATACATATTCTAAAATAGCAGGACTAATAGTACCAAAAATTACAGCCATCAACTTGAAAACAGAAGAAAAAAAACCTGAAAACATTTCTTTTAGGTTGACTGAATCCACTTTAGGTAGTGAAACTATGTTTTTATACATGTATATATAGTTTATACACGTGCTACTCAAAGTGCTGGTCTGCAATGAAATTAAGATGCATGCAATACAAATCCAGCTTACTGCTTCCTTCTTCAAATAAGTCTTGCAACATTAAAAAATAGTGAAAACCCTGTTGAACCAGTGTGCTCAGTGATACAAATTTATGTTCACTATACAGATTATGAAATTGCAAGATCGCAATTCCATCATATTCCAGCAACAAGCAGTTCATGGTATGGCACCTACCTGAGGACCACATTTTTGAGTAGCACCAGTCCATACCCTAAGAATTTTTCACAGTAGAGTAAGAGGTTTTGTACCTGTGTAGACGTATAGAGCTTATGTTGAACTGAAGACACTGTGGAAGTATGTGTACTCAAAAAAGCAAAAGCCCTTATGAAGTGAGAAATGAGCATAAAAAGGTGTTCTTTACTGAGGATCCCTGAATAGCTTTCAGGGAATCTGTGAATTCCTTTGAAATACAAACAAAATTACATGCATATGTAGTTTTTCTGGGTAAAGGGCTCATAGCTTTCTCACATTCTTAAAGAGGTCTGTCCTAAAAAAGGTTAAGTAGCACTGATTTACATAAACAAATAGCCCTTCACTGAGAAGAAACAGAAGTTATCATTGTAGGATGGAAATGTCAGACAAGTATGCTGCTCAACTACCTATTTGCTCTCAGATCCATTTCCACCTTTCCTCTGTTCTGCCCTGTATTGCAGAGAACTGCATTTCCTAGATCACTTGCCCTGTGGCTACGAGGCAGGTTTGGTTGTGAGAGACAACAGAGGAGATTAAAGGTGGGAAGAGGGGGAGAAAGCAAGATATTTTTTTCCACTTTTTGTTTTCTGGGGCATCTCCTCAAAGTTCCAGCCCCATCATCTATGTTCCCAGCTCCCACTAGGTAGGCTGGTCGTGAGTTTAGCTCCCAGAGATGGCTCAAGCTTATGGATTATGGTAACACTACTTTCTTACACTATTCTTACAGCCTTAAGGATGTTGATGATTTCCTTTCCTGTCGGTTTTTGGGTTGTCTCACCATCACCCCCAATCTGCTATCGCTCTATGTAATTCCTGACGTTAAAAATCCTCCATGTGAAAGACCCAGAATGGTATGTTTTGCTTTGAACCCTGACTGATACTCCTGAACACTGGATACCTAAATACTGTACCTGAATAAGGTGGTAGAGCGTAATATCAGGTGGCAGGACACTAGGGGCAGTGTACTGTGGGAAGAGAGCAGTTTTTAGCTTAGGATAAGGAGTTAATGCCATCTTCAGTAGCTGGGGATCCACTTTCTTCAAACAGTTCTCATTTTCTTCATTCTGAACAACCTAAATAAAAAGACAGCACAATGTAATGCTTTTCTCCGCTCCAAATTTAAGTCCATCTTTTTTCCCAGCAAGAACCCTGTGAAACAAGATTAGCTTGAGAGAATGTGTGGTAGTGAAAACAGCATGGACAAGGACTCAGAAGACAATAGCTCTAGTTCTGGTTCTTAAACAAATTAGCTGTGGGGACCTTGGGCTAGATATTGAATATAAGGCCTAAGTTTCCTCATTTAAAAAATTAAGAAGTTGACGCTGATGGACAGTGACTGTGGTGGGGTTGGTGGGGGGGACCTTGTGATGGGGGGAGTTCAATCATCACGGTATTGCCCATGTAATTGTAGGTTAATGATACTAAAATAAAATAAATTATTAAAAAAAAAAAAAAAAAAATTAAGAAGTTGAGCTAGATCGGTGTTTTTCAAACTATATATGGAAAAGTTGTATGAAAATAGGTTCTGATACTACATTTAAATGTCAAATATTTAATTAGATATTAAATATTTTTAGAAGAAAATAAAAAACTTCTAGACTGAATGATTTCTAGGTCCTTCCCCCTCAGCTCTTGTTAATTTTTTAATCAATTTATTTTTAATTGAAGTATAGTTGATATATATTAGTTTTAGGTGTACAATGTAGTGATACAATATTTATATATATTACAAAATGCTCACAACTACAGGTATGTTACCATACAAAGTTATTATAAAATCACTGACTATATTCTTGCTATACTTTTCATTTCTGTGATTATTTTATAACTGGAAATTTGTACCTCTTAATCCCCTTCACCTATTTTGCCCATCCCGACACCCCACTCCCCTGGCAACCACCAATTTGTTCTCTGTACTTAGGAGTTGTTTCTGTTTTGTCTGTTTATTTGTTCTGTTTTTTAGATTCCACACATAAGTGAAATTTTTTTTTTCTTTCTCTAATTTCACTTAGGTAATACCATGTAGGTCCATCCATGTTGCTGCAATGGCAAGATTTCATTCTTTTTTATGGCTGAGTAATACTCCATGGTATATATGGGCATCTTCTTTATCCACCCATCAATGAACACTTAAGTTGCATATCTTGGCTACTGTAAATAATGGTGCAATGATCAGAGGGGTGCATATATCTTTTCAATTAGTGTTTCTTCAGATAAATACCCAAAGTAGAATTACTGGATTGTATAGTATTTCTATTTTTAATAGTTTGAGAAATCTCCATACTGTTTTCCATTAGTGGCTGCACCAGTTTGTATTCCCACCACAGTGCATGAACGCTCCCTTTCTCCACATCGTCACCAACACTTGTTATTTCTTATGTTTTTAACACTAGTCATTCTGATAGGTCTTAGGTGATCTCATTTGTGGTTTTGATCTGGATCTCCCTGATGATTAGTGATGCTGAGCATCTTTCCATGTGTCTGTTGTCCATTTGTACGTCTTCTGTGGGAAAATGTCTCTAGTTTTCTGCCCATTTTTTAATATGACTTTTTTTTTTTGGTGTTGTTTTATGAATTCTTTATATATCTTGGCTATTAACCCCTTATCAGATACATCATTTGCAAATATACTCTCCTTTTCAGTAGGCTGCTTTTTCGTTTTGGTGATGATCTCCTTAGCTGTTCAAAAGCTTTTTAGTTTGATGGAGTCCCAATTGTATATTTTTGCTTTTGTTGCCCTTGCCTAAGAAGATCCAAAAAGTATCACTTAGACTGATGTCCAAAAGTTTACTGCCACTGTTTTCTTTTAGGAGTTTTATGGTTTCTCAGGTTTTACATTTAGATCTTCAACCCATTTTGAATTTATTTTTGTGTGTGATACAAGAAAGTGATTCAGCTCTTTCGCATATTGCTGTCCAGTTTTCCCAAAACCATTTATCGAAGAAACTATTTCCCATTGTATATTCTTGTCTTTGTTATAGAGTAATTGACCATATAAGCATGGGTTTTATTTCTGGGCTCTCCATTCTGTTCCATTGATCTATGTGTCTATTCTTATGCCAGTACCATACTGTTTTGATTAATATAGTTTTGTAGTATATCTTGAAACCTGGGATCTCCAGTTATTCTATGACTAATTTCTGACAGGTAACTAAAAACCATGAAATTATGAGGTGTAAATAACCATATAATTTAGGTATATTGCAACAATCTAAAAGAGGGAAATTAAAAAAAGATGGCACCAGTAAGAAACTTTGAAAGAATGGATGTTTAACAGCATTCTTAAGTTCCCTCTAACCAGGTACACTACACATTGAAAAAAGCAGAGATGGGCAAATTTCTACTGGGCCTCTTCAAAGAGTTTATATTGGCAGCAAAAAATTATGACTTCCTTTTTATCTAAGGACAGATATTAGAGAATAATTCCCAAGCCATACATTTAAACTATACTCACTGCCAGGAGCAATTAGATCCTGATTCTAGACTGAAAATAAACCTGTAGTATTAGAAAACAAAGGAAGAGGAAAAAAATCTCTACACAATATATTAGGTTCCCTTTCAACATAAGAGGATATGACATATAAAATTTAAGAATTCACCATTGTTTTATGCTCTTTAATGAAATAATTTTAAGTGGTTATATTTTACTATCAATTGAGATCTAGAAAAACCATAAATATTTCTGCTAGATTTAAAATCAATCCCGTTCTGCCATAATAAGTAAAAGTGCTTTCCATACCTGGCTGACACCCCCAGGAGCATACATTGTGGTAGCAAGGGCCAAGAGGGTATGTCCTTCCAACAGCATACTGCTTACACTGGCCTGGTTGCTGGGAATCAGTATCTGAGCATTTGCAAGGCTAGCCTGGAAGATCAGTTTGGGATCTGGAAAATAAGAGACTATGTTTTTCTCCTTAAGAGAGAGAAATATTAAATTAAGAATCATATAATTCTGAGACAGAAAATTAATGTTTACCCACAGTAAGAAGAACTTTTTAAGCTTAAAAGCATTGGGAAACCACCACAAAAGGAAAAAAGTGAAAGATTTGTAAACATAAAAATAAAAACTTTTATCCAAAGAAAGAAAACTGACAGGTCGTAATGAACTGGGGGAAAAATTAACAAAAGTGACAACTTGAGGATTAATGTCTTCAACAAAGAGCTCAGACAAATCAATGCCCAAAATACTGACTCAGATAAATGGACAAAAGAAATAGCCATTTTTATGACATTGAGAATATATAACCAATAATACTGTAACAACTTGCTTTGTATGGTAATGGGGTAACTACACTTACTGTGGCAAGCATCTAGTAATGTATATAATTATCAAGTAACTATGTTGTACATCTGGAACCAATATAATATTGTATATCAACTTTATTCCAATAAAAACGAACCATTTTCATCCAAAAGACAAACAACAAATGTTGGTGAGGATGTGGAGAAAGGGGAACCCTCCTACACTGCTGGTGGGGATGTAAATTAGTAAAACCATTGTGGAAAGCAGTTTGGAGGTTCCTCAAAAAACTCAAAATAGAAATACCATTTGACCCAGGAATTCTACTCCTAGGAATTTACCCTAAGAATGCAGCAGCCCAGTTTGAAAAAGATATATGCACCCCTATGTTTATCACAGCACTATTTACAATAGCCAAGAAATGGAAGCAACCTAAGTGTCCATCAGTAGATGAATGGATAAAGATGTGGTATATATACACAATGGAATATTATTCAGCCATAAGAAGAAAACAAATCCTTCCATTTGCAACATGGATGGAGCTAGAGGGTATTATGCTCAGTGAAATAAGCCAGGCAGAGAAAGACAAGTATCAAATGATTTCACTCATCTGTGGAGTATAAGAACAAAGAAAAAACTGAAGGAAGAAAACAGCAGCAGACTCACAGAACCCAAGAATGGACTAACAGTTACCAAAGGGAAAGGGACTGGGGAGGATGGGTGGGAAGGGAGGGAGAAGCAGGAAAAACAGCTATTACAATTAGCACACATAATGTAGTGGGGGTGGAGACGGGATAGGGGGATACGGGGAAGGCAGTATAACACAGAGAAGACAAGTAGTGATTCTATAACATCCTTCTAGGCTGATGGACAGTGACTGCAATGGGGGTATGTGGTGGGGACTTGATAATAGGGGGAGTCTAGTAACCATAATGTTGCTCATGTAATTGTATATTAATAACAGCAAAAAAAAAACCCAAAAAACAAACCATTTTACAAAGAAGGAAATATGAATGTCTGACACGTAAAGAGATGTAATTCACTAGCAATAAGGAAATGCATATTTAAATAATAATTAGATGCCATATATCACCTATCAAATCAGCAATATTAAAAAAAAAATCATCCTCAAGCATCAAGTTGGTCAGGGTGTGTATAAGCTGGGACTTATGGATATAATGGTACAACTCCCTGGAAAGTAATCTGCCGTATAGCAAGAACTTTCAAAATGTGCATAACCTTTGACCTCGTAATTTTATATCCTGGACCATATCTGTCCTAAAAAAATAATCTGAAGGACAAAAATTTTATATTCAAGAATATTATCTGTAGTAGAAAAAAAAAATAACCTCACTATCAAAAATGAATTAAAAAATAATTTTAAAAAAAGAAAAAATAGTAAAGATTATCTATACAATGAAATATTATGTAGACATAAATGGTTACTATCACTAAGAACACAGGAAAATTCTTACAGTTCTAATATGAAAAAAGCAGTATATGAATACACAGATGTTTCTGGTTGTATCCCTAGCATTTAAAGATTATCACAAGCTGGGAGCTCAAGAAATATTTGTTGGATTAGTGAAATAAAATATCAAGTGGGTTAAAAAAGTATAGAGAAAATAACTAGGACATTAAAATACATCAAGAGTTACCTTCCTCTCTACCTAAGATATCTACCTATGGAGGTGTTATCTTCTTTCTAGTTATCTATGGCTTCCAATATTTTTTTTATAATGGACATATATTACTTTATAATCAGCACAAAAAAAACAAACCAGACAAAAAAACCAACCTACATTATGAAAAAAATTCACTTGGAGAGAAACCAGACATTACTTAAAAGTGAAAAACTGGATTTGGCTTAAAGATGGCGGCATCAGAGGTGAGACACAAACCACCTCCCAAAACAACATATAAAATGAAAACACAGCAAATACAACTAATTCTGAAAGAAAAACAGGAAAGAAGGCTGTGGCAGACTGCCTACACCTGGGGAACAGAGCTGACCTCACAGAAAAGGGTAAAGTACCAAAGCCCTTCCCCCACCCCAGCTCACCAACGGGAGAAAGAGAAACAGAGCAGGGAAGGGGTGGAGGTCTAGGACTGCTGAACATCCAGCCCTGGAGATCTGCTTTGGGAGCATGAACATACAATACATGGTGCTCAGGAGATTAGTGGGGTTGGAAAGCTAAGACAGGCAGAATACTTTGACAGACTGAGATTCCAGCCACTTGTGGAAAACAGGTACCCACAACTGGCCACTCTGGGACAAAAGAAAGGCGGGCACTCTGAGAGACTTCCTAACAGCGAGAGGGCTACTAAAGGGGCAAGGATTGCACAGACCTTGCTGCTCAGGAGAAAGAACAGGTGGACAAAATTGTGCTGGCGCACTCAGCCCAGCAGGTTGGGAACATTCAAGGAGCTTCAGGCGTTCTCCCCCCTTGCTGGTAACACAGCTCCAAGGCCCCCCACTGTGATACACAGCCTGCTGCTCCTTCCTCCCCACTGACACCATCTGGCAAACCAGCTGTCCTCGCCATTATGCCAGGCCGGCAAGACGGCAGCCCCGCCTATGGCAGCTACAAGTAGATAGCACAGAGGCTTCTCCCCACGCACTCAGCCCACTGACCCTGGCAGTGGAGGCAGACACTGCAGCTGGGAAGCAGGAAAGAGCTCTATCAATCCCATATGAACAGTCTAAACTCACAGTTAATGAAACTACAAAAAGAAAAACAAATGAGACCCAAGGTCAGAAGAAGGAGGGACATAATAAAGATTAGAGCATAAATAAATAAAATCGAGAAGAATAAAACAATAGAGAGAATCAATGAGAGCAGGAGCTGGTTCTTCGAGAAAATAAACAAAATAAACAAATGCCAAGCCAGACTTAATCAAAAAAAAAAAGAAAATCTACACACATAAACAGAATCAGAAATGAGAAAGGAAAAGTCACTATGGACACCACAGAAATACAAAGAATTATGAGAGAATACTTTGAAAAATTATATGCTAACATATTGGATAACCTAGAAGAAATGGACAACTTCCAAGACAGATGCAGGAAGAAACAGAAAATCTGAACAGACCAATTACCAGCAACAAAATTGAATTGATAACAAAAAACTACCTAAAAACAAAATCCCTGGACCAGATGGCTTCACTTCACCATTGATTTTTATCAAACATTTAGTGAAGACCTAATACCCATCCTCCTTAAAGTTTTCCAAAAAGTAGAAGAGGAGGGAATACTTACAAACTCATTCTTTGAAGCCAGCATCACTCTATTTCAAAAACCAGGCAAAGAAGGCACAAAAAAAAGAAAATTACAGACCAATATCCCTGATGAACAAAGATGCAAAAATACTCAACAAAAAATTAGCAACCAAATTCAAAAATACATCAAAAAGATCATACTTCATGGTCAAGTAGGATTTATTCCAGGGATGCAAGGATGGTACGGTATTTGAAAATCCATCAACATCATCCTCCACATCTATAAAAAGGACAAAAATCACATGATCATCTCCATAGATGCTGAAAAAGCATTTGACAAAATTCAACATCCATTCATGATAAAAACTCTCAACAAAATAGGTATAGAGGGCAAGTACCTCAACATAATAAAGGCCATATATGACAAACCCACAGCCAATATCATAGTTAACAGAGAAAAGCTGAAAAGCATTTCCTTTTAGATCGGGAACAAGACAAGGATGCCCACTCTCCCCAGTTTTATTCAACATAGTACTGGAGGTCCTCAGACAACACAAAGAAATAAAAGGCATCCAGATTGGTAAGGAAGAAGTTAAACTGTCAGTGTTTGCAGTTTGCGCATAAAAAATCCTAATGAATCCACCCCAAAACTACTAGATTAATAATTTAGCAAAGTTGCAGGATACAAATCCGTACACAGAAATCTGTTGCATTTCTATATACTAACAATGAACTAGCAAAAAGAGAAATCAGGAAAACAATTCCATTAACAATTGCATCAAAAAGAATAAAATACCCAGGAATAAACCTAACCAAGGAGGTGAAAGACCTATACACTGTAACCACAAGACACTCATGAGAGAAATGAAAGAAGACGCCAATAAATGGAAGCCTATCCAGTGCTCATGGATAGGAAGAATTAATATTGTCAAAATGGCCATCCTGCCTAAAGCAATCTACAGATTCAACACACAATCTAACACAATACCAACAGCATTCTTCAATGAACTAGAACAAATAGTTCTAAAATTCATATGGAACCACAGAAGACCCCGAATAGCCAAAGCAATCCTGAGACAGAAGAATAAAGCTGGGGGGATTATGCTCCCCAACTTCAAGCTCTACTCAAAGCCACAGTAATCAAAATAATTTGGTACTGGCACAAGATCAGAACATAGATGAACAGAACAGAATAGAGAGCCCAGATATAAACCCACACATATATGGCCAGTTAACATACAATAAAGGAGCCATGGATATACAATGGGGAAATGACAGCCTCTTCAACAACTGGTGTGGGCAAAACTAGACAGCTACTTGTTAGAAAATGAAACTGTATTATTGTCTAATTCCACACACAAAAGTAAACTCAAAATGGATCAAAGACCTAAATGTAAGTCATCAAACCAGAAAACTCTTAGAAGAAAACATAGGCAATAATTTCTTGAATATAAACATGAGCAACTTCTTCATGAACAAATCTCAGGCGAGAGAAATAAAAGCAAAAATGAGCAAATGGGACTACATCAAACTAAAAAGCTTCTGCACAGCAAAGGACACCATCAATAGAACAAAAAGGCATCCTACAGTATGGGAGAATATATTGATAAATGACATATCTGTTAAGGGGTTAACATCCAAAATATATAAAGAACACACATGCCTCAACACCCAGAAAGCAAATAACCCAATTAAAAAATGGGCGGAGGATATGAACAGACACTTCTCCAAAGAAGAAATTCAGATGACCAACAGGCACATGTAGAGATGCTCGACATTGCTAATTATCAGGGAAATGTATAAAAAACACAATGAGAAATGACCTTACATCAGTTAGGATGGCCAATATCCAAATGACAAGAACAACAAATGCTTGTGAGGATGCAGAGAAAGGGGAACTCTCAGACACTGTTGGTGGGAATGTAAATTAATTCAACCATTGTGGAAAGCAATATGCAGGTTCCTCATAAAATTAAAAACAGAAATACCATTTGACCCAAGAATTCTACTCCTAGGAATTTACCCAAAGAAAACAAGATCCCTGATTCAAAAAGACATATGCACCCCTATGTTTATTGCAGCACTATTTACAATAGCCAAGATACGGAAGCAACCTAAGTGTCTATCGGTAGATGAATGGATAAAGATGTGGTACATATACACAATAGAATATTATTCAGTTAAGAAGAAAACAAATCCTACCATTTGCAACAACATGGATGGAGCTACAGGATATTATGCACAGTGAAGTAAGCCAGGCAGAGAAAGACAAGTACCAAACGATTTCATTCATCTATCGAGTATAACAAAGCAAAACTGAAGAAACAAAACAGCAGTAGACTCTCAGACTCCAAGAAGGGACTAGTGGTTACTAAAGGGAAGGAGGTGGGGAGTGTGTGGGGGGGAGGTGGAAGGGGATTAAGGGGTATTATTATTAGCACATAATGTAGGGGGTTACGGGGAAGACAGGATAGCACAGAGGAGACAAGTAGTGACTCTATAGGAGCTTACTACATTGATGGACAGTGACTGCAATGGGGTGTGTGTGGGGAACTTGAAAATATGGGTGAATGTTGTAACCACAATGTTGCTCATGTGAAACCTTCATAAGATTGTATATCAATGATATTTTAATAAAAATAAATAAATAAAGCTTGAGCCTAGATTATAGACAGATATCTGTTTACAACCGATTCATCTAGAGTTCACAGTTATTTATTTTCAAGGAAATTTTTGCATTTAATACAGTACATCCATACCTGTTAAATTACTGGAAACTTGTCGACACTGAACTAAAAATTCAAACCAAGGGTGACCTTCATGCAGTTCTTTTTTTTCCAAAAAGGGACAATTTGGAGGACTAAGTCTGTATATAAAAAAAGAAAAAAAACAAAAAAACCTCTCTGATTAACATACAGCATAAGACAGTTACACCCATGTTTGCTCGTGACAATTAGCATAAAAAAAGAACACTGGAATTAAAAAATAAACATAATATACTCCCACCCTCATTTTGTGTTTTACATATTGCTTATGATCTAGAAATAGGAGAAAATTTTAGAAACAGAGATAATAGTTAAAATGTGTTTATTACCATGATGAAATTTTACGAACTGTAAAGATTAACAGATACCTTGTACTTTAAGATACTTTGTGTTTTATTGTTTTTTTTTTTACAATGAAAACTCTTTAGCATTTTCAAGCTTTAGTTTTTTTTTAAACCTTTACATGCTACAGGGAAGTTAGGACTGAAGAGTTAAGGCTCAGAATAGGTTCCCTGAAAAGATGGCTTTTAAATCTTGTCTTGCCAGTAGCTTTGGGGAAAGCCTTTCTGTGTCTAAGTCTCAATGACAGGAACTAGAAATACACTGTTTGTTTGAATTCTTCATCTTTACTACACAAAGTAAAATAAAAATGTTCTCATTAGCTCATGAATGTGGGCTCTGGAATCAAACATAAGCAGAATTAAGTCTACTAAAAAATAAGGAGAGGTAAGCATTTATTAGCTGTGTGCCTTAAGTAAGGCACTGAGTCTCTCCTGAAGCATCAGTTTCCTCATCTGTGAGATGGAGATGGGAGTAACAACCTCTTCGAGTTGTGAAGATTAAATGAGATAATGCATGTAAAGCAATTAGCCTAGTGCCAAGGACACTGTAAGCACTCATATATTAGAGACCACTACTATTTTTGTTGCTATTACTGACCCAGTAGCAATTAACACTGATCAGGGATATGATTAAACAGATTGGTCTTAAGCAGGCATCTATCTATCTAAATATAAATTTTAGAGCATATCTAACATACCTTGCAATGGCTATGAATTCAAAGTTGTTTAGCATTCACCTGGTAATAAAAGTAGTAAAGAACTCCAAGTTAACCTTTAGAATCATTCTCTTTTAAACATTTAAAGCATTTCTTTTATTTTACTCTAATATTTGCATATTTTCAAGGTTAACAGAGATGTTACAGAATTAATGTCACCTTACATGATAAGCATTCAGCTGAATGCAACACTGAACTAAAAAATGTACCAAGTATTAAAGTCAGAGGAATTACCTCAAAAAGATCAGTATTCCTTATATGAATGTTTAATATTTTCCTAAAAGTCACAAGTAGTGTGGAAGTAGTATGGAAAGAGGAAACATGAAGACTTGCTCAAGGACAAATCAGTTTTCAGTACTCACTTGTAATAGTCAAGATAGACATAAAGAAGATACTGCAGACTGTGTTCCAAACAATAAAGAATGAAGTGAGAATGGAAATCCCAACCTTCTTTGGATCGGTAGTTTTGAATAGGGAGGGTATCTTGCATCACACCCCCGATACGGTTCAGTCTTAGGAGGAAGAGTTCAAAGTCTTCTAGTTCAGATTTAAGAAAAATCCCATTCCTATTGGGCAGGTTTCAGAGACAGCAAGTTAAAAAGTTGCTAGATCAAGAGCATACTAAATCACTTCCATTATTTAAGTCATAAGTACTTAAGAATAACTATTTAAAAATTAAGACTGCCAATTTTTACTCTATATGTTGAGACACATATTTTGCTAGTTACCATTAAAGGTTTCTGCACCACTGCAGTATTTAAAGGCAGTAATGGCAGCCTCAAGTTACCTTAAATATTTCAAAAGCTTAAACTAAGCTATCTCCATTGTTTTGCTTTTGACTGGAACTGTAAAACCAGTAATGGCAATAGTGGTTACCTCTTAAAGTTAGATGCTTTAAGTATTGAGAAATTCACTAACATATCCAAACAAAATCATTAAGAAAATAAAGCAGAGTAATTTAAATAAACCAACTACTAAACAAGAATAGAAATTTGCATTTAAGTATTACTTTTTACAACTTTACTGTTAAATACATTGTACATACAAGACAGTATAAAACACTATTATGTGGAGTTTAAAGAAATGCCATGTAACCACCACCCAGATTATATATTACACAGCCTTTGGTATGTATTCCTCCCACATTGCACATCTTTGCTACCCCCAGGAACCACTATCCTGACTTTTGTGATAACCATTCCCTTACTTTTATATACAGTTTTACCACTCATATGTAACCCAAATATATGGTTTGGTTTTGCCTACTTTAAACTTTACAGGTAAATGGAACATTCTGGATATATTGTTCTGTCTTGTTTCTTCTATTCAATATTGTGCAATTTATCCATGTTGATACCTGTGGCTACAGTTTGGTTTTCATTGTTATATAGTATCCCATTGTATGATTATAGTACTTTATGTATCTACCTTTGACAGTCATCCTAGATTTCTGATAAAATAAATTTACATTTTCATGACTACAAATGAGGAGGAGCATTTTTTCATGTTTACTGGATATTTGGGTTTCCCTTTTGTGAAATGCCTACGTGCACTGGTGTCCTACCCCTCCAGATCCAAACTCTACTCTCCTGCTCTGTGTCCCTGGAGGCTCACTTGTATAGGCTGCTCCAGAAGATTCCAGAGCCCTCAGGCTTCTGTTTCGGCTCACCCTATGGGAGAACCCCATCAGGAGATAAAGAGTCAGAAAAAGGAGAGGATGGGGATACCTTGGCTCTTTCTATAATGGGCGACTGCAAGCTGGCTGACACTATCCCCTAAGGGACATAAATCCTTCCAGGCAGCTATCTTGGTCTCAGTAACTGTTTTCTTCCTTTGCCCCTTCAGGCCTTTTAGAAAGCATATGCTTCTCCCAAAGTCATGAAGATATTCTTTTATTCCCTTCTAAAAGCTTTATAGTGTAACATTTGTTACTTCGGTTTGAAAGCCTATCTGAGATCGGTTTTATGCAAGATATAAGGCAGAAGGGCCAAATTTCCCCCCATATAGCTATCCAGTTATCCCAGCCCCATTTGTCAATACCACCGTTCTCTCCCCATGGTTCTGCAGTGCTACCTGTGTCACATATAAAGTGAGCATACATGCATGAGTCTGTTACTATGCTCACTATTCTATTCTTCTGGTCTGTCTATCCCTGCACAAACACTCCCACTATCTTATTTGTTATTACTTTAGAATAAGTTTTGATATCCAGTAGGGCAAGTCCATCTTTTTTCAGGGCTACTCCTTTGCATTTCCATATAAATATTTATAATCACAAGAAAATCTGTTGGCTTTTTGTTGAGATTGCACTGTATCTAAAGATCACTTGGGAAGACCTGGTAACAGGCCTGTCTTGTTCCAAATCTAAAGAGAATGCTTGTGATGTTTCACCACTAAGTATAATGTTAGCTAGATTTTTTTTTTAGACACCCCTTTCAAGTTAAGGGAGTTAACCATCTATTCTTAGTTTGCTAACTGTTTTCATTACAAACAAATGTTGAATTTTATCAAATGATTTTCTGTACCTATCAGGGTGCTATTTTTTCCCCTTTAATCTGTTAATGTAGTAGATCTCATAAATTCATTAATGTCATAATCATGTTAAATCACACATATATTTGCTTTTTAAACAACCAATATTAAGCAAAATATTTGATAAGCATACAAGTTATACAAAATTTTACTTTTAGTAAACAAGAAGAAAGGGATTTCGTGCAATGATAAAAACAGTGAATAGAACATCAGGGGTAAAGGTCTGTAAGAAACTGGCTTGGGCACAGCTCTTAACTTTTCTGGCTCTCACTCCCACATCTTTAAATTGGGTAGGACAATATAGCTATACTTCCTCAGTAAGTATAAATATAAAATAATACATGGGAAGTTAAAGAAACTTAAAAATTAACAAACAAGTTATTTAGTCTCTTTATAGCTTAGGAAGATAGATTAGATTAAGCCACATGAAACTGCTGATAAATTTAACCATTTTTGACCCAAATGGCAAGTTCACATGGTTCAAATAGAATTATTTTGAGAAATGAATTAAAAGTTTAAAGTCTTCACTTATCACGTCAAGAGCTGCTTTCCCTCACTAATTTCCTAACTGCGCAGTCCACTTTGGGAGCAGTCATACTAAGAAGAATGGGAGACATTACAGAATGCCAAAGCAGCCTCAACTTGGTTTTTGTAGCCCCACTGACACTTGCCGTATCTACACCAAAGCACATTCAATGCTTTGGGAAGAAACTTCATCTAGAATTTGACAGCCAATTCACTTTCACATGATTTTAAATGCATGTGATTTTAAAACCTCAATATACAAAAAAGACCTTTCAATTTAAAAATACTATGAAACAACATTGCAATGGATTTATGGCATTTCAAAGGAAAAATCATACCATTATTTTTTATTGCTCTTCCTTTATTCATCCCCACAGTTACAATACCTGGCCAACTTATCTAAAATTTCATTCCTCATGTAGTTGTTGCAGAAGGTATTCTGATCAATAACATCAACAGTCAGAGGGGGCCATTTGTTCTGCTGAAGTGAAGCACAACTATTCTGGGTCTGAAATTCTCCAATCCACAAGATAATGCTTAACCAATCATGGCGAGCTGTGAGGTATCTCCAGAGGGCTTCGGGAGAATATGATTTGTATTCTACATTAATAACAAAATACATTTTAAAATATCAATGAGTTATGACTACTGACATGAAACTCAACACAAATTAACTGAGTAAATATGACAATCTGGACAAATATTTATATAAAATAGGCATTATTCAGGACTTCTGTATCTTTTGCTATTCTCTTTTGTGTAGTTGTTCATTTTATAGTCTGTATTTCAGATGAAGGAAGAGCTAAATGTTGCTTCTCATTATTTCTGTGGTTAAATGAAACTTGGGAATTAGCTGTGTGCTTCACTTATCTTCTCAAAACTTCTTCCTTTTTCTTTTCCTATTATATTGGCTATAATAGAAAACATGAGTTTGATACCTTATGAATTACCACTGTTAGTTATTCCCCAGAGCATTGAAGTGATACAGACAAGAAACTCAAAGACTATTTGGAAAAACAAAGAATGTCACTTTGAAGCTTGGAGGAGAATGCTTATTAGCCTTGAAATCTCAATTCACTGAACCGTATGACTTTTCTCTTTCACTATCACTTTATAAATCCCTTACAAAAACCTTGAGATAAGAAAGAGGTCTTAATGCAGCGACTTGCATTTTAAAGCAATTGAATGTTTTTACCCTAA
This sequence comes from Phataginus tricuspis, assembly GCA_029783875.1. NCBI lineage: Eukaryota > Metazoa > Chordata > Mammalia > Pholidota > Manidae > Phataginus > Phataginus tricuspis. The sequence continues at coordinate 12,759,959 of JAQQAC010003584.1, read as the reverse complement.
AAGGAATACTAAAATGATGATACACCAAAATATTCAAAAACCAATGCCTAATAATCCTCATTCGATATGTTCAGATTTTGGGCTGTTTCATACTTGCCTTCTGGACTTATCCTGGGGAGAAGGATGGATTCTTGTGTTAGTTGATTCCACCACTGAGCCCAATTTAACACAATTCTATGATCCTGTTTGTTAAATTTATCTTTATGATCATATTTCAGGAATGACTCCAAAACAGATTTGTGCTTGAAAAAATCTTGTTCCTTTATCCAATACCTACAACAGTGAAAAATTTTTTTTTTCTATTTTGGAGGAAAAAGCTTCATTTCTTTTTATCTGCTCAAGAACTACTCTTTTGGGGAAACACATAATTCAATAATGTTATTTTTTTCTTTATCTTAAAAATATATATCTGATTATGTACATACTGAAATGATAGGCAATAGATAATACAAGTTTAATCTTCAAGGGAATGTAAGTTCAGTCCCACATAAGAAATATACGCTCACTAACAATTAAAAACTAAACACTGTCCACAACATTCCTCCCGTATTATCAAAAGGGGACTAATGAGACTACCTGGGAAAAGACTGGATCTGCATATTTTCTTGGAAATGTCCTGAATAAAACTTCTCTACTTGATGCACGAAGTCTATAGTTCTTTTTTCTTTTTCAGAAAAATAATTTTTTTCTCTTAAAATTTCAACCTTGAATAAAAAGTAATTAAAGCAGTGACTTCACAGAAGTTAAACAAATGTCATGAGATTAGATACCATTTAAGAACTGTATTTTGAAGTTTTGAGGTAATATTTCACACAAATTTTCCTTTACCACAAATGCAGAACAATCATTTAAAAAGAAAAAGTTGATTTACTAGTTATTAGATGAATATTAAAATAATTTGTTTTGAAGTTTCACCAAGGTTTAGTAGAAAATGTAAACTACAGAGTCTCACCTTTACCTACCAAGAAGTCCCGTATATTTTTATCAGTTGTATAGAAGCATATCTTGAATAACTCGCCTTCTACATCAAAGCCCTATAATAAACAGGAAAGTTTAAAAAACTTATATTTTTTAATAAACTATTTGGAACATAAATATATGTCGGTTGTAAAAGTATTCTATTACAGACACATATCCTGTTAGAATTCCACAGCTTTTCTGCTTTTGTGAGCATTCAATGTCTACACTTACCCTATTTACTGCCTATCCCTAAAGTCCCTAAGCATTTTGCCAGAACAAAGGCAGCACATAGAACAATTTAAGGTAGTGCCAGGCTACCACAGGACACCAAAACTATGGGATCTCCTATGATGATTCAGGTGAAAACAAAAATCAATGCAAATAACAATGCTTATATAGTTTCACTTCTCTGCAGTTCCAGAAAGTTACTATGGATAAGAGTCCAACCATGCAGATTAGGGCCAGATCTCAGCTTAGTCCAAGAGCCCTACATCTAGGACTTGCCCTTCTCAAATGACATGGAGCATGAAGCAGAGGTTGTAAGCGTTCACATGAACAATACAGAATGTCCTCCAACAAATAATGCTCTGATTTGTGTGAAGCCTTTTATGAGAAACACTGTCTCCTTCTGACCAAAGTGCCAAGTCTAGCAGAGAGCAAATGGAAACTCCAGTGAAAAACCTCTTCAAAAAAGTTCTCAGTACTAAAGAGCATTTCTCAGTATTACTGTCATTTTTCTAAAAGCTACACAAATTTCTTAGTTTGTGACATAATTATGAATAGAAATCCATTTTTATACCAAGCAGAAATTATATTAAATACACAGAAATCTTCTCTGTTAGGGAATTTAAAATCAGACAAATAGATTATGCCACTCACCATATTCTTCAAGAGTTCAGAGGCTTCCTTTATATTGTTCTTTTTTAAATTGTCAAAGACCAAATCTAGGCCAATTCTAATCAACTCCTCGAGTCTTTGAGCAGAATGACTGTTAATCCTGAAGAAAGTTTGTGCCTCTGGTATTTTATTGTTTAAAATGGCATTGGCAATAACTTCCTAAGAAAAGGAAGAAAAACATTTGTCATTTAAGTTCCTTTTTATGTCCTTATTATGATTATCAATAAGGGACTTTTATATTTAGTGAATACCTACTAAAGGACTTATATTGAAAACCTACTAGAGATTTGGGGCTTTTCATGGGGGATATAAGGCTTACTGAAACATAGACCCTCTCCTCCAGGAAGACATGCAAATCAAGTACTGAGTATAATACTGCACGACAAGAGTGATGACACAAGTATCCCAGGGTGCTAGGCTAGAAAGGAAGATCCAGAAGAGAAGCATCTCAACAAGAGGGGTGACAAAAAAGAAAAGGCTTCCTAGTAGAGGTGACTGTTGGGGTAAAAGCTTAAAGACAAGGAAGTGTTACATACAAATATTAAGGAAAGAGGACAAGTGTTCCAAAAAAAGAAAGAATATTATATGCAAAGGCATAAAGGTAAGAAACAGGATCATTCTTCAGGCAACTCCAAATTAATCAATATAATTGGAGAAAAAGCCAGTGAGAGTAACAGATGAGACTTGAAAGAAAACCAGAGGTTCTACCATAAAGGGCATTGTGTGTGAGAGAGATGGATTTAAACCTGAAACTTACGTGGAGACACTAAACAGTCTTAAAAGCAAAAGGTGATATAATCAGATATATATTTAAGGAAGAATATTTAGGCAGCATTGTGGAGAATAAACTAAGAGATTCAAGCTCAAGATAGTGAGGAATTAGAAGGTTACTGCAATAATCCAAGTAAGGAGAAATAACGACCTAAACCCAAGAGGTAACAGAATGGAGGCATTCTTAACCTGGGGTTTTAGAGGGGCCTGTAAATTCCATTGTGCCATGTGCAAAACTGTGTGTATGTGCACTTGCACACATTCACATGCATGTTTTTGGAAAGTCCACAGTTTTCATCAAAATATACCATAGTCTCCCAAGAATATCAGTTAAAAGAGCAGAGGCTCATGGATGGAGCCTTGGAGCACATTAAAGGGGAGAAAACAGGAAGTGAAACCTGGGGAGACTGGAAAACGGAAGTTAAAATAAATATAAGGAAAATCAAATAATTTGGGGCTAGAGAATGAATAAGAGATACTGAAAATGCAGTCACACCAGGTATTTCCTATCCCTGCACCCCAAAAACAGCACTCCTGGGGACATGGCAGCATCGCAATCTTATCACTTTCATGTCCTATTGATTCTGATCATCTGAGTTAAGGTATTTTAGCTTGTGTCTTTCCAATGCCAATACTCTCCATGTGAGTGGAGGGATTCTTCTAGAGCCTAGTCACAAAGGCAGCTCAGTTTGGTTGTTATTAAATTTTACTACATAAAGAAAGGCAGACAGATGAGCACACACGATTTAATTGGCAACTAAAATCTGAGACAGGACTCAAATTGAGTATACCTTCAAGCCATAATGTCATAAAAATTTCCTAAGATCAAATCACCAGCAGCAATTTGGTTTATTCAAAGGTAGGGAGAATGCCTAAGTCCAAAGTGTCTGGCCCTGGCCATTGAGGGAGTATTACTAAAGGAGTGCCACTTTCATGGGTTTGAGGTTGGATGTTTGTCACTGGATCCAGGTGGACAGATCTGGTATTAAGAGGGAGCCTAAAAAAAAAAAAAAAAAAAAAAAAAAAAGAGGGAGCCTATCTGTGTTCTGAATTAAATACCTGAAGCTTGTAGACATAAATTTGAAGTCATGCTGAGAAACCCAAACTCTATAAAACCTAAACCCTTCCAAAAATTCTGAATTACAAGTGTACAGATTCTATATTCTGTTTCTTCTACCGTTTTCTCATATCCTCTGAATATGGCAAAAAAAAGAAGTGATAATTACTCATATTTACCTCAACGCTGAGTTTCTCCCATATATTGCTCTCCTTTACTCTGGGGACACTTTCATTTACATCATATTCATCTACAGCATCTGTTAGCTTCCAAGGAAACTTTATCATGAAGGTTCGAAGTTGGTTAATGTAGCTGGTCAAAATGTTCACTCCTTTCTCTAGATGTTCATCTAGCTCTATGGAAAACACCAATTTTTGCCAGTTTTATACATACGCACACACACGTGTGTGAGAATATACCATGAATTATTATAAAGAACTCTAGAAAATGCCCAAATTCATTCAGTGTTTTCAAATTTCAAACAAAAAATCTGAGCCTGTTCCTATTTACAAGTAGCTCCGTGTTTTAACATAACCCTTTCCACAAGTAGTCCTTTCTGCCAACTTTCCCAGTGTTAGAACCCATTTTGCTCACTCAATCACCTACAGACTTTACACAACTTCAGCAAATGGCACTCCAATGGCTTATGCTCTCTGTCCTGACACAGGAATGGGACAATTGCCCCCTTCTTTGCTGTTATTCTTACCTTTATAGTGAATAAAAAGCTCCTTTATTTGTTTGTTAAGGAAAGACAGTGTAAGATTAAGCAATTGTTCTGAAAAGTGTTTGCTCTGGGTTTCAGAATCACTTTCTCTAATTGCTGAGCAAAGCAAATCCAATGCTGGTGTCAGCTCTTCCACATCTGAGGAAGAACCAAAGAAATTAATATCAAGAAGACACAACAGGGTATTCCCAATACAATTAATACATCCCAAATACCCTATTTATAACGGTTGCAAAATCTTCCAGCATAAAACACGGACCAGTGTCTTATTCTCAAAAAGCTCACCAAACTTGTATGAAGTCTTATTATCTACAAATTTTAGTGACTCTATTAGTAGTCATTATTTACTGTATTACTAGTAACTAACATTTTGCTGTCCACCTATTATATAAAGCTTAAATTTATGTGGAGTTGTTATTTTATAAATGGCACCTCATTTGTTCCTTTCAACAACCTGAGAAGTAGATGTTATGGCCCCTTTTCCATAGATGAGGATCTGAGGTTCAGAAAGGATAAATAACTTGCCCAGCGTAATTTGGAAAGTAAGTGGCAGAGCCAAAATTTGAACTTTAGCAAGTCTGATCCCCAAACCATTCTCTTAACATTCAGTTGAAAAGTAAGGACATGGTCCCTAAACCCTCCATTTGCCATCTGCAGGCCCTAATGAAGTAATTTCTGTTTACCTCAGCATTGGCCCCACTTCTAGAATTGCATCTGTGCGAACAAGAATGATAGGCAATATGGGTTTTAAACTGACAGACAGGTAAAGCTATTCCCATGCTTATTTGCAGACCCACCCTGCCCTTTAGGACAGAGCACTGCACGTGAAAGTGAAGTGAGGAAAACCACTAATCACCAAATAGCAGAAAAATGAGTAATGGCCATGCAATCAATCACGAAAGGAGTCCCACTCAACACCACAAACCAGGCCTTTTTCTAGAAATTCAAGACTTTAAAAATCGGAGCATTTTTTTAAAGTTAGCAATTCAAGAAAGAGGAAAACAAAACTCTGCACTCAAAACAAAAGAGAACATTAAAAAAAGAGAAAATTTCTAACCCACATTGTCAGTGAGAAAACTACATCAATGGAAAAAAGCAAGTTGTCATTTTCTCCACATAACTATAGAGTACAAGTTGGTAACAATTTTCTGAAGGACAATTTATCAAAGTGTTTAAGAATGTAAACTGTGTGTCTGTGACCTGGAAATTCTACATCTAGAAATTTATCCCAATAATTTTACATATGGAAGATTATACAAACATAAACAGCATTTATAGCAGACTGCCAGTAATAGTGAAAACTGGAATCAATCTAAATGTCTAATAGGAGTTTGGTTGAGTAAATTATAGTACAGCCCATACAATGAAATTCTATGCTACCATAAATAGCTTTATCTATTAACAAGAAAGATGTCAATAATATCAAGTGAAAAGAAAAAGATTATAAAACTATGTACAAGGGCAAACGTACCTTATTACTCTATCCCTCTTAAGTAGAGAATTTACATGGTTACCTAGTCCAAGAATAAAAGCTAGATTTCCTGTTTATTAAAAGGAAAACCAAAATCTTGAAAAGAAGTGTTGGTAATGTAGCAAAACAGCAGAAGAGTCAGGCTGAAAAATGTTATAGCAAGTCCCAATCCACAACTCAGCTATACCATCACTGCACATCTCAGACAGCTGCAAGGGAGGGGTATTTTGCAAGTGAATTTTACTCTATTTCGAATAAAATTCTCTTGAATTTGAAAAATCATCTCTTCCTTGCATACTAAAAATACAAACCACAGTACAAGATGTTAACAATAAACACCCCACTTAGAATGAGAACATTTATAGTCTCACAACTCTCTCAAAGAGTCCATAAAGTATATAAAATGTCATGACTGAGTTTTGGCAAGTAAGTAAGTTATCAGAAAACACAATAATTTGAAAATGATTAAAAGATAAAATAATAAATATGAATGTAGAAGTCTTTATTCTACTTACTTCTTAAATATAACTGGGATGGAAAGTGATCAAACTGAGCAGGTACAGAAGATTTTGAGGATGGATTCAAAAGATTTTCCTTGCTCTTCAAAAAGAAATCTACTGTGTCCAGCTGATGATTTTCTATTCCAGCCTTAAATGAAAGACAATCAGAAAAAAATTTACAAAAGGGAAAAAAATCAGGATACAATTTTTTTTTAACTTTAGAACTTAAGTGTGCTGACTCAGAGACACAAGGATATCTTTATCTTGCAGAAGTACCTGAGTTCTAGTAAAGAGTCTAACAATGATTAATTATGCAATTGGGGACAAGTCTTCTAACCTTTCTGAACATTAGTTTCTGTTTACTAGAAACAGGTTAGACCAGGAAACACTTCCAGTTCTGTAATTCTATAAACGAAAACCATTTAACCTAGGTACTTGGGAATCACCCATGTAGTTAAGTTATAGTCTTTTTTATTTCAGATAAAATGTTAAAGCAGTGTGATGTAAAGTTAACTGAGAAAAAGCAGACTCCCATTTCTGACTAGGTGTCTTAAGTAAACTTTCTACACAGAACATTTAAAAATCACAGGTTAAAAAAATATATATGTACATACATACACACACACATATACACAGGCACACACTTTTAAGTGTTCAGTTGAACTGGAAAAAGAGAAAAATCCTCAGAGGATTAAAAACAAGGACAATAAAGACAAATCCGTAAAAGTAACAGCTGTAAATCCAGTTGCTCCCTGAAGGCTTCTGCAAACCACCGATGGCCAAAAGCAGGGGTTGGACAACTAAGGCCCACCAACGAAATTCAGCCCTTGTCTGTTTTTGGTAAGTTTTATGGGAACGTAACCACACCCACTCATTTACATATTGCCAATGACTACAATAGCTTTTCTGAGTAGTGCCAATAGAAACCTGTCTGCAAAGCCTAACGTATTTACTATCTGGCTCTTTACAGAAAAGGTTCGCCACTCTTAACCTAAAGCACTGTGCCTGAGAATAGACCTGGAGAACTTGTTAAAAGGTGGATTGCTGAGCCCTGCCGCCACAATGTCTGCTTCTGTAAGTTTGGGATGGGGCCTGAAAATTTACTTTTCTAATAAATCCCCAGGTCATGGTGATGCATGTGGTCTGGGGACCATACTTTTAGAACAAATGGACCCAAGTTCTGGGTTTTAACAGACCAGGCAGATTGGGGTGAGAGGTACAGGTGGAAGTTATGTATAGGGGAAGAAAAGGAAGGATAAACTAGGGTCCATGCAACATGACAGTCTTTGAAAAATGAAAAACTAGAAAAATTACTGCCCCCAGAGGGAGATCATAAATAAATTACGCCTTTGTTCTGGGTGGTGGGAGGAAAACTGAATTATGTATGATTAAGGGAATATTCTTGTTCTTAGGAGATATATGTGAAAGTACTTTAAGAGTTATGAAGTTTACCCTGAACAGCCAAAGCAATCCTGAGAAGGAAGAATAAAGCGGGGAGGATTATGCTCCCCGACTTCAAGCTCTACTACAAAGCCACAGTAATCAAGACAATTTGGTACTGGCACAATGGAACAGATTAGAGAGCCCAGATATAAACCCAAGCATATATGGTCCATTAATATACAATAAAGGAGCCATGGATATAAAATGGGGAAATGACAGCTTCTTCAACAGCTGGTGTTGGCAAAACTGGACAGCTACATGTAAGAGAATGAAACTGGATTATTGTCTAATGCCATACACAAAAGTAAACTCAAAATGGATCAAAGACCTGAATGTAAGTCATGAAACCATAAAACTCTTAGAAAAAAACATAGGCAAAAATCTCTTGGACATAAACATGAGCAACTTCTTCATGAACATATCTCCCCAGGAAAGGGAAACAAAAGCAAAAATGAACAAGTGGGACTATATCAAACTAAAAAGCTTCTGTACAGCAAAGGACACCATCAATAGAACAAAAAGACATGCTACAGTATGGAAGAATATATTCATAAATGACATATCCGATAAGGGGTTGACATCCAAACTATATAAAGAGGTCACGCACCTCAACAAAAAGCAAATAAGGCAACTAAAAAATAGGCAGAGGAGCTGAACAGACACTTTTCCAAAGAAGAAATTCAGATGGCCAACAGGCACATGAAAAGATGCTCCGCATCGCTAATCATCAGAAAAATGCAAATTAAAACCACAATGAGATATCACCTCACACCAGTTAGAATGGCCAACATCCAAAAGAAAGAACAACAAATATTGGCGAGGATGTGGAGAAAGGGGAACCCTCCTACACTGCTGGTGGGAATGTAAACTAGTTCAACCATTGTGGAAAGCAATATGGAGGTTCCTCAAAAAAACAAAAATAGAAATACCATTTGACCTGGGAATTCCACGCCTAGGAATTTACCCAAAGAAAACAACTTCTCAGATTCAAAAAGACATATGCACCCCTATGTTTATCGCAGCACTATTTACAATAGCCAAGATATGGAAGCCACCTAAGTATCCATCAGTAGATGAATGGATAAAGAAGATGTGGTACATATACACAATGGAATACTATTCAGCCATAAGAAACAAATCCTACCATTTGCAACAACATGGATGGAGCTAAAGGGTATTATGCTTAGTGAAATTAGTCAAGCAGAGAAAGACAAATCCCAAATGATTTCCCTCCTTTGTGGAGTATAATAACTAAGCAAAACTGAAGGAACAAAATAGCAGCAGACTCGCAGACTCCAAGAAGGTACTAGTGGTTACCAAAGGGGAGAGGTAGGGAAGGGCAGGTGGGGAGGGAGGGAGAGGGGGATTGTGGGATATCATGATTGGTACACATGGTGTGTGTGGGGTCACAGGGAAGACAGTGTAGCTCAGAGACAACAAATAGGGACTCTGTGGCATCTTACTACACTGATGGACAGTGACTGCAATGGGGTATGGGGTGGACTCAATAATAAGGGTGAACATAATAACCACATTGTTTTTCTTATGAAACCTTCATAAGAGTGTATATCAATGATACCTTTATAAAAAATAAAGAGTTATGAAATTTGCAACTTCCAAACAGTTCAGCAAAAAAAAAAATACACTTATAGTCAAAACAAATATAGCAAAATGTCAACAGCTGGTGAATGGTAAAAGGTAAATGGATACTTTTATTTTACTATCTTTTTGTAATTTTCCTGTAAATCTGAAAAGTTTCAAAATAACATTTAAAAATGATACATTTGTTAATTCTGATTTTAAAAATACAAAAATTAAAATTAGATACCCAATGGATATTTTTAATACCAGATTAGACATTGCTGAAAAGAGAATTAGTGAACTAGAAGAGAGATATGAAGAAATTATGCAAAACGTAATAAAGACTCATAGAAGAGAAATTGAGGAAAGTGTGGAGAGTCTATTTCTAAATGAAGTACCACTGTGACAACTAGAAAATACACATTATTTTCAAATACATGGGACATTTATGAAAACTGAGTACTTACTAGGCAACAAACTGAGTCTCAACAAATTTTATAGTTTTACACAGACCATTAGTTTTGCAATTGAGGTCCATAACTCATTAGTGAGACATAAAATCATAGTGAAACAGTAGACACTAAAAACAAAGAGATGACAAAAGTAGCCTGAAGGGAAAAAAATAAACAACCCAAAAGGAACAACAGCTGACTTCTCAATGACAATGGGATCCAGAAAATAATAAAGTGATCATTATGTGCTAAAAGAAAACTGCCTAACTATAATTCCATACCCAATAAAAATATCTTTCAAAAATGACAGCAAAACAGACATCATTAGTTAGATAAAAACTGAGAGTTCAACATCAGCCATAATCCTCACTAAAGGAACTTCTAAATGATGCACTTCAGGCAGAGGCAAAGCCTAAAATGTGAGAACAAATGAAGTGCAAGAAATATGTGTCATTATATAAAGAGAAATGAACTTAAATAGATTAATAATAATGATGTTTAATGTGATTTATAAAAATAAAACACCATAATAACTTAAGTAGGGAAAGAGTAACTAAAGTTAAAGCATTCAGTGGATTGGTATAATCCAGAAAGGTAAAGTTGTTAACTTTGGACTTGACAATTTAAATATGTACATTGTATTTTCTAGGATATCTTCTAAAAGAATAAACCATATATTTAATATCCAAACTAGTGGAGGGCACAGGAGCTTCTGGAGTGCTAGCAATGTTTTATTTCTTGATCTGGATGGAGGTTTTGCCTTGTAATTATTTGTTAAACTATACATATACTCTGTATACTTTTTATTCATGCTATATTTCACAATTCAAATAATAAAGTGATTGTGATTTGCTACAGTAACAGATTAAAGGAGGTGATTTAAATGATTATCTCAACACATTCAGAATAAGCATTAAGAAATAAAATTTCAACACCCATAAAAAAACAAATCTCAAAGCTGGAGAAAAAAGGGAACTTCATCTTATCAAGGTTTTCTTAACACACATACACCCATTAATAATGAAATATTACAAGTATTCTTTTTTAAAATCAGAAATAAGGTAAGGATGCCCACTAATACTTCTGAGTAATATTGTACTAGAAGTCTCAGCAGCACAATAAGACAACCAAAAGTAAAAAAAAAAATAAGGATTTGATGAAACAAAATTTTATTATTTTACTATTGTATGTAGATCATACAGAAACATCAGTAAAATCTAACAGATAAATTATTAGGATTAAGAGAATTTTATAATTTTGCCACAAATAAAAAACGATATGTATAAGTTATATAAATTTCCTTTTATTGGTAACAAAATGTAAATTAAAAATGCACTATTTATAATAGCAATATATAGAGTATTTAAATATAAATACATAACCTATATTTTATTATATATAGTATTTAAATATAAACACACACACACATGCCAAAAATAAAGCTAACAAAAGATGTCAAGTTCTTAATGGAAAAAATTGTAAAAATTATAATGTTGAAAGATATGATGATCTAAAAATGAATGGAGAAAGATTGTTGATGGACAGGAAGATTAAATATCTTAAATATGTTAATTCTTCCCAATTTGATATAAAGACTTAATGTTATTCTAATAAAAACCCTTACACTTTTTCATGAGATTCAACAAGCTGATCCTTAAATATGGAATAGGATAAGGGAGAAAGAATAACAGAGACTCTGAAAAATAATAAAGTGAGAGATTTATAATCAATGCAAGGATGGAACTGGGCCAGAGCTAGATAAAGACCAATATACAAAGCCGGGAAACAAACTCACGTGCATATGGAAATCTGACACACAGACATTTCAGATCAGTGGTAAAAGGAAGGAAGTTTGGGAAAAAAATAGCCCTGAAACACATGGTTACCAAATGGATATGTAGATCATACAGAAACATCAGTAATGGGATGAAAGAAGGGAATAACGGTCCCAACTTCACAAGATGCATAAATATAAATTCCAAATGGATAAGGACTTAAATGTGAAAGTCATAATTTAAAAACTTAGGAAAAAATATAAAAACCTATTTATAATCTCAGGATAGGAGACATTACAAATTATATGCAAAAAGGAAAAGACTGGTTAATTAAGCTACACTAAAATTTAGAAGTACATTAAAACAAAGACCCCAAGCAGAAAATAGACAAGCACAGATTGGAATATATTTGCCACACTTAAAACAAAGGGTTGGTTTGTATCTAGAATATATCAGACACTACAAAACCACTAAGAAAAAGACAGATAGTCCAAGAGAAAAATAGGAAAAAGACTTAACGGTCACTTGACAAAAGAAATCCAAACATTCAACATATACATATATCAAAAAACATTCGACCTTGGTCAGGGAAATGCAAATTAAAATCCATCATGCGATCAGATTGACAAAATTTTTTAAAATCTGGATATGCCAAGTGTTAGTAAAGATACATAAAAATGAGATCTCACATACACTGCTGGTAAGAGTGTAAACTGATAAAACTTTGGGAAATGAGAGTATTATATAATAAAAGTTAAAGATGTACATGCCCTATGACCCAGCAATTCTACCACCACCATGGACCAACTTGCACATGTGCTATAATAGATGGGTAACAGAAGTTCAGAGCAACATTGGTTATAACAGCAAACAGCTAGGAACAACCTAATGTTAGATATATTCATTCAGTGGGACTACTACACAGGGGTGAAAATGAATTACACTTATACAATTTAACATGGATGAGTCACAAAAGATCATGCTGAGTGGGGGGAAAAAAACAGGTTTCAAAAGAATATACACCATGATTCCATTTTAAATAAAATTCAACAACAGCCAAACTTAAACAGTAATTTGGAGACATTTATATGGAGTGAGATAAAGAAAAACAAGGGAGTATTTAAATTTCTCAGAATCATAGTTAACTCTGAGGCTGGGTGAGGTAAGGGATTAGGATGGGTACAGGCACACATTTGAAAATATTGATGAAAATCTATATTGAACCTGGATGATGGGTATGAGTATTTATTATTGTTATTACCATTTAGGTCATACATATTAACTCATTTGTATGTGGATAGAGACTACTAAGGCTAAAACAATGTATATCATGCAACTCTAATATATCGAGCAAACTCACACACATGCACAAACATGGTAAAAGGGTAGAGACTCTAGTCACATTGCCTGGGTTCAAATCCTGGCACTACCACCTACTATCCCTATATATATGTGAATAAGATTTCCTAATCTCTCTGTTTCCTCACCTATAAAATAGAGTAATAACAGTACTTACCCATACATTTGATAAGATTAATGAGATAACACCTGGCTAATGACAGTAATATTTACAGGAAATAAGTCTAATAGTAAGTATGATTATTTATTTATTTCTAGACTATTAACAGATTTATAGTTGAAAAACTTTCTTTTTCCCCTATTATTCATATTTTCTACAGTGATATTTTACACTATGTAAAAGTAAGCTTTTCAACAAATGGTGCTGGAACAACTGATTATCCACATGTAAACAATGAAGTTGTATCCCCTCCTCATACCTTATATAAACATTAATCAAAATGTATCAAAGACCTAAATAAAGAGCTAAAACTCTTATTAAGAGAAAATCTTCATTACTTAAGATTAGGTAATGGTTTCTTAAATCTGACACCAAAAGTACAAGTAACCAAAAAAAAATATATTGACTTTATCAAAATTAAAAACTTTGGTGTTTCAAAGGACATCAAGAAGGTGAAAAGATAACCCACAGAACATGTGTAAATATCTGTGAATAATGTATCTCATAAGGGTTTAGTATCCAGAATATATAAAGAACTCTTAGAACTCAACAATAAAGACAAAAAATGGACACAGGATTTAAATAGACATTTCTCCAAAAAGCTATAAAATAGCCAATTAGCACATAAGAACATCCTCCAACATCATTATTCATTACAAAAATGTAAAGTAAACCACAATGAGATACCACTTCATTTTGACTTCATAACCACTAGGATGGCTGTGGAGAAAAAAAAAGGTGGACAAAAACAAATGTTAATGAAGATATGGAGCTCTTGGAACCCTCATAAATTCCTGACGGGAATGTAAAATAGTGCAGCTGCTTGTGGTTCTTCAAAAAGTTAAAGGTGACTCAGTAATTTCACTGCTAGGTATATACCCAAGACAAATGAAAATATGTTGTGACACAAAAACCTGTACATCACTGTTCATAGCAGAATTATTTATAACAGCTCAAAGTGGAAATAACCCAAAGGTCTATCAACTGATAAATGGTTAAACAAAATGTGGCATATCCATAAAATGGAATATTATTCAGTAATAAAAAGGAAAGAAGTACTGATACACGTTACAACATAGATAAACCTTGAAAACATGGTAAGTAAAAGAAGCCAGTCACAAAAGGCCACTTATTTTTCTTATTTTGGTATTATTAATGTACAATTACATGAGCAATATGGTTACTAGACTCCCTCTATTATCAAGTCCCCACCACATACCTCATTACAGTCACTGTCCACCAGCATAGTAAGATGCTATAGAATCACTACTTGTCTTCTCTGGGTTATACTGCCTTCCCTGTATCCCCCGCCCCCACTACATTATGTGTGCTAAACGTAATACCCCTTTTTCCCCCTTATCCCTCCCTTCCCACCTGTCTTTCCCAGTCCCTTTCCCTTTGGTAACTGTTAGTCCATTCTTGGGTTCTGTGAGTCTGCTGCTGTTTGTTCCTTCAGTTTTTTCTTTGTTCTTATACTCCACAGATGAGTGAAATCATTTGATACTTGTCTATCTCCGCCTGGCTTATTTCACTGAGCATAATACCCTCTAGCTCCATCCATGTTGTTACAAATGGTAGGATCTGTCTTTTTCTTAAGGTTGAATAATATTCCATAGTGTATATGTACACCTTCCTTATTAATTCATCTACTGATGGACACTTAGGTTGCTTCCATTTCTTGGCTATTGTAAATAGTGCTGCAATAAACATAGGGGTGCATATGTCTTTTTGAAACTGGGCTCCTGCATTCTTAGGGTAAATTCCTAGGAGTGGAATTTCTGAATCAAATGGGATTTCTATTTTTGGCTTTTTGAGGAACTTCCATACTGCTTTCCATAATGGTTGAACTAGTTTACATTCCCACCAGCAGTGTAGGAGGGTTCCCCTTTGTCCACATCCTCAACAACATTTGCTGTTGTTTGTCTTTTGCATGGTGGCCATCCTAACTGGTGTGAGGTGGTATCTCATTGTGGTTTTAATTTGCATTTCTCTGATGATTAGCAATGTGGAGCATCTTCTCACGTGCCTGTTGGCCATCTGAATTTCTTCTTTGGAGAAGTGTCTGTTCAGATCTTCTGCCCATTTTTTAATTGGCTTATTTGCTTTTTGTTTGTTGAGGTGTGTGAGTTCTTGATATAATTTGGATGTCAACCCTTATCAGATATGTCATTTATGAATATATTCTCCCATACTGCAGGATGTCTTTTTGTTCTACTGTGTCCTTTGAGGTACAGAAGCTTTTTAGTTTGATATAGTCCCACTTGTTCATTTTTGCTTTTGATTCCCTTGCCCGTGGAAATATGTTCATGAAGAAGTCGCTCGCTCCTGTTTATGTCCAAGAGATTTTTGCCTATATTTTTTTCTAAGAGTTTAATGGTTTCATGACTTACATTCAGGTCTTTGATCCATTTGAGTTTACTTTTGTGTATGGGGTTAGACAGTAACCCAGTTTCATTCTCTTAAATGTAGCTGTCCAGTTTTGCCAACACCAGCTCTTGAAGAGGCTGTCATTTCCCCATTGTATATCCATGGCTCCTCTATCATATATTAATTGACCATATATGCTTGGGTTTATATCTGGGCTCTCTAGTCTGTTCCATTGGTCTATGGGTCTGTTCTTGAGCCAGTACCAAATTGTCTTGATTACTGTGGCTTTGTAGTACAGGTTGAAGTCAGGGAGCTTAATTCCCTCTGCTTTATTCTTCCTTCTCAGGATTGCTTTGGCTATTCGGGGTCTTTTGTGGTACCATATGAATTTTAGAACTATTTGTTCTAGTTCATTGAAGAATGCTGTTGCTATTTTGATAGGAATTGCATTGAATCTGTAGATTGCTTTAGGCAGGATGGCCATTTTGACAATATTAATTCTTCCTATCCATATGCACAGGATGTGTTTCCATTTATTGGTATCTTCTTTAATTTCTCTCATGAGTGTCTTGTAGTTTTCAGAGTATAAGTCTTTCACTTCCTTAATTAGATTTATCCCTAGGTATTTAATCTTTTTGATGCAATTGTGAATGGAATTGTTTTCCTGATTTCTCTTTCTGCTAGTTCATCTATAGGAATGCAACAGATTTCTGTGTATTAATTTTGTATCCCGCAATGTTACTGAATTCAGATATTAGATCTAGTAGTTTTGGAGTGGATTCTTAAGGGTTTTTTATGTACAATATCATGTCATCTGCAAACAGGGACAGTTTGACTTCTTACTTACCAATATGGATGACACAAAAGGCCACATATTTTATAATTCCATTTATATGAAATGTCCAGAGTAGGCAAATCCAGAGGCAGAACATAGATTAGGGTTTTGGACTTAGGGGCCACGAGTATGTAGGGAAAAAGAAGATTGCTGAGGTCCGTGCTGAGGCAAGCTCTGCTGATAACAGACCTTGAACACTGTTAAAAGAACTTGGTTCTTCATGATGCACTCAGATCCTGGCCAGTTCTGGGAACATTGGAACAGCCAATTATCTCACAAGGTCGCACGAATTTGTAATGAGGCTAATGTAACAATTGTTACATAATCATTTGTACAAGAGTATAAAATGAGAACTATAGGGCAACAACCTGAAGCCTCACCTGTGGATGCAGTGCCTGGGATCACTGTCCCAGAGGCTCCAAGGCAGCTGTATCAGGGCCTTCCCAGCTGGTGCAACTCAGATGCTGCCTACTTGGTGTAGTGAAGTATTTAATTCTTATTTCGTTTTCTATTTATCTGCTTATCTGCCTTAACACATTGCAAGAAATAAAAATTTCTTTCTTTAATATATTACTGTGTTCAGTCTCATTTCTACCGTATCAGATCCTTAAAACTTTATTTTGAGCAAAACAGAGGAACAGGAAGTGATTGCTAATAGGTACAGAATTTCTTACTGGAGTGATGAAAATGTTCTGGAATTAGTGGTGATGGCTGTAACAACTCTGAATACTAAAAACCACTGAACTGTACACATTAGATGGGTGAATTTTATGGTATGTGAATTATATCTCAATAAAGCTATCATTAAAAAACAAACTGGCAGATTCAGCAAGATGGCGGTTTGAGTAGGGTAG
Source organism: Phataginus tricuspis (assembly GCA_029783875.1). Classification (NCBI taxonomy): domain Eukaryota; kingdom Metazoa; phylum Chordata; class Mammalia; order Pholidota; family Manidae; genus Phataginus; species Phataginus tricuspis. The sequence goes on along the minus strand of JAQQAC010003584.1, from coordinate 12,742,753 downwards.
CGGAGATCTCCTCCCAAAACCATATATATTCTTGAAAATCCAACAAATACAAAAACTCCTAAAAGAGAGACCAGAAGATACAGTACAACAACCAGGCTACAGCTACTGTGAGAACTCAGTGCCTCACGAAGCAGGTAAGATACAAAGCTGCTACCCGGCGGCCACGAGCACCCCCCCGCACCCCAGCTCACTGGCGGGAGGAAAAGAGTCAGAGTGGGGAGGGAGAGGAGCACAGGACTGCTAAATAACCAGCCCTAGTAATCTGCACTGGGAGCACAGACACACACTGCATGGTGTACTGGATATTAGAGAAACAGAAAAGTAAAACCAGAGACAGAGACTGGGAGCGGGTCCCCACAGCCGGCTCCCCTGGGACAAAAGAAAAGCGGGCGCTTTTTAAAAGCCTTAAAGGGACAAGGGCCCAACAGCTGAACATAATCATCCCACCACACTCAGCCCAGCAGGCTGGGAATATTGAGGAATTTCGAGCCTCCTAACTCCCTGCTGGGAAAAGCAGCCCTGAAGTGTCTCACGGTGATAAGCAGTGTGCCATTTGTTCCCCCTTGCCGGTGCTGGCTGAACCACCACAGCTACAGAGCAGCCAGAGAGCGGCCCCGCCCACAGCAACCACACAGTCTCATCCCAGTGCGCAGCTAACTAGGAAGGGCAGCGGAAGCTGGAGCAAGGTCCAGAAGGCGCAAAAGTGTCCATCCTTGCAGTAGCACACACAAAGCATGATGAAATGCTCCCGCAGTGCTCGAGGCTAGCCTGAGAGCTGCGCTGGCCACAGCAGCTCAGGGGATTATCCCAGAGACTGCCTCCCAGTGTGCAGGTAACCAGCAAAGGCTGCGGAAGCCAGAGTAAGGTCCGGAAGGCGAGAAAGGGCACATCCTTGCAGTAGACCACACCCGGCGTGTCGGCCATACCCTGCAGTGCTCTAGGCTAGCCTGAGGGCGGCCCTGCCCACGCCACCTCATGGGATTATCCCAGGGACTGCCTCCTGGTGTGCGGTAACGGCACAGGCTGCGGAGAAGGGCAAGGTGAACAACAAGCAGAAAGGGACTTTGTTCTCCCAGCTGACACACATGTCACCTGCCTGCGACCACTTCTATGGCCATGAAAAGACAGAAGAATATGGTCCAGTCAATATCACCCAGACAACCCCAGAGAGAGGGCCTGGTTGGATAAATTTAAACAATCTTCCTGAAAAAGAATTCAGAATTAAAGTCATTACCATGCTGATGGACCTATAGAGAAATATGCAAGAGTTAAGGGATGAAGTCAGGAGGGACATGACAGAAACGAAACAATCGATTGATGGGCTTAAGAGCAGACTGGACGAGGTACAAGAGACTGTTAATGGAATAGAAATCAGAGAACGAGAGTACAGAGAAGCTGAGGCAGAGAGAGATAAAAGGATCTCTAGGAATGAAACAATATTAAAAGAACTGCATGACCAATCCAAACAGAACAAAATTCATATTACAGGGGTACCAGAAGAAGAAGAGAGAGAAAAAGGGGTAGAAAGTGTTTATGAAGAAATAATTGCTGAAAACTTCCCCAAGCTGGGGAAGGAAATACTTTCCCAGACCATGGAAGCCCACAGATCTCCCAACACAGGGGACCCCAAGGAGGACACACCAAGAGATATAATAATTAAAATGGCAAAGATCAAAGACAAGGACAGAGTATTAAAAGCAGCGAGAGAGAGAAAAAAATACCACCTACAAAGGAAAACCCATCAGGCTATCATCACACTTCTCAACAGAAACCTTACAGGCCAGGTTAATTCCAAGGAGGGAGATTCCATGGTCAAATGATATTTCTATTTTTAGTTTTTAGAGGAACCTCCATATTGTTTTCCACAATAGTTGAACTAGCTTACATTCCCACCAGCAGTGTAGGAGGGTTCCCCTTTCTCCGCATCCTCACCAGCATTTGTTGTTCTTAGTCTTTTGGATGCTGGCCATCCTTACTGGTGTGAGGTGATATCTCATTGTGATTTTAATTTGCATTTCCCTGATGATTAGTGATGTGGAGCATCTTTTCATGTGTCTGTTGGCCAACTTAATTTTTTCTTTGAAGAAATGTCTCTTCATATCCTCTGCCCATTTTTGAATTGGTTTATTTGCTTTATCGGTGTTCAGGCATGTAAGTTCTTTATATATTTTGGATGTTAACCCCTTGTCGGATATGTCATTTACAAATATATTTTCCCATACTGTAGGATGCCATTTTGTTCTGTTGATGGTGTCCTTTGCCATACACAAACTTTTTAGTTTGATGCAGTCCTATGAGTTCATTTTTGCCTTTGTTTCCCTTGCTCGAGGAGAGGCGTTCAAGAAGAAGTCGCTCATGCTTATATTCAGGAGATTTTTGCCTATGTTGCATTCTAAGAGTTTTATGGTTTCATGACTTACATTCATGTCATTGATCCATTTCCAGTTTACTTTTGTGTATTGGGTTAAACAATAATGCAGTTTCATTCTCTTGCATGTAGCTGTCCAGTTTTGCCAACACCAGCTGTTGAAGAGGCTGTCATTTCCCCCATTGTATGTCCATGGCTCCTTTATCATATATTAATTGACCACATATGGTTGGGTTTATATCAGGGATCTCTAGTCTGTTCCATTGGTCTATGGGTTTGTTCTTGTGCCAGTACTAAATTGTCTTGAGTACTGTGGCTTTGTAGTAGACCTTTAAGTTGGGGAGCATAATCCCCCTAATTTTATTCTTCCTTCTCAGGGTTGCTTTGGCTATTCGGGGTCTTTTGTGGTTCCATATGAATTTTAGAACGACTTTCTCTAGTTCGATGAAAAAGGCTGTTGGTAATTTGATACAGATTGCATTGAATCTGTAGATTGCTCTAGGCAGGATGGCCATTTTGACAATATTAATTCTTCCTATCCATGAGCACAGGATGTGTTTCCATATATTGGTATCTTCTTTAATTTCTCTCATGAGTGTCTTGTAGTTTTCAGAGTACAGGTCTTTGACTTCCTTGGTTAGGTTTTTCCTAGGTATTTTATTCTTTTCGATGCAACTGTGAATGAATGGAATTTGTTTTCCTGATTTCACTCATTGCTAGGTCATTTTAGTGTATAGGAATGCAACAGATTTCTGCATATTAATTTTGTATCCCACAACTTTGCTAAATTCAGATATTAGATCTAGTAGTTTTAGAGTGGATTACTTAGGATTTTTCATGTACAATATCATGTCATCTATAAAGAGGGACAGTTTAACTTCTTCCTTGCCGATCTGGATGCCTTTTATTTCTTTGTGTTGTCTAATTGCCATGGATAGGACCTCCAGTACTATGTTGAATAGAAGTGGGAGAGTGGGCATCCTTGTCTTGTTCCCGATCTTAAAGGAAACGCTTTCAGCTTCTCGCTGTTAAGTATAATGTTGGCTGTAGGTTTGTCATATATGGCCTTTATTATGTTGAGGTACTTGCCCTCTATACCCATTTTGTTGAGAGTTTTTATTATGAGTGGATGTTGAATTTTGTCAAATGCTTTTTCACCATCTATGGAGATGATCATGTGGTTTTTGTTCTTGTTTTTGTTGATGTGGTGGATGGTGTTGATGGATTTTAGAATGTACCATCCTTGAATCACTGGAATAAATCCTACTTGATCATGATGGATAATCCTTTTGATGTATTTTTGAATTCGGTTTGCCAATATTTTGTTGAGTATTTCTGCATCTATGTTCATCTGGGATATTGGTCTGTAGTTTTCTTTTTTTGTGGTGCCTTTGCCCGGTTTTGGTATTGTAGTGATGCTGACCTCATAGAATGAGTTTGCAAATATTCTCTTTTCTTCTACTCCTTGGAAATCTTTAAGGAGGATGGGTATTAGGTCTTCTCTAAATGTCTGATAAAATTCAGCAGTGAAGCCATCTGGTCCAGCAGTTTTGTTCTTAGGTAGGTTTTTTATTACCAGTTCAATTTTGTTGCTGTTAATTGGTCTGTTGAGATTTTCTGTTTCCTTCTAGGTCAGCCTTGGAAGGTTGTATTTTTCTAGAAAGTTGTCCATTTCTTCTAGGTTATCCAGTTTGTTAGCATATAATTTTTCATAGTATTCTCTAATAGTTCCTTGTATTTCTGTGCTGTCCATAGTGATTTTTCCTTTCTCATTTCTGATTCTGTTTATGTGAGTAGACTCTCTTTTTTCCTTGATAAGTCTGGCTAGGGGTTTATCTATTTTGCTTATTTTCTCGAAGAACCAGCTCTTGCTTTCATTGATCCTATTGTTTTATTCTTCTCGATTTTATTTATTTTTGCTCTAATCTTTATTGTATCCCTCCTTTTACTGACTTTGGATCTCATTTGTTCTTCTTTTTCTAGTTTTGTTAATTGTGAGTTTAGACTGCTCATATGGGATTGTTCTTCTTTCCTGAGGTAGGCCTGTATGGCAATATACTTTCCTCTTACCACAGCCTTCACTGCGTCCCACAGATTTTGCGGTGTTGAATTATTGTTGTCACTTGTCTCCATATATTGCTTGATCTCTGTTTTTATTTGGTCATTGATCCATTGATTATTTAGGAGCATGTTGTGACGCCTCCATGTTCTTGTGGGAAATTTCATTTTCATTGCCTAATTCATTTCTAGTTTCATACCTTTGTGGTCTGAGAAACTGGTTGGTACAATTTCAATCTTTTTGAATCTACTGAGGCTCTTTTTGTGGCCTAGTATATGATCAATTCTTGAAAATGTTCCATGTGCACTTGAGAAGAATGTGTATTCTGCTGCTTTTCGGTGTAGAGTTCTGTAGATTTGTGTTAGGTCCATCTATTCTAATGTGTTATTCAGTGTCTCTGTCTCCTTACTTATTTTCTATCTGGTTGACCTGTCCTTCAGAGTGAGTGGTGTGTTGAAGTCTCCCAAAATGAATGCATTGCATTCTATTTCACCCTTTAATTTTGTTAATATTCGTTTCACATATGTAGGTGCTCCTCTGTTGGGCGCATAGATATTTATAATGGTTATATCATCTTGTTGGATTGACCCTTTTATCATTATGTAATGTCCTTCTTTGTCTCTTGTGAATTTCTTTGTTTTAAAGTCTATTTTGTCTGATACAAGTACTGCATCTCCTGCTTTTTTCTCCCCATTAGTTGCATGAAATGTCTTTTTCCATCCCTTCACTTTTAGTCTGTGTATGTCTTTGGGTTTAAAGTGAGTCTCTTGTAGGCAGCATATAGATGGGTCTTGTTTTTTTATCCATTCAGTGACTCTATGTCTTTTGATTGGTGCATTCAGTCCATTTACATTTAGGGTGATTATGGATAGGTATGTATTTATTGGCATTGCAGGCTTCAGATTCTTGGTTACCAAAGGTTCAAGATTAACTTCCTTACTATATGAGTCTAACTTTACTCACTTAATATGCTATTACAAACACAATCTAAGCTTCTTTTTTTTTTCTCCTCCTTTTCTTCCTCCTCCATTCTTTATATATAAGGTATCATATTTTGTACTGTTTTCCATCCCTTGATTGACTGGGGATAGTTAATTTAATTTTGCATTTGCTTAGTAATTCGGTCTACTTTCCTTATTGCGTTTTTATTACCTCTGGTGACAGTATTAAACCATATGAACATGTCCATCTATAGCAGTCCTTCCAAAATACACTGTAGAGATGGTTTGTGGGAGGTAAATTCTCTCAGTTTTTGCTTATCTGGGAATTGTTTAATCCCTCCTTCAAATTTAAATGACAATCTTGCCGGATAAAGTAATCTTAGTTCAAGGCCCTTCTGCTCCATTGCATTAAATACATCATGCCACTCCCTTCTGGCCTGTAAGGTTTCTCTTGTAAAGTCTGATGATAGCCTGATGGGCTTTCCTTTGTATGTGATCTTATTTCCCTCTCTGGCTGCTTTTAATAGTCTGTTCTTATCCTTGATCTTTGCCATTTTAATTACTGTATGTCTTGGTGTTGTCTTCCTTGGGTCCCTTGTGTTGGGAAATCTGTACACTTCCATGGCCTGAGAGACTATCTCCTTCCCCAGATTGGGGAAGTTTTCAGCAATCACCTCCTCACCTCCTCTAAGACACTTTCTATCCCTTTTTCTCTCTCCTCTTTTTCTGGTACCCCTATAATGAGAATATTGTTTCATTGGTCACACAGTCTCTCAATATTCTTTCAATATTCTTTCATTCTTAGAGATCCTTTTTTCTCTCAGTGCCTCTGCTTCTTTGTATTCCTCTTCTCTAGTTTCTATTTCATTTATCCACCGTATCCAATCTGCTCTTAATACAGTCCACTGTGCTCTTCAACGATTGGATCTCTGACCGGAATTCATTCCTGGGTTCTTGAATATCTTTCCGTACCTCCATGAGCATGTTAATGATTTTTCTTTTGAACTCCCTTTCAGGGAGAGTCATGAGGTCGATATCATTTCAATCTTTCTCAGGAGTTCTATTAGTAATTTTACTCTGGACCAGGTTCCTTAGACGTTTCATATTTGTGTATGCCGCCCTCTAGTGCCTAGAAGCTCTACTCTCTGGAGCTGCTCAGTCCCTGAAGCAATGTCCGGGCTTGCAAGGCAGTGGTATTGGTGCCTGGGGAGAAGAAAGACCTGTTTCCTGCTTCCCAGCTGCTATGCCTGTCTCCACTGCCTGCACCAGTGGGCCAAGCACACAGGTATAAGCTTCTGTGCTTTCTGTTTGTAGTTGCTGTAGACAGATCTTCCCTCTGGCTGGCCTAATGCCAGGGTAGGGTTTCCAGGTTTGCGAGCCCGGTGGGGCTGGCCAGGAGAAAGGCGCAGTAGGGTGCCTATCATGGAAGGGGTTCTTGGAGCTGTGTATGCAGCCAGGGAGCTAGAGCACCTGAAGATCGTGAAAGCTTCAAACAAGTTGGGCAGAGTGCACCTGGACAATTTTGTCTATCTGTCCTTTCTCCTGAGCTGTAAGCTCTGTGCAATCCTTGCCCCTTTAGCAGCCCTCTTGCTAAGGGCTTCTTTGTTAGGAAGTCTCTCAGACTGCCCGCCTTTCTTCTGTCCCAGAGCAGCTGGATATGGATCCTTGCTTTCCACAAGCAGCTGGAATCTTAGTCTCTCCAGGAATTCTGCCTCTCTTAGATTTCCAACTCCCTAATTATGAGAATATCATGCAAGCACCATGAAATGTAGGTTTGTGCTCCCACAGCAGACCTCTGTAGTTACGTATTCAGCAGTCCCAGATCTCCACTCCCTCCCTGCTCCGTTTCTCTTCCTCCCACCAGTGAGCTGGGGTCGGGGAACAGCTTGGATCCCACTGGGCCACAGCTTTAGTACATTACCCTGTTCCATAAGGTCTGCTCTTGTCTCCAGGTGTATGCAGTTTGGTCCAGTCCTCTTTCCTGTTGGTCTTTCAAGAGTAGTTGTATTAGTTATATTTTCATTTATATGCAGTTTTAGGAAGAAGCCTCTGTCTCACCTCTCACACCGCCATCTTTAATACTCTAAATAGGCACTTTATTGCAATGCATTCATTTTAGAAGACTTCAACACACCACTCACTCCAAAGGACAGATCAACCAGACATAAACTAAGTAAAAACACAGAGGCACTGAAAAACACACTAGAACAGATGGACCTAAAAGACATCTACAGAACTCTACCCTGAAAAGCAGCAGGATACACATTCTTCTCAAGTGCACATGGAACATTTTCCAGAATAGACCACATACTAGGCCACAAAAAGAACCTCAGTAAATTCAGAAATATTGAAATTCTACCAACCAACTTCTCAGATCACAAAGGTATAAAACTAGAAATAAATTCTGCAAAGAAAACAAAAAGGCTCACAAACACTTGGAGGCTTAAGAACATGCTCCTAGATAATCAATGGATCAACGACCAAATTAAAACAGAGATCAAGCAATATATGGAGACAAATGACAACAACACAAAGCCCCAACTTCTGTGGGACACAGCAAAGGAGGTTCTAAGAGTAAAGTATATTGCAATCCAGGCCTATTTAAAAAAGGATGAACAATCCAAAATGAATAGTCTAAAGACAAAATTACTGAAATTGGAAAAAGAAGAACAAAGGAGGCCCAAAGTCACCAGAAGGAGGGACATAATAAAGATCAGAGAAGAAGTAAATAAAATTGAGAAGAATAAAACAAACAATAGAAAAAAATCAATGAAACCCAGAGCTGGTTCTTTGAAAAAGTAAAAAAAAAACAGATAAACCCCTAGGCAGACTCATTAAGAGAAAAAGAGAATCTACACACATAAACAGAATCAGAAATGAGAAAGGAAAAATTACAACGGACCCCACAGAAATACAAAGAATTATTAGAGAATACTAGGAAAGTCTATATACTAACAAGCTGGAAAACCAAGAAGAAATGGACAACTTCTTAGAAAAATACAACCTTCCAAGAGTGAACAAGCAAGAAACAGAAAATCTAAACAGACCAATTACCAGCAACGAAATTCAATCAGTAATCAAAAAACTACCCAAGACCAAAACCCCCGGGCCAGATGGATTCACCACTGAATTTTATCAGACATATAGAGAAGACATAATAACCATTTTCATTAAAGTTTTCCAAAAAATAGAAGAGGAGGGAATACTTCCAAACTCATTCTATGAAGCCAGCATCACTCTAATACCAAAACCAGGCAAAGACCCCACCAAAAAAGAATATTACAGACCAATATCCCTGACATTGATGCAAAAATACTCAACAAAATATTAGCAAACTGAATTCAAAAATACATCAAGAGGATCATACCCCATGACCAAGTGGGATTCATCTCAGGGATGCAATGATGGTACAACATTCGAAAATCCATCAACATCATCCACCACATCAACAAAAAGAATAAAAACCACATGATCTTCTCCATAGATGCTGAAAAAGCATTTGACAAATTCCAACATCCATTCATGACAAAAACTGTTAACAAAATGGTATAGAGGGCAAGTACCCTAACATAATAAAGGCCATATATGACAAACTGACACCCAACATCATACTTAACAGCAAGAAGCTGAAAGCTTTTTACCTAAGATCGGGAACAAGAAAGGGATGCCCACTCTCCCCACTGTTATTCAGCTTAGTACTGGAGGTCCTAGCCATGGCACTCAGACAAAAGAAAGAAATACAAGGCATCCAGATTGATAAAGAAAAGGCAAACTGTCACTATTTGTAGATGACATGATATTGTACATAAAAAACCCTAAAGAATCCACTCCAAAACTACTAGAACTAATATCTGAATTCAGCAAAGTTGCATGATACAAAATTAATACACAGAAATCTGTTGCTTTCTTATACACTAACAATGAGCTAATAGAAAGAGAAATCAGGGAAACAATTCCATTCACAATTGAGTCAAAAAGAATAAAATACTTAGGAATAAACCTAACCAAGGAAGTGAAAGACCTTTAGCCTGAAAACCACAAGACTCTACTAAGAGAAATTAAAGAGGACACTAACAAACGGAAATTCATCCCATGCTCTTGGCTAGGAAAAATAATTATTGTCAAAATGGCTATACTACCTAAAGCAATCTACAGATTCAATGCAATCCATATCAAAATACCAACAACATTCTTCAACGAACTGGAACAAATAGTCTTAAAATTCATATGGAACCACAAAAGACGCCATTTGCCAAAGCAATCCTGAGGAGGAACAAAACAGGGAGAATTATACTTCCTGACTTCAAGCTCTACTACAAAGCAACAGTAATCAAGACAATTTGGTACTGGCACAAGAACAGACACACAGACCAGTGGAACAGAATAGAGAGTCCAGAGATTAACCCAAACATATACGGTCAATTAATATACGATAAATGAGCTATGGTTATACAACAGGGAAATGACAGCTTCTTCAACCGCTGGTGTTGGCAAAACTGGACACCTATATGTAAGAGAATGAAACTGGATCACTGTCTAACCCCATACACAAAAGTAAATTCAGAATGGATCAAAGACCTGAATGTAAGTCATGAAACCATAAAAAATCTTAGAAAAAAACATAGGCAAAAATCTCTTGGACATAAACATGAGCAACTTCTTCATGAACATATCTCCACGGGCAAGGGAAACAAAATAAAAAATGAACAAGTGGGACTATATCAAGCTGAAAAGATTGTGTACAGCAAAGGACATCATCAGTAAAACAAAAAGACATCTTACATTATGGGACAATATATTCATAAATGACGTATCCGATAAGGGGTTGACATCCAAATTATATAAAAAGCTCATGCACTTCAAGAAACAAAAAGCAAATAATCCAATTAAAAAATGGGCAGAAGATCTGAACAGACACTTCTCCAAAGAAGAAATTCCGATGGCCGACAGGCACATGAAAAGATGCTCTACATCACTGGTCATCAGAGAAATGCAAATTAAAACAACAATGAGGGGGGGACATCTGGGAAGATGGCGCGGTGAACAGACCGGCAGAAAAATTCCTCCCAACATTATATTTATTCACGAAAACACAGCAAATACAACTATTCCTAAAAGAGAGACCAGAATACACAGGAAAGCGCACACCGTACAGCTACACCTGAGAGAGGACTCGGCACCCAGCGAGGCAGGTAAGATATGAAGCCGCGACCTGGCGGGATCCGAGCGCTCCGCTGGCAGGAGGAGAGGATTCAGAGCCGGGAGGGAGTGTAAGTCTGCGCTGGGAGCGCCGACACACAGCGCGAGGAGTAGCGGAGATTGGAGAGACAGAGGGTGCAGGGTCTCAGCGGGGAACGCGCCAGTTGCCTCCGGCAGGCTCCAGGAAGGAAAAAGAAAGGAAAAAAAAAAGGGAAGAAAAGCACATGCTTTTTTTCAGCGGTCTTAAAGAGACAGGAGCCCAGCAGAGGGGCGGGATCGCTCCGGCACACTGAGCCCAGCAGGCTGGGAGTCCTGGGGAGCTTTGGACCCCTTAGCTGACGACTGGGAAAGGGTGGACACACTTAAGACCCTCACAGAGATCAACAGCCTCCCATTCGTTCCCAACCTGGCCAGAGCTATAAAGGGCCTTGCGGAGCGGTGTGGCCACGGCTCTGGAATAGTGGAGAAACAGTGCCACCTACAGCATTCACACAGAACCCACTCCCAGTGGGCGTTTTTTTTTTTTTTAGTTGTTGTTGGTTTTTCTTCCCTTTCTTTTCTTTTTTTCTTTCCCGTTTTTTTCTATTATTTTTTTCTTGTTTTTTTTTTTCCTTTTTAAAGTCATAAACAGCGCAGCTGACATACATGGCAACTACCAGCAACCAATTCAATAGCCATGAAAAGACGGAGGAATATGGTACAGACAAAGGTTCAGACCCAGACAACCCCAGAGAGGGAACCTGAAGGGATGGACACGCACAGTCTTCCTGAAAAAGAATTCAGAATAAAAGTCATAGCCATGCTGATGGATCTACAGAAAAATGTGCAAGAGATGAGGGAGGAAGTGAGGGAAGTGAGGAAAGAATATGCAGAAATGAGACAAGCCATCGACGGGCTTAACAGCAGACTGGATGAGGTGCAAGAGACAGTTAATGGATTAGAAAATAGAGAACAGGAATACAGAGAAGCTGAGGCAGAGAGAGATAAAAGGATCTCTAGGAATGAAAGAATATTAAGAGAACTGTGTGACCAATCCAAACGGAACAATATTCACATTATAGGAGCACCAGAGGAAGAAGAGAGACAAAAAGGGATAGAAAGTGTCTTTGAAGAAATAATTGCTGAAAACTTCCCCATGCTGGGGAAGGAAATAGTCTCACAGTCCACGGAAGCCCACAGAACTCCCAACACAAGGGACCCAAGGAAGACAACACCAAGACACATAATAATCAAGATGGCAAAGGTCAAAGATAAAGACAGAGTATTAAAGGCAGCTAGAGAGAGAAAAAAAATCACCTATAAAGGAAAACCCATCAGACTATCATCACACTTCTCAACAGAAACCTTACAGGCCAGAAGAGAATGGCATGATATATTTAACGTAATACAGAAGGGCCTCGAACCAAGAATATTGTATCCAGCACGATTATCATTTAAATATGACGGAGGGATTAAACAATTTCCAGACAAACAAAAGTTGAAAGAGTTTGCCTCTCATAAACCACCACTACAGGATATCTTAAATGGACTGCTCTAGAGGGAAGCACCCCTAAGGCTAAAAAGATGTCACCAGAGAAAATAAAATCATAGCAAAGAAAGCAGACCATCCAAATACTAACTAAAGGCAAAGAATAAAACACCCAATATATAAAAAATGGAGGAGGAAGAATAGGAAGGGAGAAATAAAGAAACATCAGATGGCGTTCACAATAACTTAACAAGAAAGTTAAGTTAGATTGTTAGATAGTAAAGAAGCAACCCTTGAACCTTTGGCAACCACGAATCTAAAGCCAGCAATGGCAGGCAATAAGCACATATCTATCAATAATCACCCTAAATGTAAATGGACTGAATGCACCAATCAAAAGACACAGAGTAACAGAGTGGATAAAAAAGCAAGACCCATCTATATGCTGCTTACAAGAGACTCACCTCAAACCCAAAGATATACACAGACTAAAAGTGAAGGGATGGAAAAAGATATTTCATGCAAACAACAAAGAGAAAAAAGCAGGTGTTGCAGTACTTGTGTCAGACAAAATAGACTTCAAAACGAAGAAAGTAGCAAGAGATA
>JAQQAC010003584.1:12692336-12728642 GCA_029783875.1 Phataginus tricuspis | reverse complement strand
ATTGCAATCCAGGCCTATTTAAAGAAGGAAGAACTTTCCCAAATGAACAGTCTAAAGATGCAATTACTGAAATTGGAAAAAGAAGAACAAAGGAGGCCCAAAGTCACCAGAAGGAGGGACATAATAAAGATCAGAGAAGAAATAAATAAAATTGAGAAGAATAAAACAATAGAAAAAATCAATGAAACCAAGAGCTGGTTCTTTGAAAAAATAAACAAAATAGATAAACCCCTAGGCAGACTCATTAAGAGAAAAAGAGAATCTACACGCATAAACAGAATCAGAAATGAAAAAGGAAAAATAACGATGGACCCCACAAAAATACAAAGAATTATAAGAGAATATTATGAGCATCTGTATGCTAACAAGCTGCAAAACCTAGAAGAAATGGACAACTTCTTAGAAAAATACAACCTTCCAAGACTGACCAAGCAAGAAACAGAAAAACTAAACAGACCAATCACCAGCAACGAAATTGAATCGGTAATCAAAAAACTACCCAAGAACAAAACCCCTGGACCTGATGGATTCACCTCTGAATTCTACCAGGCATATAGAGAAGAAATAACACCCATTCTCCTTAAAGTTTTCCAAAAAATATTAGAGGAGGGAATGTTTCCAAACTCTTTCTATGAAGCCAGCATCACTCGAATACCAAAACCAGGCAAAGACCTCACCAAAAAAGAAAATTACAGACCTATATCCCTGATGAACGTAGATGCAAAAATACTCAACAAAATATTAGCAAACCGAATTCAAAAATACATCAAGAGGATCATACACCATGATCAAGTGGGATTCATCCCAGGGATGCAAGGATGGTACAACATTCGAAAATCCATCAACATCATCCACCACATCAACAAAAAGAAGAACAAAAACCACATGATCATCTCCATAGATGCTGAAAAAGCATTTGACAAAATTCAGCATCCACTCATGATTAAAACTCTCAACAAAATGGGTATAGACGGCAAGTACCTCAACATCATAAAGGCTATATATGACAAATCCACAGCTAACATCATACTTAACAGCGAGAAGATGAAAGCTTTTCATCTAAGATCGGGAACAAGACAGGGATGCCCACTCTCTCCACTGTTATCCAACATAGTACTGGAGGTCCTAGCCACGGCAATCAGAGAAAACAAAGATATACAAGGCATCAAGATTGGTAAAGAAGAAGTCAAATTGTCACTATTTGCAGATGACATGATACTGTACATAAAAAACCCTAAAGACTCCACTCCAAAACTACTAGAACTAATATCTGAATTCAGCAAAGTTGCAGGATATAATATTAACACATAGAAATCTGTTGCTTTCCTATACACTAATGATGAACTAACAGAAAGAGAAACAGAAAAACAATTCCATTCACAATTGCATCAAAAAGAATAAAATACCTAGGAATAAACCTAACCAAGGAAGTGAAAGACCTGTACTCTGAAAACTACAAGACACTCCTAAGAGAAATTAAAGAGGACACTAACAAATGGAAATGCATCCCATGCTCTTGGCTAGGAAGAATAAATATTGTCAAAATGGCTATACTACCTAAAGCAATCTACAAATTCAACACAATCCCTATCAAACTACCAACAGCTTTCTTCAATGAACTGGAACAAATAACTAAAATTCATATGGAATGAGAAAAGACCCCGAATAGCCAAAGCAATTCTGAGAAGGAGGAATCAAACACGGGGATTTACGCTCCCTGACTTCAAACTCTACTACAAAGCCACAGTAATCAAGACAATTTGGTACTGGCACAAAAACAGACCCACAGACCAGTGGAACAGAATAGAAAATCCAAACATTAATCCAAACATTTACAGTCAATTAATATTTGATAAAGGAGCCTTGGATATACAATGGGGAGATGACAGCCTCTTCAGCAGCTGGTGTTGGAAAAACTGGACAGCTACATGTAAGAGAATGAAACTGGACTACTGTCTAGCCCCATACACAAAGGTAAACTCAAGGTGGATCAAAGACCTGAATGTAAGTCATGAAACCATAAAACTCTTAGAAAAAAACATAGGCAAAAATCTCTTGGACATAAACATGAGCGACTTTTTCATGAACATATCCCCCCGGGCAAGGGAAACAAAAGCAAAAATGAACAAGTGGGACTATATCAAGCTGAAAAGCTTCTGTAGAGCAAAGGACACCATCAGTAGAACAAAAAGACATCCTACAGTATGGGAAAATATATTCATAAATGATGTATCTGATAAGGGGTTGACATCCAAAATATGTAAAGAACTCACACACCTTAACAAACAAAAAGCAAATAATCCAATTAAGAAATGGGCAGAGGACATGAACAGACACTTCTCTAAAGAAGAAATTCAGATGGCCAACAGGCACATGAAAAGATGCTCCACATCGCTGGTCATCAGAGAAATGCAGATTAAAACCACAATGAGATATCACCTCACACCAGTGAGGATGGCCAACATCCAAAACACAAACAACAACAAATGTTGGCGAGGATGTGGAGAGAGGGGAACCCTCCTACATTGCTGGTGGGAATGCAAATTAGTTCAACCATTGTGGAAGCAGTATGGAGGGTCCTCAAAAAACTCAAAATAGAAATACCATTTGACCCAGGAATCCCACTCCTAGGAATTTACCCTAAGAATGCAGCAGCCCAGTTTCAAAAAGACAGATGCACCCCTATGTTTATTGCAGCACTTTTTACAATAGCCAAGATATGGAAGCAATCTAAGTGTCCATCAGTAGATGAATGGATAAAGAAAATGTGGTACATATACACAATGGAATACTATTCAGTCATAAGAAGAAAACAAATCCTGCCATTTGCAACAACATGGATGGAGGTGGGAGATTTTATGGTCAGTGAAATAAGCCAGGCGGAGAAAGAGAAGTGCCAAATGATTTTCCTCATTTGTGCAGTACAACAACAAAGCAAAACTGAAGGAACAAAATAGTAGCAGAGTCAGAGACCCCAAGAAGGAACTGTGGTTACCAAAGTGGAAGGGTGTGGGAGGGTGGGTGCGGAGCATGGAGAAGGGGATTGTGGGGTATTATGTTTAGTACACATGGTGTGGAGGATAAGGGGGAAAACAGTGTAGCACAGAGAAGGCAAACAATGAATGTGTGTCATCTTACTACACTGATGGACAGTGAATGAATTGGGTTATGAGTGGGGACTTGATAATATGGGTAACTGTAGTAACCACATTGTTCTTTCATGTGAAATTTCTGTTAAGAGTGTATATCAAGAATACCTTAATTAAAAAAAAAGTCACAATGAGATACCACCTCACACCAGGAAGGATGGCCACCATCCAAAAGACAAAACAACAACAAATGCTGGTGAGGATGTGGTGAAAGGGGAACCCTCCTACATTGCTGTTGGGAATGCAAATTAGTTCAACCATTGTGGAAAGCAGTATGGAGGTTCCTCAAAATATTCAAAATAGAAATACCATTTGACCCAGGAATTCCACTCCTAGGAATTTACCCTAAGAATGCAGCAGTGCAGTTTGAAAAAGACATATGCACCCCTATGTTTATCGCAGTACTATTTACAATAGCCAAGAAATGGAAGCAACCTAAATGTCCATCAGTAGATGTATGGATAAAGAAGATGTGGTACATATACACAATGGAATATTATTCAGCCATAAGAAGAAAACAAATCCTGCCATTTGCAACAACATGGATGGAGCTGGAGGGTATTATGCTCAGTGAAATAAGCCAGGTGGAAAAAGACAAGTATCAAATGATTTCATTCATATGTGGAGTATAAGATCAAAGAAAAAAACTGAAGGAACAAACAGCAGCAGACTCACAGAACCCAAGAATGGACTATCAGTTACCAAAGGGAAAGGGACTGGGAAGGATGGGTGGGAAGGGAGGGACAAGGGGGAAAAAGGGGCATTACGATTAGAAGACATAATATGGAGGGGGGGCACGAGGAGGGCTGTACAACACAGAGAAGACAAGGAGTGATTCTATAGCATCTCACTACGCTGATGGACAGTGACTGTAATGGGGTATGTGATGGGGACTTGATGATGTGGGGAGTCTAGTAACCATAATGTTGCATATGTTATTGTAGATTAATGATGCCAAAAAAAAAAAAAAGAAGTCTAGGTGGAATTGACAGAAACATATCATGAATGTATTCAAACCCAGGAGGGGAAATTAAAGGTTTGCGGCCATTTACTTAATAAATACATATAAAGCATCTAAAAAAAAAACCAAACAACAAACTGGTATATACTTATAACTTCCAGTTTTTGACCTTTTTGGGGCCATGTGGGATAGCAGGAAGTACCCTGACTTTGATTCTAGCTCCTGTTTTTACGGTATGGCTATGCACCACTCACTCAACCATCCTGAGCCTAAAGTTTTCATCTATAAAATGGAGTGAATAAAAACTACCCAACCTATCTTGTGTAGTTATTTTAAGACCAAATGAGATACTGCATATAAAAGGATGTGAACTAAAAAATGCTATATAAATTCAGGTTATGTTGTTTCTATAGCTGGATCAGAAGAGTAGGGCCTAGAAGGTAGGAATAAACGATCACTCCTATTCACACATTCCATAGCTGGCTTCTGCTTCATTTAGTTTTATCAGCTTATTGATGCCTCTATTTCTTGCAACTTTTTCTTTCTTAAATAGTGTTTATTAGAAACTCGTATCTTTTAAAGCCAAAAAGCAGAATTAGGGTAATGAAATAGTCTGAACTATGCAGATGGATGGGGAAAGACTACTTTTTTGCTGCTAGGTTAAAACAAATTCTCCCAAATCGTCAGTCAAATGAGAGTATGCAACATCAAGTTATCAAGTGAAGTTCTACAGATATTTAATTGTTACCTCTAGTGCATGTATGGGGATCGAGCACCTTCCCCAACCATTAAGATGGCAAAGAGAGTCCACCGTGCTAGCACTTCCATGGATCATTAGTCTGTTTAAAAACTCCTCTTGAGTCAAACCAAACAGAATCAGACAGAGTCCATTCTCTACAGAAAAAACAAATGTTAGCTTTAATAAATTATTAGAACTTGGGTTTAGGATTAAACTAATTAATTTCTAGTTACTGGTTTAGGATTAAGTAATTTCTAAGTACTCAATACGTCAGCACTATTATACATATATCTATTTAATGGAAACAAAGGACTATTATGAACTTAATTCATGATTTTTCAATGTTTTAAAGAAGAGTTTTATTTTTTACACACTGATCATAAGGCAAATTCTAGTAAGAATGATGCATCCTATGAAATAACATAAAATCTCACTTTTCTGCTTTCTATTATCTTGTACTATCAATACCTGGAACATTTAACTATTTACAGAGATGTCATATTTCTGGTTTACTAAAATAAAGCGATTAATAACATGCTCTTGACACACAGAAATAACATGATTACCAAAATTGGGGTATTGAAGAATGAAGACATGGTTAGTTCAATCACAACATTCAATAGCTTTGCAAAAGGTTATGATTTACATGCTGAATGAATGTCTATCTGACATACTATATCCAAATACCTATAGGGGCCAAGCAGGTATTGAGAGAAGTGCAAGAAGAATCTAACCAGAAAGAAAATGGCCCATCTAAGAGAAGTGAAATTCAGTTCCAACTCACAAATTACTATACAGGAATTTGCAGGTCCAGTGTTGTTAGATCTTAGAATTTTTCGGTAACAGATGGAATTCCAGACTTTGTGTGAAGTCCTCTAATGTTACATGTTTATAATAAATAAAATCTTTTTTTTAAAAGCCTAGATACTACAAGTCAAACAAAACAAATTTGCAGTTCATACATGGCTCACAAGCAGCCAGCTTGCACCCTTTGCTTGTATGGACTGGGTTAAAACCAAACTTTATTGCTCTTAAACTTTCTCTAACTTAATGTTAGCATTTAGCTAAGCAGAAATACCTTAATTAAAAATTGAACACATGACACAATGTTACCAAGAGTAACACCAAATTTCCTCCAAGAAAGATTACCACTTAAGAGAGAGTAGGCACTACAACCACCAGGGCAGCAGAAATAAAACACATTAAGAAAGCACAGCTCTCAGCAATGGATTTCAACTTGATAAAAGACATTCTCACCTGTCAAAACAAGGCACAGTTGCTGGTCTTCACTACTCTCTATAGGAATACACTTTTTGCCAAGGGAAAAGCACTGCATGCCCTGGGTCTCCAAATCCCAAAGGATAATAATGCAGCCCATCTGTTCCACTACCCAAGTGAACAGTGCAGTGAATCCTGTCACAGACACACATTTAAGTTCAATGGGTTCCTCTTGTTCATGGATGTGCATTATTTTCCATGGTCTTCCTGGATCACTGGTCTTGGCATGATCTTTCTGTAGAAAATTATACTGGCTGCACATCATGTCCTGTGGAATGAAGGCCCATTCTGGCACACTGGTACTGTGGTTACCAGATTCAGGGGATTCTGAATGCAAAATATCATGGAACCATGGAGCGCAGTGAGAAACCTCCAGTTTGGAGCTCTTTATTGTTTCACTCAGTGATGACAGCTGGGTTTTCCAAGACCTGAAAGGATAAAACTCACATCTATTACAGTGAAAGGCACTGAGTAAAACACTAACCCAGGAAAAAGATGTACTTAAAAAAGTGTCTACATCTGTGAAGCCCTTTAGTGAAAGGTATAAACATGACAGAAAATGGAAATAATAAAGAAAATCCAAAAAGGTTGTTTCTATACCTATCAGTCTGGAAGGAAAACTTGGTCAGTTTCATGTTGTAGTCAGAATTAACAGGATCGTCTTCATCTATTCCCTTAGGGCCTTCAATGGGAATGTCTTCTGGAGTTCTTTCACACAGTAGGTGTCCTGGATGTTTCCTACATTTTAAAAGGATAGCCAGGGTAAAAAAAAAAAAAAGATGACTGAACTCAAATGCGTGTTACTACTGCTCCTATTAAAAATGGAGGAGGTGGGGGTGTCACATAGAAGGACCAGTATACACAGTTAGGTTTCCCTGAATGGGACTCCTCTGTACTGTTTATGCAACAGTGATAAAGTCAACCTTAAATTAAGAATTTGACCCATTTTTAACTATGTGTAGTGACGATGTTAACTAGATCTATGGTGTTGATCATTTTGCAAAAAATACTGAATCATTATGTTGTATACCTGAAATTAATGTTATATGTCAGTTACATCTCAACTAAAAAAAAACTCCACCCTTAAGGGCAGTTAGCTTCCTAGAGGTAAGAGCGTTTATTGTCTACTATAGTGTGGATATTGTGATAGAAACTTCATGTGGACTATTTAAGCCTTTCAACAACCCTATGAGGTAAAACATACCCCTATTTTATAGATATGGAACTAAGCCTTAGAGAATCACTGGAGCTGGATTTGAACTAGATTAATGTGACCATAAAGCCCAGGTCATTAATCACTCACTAGATCACCACCACAAAGTAAGATTCAGGCTGACAGTAGGGGACTGCATAAGAACTAGGAAGGCCCAGCATGAACACGGTGGGAGAGTATATGCAGAAAGAGGTTTAACACACTTGAGAAACTCAAAGAAGGCCAGGCGGCTAAAGCAGAGTGAATAAGAACCACAGTGGTGTGAGATGAGGCTGGAGGATGGCAGAAGAGACTATGCAGGCCTCTATAGGCTACTAAGTATTATTAACTTTTATCTTAGGAGATAAAAAGGAAGCCAAATAAGGGTTTGAAGCAGAAAAGCAGTATGATTGGATGCAGAAGAGTAGCTGGGGGGGGGGGGGGGGAAGAGAGGCATTTAAACCCCTTGAGCACTTAAATTAACTATTAAAACCCTTTCAACAATATAAAGGAATTGTGTTGACATATATATCTCAAAAAGACAATGAAAAGAAGCTAGAGAAGGCAGGGTGACAGTGAGAAAAGGTGATGCCTGGAGAAGGTAATTCCCCCACCAACAAAAGGTAAATACCCTGTACTCAGATTTTAGTACTAGGCTATACCTCTGATAAGATACACATTTTAACATTACTCTGGCTACTCCACAGAGGGTGGATTTGAGGGGATAAAAACAGACATGGGGAAACCAATTATAAGCTATTAAGCCAGACTGGGTAAGGGATGGTAGTGGCATGGATCACAGTGATGATAAAGAATTAAAACTTTTAGGTGATAGAATGGTTAAGACCTGGTGATTAACTGGATATGGATCCAACACTTACAAAGGGTTGGAGACACAGAAAAGGGAAGAAGTGGAAAATGGTGTCTGAGAAGGAGGGAAGAAATGGGATCCAGAGCACACATGAACAGGCCTTCATAGGAGGGGAATCCCTCTATTGTAATAGGAGGGAAGAGAGGGAAGATGGGTACAGGAAAGTGGTTTTTAATTTAATGTAAGAAGCTGAGGAAGCTCCCATTAGATGGGTTCTACTTCTTCATAAAGTAGGAGGCAAAGTCACCCAAGAAGAGTTGGGGGTAAAAAGATGAATAGAGGTTGAGGAAAATGGAGATTCAAAAACAGTGCTGTAGAGTGGGCTCATGAAAAATCACTATAAAATTTCCAAGCAATATTGAGACAGCAGTTGAAGGTAGTGTATGTGAACTTACAGTCGTATCTATTTTCTTTGTGGTTTTGTCACAAGTTTTTGGTTACTTGGGTAAAGGAACTGAGAAGGCAGAATTAAAAAAAAAATTGTCAAACCAAGTGCTACCACAGGGCAGGACAGGAGCAAGAGTTTAGGGTGCATGCAAGAAAATGACTGAACTGATGGGTTTCAGAACTTATGCTAGAAAGGAAGGAAGTGAAGACAGGAGGGGTGAATGGACTGGAAATCCCAATGAGATCAGATGACAGGGGAAGTGGGAGTACTTGAGTGAGCTGGAAAGCTTGGAAAGTGGTAGTCAGAGAGTAAGACGTGTGGAACAGTGATTTGGGAGAGAAGCAGTTTCAAAGACTGACAAAGCCCAAGGTATGACTATAGGAATGGACAGCTAAGGTCAATTGAAGGAACAAACCATTTGGGTTCTCAAGGAGCTTACAAACTCTATAGGAAACACGAAACCCTTAGGGTTTCAATAATTCAAGACTATACTATTAAGTGCTAAATTTATAGTGCAAGGCAGAAGTGCTACAGAAGCTCAAAGAGAAGAAAAATTATAAAATGAGCGTAAAATTACAACTGGAAGGGTTGTTAGTAAGTAAAGTCTTCATGAAATATGTGGATCTTTAAGGATGAACAGGGCCTGATAAAATGAAAATGAGGTACTGGTATTCTGTATCAGGGAAAAGGAGCTGGAGCAAGGAGGCAGGAAAGGTAAAAGCACTTTTAGATTTTACAGCACATTTAGAAAATTAATCATGCATGCAGTCAACTCAAGAGAAATTTTACTAAAGAGCATGCATATATGTAATTTACAAGTAGAGATCACTGATTTAGTTGGACAGGACAGATCCCTAATGTTACTGCAGTAAGTAGAACAGTAGCTCTTCTTTGGCTAATGTTACAATAGCTGAGTTCAATGAAATCTATTCATAGGAAGAGAACCCTACTCTCAAAGATCAGACTAATTGAATGGGCTTTCCTCCCTCCTCACTTGTCAAAGTGTTTTCCAAGATAGATGATTAGGAGGTAACTCTACACATACAGGGTATGTTTTAGTCAGTAAACATGGCCTACTGATAATAGGCACACATTCTGAGAATGTGCTGTACATCTCTGCTCAAAGATTTTTAAAAAGCATTAAAAGGCCATTTAAAACAAATGAAAAAATCACAGTTCTGGTAGGTATGTGACAATAAACTTTATCCTTTCTTGTGATCCCTAACAATAAGCAATAAATAAAACCCACAAAAGTGCATTCCCAATTACTCAAGGATTTGTTTACCTCATTCATATTAAGTTAGGACCAAAAATCCTAATGGTTTTGAATGGCCCTAGTTACTTAAAAGTCATAAGTGAGGACTAGCCTACTTTTACAAAAGCAAGTTGCAATGTATAGGCTGTTGTGTGTGTGTACACTCACATACGAATATATCCTCATTTTCAAACATTATAAAATCAGAAGCAACTAGAATATCTATAACAAAAAGCAACACAAATAAGCACTAAAGTTTTACTAAAATATTTAGACAGCCCCAAGTGTGGGTCCTCCAAGAGAGACACCTGAAGAAATTCTCAGTTGCAGAAAGCTGGCTTAATATATCTCGTCAAAGTCCTTTAAGAGAAAAGTGATCCCCAAGGCAGTCAGAACCCTGAGAAACATAAGCAATTTTAACACATTTAGAATATTTCCCATTTCTCTACTACTCTAATATGGGGCAGTAGATAATGTATAATAGCCAAGGGATTTTAAAAATTATGCTTGATTACATTTTTACATAAATAATGGTACAGGCCATATATAACATGTTATCATATAAATAAAATAAAAATTTTGATATCCAGAAATAAAAAAGTAGCCAGTGGTCATCTGCACAATTACACAGTAACAACCACACTCCATAGTAACTAGACATGATCCAACAATAAAGAAAAATGGTCAAAAAAAACCTATCATGTACATTTTTAACCTCTATCACTCTATTTATTTACCTGAATTAGAGATTGCAGTAATTTACATACCTGAAATAAAAATTTAAGTTAAGAGCAATTGCAGAGGTGGAGGAGCTGACAATCACTACAGTATCTAAGTCTTGAGACACCTTCAGGGAAGTAAAGGAAGAAATCTTGGCTGGCTCCTGTTGCTGCTCATTACACGTATCTTCTTGGTAAAGTGCTAAATCCACATGAGCTACATGAGTACCGTCCATAATGTCAAAAATATCTTTGAGTTAGAGTTAAAGAAAATGCCACACATAAATATGTCTAACCACTTAAGACACAGGATGAGAGAGAGCTGAAGACTTCACTGCTCCAACCTTGTAGGTATAAACAACAGATGACTGGGACACTGAGGTATCCCCCATCACAGTACCTAGATGACTAGGATGTTGGTAGCCCAATAAACAACCTGATAAAGAGTTCATTCAACAGTATTTCTGAATACCTGCTCTGTGCCAGACCCTGAGACACTGCTGATATCTTCCACAAGCGCTCTACAATACTGCTGTCCAAGAGAAACAGGTGAGTCACACTTGTCATGGTAAATGTTCTAGTAGTCTTATTGAAAAAATACAAAGAAACCAATGAACCTAATTTTAATATTTTATTTAACCCTATTATCCAAAATATTACCATCTTAACATGTAGTCAATATAAAAAATTGAGGTATTTTATATCCTTTTCTCATATAAGTGTGCAAAATCTGATATTTTACACTTATAGCACACCTCAGTTTGGACACTAAATTTTCACTGGAAATACAATCTATATTTGGACTTCATAAAATTTACATTTGAGAACCTGGAACAACCGAAGTTTTTCCAAACATACTTACAAGTTCCCCAATAACTGAATCAAGTATCAGCTTTTAAATCTAATGTAATTAAACAAAATTAAGAATTCAGTTCCTCAGTCACACTAGCCAATTTTAGTGCTCCACAGCTACATATGCCTAGTGCCTACTGTATTAGCACAGTTCTATAACCTGACAGCAAAAATAGAGTTAATCCAGTATTTCATGACATTTTTAAAAAAGAAATTTTAATATGATACATCTAAAATAGAAAAACCATTCCTTTAGTTGAGAAATGAAAGTTAAAAGTCACAGAAGTGGTCATTTTTCAAGTATCTAAAATAATTTTGCTGAGGACCTATGGGTCTATTAGAGACAAAAAAAAACCATAATATTTTCCAAATACAAATTAAATATGGTTACAGCCCACCTGAGGGCAGGGCAGGTGGTACAAGTCCACACCCTAGGCCCTCAATTCCCCAAAATCCTCAACTGCCTATAAATCCCCTAGACAACACACCACCCCAGGCCCTCTTGTCCCCTCCTGGCGTGAGCCAGGAGCTCTTTCCTCTCACTTTATTTTTAAATAAAAGCCTTTACCCCGGCTCTCCTACAAAAATAAATAAATAAATAAATGTGGTTAAGCAAACTGTATGATTCACTAATATGATGGAATCATTATTAGAAAACACAAGAGGTGGATCATATTCAAACATGAAAATATATGTATCATGTCATCAGCTGTCATTGAAATCCTTCCTGAAACAAGCACATGGTATTTAATAAGCATATTTTGAAAAATGGGTAACGCAGAGCATATACAATTTAAGAACACAGATATGTTGGATGTCTATTACTATTAAAAAACATGTATGCATATACTGGGAAAATATCTGAATAGAATGTAAAGCAATATTGTTGAGGATTTTAAGTTCATTAAGATCTTTTTTACCAGAAAAGTTTTACTGAAAAACTAAATATTCTACCTACACCCCATCACTAAAACTAAAAGTCTAACAGAAGGTATCTTTCCAGGTGTTCTTCTACCCTGCATATCAACAGCAACATCTTTCCACCAAGGATACAGATCCAGCCTATACTACTCAAAACAAAAAGAATTCCTCTGCAGAGCTGCATGTCGATAATCCTGTCCACTGCCTGTGCAGGTAAGGGTAATGTGAAGCAGTTGAGTACTCCAATCTCAGCATCCCTTCCAGGAAATATAATGTGAAGGATGATACATTTGTTGATGAACAACAATGATGTGTCTTTGTGAAATGACAGAATTCTCAAAGATAACAAGGAAATACCTATGAAAACAAAAGGAAATCATTTCACACTCACTGGTCACAATTTTGCAATTGGTAAATTTGACTTTGTAAACATAACACAAACAGGTAAAATAAAAAAGAAATAGTACTTAACTTAGTCCAACTCTAGGCAGTTATTGTTCATACCTACCTAAGCAAGTATCCACTGGAAGGTAGGTAAGAGGATGAATAAAGATACCCTACACTGTCTCTGTTCCTTCTGTTTATGGAAAAAGTCTGGTATGATAGCACAGAATATTCTGTAAAACACTGTGTAAGTAGACCCCACAAGAACAATCACAGACTTTTTTTTTTAAATAAAGAACATCAAAATCAAGGGTGGTCAGTATGCTATTGTCTCAAAAAAACAAGCCTGAATGCTTTGATCTGTTCCCTGCAGCCTCAGGATGGAATACAGTAAATAGCTCTGCAACCAGTTTAGATCAATACTACCCAGTGGAAATATAATGTCACCCATAAATGTGAGACACACAAGTAATTTTTAAATTTTCTAGTAGCTACACTGAAAAAAGAAACAGGTGAAACTAGTTTTTATATTATTTACCTCATTATATCTGAAATACCATTTCAACATGTAGTTAATACAAAACTACTAATGAGCTATTTTACTTTTTTAGTACTAAGTCTTCAAAACCTGGTATATATTTGACACTTAAAGGACATCTTAATTCCTATTAACCACATTTCAAGTGCTCAATAGTCCATGTAGCTAGTAGGTACTGCATTGGACAAGGCAGATCTCCCTCCCTGATATCACCCCTATAAGAACTTTTCCTGAAATACATAAAATTACACAGTAATGTCACAGATTTACATGCTGAACGACCACCTGTAAATACTTACTAATATTTTGATCTTCAATGAGCTTTTGCAATGTCTCCTCACTACAGCGACACAAAATGGTTGCATCACATCTTCCATCTTTCAAATTAAACTCATAGATGAGCAGTTCATAATTTTCACTAACAGCGAGCAGTCGGGGCTTGTCTGTTGGAGAGCTGCTGTTACGAGAATCCTCCCAGACAAAGCTAGGAAAAAAGTTTAGACTATTTATTATATTCTATATCCAAAATAATATTTAACCACAATGGTGACGGTAGACAGGCAGAATGAGTAGACAACAAATCTTTAGTTCACCTGGTAGCATTAATTCTACTTCCAACTTAAGGGAGTGTACACTGGTGTAGAATTTTCTGCCTCTTCCTTCCTCCCCCTCAGAACCAATACAGGGGTAGATGGTGAAAAGGGGGCATGGAGCAAGAAAGGATGGCTACTTTTATTCCTTCATCCTAAATCCTGACTGCTGATATATGTAAAGGAAATATCATGATCAAAAATAATTTTCAACAACCAAATATGTATATTATTTACATGAGGTGGTACTCACAAAGAACAAACTAGGTTTTGCTAACTGAAATGCTTTCAATAACTTAATAAAGTGATTACTTGAATCATCAGGGAAATGCAAATCAAAACCAAAATGAGGTATCACCTCACACCAGTTAGAATGGCTACTATCCAAAACAAGAAATAACAAGTGTTGGCAAGGATGTAGAGAAAAGGGAACCCTCCTATGCTGTCAGTGGGAATGTCAACTGGTGCAGTCACTATGGAAAGCAGTATGGAAGTTCCTCAAAAAACTAAAAATAGAAATACCATACTATGACCCACTTAGAAGTGAGAAGTATTCCCACTTCTAGGAATTTACCTGAAGAAAACAAAATCCCTAACTCAAAAAGATATACACACCCCTGCATTTACTGCCACATTATTTACAATAGCCAAAATATGAGAGCAACCAAAGTGTCCATCAGTAGATGAATAAAGATGTGGTACATGTACACAATGGAATATTATTCAGCCATAAAAATGAAATTCTACCATTTGCAACAACATGGATGGAACTAGAGGGTATTATGCTAAGTGAAAAAAGCCAGGCAGAGAAAGACATCTACCATATGATTTCACTTATTTGCGGAATATAAAAACAAAACAAAATGAACAAAATAGCAGTAGACTCATAGCCACTCAGAAGTGACTGGTGGTTACCATGGGAGAGGGGTTGTAGTGGATAGGTGGAGAGGGTTAGGGGTATAAAAGGGCACAAAAATTCTCAATCATAATATCAGCTGGTCATGGGGATGGGTAGTACAGCATGGAGAATATAGTCAATGATTCTGTAACATCTTCCCATATGGACAGTGGAGATGAGAATTTAAAGTATGGGTAACTGTTGAACCACTGTGTTGTATACTTGAAACCAATAAAACACTGTATATCAATGATACTTCAATTTTTAAAAAGTGGTTATTTGTATTTATAGACTTTGAAGACTCTAAAATGGTATATTATAGAAGAGCTCTGTCCAGCAGAACTTTCCTGCTGATGGAAGTGTTCTATGTATCTGCACTGTTCAGTAGAGCAGCCAACAGCCACGTGTGGCTACTGAACACTTGAAATGTTGAGTAGCACAACTAAGGAAATGAATTAAAATTTTAAGTCACATGTGGTTAATGGCTACCACGCTGGGCAGCATAGTTACAGAATTTTTAAATAAATGCGACATCAACATACCACATTGGCTGACAGGGATGGAAAGACACTAATGATGCCACTTTTAAAATTAACTTGACTTCAAATTAAATAATAAAATTTCATTTTGAAAGTAAAAGGTCCCCAATTCTGAAAACAATGCAATAGGATGACATAAAGCTACCATGTTGATAACGTTTCATCTTTAAAAAAGAGAAAAGCTTTTCCTACATTAGTTTTATATCTAAAAAAATTAATTTGGTTGTATTTATGTCCTTATTAGAGGAAAAGACACATTTTATATTTCTACCTTTATATCTAGACTTATGATTTTTCATGAACACCCCCATTCCTGACTGTTTACATTGAAAATCCAGAAAATAATCTAGATGTTGAATATGGTAATGATTAGACAAATTAAGATGCATTTAAAAGGCAGAATACTGCGACAACATTATCATTAGCACATGGATTATACTGCTTCATGGAAAGACAGGATATTTTCAATGAAAATAGAATGCAGAATATACAGTGATTTCAACAATACAAAAAGAAATATATGTGCTTTGGGAAAAGTAGGAAGTAAACCCTGAATACTATAAACGTGTCCTTATTTTTATTCCATGGAGTAATTGAATTAAAATTCAATTTAAACAAACAAAAAAGAACCCTTCTTGATCCTCGTCCCTTCTACTAATTTCATCCAGCAGCTTATGAACGTCCCCCATTATTTCCTGCGTGTCTTGTCTTCCGTTAGGTTCTCAAACACCTCAAGAGTTCTGCTTCTTTTCTGCCTCATTCCTTTCTTTACAGGGCTGTGTTCATAAGTACTTAATACCATTGAATAAACTAACTTCCCCTAGGAAGAGATTTCTCTTCCTAGCAACTAAAGATCAGGAATGAAGAAGACAAACACAGAACAGGTTAAAGCATTCAGTAACTTAACAAATGAATCTCTACTATGAGGCACTGCTATAGGACTAGAGCTTCTATGGAAAGGCACCTTTTGCTCTAAGTCTTAAAGAGAAGATCGTTTCCAAATGTCTTCTGTTATTAAAAAGAACCCAGTCGTACTCATAGGGCACTTCCAAATTTAATGCGTAAACTGTAAGTCCTGGACCGAGAGTTACTGGAATGGGAAGTAATTGATGATTATAATTATGGCTTTTTCTGTCTTCCCAAATCTCAAGCCTCACATGTAAGAGTTGTCTTATTTAACTCTTCAGGCACTGCTGCCACGTAACAGAAAGCACGTAAAATATTTGTTGAGTGAATAAATGATTGGGCAAAACTAGGTCTGTCCTTGAAGGCAGAAGGGGCAAGAAAAAGCCCATGTGAAGGAAATCGCTATTTGTTTCATGGACAAGAAAAAATATCAGAGTGATTCATACAAATTGAAGATGATGCCCAGCTGACATCTTTAACGGGTTCTACTGAAAGAAGAAAATGGGCAAGGTGCACAGCACAGTTGCGATTAGTCAACCAGTGCTGAATGAATAAAAAAAGAACCAGCGCCAGAACTGGGACCCAGTCCGGGTTCGCGGCGGCTGCCGAAGGCCGTCTCCGCCCACCCGGAACCCGGAAGCAAAGGGCCGGGACGCACCTAAGCGAGAGCAGGGCTCCGGGAGTGCGCGGGGCTCGCCTCTGAGGCGCTGCCCGCGGCTGTCACTCCCTCCCGGCTACTTCCCCACCAGGAAGGAGGCACGGGGGCCAGATGAGCTAAGGCTCCAGACCCCCCGACGCTGGCCAGTCCCCCCGCAGCACTTACTGCCGAAAGGGGCCGTGGAGACAGCAGCCCGCTCCGCCCCGGCCGCCTGGCGTCAAGGAAAGCACTTCAAGGCTGCCTGCAGCCGTCAGGCTTCCCAGAATTTCCTGCTCTCTGTGCAGTTGCGCCCGGGATCCCAGCCGCCCCGTTGCCTCGGCGGGAACTGGCACCAACAACACAGGTAGAACTCGCTCCATGGCTCTAGCGCTGCAGCTACTGCACTGCTCGTCTCCCTACTCCGCAACCATCTTGGTCTGGCCGTTTCTTCCGGTCCCCTGGGCCAAGCTGTGTCCTGGGCATGCGCAGTGTGGCGGACCGTCTCTACCTCGTGACTCCCGCTTGCGCTGCTGAATTCTCTGCAGGACTGCCCTCAGTGCCGGGAGAAGCCGGCGCCAGCGACTGGGGAAGCTGTCGTCTGTCGTTGGCTCTAATCTGCTGTTTACTACCCTACCCTAAAATAGTTGCGGGTCTAATTTAGCAGCCTAAGGCTGGCGGCAGCAGCCGTTGTGTATGGCATTACCCTTTGCCTTCTTAATCTAGCTGCTTCCTGATTACTGAAACCCAATTCCTGCCTTGCTTCGCTTTTTGTGTGTGTTCACAGGCCGTTGGGTGGTGGTCTAGGCAGCAACGGAATGCTGAAGTAAAAAAATATCCACTGTAATGGGCAGGGAAACAGTAGGTAAGGGGTGCAGCGGTACAGTTCCAGTTTCATTACTACTCTTTTCTCAGGGACGTATGATCCGTAATCATCAGCAGGAAGGGAGAGGAACAGAATGGGTGGAGGGAAGAGGCATGGACCAGGCGTTTTGGAAAGGTCTAATATAATAGCAGTACCTTTCTTTGCACATTCTTTTCCACAGTCAGATATGGTCACACGGTTACCAAAGGCCAACTCCTCTTTTGGTGCTTTGATTCCCATCCTCCTTTTGTTCTAGGAGTTTGTCAGACATACTATGTCATTCTTAAAAAAATCCTCCCTTAATCTACCTTGACCACTACCTGTCCAATATCTGCTTCCCTTTTAGAAAATTCTAAGTCGACTCTTGTAGTTAGTCCCTCCCTTCTCACCTGAACCCCTGGTTTGCTCAGTTGCCAAACCAGCAGTCACACCTCTCTCCTCATTCCTTTTTTTTTTTAAAGTATCATTAATATACAATCTTACACTCAGGTTTCACATGAGCAACATTGTGTTTACTACATTCCCTCCATTATCAAGTCCCCACCACATACTTCATTATAGTCACTGTCGATTAGCAAGCATAGTAAGATGCTAGAGTCACTACTAGTCTTCTCTGTGCTATACTGCCTTTCCCATGACCCCCCTATATTATGTGCGCTAATCATAATGCCCCTTAATCCCCTTACCCCTCCCTCCCCATCCACCCACGCTCCCCAACCCCTTTCCCTTTGGTAACCGCTAGTCCATTCTTGGGTTCTGTGAGTCTGCTGCTGTTCCTTTGCTTTGTTGTTTTTGCTTTGTTGTTAACTCCACAAACGAGGGAAATCATTTGGTACTTGTCTTTCTCCCCATGGCTTTTTTCACTGAGCATAATACCCTCTAGCTCCATCCATGTTGTTGCAAATGGTAGGATTTGTTCTCTTCTTATCCTCATTCCTTTCTTAAAGTACATTCTTTTCAACTTGGGTAGGAAACCAGGGAAGTGGTGTGAACCAATTTCACTGATAACTCTTCAGTTTCCTGTGTTGGCTTTTCTTTCTATATAATCTCTTCTTCCCCTATCTTTAAGTAACATCTATGTGCTGATAACTCCCACTTTTGTGTCTTCATCCCTGACCCTTCAACTCCAGACTGCTCTTTAACTACCTACTTGATATATCTACTTGGATTTCTAAGAGGAATCAAACTGAAAATGTCTAAATTATTTTTGACCCCTACCCAAAACCCATTTTTCTCATTTTTCCCCACTTCAGTATAGGGCACACACTATTCACTCTACTTGGGAGTCATCCTTGATTCTTAACCACCACCTTTATCCAGCCCATCAACAATGTCTATCAATTCTTACTCCAAGACCTATTCCAAATCTCTTGTGGAATTTCCATCACTACTGCTTTTCAATTCTTGCCTGAGTTGTTGGAAAAGAACCTCTGAACATTTTTTCTGCTTAAAGTTCTGAATTTCTATCACAGTTAAAAATCCAGATTTAAAAAAAAATCCTGGCTTACATATCTGTACCCTACCTCTCCAATCTCATCACCCTCCCTCCTTATCTGTGTATCTCAGCCACATTTTCTTTTCCTGAAACCAAGTTCATTCTCATTTTAGGGGCCCTGTGATCACTAGTACCTCTACATGGAATGCTTTTCATCTCAGCTCTTTGGCTGTCCTGGATCCTTGCACTCAAATTGTTCATCACCCAGTTTTTTTTTCATCGTGGTATTTATCATTAAGTATTTTGTATCAGTCCCTGTCCAACCAGAATGTAAGCTTCAGAAGAGCAGAAACTTTTCATTCTTCAACATTGTTACCCCACCACCTAAAATGGTGCCTGGTTCATAAAAGGCACTCCAATGATGTTGATGAATACATGATCTTAAGTTAAACCAAACATTTCATATCCTAAAGGAGGTATTTATAACCAACCCTCTTACTCAATACTCTATCTTTAAAAAGAAAATGGCAATATTGGAGCAATTTCCAAGGTCATACTTTGGTAGACATAACAAGGTCTTGTCCCTTTTATTAAGGACACTCTCGGAGCAGTCACACATAAAATGGCTTTTACTATGCCTAACTTACAAACAAGTTCCAGCACATCACTGTATTATTATCTCTTTAATGATACCTTATGCCATGCCTTTCAGGTTTATGAAGAATGCATAAGAAAATGCTTTGGTATGGTCCTCCAATATATAAGGCATAAGAGATGTCTTCAGACCCTGGATTCCTGTAGATAGCTCATACATCTAGAGTCTGATGTTAAACTGTTCCCACATACATATTCCAGAGCAACCAGATCAGTAGATTGGGATAAGACTAAAAAGAGAACAGGTGTTAACTGCAAACGCAGTTTATATTTGAGATTTAACATCTGACACTTTCCAGCAAATGGTAAATTCTGCAGACATAGATGACATCCATGTTTTTCAAGCTTAGATCTTGGAACAGTTGTCCCTCAAGTATTTTCTGAATGAACAATTCAGTTTCTCAAATTAATTCTTGCCTTCAAATAACTCAGCATGATAAATTACCAAAGCACCTGGAAATAAAAGGTTTGAAGAAAGGTCACAAAGCCCTAACTTGGGGCAGAATGGTTACTCAGTAAATACCAGAATGTCTAGAACTACTTCCAAAGTCAAGTTATCTTCCATACCCTTGGTTTAAAAGAATTAGAGATGTCAGTGACAGAATCTAGATTGGGCTTGTTTATGCCATCACTTACTCCATCCTGGCCTCCAGCTGCTGTACCAATTGTTTGTCCACATGGTGACAGAACAGGGGAAGAATGTTACTGGGGAAGGCTAGAGGTTCTGCCAGAGAGGCTGTAGGCATTTGGGCTATCTCCCAGGCGATCAGAACCACCATGTCTGTCCTGGAGGACAGAAGAAGAGATACATAAGAGTCTTTACATTTATACAGGAAACCAACTCAAGGCCAAGATTCCTTATTATCCTGCCACCACCATCACCCTCTGCACATGTAGCAATTACAAAATAACATTTACACACATCATATGTCAGGCAATGCTTAGTGCTTTATACATCTTATAAACTCTGGTTAGTACTATCATCCCTAGAATCTTGTCTATAGATGAGTAAACAGCCTAAGTAACATGCCAAAAGTTACAGTGCTAGTAAATGACAGAGGCAGAATTCAAGTCCAAGTCCTTCCTGAAACAAGCACATGGTATTTAATAAGCATATTTTGAAAAATGGGTAACGCAGAGCATATACAATTTAAGAACACAAATATGTTGGATGTCTATTACTATTAAAAAACATGTATGCATATACTGGGAAAATATCTGAGTAGAATGTAAAGCAATATTGTTGAGGATTTTAAGTTCATTAAGATCTTTTTTACCAGAAAAGTTTTACTGAAAAACTAAATATTCTACCTACACCCCATCACTAAAACTAAAAGTCTAACAGAAGGTATCTTTCCAGGTGTTCTTCTACCCTGCATATCAACAGCAACATCTTTCCACCAAGGATACAGATCCAGCCTATACTACTCAAAACAAAAAGAATTCCTCTGCAGAGCTGCATGTCGATAATCCTGTCCACTGCCTGTGCAGGTAAGGGTAATGTGAAGCAGTTGAGTACTCCAATCTCAGCATTGTAGGGGTTGGGGAAAAGGGCAGAATAGGTAAAACTCTGATATTTTTCCCTTCTCTGTCCAACCTCCTCCCCAATACTTGAGGTATATCCTATGTTGTATATTCCTCTGGCTCAGCCTACCCCTCCCAGGAGGATTGAAATAGTGTTTACACAAGGCCTTTATGATCTTACCAAGCTGAATGGTCATTCTTGGGTTCCTCTAGGGAAGAATCCAGGGATACCAGCTGCTCCCCATGACTTAGCAAAGCATAGAGCAAAGAAATTCCAAACTGCAAATGATAAAGTATCCAGGATAAATGAGTTCACCCTGGGCATTCAGTGCTTCCCTGGCTCTGCTGTATTTCCCACTAAAAGGGCATGTATACAAATGGAGTTCAATGCCCATAAGACTGTCAGGTTTTACACTGGCTGGCCAAAGAATTCTCAGACCTTTCCAAAGAAATCACTGTTCCAAATTTCAAAAGATTCTTCTAGGAGTGATTAAACACACATTCGTGGGTTCTACCCTCAGGAGTCAGTCTGTAGATCAGGAATGACCCAGGAATCTGATGCAGGTAGTCTAAGGACCCCACTTTACGATGCATTGTTTTAGGCAAAGATCTTCAGAGAGGGGTTCACAAGACAGTCTACTGGGATATTAGAAGATACCAGAACTGTCACATTTAGAATCTCATCTTTTAAAACTTCCTATCTTGTATTTGTTATGTACCTAGTGTTAGTAGAGTGTTACATGTATATGACTTATAAACAAACACGTGGGTGATACAGTTCAATTTTTTTACTAGAAGAGATACACAAAAGTTTGGTGACCCCTGCAACGCCATTATCAGGGAGCTTGTTAGAAAAGCAGATGTGGGGGCCCTACTCTGGGTCTGCTAAATGAGACTCTCTGGAGGTGGCACCAAGGAACTGGTGTCCAACGTGCCCTCCAGGTCATCCTAGCACTCATTAGTTGTTGGGAAGCACTGCAGAGGATACAATGGTGAGAGATTGTGGAGAGCTGAGAACATTCCCTCAACTTATTCCTTGCCAGTGATACCACCTGCAGGTCATCATATCCAAAGAGAAAAGCCTCCCAGATGTTACCTGATTCTGAAGCACCTCAGTGACTGGTCGCTCTGAGGAGCCAGATGGAAGCAACATGAGTCCCTGAAGTCCTTGGAGGAGTTCGTGGAAGGTCAAGTGGCTGATACATTTACCGAGAGGTTTGAACAACATTTGTAGGGCCTGCAAGAAGGTAAATGCTTCTCTCAGACTCTACTACTACTTCACCTCCTGCCTCGCCTTCTACCGCTCTTCTTGCTGACCTTCCTTTGGCATTTTCCTGCTAAGGTTCCATACCAGGCCTATCACTGTTCATGTTTCTCCATCTCTAGCACAACCTTCAACACCTGCTTGCCTAGGATGCCTTAAGAAAAGTAAATAGGGGCTCAACACATATCAGGGGGTCCTTAACTTCTGAAACTCCACAGCACAGTCACACCTGTGCAACCATAGTCCTGTGTGTTTTCTTTCATTTACTGTAACTGAAGATGATCAGTTGTTCCCATAGTAATTTGTTCTGTCACTACCTCTCCTGGGGATTGGGTTGGCACTGCTCACTGCCCAGGCACTTTCTATGGCATCTCTGGATGTGGGGAGTGGAGGAGGAAGATTCCTTAACCTGTCCACAAAACCATCCCCTGCTCTGCTGAATACCAGAAGTACCTGATCAGCCATGTCCCTCCTGACCAGTAGGGGCAGGTGGTGGGTGACAGCCAGAAGGAGGCTAACAGCTCGATCTTGGGGCAAGAAGGGGAGCAGCCGGGCCACGAGGGCTTTCCCCTTCCTCACAGAGAGCACCTGCAGGAAGCCCTCTGCTGCCTCCCTACAAGGGAAAAGAAGAGCATTTTCAGGGCTCTACACAGAGAGGGCTACATGCCAGAAAGGAGAGGCAGAAGCAAAGACAATGTCTGCTGGTCCTTCCCTTTCTAGGCCAAGGCATGACACTCCCACACTCACTCCAGATTATTCTGCTCCTGAATCTTTAAGGCCTCGAAGAGCTTCTCAACCTGGTTGCTCTGCTGCTCAGAGTAGCAGGCCTGTGAAAGTCCATCCCTCTGGCCCTCCTCTATCTCTAGTAACTGAAGGAACATCTGGGGATTTGAGGGTAGGAAAAGAGGAAGAAGAGGACAATTTGAACAATATCCCATTTTTTGGGTAAGTTAGGGACTCATCCCTGGGGGGCCGAAGTCTCACCTTCTCAATCTGGTACAACACCTGCAGCCTCTGACTGCTTGCAGCTCCTGCCTCCTAGGAGGGAGAGTCCCAGCCATCAGCCATATCTCCACAGAAGGGGCCCAGGGCTCAGGCAAGCTGGAAACTGAGCTGGAAGGGCTAATACAAAGCTTGATCACACTGCTTTCTCACTCCTAGGTTATAATCTGAACTCAAGCATGAGAGTGCTCCAGACGTTTCTCCAAAACAGGGGAGAGAAAAGAGGTTCTGGAAAGATAATGCTTCTACCTGCTCTTGAGTTCCATGAGGTACAGCATCAATAGCTCGGCGAGGGCTAAAACACGTCGATACAGCTACCTGGCCCAGGGAACCCTCAATTCGAACCACTGCATAAAAGGAGCCAAGACAGGCACATTCCCCTCTCCTTTCCACCCTCCTTCCACTCACATATCCTGCCCAACCCAGCAGGTTAGCCCTGGTCCTACCTGACTCGTAAGCCTCTGCTTTTTGAATGTAAGGCGTTACCAGCTTGCATGACTCAACTTTGCTCCTTTGCCCAAGTAGTTCTTCATCTGCCTGCTTCTTCTCTAGTTTCTGATAATATTCCTGTGAGCCCATGGGATGGAAAAATGTATACTTACCTTCTGAGTTTAGAGTTAAGGTTCTCAAGTACAACTTCTTAGTATACCCTTTTGTATAGTGTTCACTCCAGAAATGGTCCTGGCACCTCAGGCCATTCTAGCAATCATTCTGCAGCATCTTAAGCACTTCGGGCCTCACACCTCCTGTCTCAGGGTCTCCATACTGAGGACTTGAAGAGTGAGATACCACCGCCAGATGGAAAAGTCAAGAGCAAAGTGGAAGGCCAGAAAGCCAGCCTGTCCCAGCATCTGCACCCTTTCCACATTCCTTAGTCCCAAGACACATGCTGCATGCCATGTATCCTGCCCCCTCCCCATTTTAATTTTGTGGTCCTACCTGTGTTTTCCAAAACCAGAGTTATTTGATGGCACCAAGACCATCAGCACCTTGAAGTACAGAGATAGCACCACTGTCAGCTGACCTTTTGGCCAGTTTTATACTTCTGAGGATTTTCTCAGCACCTCTAGTATCTTCTTAAAGAAATCGGTAAAGTCCCAAGCTAAAATAAAGTCATTGACTGCTAGTCAAATAAGAATTTGAATAAAACTCCTTCATTTAGGAGAAATGCCAAAAAGGCAAGCATATAAAACTATTTCACTTTCAGTGATCCTGGAGGAGAGTTTCTGAAGCATGGTGAAAGGAGGTAAATAGGAAGGAGGAAAAGGTGAGAAACTTGGTAGGGGGCTCATGGAGTTGAAGAGAAAGTGAAATAGAGCTTAGCCAGCCCAAAAACCCCATAGACAAGAATTCACCCTATAAATAAAGGGGAGATAAGAAGCAGGGGGAAATAAGTTAAAATGTCTGCCAGCCTTTGTTCAGTTCAACAAATTGAATCCATTATTTATGAGATCCCTGTGTTTTAGATTTAAATAAGTAAAAGGTAAGCAGATGAATGTTTATAACAAGAAACTTCTAAGGTCCATAAAAGTATACAAAAGGCAGAAAAGTCCACATTTCCAAGCTGAATAGTAGAAATTCTTGGCAAAGGATGGAGACAAAAATTTTAAAGTATGTTTGGGGAATTGTAAATATCCTATTAGGTGAAGTGTAAGAGAATAGATGGGAATGAGCTTGGGAACACCACATTTTAGAAATGTGATTGATCCCTCTTCTGTAGTGACTGTCTCTCTCACCTGAATGGACATGGCGTTTCAGAGCAGAAGAGAGGGCCCATTTGGCCCCAAGGCAGAAGCTGGGAAGAACAGCTGGGGCTCACCTGGTAGTAATAGTCATCCAGGCACGGGTTCTCACTCTGCAGCTGAACCATCTGCACTTTTATCACCCAGTCCTTCTCTTTTCGGGTCATGAGGTCAGCACAGGGGTCTGGCTGCTGAGACCAAGGCTTCTTGACTGGGGGACTTCAAGCCAGGAGGAGCATCCCCTTAGAACCCCCACCCCTGCCACAGTGAAACTCCCAGAAAGTGGTGGGCAGGGAGTGGAACTGGCTGGGAAGAACGGAAGAGAGTGCAGAGGTGGACAACTGCGGGAGCCTTAATTGTGCAGGGGCTCTGGGGGAGACACTGCAACACAAGGGACAGTCCACCCTGCTGCTTGTCTGGGCTTTACCTTGGTGTCTGCCAGTGTCGCTGCAGCTGCAGGATCCGCTGGTGCCAAGGGTGGAGCCGGGCGAGAGGGCTGTGAAGGCTTAGAAAGAAACCTGGGCTGGCTGAAAGCAAGCTCTCTCTATTCATTCAGCCTCTGGCAACCTCAGTCAGACATCTAAGGGAACCCTATCCGTTTATGTGATTCCCCAAAGCCAACCACACAAAAGGTCACAGATCTTAGCTCAGCAGGGCTCACATTGCCCTCCAAGATATACTGTCCTGCAGTTTGACTGCAGGAAATCTTGACACAGTAGAAAATCATTGGGCCTGATTTTTGGGTGTTCTGAATCCTACTCTAGGTTTCTGCCATGCCAGTTAACAGCAAGTAAATTCTTTTTAGTCTCCCTGGGCCTCCATCTTCTCTTCTGAGAGGCAGAAAGGATTGAACTCTACCTCAGACTTCTCTTAATAAGTTTCTGTAACTATTTTTCTGTGGCAGCTGATAGAATGGCCCCATCCCTCCTTAGCCACCAGCTCCTGAGATCTGTGGAGAAGAGCTCAGCCTGTTGTGGACACTGGGGTGCCCAGCACCCTGAACCAGTACCTGAACCTAGGGGGCCAAGAGGTCGGTGGGCTGCAGAAGAGAGATGGGTCGGGCGAGGGCAGTCGAGGTCCAAAGTGCCATGTGGGAGAGCTGGCACTGGGAAAGGTAGGCCGGAACGGAACTGGTGACAGGTAGTCCAGGGTCTGAGAGAAGAATTAAGGGGTCTGAGAGAAGGACATCTCCAAGAGGATGCTGTTCTTGCTAAGTGCCTTTCCTGCCTCTGGGTTCTCACCTGCCTTTTCTCCTCAAGAACCTCCATCAACATTTTGCCATCTTGTAGGGCCCTCAAGCCAGCTGTGAGGGCACCAGACTGGGGCCCACCCTTGTTTCCAACAGTGTTTGTCACCTAGGGAGCAGCTCTTCAGTCCCTGACAATGAGTGTGGGGGCCTGTGTTTTCCTACTGTCTGGTGAGTCAGCCCCTCTCCCTCTCCTCTCAGGCTTTTGTGTCTCCAGCCACTGGGAGCAATGCTTATCTGTCTCTTTTCTGACTCACCTAAAGCCTTCCTCAGAGCTGTGTTCCCTTATTTTCCCTGCAATTCCTCTACCCCAGACCAAGTTCCTATCACCTTAATGGAAGGGCAGGTGCTCTCTGTAGCTCAAAGCTCAGTGCTGCTCATCTGCTGAAATGTAGGGAAGAGGAAGTAGGGAACTAGGTTGTCCTTTTTCATACAAATTGCCAATTGTCCCAGTACCACCTCTGTCATTTACCAAGCCTCCCTGTATCATGGGTGTCTCCTACCTCTCCTTCCTGGCATCTCACTTTGGGTGCTTCAGCTCCAGAGCAAGGACAAGAGCAGGCTGAACATGATGGGAATAAGGGACACGTGGCTTGCTGCTTTTCAGCACCCAGTCACTTTCACACAGGATGGAGACTGGAGAGACTCACCTGCCACAGGAAGTGCAAGGAGGCAGGTGCCATCCCCAGCACACCAGTGGCCTTCATTCCAGGGGAGCGGAGACCTCTCTGGAAAGGGAGGAAAGAAAACTCAGGCTCGAATTAGCCCCTGTGTGTCTTCTACATTCATCTGTTTCCATGGTGGGGAGGGGGACAGCAAGGCCACCCATTTCCAATATCCAGGACAGTGGAAGCCTGGCCAGGACTTCCCCTGAAGGGAAGCAAGCCTGGTACCTCAGGAGGAGGTTGAGTCACTTCATTTCTACATGGGAATCCTTGTCTCTCTCCACTGGTTGTAGGAACCCAAGGGAGTAAATACCAAGAGTGGACTGCTGAGACACAGGGGCCCAGGGTCAAAGATGATTCACTTCCAGTGCCAGGAGCAGGGCCAGGCACCTTTGGGCAATGCACAGCCCTACTCGGATCTGGTTGTTAAGGTGAAGACAGCATCAGAAACTAAGTGGGAGGGAGACAGGAGGAAAGAGGGAAGGAAGGAGAATCCCTACTCGGGTTTAAGCTGAAATAGAAAGTGTTAACTCAGAACCTATCATAGGAAGAGGTGGAGAAGAGGAGAGGGAATGTTTAGCAACAGTCCATGAGACACAGACAGTTTAGTTGTCCCCTGAGCCCTCCCTGCTGTGGTACCTGGGTGTTATGGACAGCACTGAGGATGGCTGGATCCCTGAGATCATTCTCTTCCTCTTCTTCCTCCTCCTCCTGGTCTGGGGTTACATCTGGATCCAGATCCTCCTCTTGCACCTCCTCCTCTTTTTCCTCCAGTGGGGAGGCAGATGCCAACTCCTCCTCGGGAGCCAAGGGGCCAAAGGACTTGCCTGAGCCTTGGTTCACCTGGGGGCCTGAGGAGGAAGTAGATGGGGGCTCAGGTGTGAGGAATCTCATCTAGAGAGGCTGCTTCTCAGTAGCACTTTCCATAAGCTGTCTCCAGCACCACTTCCAAACAACACGTCCCGTTTTAAGGGTTCAGCT
Organism: Phataginus tricuspis; assembly: GCA_029783875.1. Taxonomy (NCBI): domain Eukaryota; kingdom Metazoa; phylum Chordata; class Mammalia; order Pholidota; family Manidae; genus Phataginus; species Phataginus tricuspis. The sequence continues at coordinate 12,700,450 of JAQQAC010003584.1, read as the reverse complement.
CAGCCTCGCAACCCCAGGAGGCCCCCAACTGTCTCCCCCTAGAGTTGATGGGATATAGCAAGTGCCAAACACGTTTGCTTTCCACATCCTCTCTTTACTTGCCTCATTAGGTACCCACACAAGCTTAACCTCCTGTCTCCCAGCCAACAGTCCTTTCTGTGCCTTCTGAGTCAACCAAGTTCTAGCTGCCCTGACCTACTGAAATGTAGTACTACTGTGTGCCAGATACTTTACATGTATGTTTGATTCTCACAACAATCACACAGGCTGTTATTGATAATTTCACAATGCAGGTGAGGAAAAATAGGACCTAGAAAAGTGATTTCAGTCACCCAGTGTGATGATGTAGCTAGCAAGAAGAGTTTGGGAATCACTCCCAGCAGTTCCAGACACCCAGGTCCATGTTCATCCACTGAACCAGTCGAGCAAGTCTCTGCACCCGCCAGGTTTTTACCCAAATTCTAAGGCCCACTTGGTGATACCTTTGAGACATTTCATCTTTGCAGGCTGGCAGACTTCCTCCATGGATTTTTCCTGTGGTAAGAGCGTTGTCAGACTCTAGAAGGTAAACCTGGGACAGGGAAGAAACCCAGAGATAATCTCCTCCTCAGTAAGGATGGCAGAGCACCTGAAATAGCCACAGTCTCCCCCAAGCAAGGCTGTCAGAGGAGTGTTGGCCCAGGGCCTTGAGGAGCAGGACCCTGGGCTCTCAAACTGCCCTAAATCCCCACCCAGCTATAGGGAGCTGTCTTGCCAAGGGACAGAAATGAGAGGGCTATGAGTCGAGCAGCAGGACCTCCACACAGACACCACCAGCCTGTATCTGCTCAGCGAGGGGGCCACACAGCCGCCTTGTTCCTGGTACTCACCGCCTGACTTGCTGTCTTTTCTACCTGGTTTAGCCTTGGCAGCTTAGGCCGCGCAGGCCTGCTGCACCTGGCTTTAAGAGTCCTGGTCCCTCTCCCGCACCCCCATTAAAGGGCCAGCATCTCCCAACCACTGCACCTTGGTAGAAATATAAGCATATATCTAATAATAAAGAAAACCCTTGAAAAAGGCAAGAGAAATAAACTGCATTTTTAACAACCTAAGGTTGTGAGTATATAGATCTGGGGATGTATATTTGGGATCAGATATTTTAAAAGCGGATCCCTGTTTTCCACAGCCCTCATAGGAACTTTGTGAGGTCATGCTCCCTTCAGTTCCTAGGTCTTGCTCCATCAATGTTGATAGGAAAGCCCTGGGTGGGTCTTGAGGCGATTGCCCAGCAATCAAGGTCTCAGTGCTTCAGGGCAGTGCACACGTGGATCCCCGAGGTTCACCTGGGGATGCCTGTGCCTCGCTGGGTCCTGTGAACTCAAATCTGCCAATTACTCTAACTGATGAGTGACCCCTGTGAATTTAGAAGCGAGATCTTCAAGGTAAAAACCCTTTTGCATGAGTTACACAGACAATCTTGTGTCTTTTTGGCTGCTCTAGTGGAAAACTGGGTCAGAAGCTCAGGGGTAAAAAGAAAACAAAAGAAATCAAGGAGTCAGTGCTGCAGGTCGGCAAAACCTGAGACCTGCCTCATAAACCTCCATGTGACCTGGGTTCTGGGCCCACATCCTGCGTTCAGCTAAACCCCACATGGCTTCATAGAACTTCTGAATAAAAATTAAAGCGAAGCTGCTTTCTCTACATCCAAAATGCAAGTTAAGGCCCAGTCATCATGGTTATAGGACCATGGTTCTTGGTGACTCTAAAGAAAAATATTTGTTTTTGAAATTTTTACTGTAGGTCAGAAATTATATGGGTGAAGGAAAAAATGTAAGTAGTTTGAAAGTTACTGAAAAACGCTTCAAATATCTGAGTTGGGTACAAGTCTTTTTGGTAATGTTATTCAGCTGTTTCTCTCAAGAATTTCTTAATTGGTATTATTAAAGAAGGGGCCAAATTGTGAACTGCAGTGTTCCAAAAATGATTTATTAAGTTGTTGTAGAGACTAGGTCTTAGGGAGAACAACTTGCTGCACGCAGATTTTTATTACGAAGGGATGTCCTTCACCTTAGTACCAGAGCAGCGGACTAGGGCTCATTCTTCAAGAATACAACTCTGCTTTGGCTGATGGGAGTTTCACTTGGGACCTGGCAGCTTTTGTGAACATCCCTTACCCTTGTGTGAAGTCTTCTATGTTTACTGATCCCTTAAATTTCCTAGCTTTCTGTCATGGTTTAACTATATGAAGTTTAAGCCAAGTGTGTGCTAGGCTTGGGGTGCAGTAGTGAATAAGATAGATGCCACTCAGGACCTCTTAAGAGCTTCCCATAGAATAAGAAGTACAGACAAGTTAACAGGATTGTTGGATCTGATAAAAGACACATTATAAATGTTTACATTTACTGAATAAAACACCCAAGGACTGTTACACTTTGATGGGGAGATTTTTAATCCATTGTTTCAGTTGAAAAGCTGTAGATCTAGTCTGGTTCTTAATTTCTTCTTGAGGCTGTTATACTCAATTATATATATATATATATATATATATATATATATATATATATATATATATATATACACTCTCCTCTTCCCTCTTGAGGCCTAGATGTAAAGACTTCTCACCCTTGCTAGCCCCAGGGCACTTCCCTATCCCTTATGAATTTCCCTTAAGTCTGCTCACACCTGGGGAAATGTGCCCTTCACAAAACTCTCCTCACTTACTCTGCTTGCATGTGTGATTTGTTTCCTTTTGGGATCCTGACACCATCTCCAACCCTGGCCTGCTGAGCCACTCTTCTTTGTACTTGCTAAGCTGCTTCTCCCAGCCCTGAAAGATCAGCAATTGTAAAACATAACCACTGTCCTCAGTCTGCTTCACAGCTCCCACCTCTGTGTTCTCAGCTGTCATCCTCCCCTCTTAACGTGGTTGAGAAGATAAGAGGTCGTTTGGGCTGATCTATGCATATTTATAGTTTTGTGCAGGCACAGGTCTCCTCACCTCATTCGTCTCCATGAGGGGTGCCTCTTTTCTTCTAAGTCCAGCTTCTCTTCCTGGATCCCATGTCCCCCGGCCACTTCATTCATGCTTCTCTCCTCTGTGTCTTCAGCCTCTCTATTTCTCCTTCTTCTTCTTACAGCATTGCATAGAAATAGCATTCTTAGAAACAAAATCCATTTTTTGCTTCTGAAACAAACCAAACTTCCAATTCCTTAGCTCATGCTTTTCCTTCAACCACTGCTTTCTGGCTTTTGACTCCATCATAAAGGGAGCATGAGGGCACAGATGGATATAGTCCCAAAATCCTCTCAACCCTTTCTGTCAACAATTGACAACTTTCCAACTGTACATTAATACTCTGCAAACATTCCTTAAGACAAGTCCCCTACCCTCACTTCTACTCAGATGCCACCCCTGAACACTTCTTGGATTAAAAAAAAAATTCAGGTACTACCATTATCCATCACTCCTCAAAAACTATTCACAATTACCAGTGATTTCTTAGCTGTAAGTACCAAAGACCTGTCATAGTTCTTACCTTAGTTGAACTCTACATTTTACACTGTTGATTATGCCCTCCTTATATCTCTCTTCCCCCACAGCTTCCTGACAATTCTGCTCATCCCTCTTGTACCTCTTGGGTCTATTTTTGGCCCCTTTCCTGCTCTCCTCATCCTCTCCCCATTCTTCAAATATCCTCTTCTTCATGCCTCATCTCTTCCCCTCTACATCAAGTATTCTTAATCTGAGGTCCCCTGAAATTGTGTATATGTTTGTGTGATTTTTACCATGTGCATTTTTCTGGAGAGACAGTCCAGAGCTTTCATCACAATCTCAAAGGGATCAAGAATCCCCCAAAATGTTAAGTGCTGGGGCCTGCCGGCAGGAGTCGAACAGTTCCTGAGTGGGGGCGTCGGGCTGTATAGACAAGATGACAGGAGGGCAAACTGTCTGGTGCAGAATGCAAAGAAGCTTTATTCTGGCATGGCTTATATACACATGTATTGCCTACAGATTAGATTCACATACCCTTCTCAAGGACCTCAAATCCAATCACTTAAGTATTGCCCACAGATCAATACAATAGGACATCAATCCAATACTTAGGTCACATATGCCTGGGGGCATCTGGTCCAGGTGGCTGGCCTTGAGATAAGACCTCCCTGCATTCCTGAGATACTTGTTCCTGGAATTTAGGAAACTTTTCAAGGTTACTTTCAGAGTCAGGCCCAGTTCAGGCCTTAGGTGGAGACTAGGCACAAAAACACAATCAGTCCTGTCCTGTACTCGTGCTCCTTCTGCTCCAACCGCTCTCCACAGTTAAGTTATCTGCATCTTGGTATCCCTGGCCAATCTCATCCACTCATGTTTTCCTGCCCATAACACACTGATGATTTCCCAGTCCTATTGTCAGATCTGACATTTTCTAACTGAAAGCACGTCGGTGGTGTTTATCTCCTGTCCTTTACATAAGACACAAGGCCCTCTAAAATCAGCCCCTGGCTGCCTCTCCAGTCTCCTGCCTTCAAGTTCCCTGCTTTCTAGTTTGGGTTTCAGAAATAGTGAACTGCCGTTAGCTGTGGGGGAGAATGGGATTCTGATGGAGCCTTCTCTCATAATCACTCTGCCCCAGCATGTCTCTCCCTGTCCTGGTGACCTCTCACCTTTGTTCTGGGAGTTATACTCAGTTGTTAATTAAAGCAGCTTACTGTTCCAATTCTTTCTTTTCAATGACATTAAACGTGTGTATCTTAGCAAGTAATATGCTGTTCTGTCACACAAGTAAAATAAATTTTCAAAGGTAGAGTTATTTCAATTGGAAGATGATTTCAGATGCTTTATTGAATTGCCTTATTCTAATATTCTGAATATTCAAAGGGCAAGGGTGAAAATCAACCCAAGTTCACCTCCTCCAGGAAGCCTTCTCAAATATCCTCCTCCCTTCCAGGCTGGATGAGATGCCCTTTTTATGTGCCCTCATTGGCTCTTATGCCTTTTTTCTCATTGAACCTACCACACTGAGTTGTAATTCTGTTTCTGTATTTGTCCCTCTCACTTGCTTACCACAGCATTTGCAACAGAGTAAGTTCCCAGTAAATGTAAATTGAGCTTAAATGAAATATGAAATGAGAATGATGGTCCTTTCCCTTAGAGACTCTTCAGGTGGGGTTTCTTGCCTGCCGCCTGGGTATTCCCGCTCTTCACATTACCCCCCAAGAAATGTCATTCTAAGAAAACAAACCTCATGATACCTAAGCCAGAAATCATAAAAGACACATAGATTTGACTAAAAAAGCAAAACTTTTATACTGAAGACATATTTATGCCAAAGTAAATTCTCATGGAGCAAAGGTTTAAATATTTTTTTAAAACTAGACCTGAAAAAGACTCCAAGAAAGTAAGTGCAAATTTAAAAAAATGTAGAGTTAAGTAGAGAAGGCCCTCCTAACCATGACCCAAATTAATAAGCCATGAAGGTGATGACAAATTTGGTACATAAAAATGTAAGGATAGAAAAAAATTTTTCTGAATGGAAAAAAAGTCAAAAGAATTTAATCTGGTAATCTTAAATTTACCCTTAATATTTACTTATAAGAACTTTTAGGTGAAGATTCTTTTTATTGTTTCTGAAGATTTTGAGGGCTCAGTAAAGGAGAGATTTATGTTAAGATTTTCTTAGCAATATTTCCTTCCCAACTGCTAGTAATCAGTATTATACATTCAGCAACCAGGTCAAGGTTAGCATAACACTATTGATGTATAACATAAAAATAAGATGGCTATTTTCTCTCATATTTACTTTTAAAATCCTATACTTTATCTTCTAATACAGAACATCTGTGTCCTTATGGCGACTCAAATCTTTGACTATACTCTTCACTTCCTCAAAAAGATATTTTGTCCCAATTTAAATAATAAAAATTTAGCTTTGTGTTTTAATTATCAAAACGTGAGTGCCTTGTCCATTTGAGTGGCTATAACAGAATATCAGGGACTGGGTAGCTTATGAATAACAGAAATTTACTTCTCAAAGTTCTAGAGGCTTGAAGCTAAGATAAGGGTGCTAGCAGATTCAGTGTCTGGTGAGAGCCCACTTTCCCGTTCATAGGTGTTGCCTTCTCACTGTGTACTCACATGATAGAAGGCTGGGGGATGGTGAGGGAGGTCTCTGGGGTCTCTTTGATAGAGGAACTAATCCTGTCAAAGGGGCTCCACCTTAGGACCTAATCACCTATCAAAGGCCCCTCCACCTAATGCATCACATTGAAGGATAGGATATCAACATGAATTTGCAGGGGCGAATTTGGTGGGGTGGTTGTACAAATATTCAGTCCAGAGCTGTGACCTTTGGGGAATATAGACTAAGTATATAAAAGTACTATTTTTAAAATTAATGTTTACATTGAAATATACTTGGTTATAAAAATCTCAAAAAATGTATTGTTTCTCAAAACTGTGCTTCTATTTATGTCATAGGTAAGGTGCATTTGTAGATAGAGAAAAGTTGAGGCTTTGTCTCCCATATCTATATTCAATCCACAGGTAATTCAAATTTCTGTGATTAATCTGTAATTGCCACACTTACAAAGAAACTCCTGGTTAAGTGAAACATTTTTTAAAAGTTTTTTATTTTGCTATCATGAATGTACAATTACATAAACAACATTAGGTTACTAGACTCGCCCCATTATCAAGTCCCCACCACATACCCCACTACAGCCACTGTCCATCAGCATAGTAAGATGCTATGGAATCAATACTTGTCTACTCTGTTATACTGCCTTCCAAATGTCCACACCCCACTACATTATACGTGCTAATTTATTTTATTTTAATCTTTATTTTAATAAAGTTTTAATAGGTGATTTTGAATTTATCATACTACTTTTTTTTTTTCCCCCACCCATCTTCCCCAGTCCCTTTCCCTTTGGTAACTATTACTCTGTTCTTGAGTTCTGTGAGTCTGCTGCTGTTTTGTTCCTTCAGTTTTTTTCTTTGTCTTATACTCCACATATGAGTGAAATCATTTGATACTTGTCTTTCTCTGCCTGGCTTACTTCACTGAGCATAATACCCTCTAGTTCTATCCATGTTGTTGCAAATGGTAGGATTTGTTTTCTTCTTATGGCTGAATAATATTCCATTGTGTATATGTATCACATCTACTTAATCCATTCATCTACTGATGTACACTTAGACTGCTTCCATTTCTTGGCTATTGTAAATAGTGCTGCAATAAACATAGGGGTGCATCTGTCTTTTTGAAACTGGGCTGCTGCTTTCTTGGGGTAAATTCCTAGGAGTGGGATTCCTGGGTCGAATGGTATTTCTATTTTGAGTTTTTTGAGGAACCTCCATACTGCTTTCCACAATGGTTGGACTAATTTGCATTCCCACCAGCAATGTAGGAGGGTTCCCCTCTCTCTACATCCTCGCCAACATTTGTTGTTGTTTGTGTTTTGGATGTTGGCCATCCTCACTGGTGTGAGGTGATATCTCATTGTGGTTTTAATCTGCATTTCTCTGATGACCAGCGATGTGGAGCATCTTTTCATGTGCCTGTTGGCCATCTGAATTTCTTCTTTAGAGAAGTGTCTGTTCATGTCCTCTGCCCATTTCTTAATTGGATTATTTGCTTTTTGTTTGTTAAGGTGCGTGAGTTCTTTATATATTTTGGATGTCAACCTCTTCTCAGATGCATCATTTATGAATATATTTTCCCATACTGTAGGATGTCTTTTTGTTCTACTGATGGTGTCCTTTGCTCTACAGAAGCTTTTCAGCTTGATATAGTCCCACTTGTTCATTTTTGCTTTTGTTTCCCTTGCCCGGGGGGATATGTTCATGAAAAAGTCGCTCATGTTTATGTCCAAGAGATTTTTGCCTATGTTTTTTTCTAAGAGTTTTATGGTTTCATGACTTACATTCAGGTCTTTGATCCACCTTGAGTTTACCTTTGTGTATGGGGCTAGACAGTAGTCCAGTTTCATTCTCTTACATGTAGCTGTCCAGTTTTTCCAACACCAGCTGCTGAAGAGGCTGTCCTCTCCCCATTGTATATCCAGGGCTCCTTTATCAAATATTAATTGACTGTAGGTGTTTGGGTTAATGTTTGGATTTTCTATTCTGTTCCACT
>JAQQAC010003584.1:12579636-12673432 GCA_029783875.1 Phataginus tricuspis | reverse complement strand
GCTAGAGAGAGAAAAAAGATCACATACAAAGGAAAACCCATCAGGCTGTCATCAGATTTCCAAACAGAAACCTTACAGGCCAGATATTTAATGCAATGAAGCAGAAGGGCCTTGAACCAAGAATACTCTACCCGGAAAGGTTATCATTTAAATTTGGAGGAGGGATTAAACAATTTTCAGATAAGCAAAAGCTGAGAGAATTTACCTCCCACAAACCACCTCTACAGTACATTTTGGAGGAATTCCTATAGATGGAAGTATTCCTAAGACTAAATAGATGTCACCCAAGGGATAGACAAAGAGTACAGAATATGATTCATAACATACAAAGAATGGAGGAGGAAAAAAAGAAAAAGGATGAAAAAAAGAAGAACATTTAGGTTGTGTTTGTAATAACATAGGAACTGAGTTAAATTTGACTGTTAGATAGTAAGGGAATTACCCTTGAACCTTAGGTAACCAGAAATCTACAGCTTGCAATGACAAAGAGTACATATCTATCAATAATCACCCTAAATGTAAATAGTCTGAATGCACCAATCAAAAGACATAGAGTCACTGAATGGATAAAAAAACAAGGCCCATCTATACGCTGCCTACAAGACTCACGTCAAACCCAAAGACATACACAGACTGAAAGTAAAAGGATGGAAAAAGATATTTCATGCAACTCATAGGGAGAAAAATGCAGGAGTTGCAGTACTTGTATCCAACAAATATACTTCAAAACAAAGAAAGTAACAAGAGACAAAGAAGGACATTACATAATGATAAAAGGGTCAGTCCAACAAGAGAATATAACTATTGTATATATCTATGCACCCAAAAAGGATCACTTACATATGTGAAACAAATACTAACAGAATTAAAGGGGGAATTATAATGCAATGCATTCATTTTAAGAGACTTCAACACAACACTCACTCCAAAGGAAAGATTGACCAGACAGAAAATAAGTAAAGAGACAGAGGCACTGAACAATGTATTAGAACAGATGGACCTAACAGACATCTACAGAACACTCCATCCAAAAGCAACAGGATACACACTCTTCTCAAGTGCACATGGAATATTTTCAAGAGTAGATCATATACTAGTCTACAAAAAGAACCTCAGTAAATTCAAAGAGATTGAAATTGTACCAACCAGCTTCTTAGATCAGAAAGCTATGAAACTAGAAATAAATTACCCAAAGAAAACAAAAAAGCCCACAAACACATGGAGGTTTAACAACATGCTCCTAAATAATCAATGAATGAATGACCAAATAAAAACAGATATCAAGCAATATATGGAGACAAATGACAACAGTAATTCAATACCAGAAAATCTCTGGGATGCAGCAAAGGCCGTACTAAGAGGGAAATATACTGCAATACAGGCTTACCTCAGGAATGAAGAACAATCCCAAATGAATAGTCTAAACTCACAATTAAGGAAACTAGAAAAGGAAGAACAAATGAGGCCCAAAGTCAGTAGAAGGAGGGACATAATAAAGATTAGAGCAGAAATAAATAAAATTGAGAAGCATAAAACAATAGAAAGAATAAATGAAAGCAGAAGCTGGTTCTTTGAGAGAACAAACAAAACAGATAAACCCCTAGACAGACTTATCAAGAGAAAAAGAGAGTGAACACACATAAACAGAATCAGAAATGAGGAAGGAAAAGTCACTACGGACACCCCAGAAATACAAAGAATTATGAGTGAATACTATGAAAAATTATATGCTAACAAACTGGATAACCTAGAAAAATGGAGAACTTTCTAGAAAAATACAACCTTCCAAGGCTGACACAGGAAGAAACAGAAAATCTGAATAGACTGATTACCAGCAAAGAAATTGAATTGGTAATCAAAAAACTACCTAAAAACAAAATGCCTGGACCAGATGGTTTCATTGCTGAATTTTATCAAACATTTAGTGAAGACCTTATACCCATCCTCCTTAAAGTTTCCCAAGAAGTAGAAGAGGAGGGAATACTCCCAAACTCACTCTATGAGGCCAACATCACTCTAATACCAAAACCAGGGAAAGACATCACAAAAAAGAAAATTACAGACCAATATCCCTGATGAACATAGATGCAAAAATACTCAACAAAATGTTAGCAAACCGCATTCAAAAATACATCAAAAAGATCATCCATCATATTCAAGTAGGATTCATCCCAGGAATGCAAGGATGGTACATTTGAAAATCCATCAACATCACCCACTACATCAACAAAAAGAAGGACAAAGACCACATGATCATCTCCATAGATGCTGAAAAAGCATTCGACAAAATTCAACGTCAATTCATGATAAAAACTCTCAATAAAATGGGTAAAGAGGGCAAGTACCTCAACATAATAAAGGCCATATATGACAAACCAACAGCCAACATTATACTTAACAGCGAGAAGCTGAAAGCTTTTCCTTTAAGATCAGGAACAAGACCAGGATGCCCACTCTCCCCACTTTCATTCAACATAGTTCTAAATGTCTTAGTCACAGAAATCAGACAACACAAAGAAATAAGAGGCATCCAGGTTGGCAAGGAAGAAGTCAAACTGTCCCTGTTTTCAGATGACATGATATTGTACATAAAAAAACCACAAAGAATCCACTTTAAAACTACTAGATCATGTATCTGAATTCAGTAACATTGTGGGATACAAAATTAATGCACAGAAATCTGTTGCATTTCTATACACTAATGGTGAACTAGTAGAAAGAAAAAGCAGGAAAACAATTCCATTCACTATTGCATCCAAAAGAATAAAATACCTAGGAAAAACCTAACCAATTAAGTGAAAGACTTATACTCTGAAAACTCCAAGACACTCATGAGAGAAATTAAAGAAGGTACCAATAAATGGAAACAAAACCTGTGCACATGGATAGGAAGAATTAATACTGTCAAAATAGCCATCCTGCCTAAAGCAATCTACAGATTCAATGCAATTCCTATCAAAATACCAAAAGCATTCTTCAATTAACTAGAGCAAATAGTTCTAGTTCTAAAATTCATATGGAACCACAAAAGACCCCGAATAGCCAAAGCAATTCTGAGAAGGAAGAATAAAACAGGGGGAATTATGCTCCCAGACTTCAAGCTCTACTACAAAGCCACAGTAATCAAGACAATTTGGTACTGGCACAAGAACTGACCCATAGACCAATGGAAAAGACTAGAGAGCCCATATATAAACCCAAGCATATATGGTCAATTAATATATGATAGAGGAGCCATGGATATACAATGGGGAAATGACATCCTCTTCAGCAGCTGGTGTTGGCAAAACTGGGCAGATACATGTAAGAGAATGTAACTGGATTACTGTGTAACCCCATATACCAAAGTAAACTCAAAATGGATCAAAGACCTGAATGTAAGTCATGGAACCATAAAAATCTTAGAAAAAAACAAAGGCAAAAATCTCTTGGACATAAACATGAGCAACTTCTTCATGAACATATCTCCCCAGGAAAGGGAAACAAAAGCAAAAATGAACAAGTGGGACTATATCAAATTTAAAACCTTCTGTACAGCAAAGGACACCATCAATAGAACAAAAAGACGTCCTATGGTATGGGAGAATATATTCATATATGACATATCCGATAAAGGGTTGACATCCAAATTATATAAAGAACTGATGCACCTCAACAAACAAAAAGCAAATAAGCGAATTAAAAAATGGGCAGAGGAGCTGAACAGACACTTCACCAAAGAAGAAATTCAGATGGCCAACAGGCACATGAAAAGATGCTCCACATCGCTAATCATCAGAGAAATGCAGGTTAAAACCACAATGAGATATCACTTCACTCCAGTTAGGATGGCCACCATCCAAAAGACAAACAACAACAAATGTTGGTGAGGATGTGGAGGAAGGGGAACCCTCCTACACTGCTGGTGGGAATGTAAATTAGTTCAACTATTTAGGAAAGCAGTATGTGGGGGTTCCTCAAAAAACTGAAAATAGAAATACCATTTGACCCAGGAATTCCAATCCTAGGAACTTACCCTAAGAATGTAGCAGCCCCGTTTGAAAAAGAGATATGCACCCCTATGTTTATCGCAGCACTATTTACAATAGCCAAGAAATGGGAGCAACCTAAGTGTCCATCAGTAGATGAATGGATAAAGAAGATGTGGTATATATACACAATGGAATATTATTCAGTCATAAGAAGAAAATAAATCCTACTATTTGCAACAACATGGATGGAGCTAGAGGGTATTATGCTCAGTGAAATAAGCCAGGCAGAGAAAGACAAGTATCAAATGATTTCACTCATCCATGGAGTATAAGAACAAAGAAAAACCTGGAGGAATAGAAGAGCAGCAGACTCACAGAACCCAAGAATGGACTAACAGTTGCCACAGGGAACTGGGGAGGATAGGTGGGAATGGAGGGATAAGGGGGGAAAGGGCTATTACAATTAGCACATATAATGTAGTTGGGGTTGGGGGGGATACAGGGAAGGCAGTATAACACAGAGATGACAAGTAGTGATTCTGTAGCCTCTTACTACACTGATGAACAGTGACTGTAATGGGGTAGGTGGTGGGGATTTGATAATAGGGGGAGTATAGTAACCATAATGTTGCTCATGTAATTGTACATTAATAATAGCCAAGTAAAAAAAGAAATAGAGGCAACAGTGATAACAACTAACGAAATAAAGAAAATGGTGAGGCTCACCAACCCTCTGTTTTTTGGCCACCTCTTTTGTCATTGATTGCTCCTAATGTGTGTATTGCAGCTCTTGTGTATACATCCCTCACATTTTTGTTTTATATTTCTCATTCTTTACTAAACAACTCTTCCAGATTTCTTTACATTCCTCTTTTAGGAGAACAGTTCAGAAAGTCTAAGACATCAGAGAGTAGAGAGCATAGTATCTAAGTCAGGTCCAGCATGGCAGGGGGCAGACAGGAAGTCCCATGCACACTAACTGGCCAGAGGTGAGTACCCACTAAGCAAGCCAGAAAGGAAAAAGCTAGGACTGAGAGGAATTTGCCAAAATGGAAAAGGGGTTCTTGAGGGAGAGTTTTAATTATTAATAGTGCTGCATAGGATCCAAGACAGGATAGAAAATCCAAGTTAGAATTCTGCAGTTTTAACTAGGAACTGAGATGCATTCTCTGGACCTATGAGGGGAAAACAACCATGAAAAGAGGTTGTGCCAGGAACTCAGTCACTAGGTGTAGTATTCCCCAGGGACAATGCCCAGTCTTTGGCTCCTGGGGTTGTCCTGGTGTCCCCACATTGTTAGGGGATTTTGGCTTCAGCATTTACCTAAATGCACTCTCCATTAAAGCTGATGACTGATAATACCTCTGATTCTTCTTATGCTATTAGTAGGTGCTGTGTTCTAAACACACTATAATAATACTCTTTATAGTTATAATTTTAAAATCCCTCACCTTGCAAACTATATACAATATATATCCTTGGAAGGATAGGCACCAAACCTTAACAATGGTTTCTGAGGGGAGGAGACACCTGAGGTGAACTTTCACTTTTACTAGTAGACCTTGAATTGTTTGCATTTTTTCCAAAGGGCATGCATTCAAGTATTGGGTTTGCAATTACAAATAAAAAGTACTTTAAACACTGTGGTTATTACTGGGAAGAGGATTTGATAGAAATTAGGATTTATAGTTCTGTACTGCTTGATGTTGTTTATACCAAGTTTGTATGATTTCCCACCTAAAAAAAACAAATTGGAAATTGATAGCACATGGTATTTACACATATGCCTCTAAGGCAGAGATTCTCCACCAACCAAATAACTCTCTCAACTTTAGTCTTCCCTCGTACTCTCCCCCATATAACAATAGTAATACTTACCTTATATGGATCTTGTGAGGTTTTTTTTTTCTCCTATGTTAGGTGTCTGATTTAGTAATTAACAATTTTAAAAAACCTTCTACTTTGTGTTCCATTTCCTTTGGGCCCATTATAAAACAGCTCTCAAATCTTAGAAGCTAGTCAGCATGAACACCCTAGGTGGGTGCTAATAAATTAATTACTGTGCTGATCTTAACTCCAGATTCAAATCTCCTTGTGGGCAGAGTCTGTTGTCTTCTCCCATTCTATTATTATAGTACTTATATTTGCTGCAAAGCCTGCACTCAATGGACATTTCTTGAATTTAATGGAAGTTAACATGTAAGACCAGGGATTTCCAGCTGCAAAACAGTTCTAAACAGGATGTAGTTTTGAGCAGGCAACAGTCTTCAAATTCCTTAAATCAAACCATTTAACAATGGTTATCTGGGCTGTGGGATTACTGGTGGTTTTAATCTTCTTTATAGTTTTTAGTATGTTCTGATTTTCTATCATGTGCATATATTACTTTTGTAGAAAAGTAGAAAAAAAGGCAGAAAAATGTCAATTAAAAAAACAATTACACTGGTGGTAGTTCCTACATATTTACTTCCCCTCATCTTCTCTTTTTTAATCCTTGCCCTGATCTCCAAATCACCCAATGAACCCCTTCCCATGAAGCCCTTCTTAGAAAGTGATTTGTAGCAGAAATGATGAGGCCTTTGGAATCAGATGGATCAGTGCAAATGTGGGCATTTTACTTCTCTGAGTCTGTCTCTATCTGTAAATGAAAGTAACACCTACTTTCTAGACTGTTGCTCAGTTCTGGTCAGCAGCTTCAGAAACTTTGTGTATATGAATCACCTGGGATTTTGTTAAAATGCTAACTGTTTTAGTGGGTCTAGAATGTTCCCAAGAGCCTTCATTTCTATAAGCTCCTAGGTGTTGCTGACACTGATGTGTGGACCACACTTTGAATTATAAGGGATTAATGACATAACACTTGAAAGACCCCTGGCACAAGTGACCTACCTATGCTTGTTCCTCTGCTCTCAAGTGGGCCTGGCTTTTCTGGCTGTTTGGATGAGCCCATCTCAGAATAACTGCTGAGATCCACTCAAGAGCAACCCACCTCATTTGAGCTTTAACCTATTACTTCCCCCACCCCCATTTCAATATCCTTTTTTTTCTTTCTGTTCAAACACTTCATTCTTCTTTTGCCTAACAACAATACAGGTATATGTGCTTTTAGGGCTTTTTATTAATGGCTTAATTGAGGTATAATTGACATACAATAAATTATACTTTAAGTGTACAATTTAGTAAGTTCTAATATATGTGCACATCTATGGAATCATCATCAAACTCAAGGTAATGAACATATCCACTGCCCCCAGAGTTTCCTTATGCTCCTGATGCATAAACTCCCCGGAAACCACTCACTGATGTTCTGTTACATAGATTATAGTTTGCCTTTTCTAGAATTTTATTCAAGCAGAATCATCCACTTTTTTGGGGGGGGCGTCTGGCCTCTTTCATTCAGCTTAATTATTTCTTAGTGTTATTGTTTTGTATCTTAATAGTTCATTCCTTGCTTATTATTGATAGTATTCAGTTGTATGGATATATACCACAATTTGTTATTCCATTCACCTGTTGATAGATGTTTGTATTATTTCCATTTTTGACTCTTATGAATAAAGCTGCTATGAACATTTGTGTGCAGGTCTTGTATAGATATATGCTTCCATTTTCTCTTGGGTAAATACCTACTATGGAGTGGGTGGGTCATATGGCCAGTGTATGTTTAAAAAGTTTAAACTATTTTCCAAAGTAGTTGTACCATTTTACATTCCCACCAGGAGGGTATGAGAGTTTCAGTTCTTCCACGTTCTTGAAAATATTTACCATTTTGAATAAACATTCATTGTAAAAAAATTTTAGGAGGGTGACATAGGCAAAAAAAAAATCCATCTGTAAATCCTACTGCTGGGAGATAACACTATTAAATTGCCATATTTGTGGAGTTCTAGAGGTTTGCCCTACTAGATAGTGTTCTCATTTTAAAAAAAAGTTTTATATCTCATTTTCACCTTCACTATTCAAAACATGTCATAAAAATTTCAAGAAAAATACAGGGGCTCCCCCCATAGAAAACTGAAAAACATACTTTTATTTGTCTTCACTGTATTTTTAAATTACTCTTAAATTGGTTTTCTAAATGAATATGTCATAATCTGTCATTAATTAATTTTAAGTATAGCATTTTGCTGTGATGTAGTAAACAAGGAATTTAGAGATTAAAAATAGCCCCACCTCTTCCTATATTCTCAGGGCACTAGAAAACAATTAACACTAACATTTCAGGCTTTAAGAGCCTGAAATAAATTAAGAAACAAACGGAGGGACAGGAGTGTCTTAACGTATAACTATATACATAACAATTGCTCTTATTATTTCAAGAGAGTTACGGATTGATCTGGTAGAAAAACTAAGTAAATGACATCAATAGTTACATTTGTTAAACACAGAACATTCACTATGTGCTAGGAACTGGGGAAGGCACTCTCTGTGCATTATCTCCTTTCATTAGATCTGTGGAGAGTAATCTGCTTTCTCTAGTTTAGACATGGCCTCCACAATAGGAATTATTAAAAGGCCTGGAATACATAAAGGAAATCTAAAAGGATATCTGTTGTGCTCCTTGGGGAAGCACAACCCAACTGGAAACCACGGTGATTTCCAAGATCTCTGCTCCTCCAGGCCTGCATGGTTCACTTCTCACTGTTCCATGCAGAGAAAACCGCTGGGCTCAGCCACCATGTGATGGCAGCATCAATTTTTATGGTATCTCTGGAGCATAGGTTTTCTTAGGCCAACGCTGGCACACTCTTAGAGCTGTAGGTTTAATGTCTTTGGTTGGTCAGATATAATACAAATTCTCACTAAAATTGCCGAGACCTGTATCTTCTATGTCTAAAGCATGAATGCCAGTGGAATCAGGCCAGAGTTTGAATCCTAGTGTCAGCCTTTGTTTTCCCTTAAACATAAAATTTAATGGGTAATTCCTACCAGCTGGGTCATTTGTTCATTCATCCATCCATCCAGTTTACTAAGTAGCTACTACGTGTCAAGTACCATTCTAGTGTGATAACTCGCAGCAAACGATGTGCCTAAAGGGCTATGTAAATTATAAAGCTCTAGGCAAACAGTTACTGCTTTTACTTTCGGTAGTCGTTTACCCCACAGATCAACAAAGAAAATTACCTAAACAACAGCGGGAAGATGGTACAAGGAAGGATTTCTTTGCAGAGGGTTTTACAAAAAGCTTTATCCTGAAGGGATTCAACAAGCAAGAAGGTCCTCGTTTACTTAGTACGGTTTTCTGAGCTGTCCTCTGGAGACCTCGAGGTTCCTGGGGTATTTTTCTGGCCCAAATAATCTGGAAACCCTACAGTGTGTTTCTGGGCTGTAATTATTAATTGAACTTCTTATTCTGCTCGACATAGTTCATCCACTGTCCACACTTTTAATCTTTCCGGGCTTCAGTTTTCTCGAATGAAAACCATAAGTTCTAGGCTCCTAACTGGCTGGGGCATGGTAAGCGAGTAACTCTGGGGCTGGTTGGTTTGCAAAGCGAGGGCGCTGGACGAACTTGCAGCCAGCCTGAAGTTCTAGGATGGGAGTCCCCCAAGCTTCCGCGCGCACCCCAGGTCGGAGGGCGCCGATTTAGACAGCTAAACTACCCGGTCCATCCCTTGTCTTTCTAAGCATCACGAAACTCTATAGGAAAATGAAACTGAAAATGGTGAAGTTCTTTCTAACCTGGTGGGGCATCACGCTCTAGGAGACGGGTGACGGCTCTTGAGCGCAGGGTTCTGATTGGCTGTGCGCGCATGGACTATAAGAGGAGGCGCAGGGCGCTGTGCCCATTCCAGCGTCTGGCGCTGCTGTGGTGGCGATGTCTCGCTTCGCGGCCTTGGTCCTGCTCGGGCTGCTCTCTCTGTCCTGCCTTGAAGCCATAGAGCGTGAGTGTCGCCTCCTCCACTCGCCCTCCCTCTCCTGCTCCCTACTCTTTTTGTCACTCTGGGCACAACCTCTGTAAACCAGCGTCCGCTGCCCAGATTCTCCTTTCCAGCCCGGTCTAGGTCTCGGGGAGGGAAAGCAGTGAGGTGGCTGCGGAGTAAGCAAGGGGTGAGAGCCCAGGACGAAAACCTCTTTTTTCCTTCTCCGGGAGCGGGGACGAGGGGAGCCCTCTGGCAAGCCCGGACCGGGCTGGTCGGGACCAGGTTTTGGGGTGTTGATAAGTTTCAGAGCGACGGGTAGGGGAGGGTTTCTCTTCTGCTCTTCCGCGGGACCTCTAGCTCCCAGGGCGGCGCTGCTGTGGGAGGGCGGGTAGGCGGCCCAAAGGCGCGGAGTTGGGGGCTGTGAATGGGTGGAGACAGACATCTGCGCTTTGCGGGAGGCACCGCCTGGGTAAATCTAACCGCTGCAACTCTGCGCGGCCCGGATCCGCAGGGCTTCGCTTCCCCCGGACGCCTGCCCTCCGCATTTCTCCATTAATATGGGACCAAATCATGGCGAGGAATCAGCACGCGATTTTGGTAGAAGGGCTTCGAGATGTTACAGGGCGCTTTCACATCATCAATTCACTTGTTCCCATTACATGTCACGTTCAGAAATCGTTAAGATCTACCGGTTATTGATAGCTCACTGCCAAGGACGTTGTGTGCTTCCTGTCGATTTGAAACGCGCCTGCGATGTAAATACGACGGTTTTCGTCAGTATCTCACAGATGAGGAAACTGAGACACCAAGAGTTTAAAAAAACTAAGTCACATAGGGAACAAGTGGCAGACAGTCAGGCCTGACAGAATATTTTTGCAGGAGTGCGCGCCTTTGGGCTGAATTCGTGCATTTTTCAGAACCGCCTCGTCACCTTCCGGTGTGAGATTATTGCCAGCCAGCTGGACGGCCATTGGCCCCTTGTTGCCTTCTCTTCACAAAGGGATCCTCTTTGGCTTTTTGCCTGGTTCTTTCCAAGATGAACTGAGCTTCTACTTTCAGTTTTGAAAAAGCAAAGGTTTACCAGTCAGGGAGGTTGTAAGATCAGTGATAATTTGAATAATCAACATGGTTATCCAGGCTGTCCAGGACACCTTAGATCTTGGGCATGTTCTAAATACCCCTCAGTATATCAGACCTTTTCATTTTTTTTCCCCTCACAAAGCCTCTGTGAAGTAGGGTTTTTTGATCATGAGAAAAAGGTATTTAGTTTATAATTTACTTACAAAAGAAAGCATAATGTCTATATCATCACTATTATTGATATTTGCTGGTGACTATAGAAGTCTCTTTAAAAATAACAAGTTGACATTAGAAAATCTTACTTTGAAAATTTCCAAAGTAACACATGCCATGCATAGACCACTTCTGGAACATACCCAAGAAAAGGGTAATCTTGATTACCTGGGGGTTAGGAGGATTGTCTGTTTTTTTCTGCTCTATCTTTAGTGTGGGTTTTGTTTGTTTCACTGTGGGCATAAGTTAATTTTTCAGTTAAGCTTCAGAAACTCCAATAACTCTCCCAAAGTTATAAAGCCAGTAAGTGGCTAAGCCCAGATTCAAACCCAGTTTTCTCTGATACTTGTCTTCCTCTTAGAAGAGATTATTGTGATCTTCCAAAGCCCCACCTAATAACCTCAAAGAGAGAATTCCAGGCCACATGAACCTATGCTCTAACTACTGTTACGTTTATGTTCTAATTAGTAGAAGCTCAAATGCAAAGAGCTTTCTGATTTACCTTCACTTTTAACTTTATGAATAAAAATATCAGGGCTTCTTTGGAATCCACAGTCCAGCTCTTGGTCGAGGTGGTGAACTTTTCTTTGATGATAAGGTATTTCTAGACAAATAAATCTGATCAGAGTAGCCTGTCTCTCCTCCTCCTCCTCCCCACCTACCTCCTAGACATGGAAGAGGAGTTGCCCTTTAGTAAGCATATACCCTGAATGTATGTGTATTTAAAAGTGATTTATATACATGTGTTAGGGTCAATCTATACATTTAGTAGCAGTAATCTTCATTTTGGATGAACAATATGGAGAGTTTATAATATTTTCTAGTTATGCATCCCATTTTGGAAACCACTGTTCTGTAGCATTATGTTCCCAACCTGGCTAGTAATAGCAATGAGTTGAAGGCACTTATTAAAAATGCAAATCCCACTTTCACATGCACTATTATACATAGTCATAATGGAGAGTATGTTCTCTCCCATTTGCCACAGTCCTCATCCTTCCCTGTTGTCTTACCCAGTTCAACTCACTCATTTAAGGTATTTTCCAGTTTAAATAAACTGTAGGCATTTAAGTTTTCTTCATTTTATAGCTCATGAAATCAGATAGAGATATGGCATATAAACTCTGGGCAGGATGAGGAGGCTGTACTTTGTAGGAACATACTTTAGGTTGAGTTCCTTAGGAACAGAACAATACTGTGTGCCAGACACTGTACCAGATGCTTACTACATATTCAGAAGTCAGATGCATGTGGATCTAGGTAGGAGCAGTAAACAAAAAGGAAAGGAGTAAACATAAGAAAAAAACTAGTAGGGCTGAAATGAGTACAATAACGTGAGTTTTTTAATATGGCTGTTAGGGAGGGGATATGAAGTGAGAAAAGTAGGTTGGGGCCAAATCATGTAGACTCTTGAATGATGTGATAAAGAATTAAATGGGCGCAGAGAAGTCATCAAAAGTTCTTGAGAGGCTCTACAGAAAAAGATTCTTAAAGACTTGGCATACTCTTCAGTAACCGAAGATACTACTAGATATCTGCTGGGAAAAGCCAAAAAGGTATATGTAGGGGAATTATGTTGGAAAGATACTAAGTCATGGCTTATCCCTCAAAGTAGAGGTAGTCTTTTGAAAAAGTGGAAGCTCATTTGGCCAGAGTGGAAATGGAATTGGGAGAAATGGATGATCAAATTTAAACACTTGGCACTTCATATAGCTTTAGATGAAGGTACCCCAAGTAAAATACTCTGCAACTTTCTTTTTTAAAAAACAGTATGATTGACTACATTCCCTATGCTATACTTTGCATCCCTATGACTTATTTTTTTATAGCTGGAATTTTGTACCTGTTAATACCTGTCACCTATTTCACCAACCCCCTCCCCTCTTCTCCTCTAGCAACCACCAGTTTGTTCTCTGTATTTATGAGTCTGTTTCTGGGTTTTGTTGTTGTTGTTTGTTTATTCATTTGTTTTTTATATTCCACTTATAAGTGAAATCACATGGTATTTGTTTTTCTCTGTCTGACTTATTTCACTTAGCATAGTACCCTGTAAGTCCATCTATGTCATCACAAATGGCAAGATTTTGTTTTTTTATGGCTGAATAATACTCCCTCATGTATATGTACCACATCTTCTTTACTCATCTTTTGATGGACACTTATTGTTGTTTCTGTGTCTTGGTTATTGTAAATAATGCTGCAGTGAACATAAAGGTACATATATCTTTTCAAATTAGTGTTTTTGTTTTCTTCTGGTGAATACCAGTAAGTGGAATTACTGGATCATATGGTACTTCTATTTTTAGCTTTTTGAGAAACCTCCGTCCTGTTTTTCATAGTGGCTGTATCAGTTTACATTCCCACCAACAGAGCATGAGGGTTCCCTTTTCTCCACTCACCAACACTTGTTATTTCTCATATTTTTGATGATATTTGTTCTGATTGGGGTGAGGTGATACCCCACTGTGGTTGTGATTGGCATCTTCTTGACAATTAGTGATACTGAGCATCTTTTCATGTGTCTGTTTTCCATTTGCATGTCCTCTTTGGCAAAATGTCTATTCAAGTCCTCAACACACTGCAATTTTCATTTGTCTTTGCCTGGTGTTACTCAGGTGCTCCAAAAGTTCAGGTTTACTCACGGCACCCAGCCGAGAATGGAAAGCCAAATTTCCTGAACTGCTATGTGTCGGGGTTCCACCCACCGGAAATCCAAATTGATTTGTTGAAGAATGGGAAGGAGATGAAAGTGGAACGGTCAGACTTGTCTTTCAGCAAGGACTGGTCCTTCTATCTTCTGGTCCACACTGAATTTACTCCCAAGGAAGGAGATGAGTACAGCTGCCGTGTGAATCACCGTACTCTCTCTGCACCCAAGATAGTTAAGTGGGGTAAGTTTTCAAGTTCTTTCCCTAGCTGCTGACAGCTGTATCCGAGCATAGCCATGGCATAAAACTGCTTTGATATAAAAAAAATGTGTATGGGGAATGTCAGGGAATAGCAGCACTTTCTGAGAGACCTCTGCACAGCATGGTCCCTGAAACAACAGTGCCCCTGCGTCAAGAGCAGGGAGCAGCCACAGCACCTGCACAAGGACACATGCACTCCCAGTGTCTACAACCGGCTTCCCTGGGTTCCCGGCAGCCTCCCGGGTACTTAGGACCAGCAAGAGTCTCGGGGAAGGCACAGGCCTTTGTCTGTAAGCCCTGCTTCTCTAGCACCCTGCAATCCTGGACTCCTCCAGTACTCTCCGACTGGGCTGGGATCTGAGGCTGGTAGGCAAGGTTGGGTCTCACTGGGTAGTTCTAAACAAGGTATTCACGGTTGTGACAGCAGGCCATTCTGCCAGCCTTACATATAACAGTTTTAAACATGTGCTAATATATAGTATTTAAAAATACATAATACACAACACATAATACATAGTATTTTAAAAGTAAAACTTACTGTTTTTCTTTCTCATTCCTATTTTCCTTTTCATAGATCAAGACAACTAACTAGCAGTGGAGGTGAGTTTCTAACCTTAAGAAAATGCTTTTTTGTTTCACTCTCTTGGGGACATTTACAGACAACTCTATGATAATAACCCTCATTATGTGGAAAACATATTCCTTGAATCTCTTGTTCAGCTTTCGTGTAGGCACTGTTTGCCTTCTAGAGGCTCCCAGTCCAATAGAGGAGGGAAATGGAAAGAGGTTGTTAAAATGCAATATAAAAATGCTGTAAAAAATGCATCTACAAGGGGCTCTAGCAGCATGAAAGAGGGAGGAATTGGACTTCTTCTCATCTTTGGCTGGAGTCTAGAGGTAGAAAATCCAGCTGTTCAATAAAATTCTACTCTACAGGATACTTTTGTACTGGAAAACCTATTGAAATCTTCTATATATTCTAGGACAAGGAGATGAATTTGAGAGAGATCAGAGAGGTTGGGTAACCTGCCCAAAGTCATAGTTACTAAATGGTAGAACCAGGATCAGAACTCTAATACCTGCATTCTTCCCTCAAAAGTTGTCAGAGAACCAATGAGATAAACTAAGGGGGTGTGCTTTTTGTGATGGGTTTGGAAAACTGTCCACAGCTACTACTTTTACAAATGGTGATCCACACAGCAGAAGTTAGACATTTGATGATGTGATCTGTAATCCAAATAAAATAAATGTATTTGCTAACAAGCCTTTTTTTTTTTCAGTTTTGAAGATTGGACTAAATCATGTTCACAAGGATTGGACTAATTCCAAATTATGTTTTTCTTCTTTTTAATAGTTATGTGCATTCACCTTTTATGCATATAAATATATATTATGATGTTAACACAGATACTGTCTTTATAATTCTCCTTTGGGCACGAGGTCTTCATGTTTGACCTACCTGAGTAGGCAATCTAAACTCTTCAGTCTCTTCTGCACACAAAACTAGATAATAACATAGGTATGCATGTTTTGAGTTAACTTCCAATTTGCATACTTTGCTTATAATTTGGGGAAAGTTTTTGAAAGATAATTATCAGAATTATTGGAAACTTTAGTTAGAGTGGATGAAACATTTTGTCATACAAAATTGACATTTACCTCTTAAAGCTGTTAAAGGACATGGTATTCTCTCTTTTGATTTTACATTTGCTTGAATAATTAAATAAATGGTGAAAATTGATGTGTTCAGTTTCTTAAATATCACTCCCCCTGTTACCCCTCAGTTTTCAAATAGGGAAATGATCTTCGAGTGTCACTTGGAGAAGATTGTAAACCCCTGGTTATAGTGTTTGGCTCACAGTGAAAGGGGACTCCGTGATTTGCATTTTACAGATGAGGAACAGGATCCCAGAGAAGTTAAATGACTTAGTCAGAGTGACACAGCTGTCTGCTGGGAGACCAGGCTTTTGTCTTATGGCCAGTGTTCTTTCTGTTCCCTTGGCCAAGACATGAAGAATGTACAGACTCTAAGAGGGAGCAAAAGAATCTGAAGGATTTCATATTTTAGCAAGCAGCAGATACATTTCGAATGAAAAATACTAAATTTTTAAATTTCAAGGTGCAGTTTATACATGATCACCAGTTTTGTGCATTTGTTGATTTGACCAAGATTTTGAGTTAGCTAGGGATAGGTAGTGACAAGATGAATAAAACACAACATTGCTCTCAAATTGCCCAATTTAGTGGTGGGGCAGACAGGCACTCCAACAATTGAAAGTACATTCTCATAAAGAGTAAAACATATATGCCCAAAGATCTAAGTGATAGGAAGATGTGTTCAGAGAACAGCAAAAGTTTTACATAGTTGTTAGGGAAACCGTTTGCTTGAGCTGAGACTTGGTGGGTAGTGGTTCTTCTGATTGGTGAGTGGGGTCTGGTGTTTCCAGGTAGGGGGATCAATTATGAGAAGTATATGAGGTATGACAGGTGTGGGTAATTCCAAACAGCCAAGCAAGGGTACCTAGGAGAAAACGTGTAGGAACTCAGCTGAGAAGCTTAAGGGGTGACTTAGACCAGTAACTCTTCACTCTGGATGCACATTAGAATCACCTGTAGAACTTAATAAACAATACCAGCTGTGAAAATTAAAAGTCTATTAAAAAAAAAAAAACAGCTTCCCAGGCTCCAATCCAGACCAACTAAATGGCAATCTCTAGGTATTAAGGCCAGGTATCAATATTATTATTACTGCTTTTTTAAGACCTTATGTTTTTACAGCAGTTTTAAGTTCACAGTAAAACTGAGAGGAAGATCCAGAGATCTCCCACACACCCCTGTTCCCCCCCCACGTGAATAGCCTCACCCGTTATCAACATCTCCCACCAGAATGGTGTATTTGTTACAACTGATGAACTTACGTTGACATATAATCACCAAAGTCCACAGTTTACATTCCTGTTCACTCTTGGTGTTGTATGTTCTATGGGTTTGAACAAATGTATAATGACATGTATCCATCATTACAGTATCAGAATATTTCACTGTCCTAAAAATCTATTCTCTGCCTATTCATTCCTCTCCTCACCTTTTGTCCCCGTAACCCTTGGCAATCACTGATCTTTTTAATTCTCATCACTGTTTGTTTTGCCTTATCCAGAATGTCATATAGTTGTAATCATACAGTATGCAACCTTTTCAGATTGGCTTCTTTCACTTAGTATGCATTTGAGCTTCCTCCATGTCTCTCCATGACTTGATAGCTCATTTCCTTTCAGTGTTGAATAGCATCTATTGTCTGGATGAACCACTTCACTTATCCATGTGGGGAAGTTGGGGTTCCTATGGCCAGGATTCCTCACTGAACTTAAACCACCTGATGATGTAACTGGCCTGTTGCTAGGCTACTGCTTCCACACCTTTAGGCAATAAGTTATTATTGCACTATATAGAGAGCTCGGCCCAGGGCTGAGGCAGAGATACTGGTGCTCAACCTACCGCCAGGAGAACCAGCCAGTTCATAACCCTTTCACCCCAAAGAACGTTTTGCTATCATTTCCTTTGGTCACAATTGGATCCATAGCGCGAACTTGCCCAGGGCTGAAACCCATTGGCAAGACAATCCATCAGCTACTGAAGGACATCTTGCTGAGGTTCCAAATTTTGGCAATTATGAATAAAGCTGCTATGAACATTGTGTTCAGGTTTTTATGTGGACATAAATTTCGCAGTGTTGTTTTAAAAAGTCACTAGATAGTTCTAATGTGCAGCCAAGGTTGAGACCCAATGGGTTAAATTATAAAGGACTTTTTGTTTCATGTCACTCAACAGCTCGAATCTGTGAAAAGTTACTTTGCTGGCTGATGGTCCAATGCAGTGTTGCTCAAGGCATGGGAGAGGGGTAAACAAAGAAGCAGCAGCTGACTAGTCTGTTGGAAAATCTATTTGCTATAAGCCGTTTTCCTTAGTATCAGTTGGTGGTTTTCTGAAACCCTATATGTATGTATAGGGAAGGGATTTTTGGGGTGGGAGAAGTAGAAGGTGAAACAGGGCAGACTCAGACCCTAAGCAGTGGTACTGCCCTCCTGCTGTTCACTGTGGCCAACAGGAAGGCCTGTGTCTTGCCCTTCAAAACACTGGGAATGTAGTACCTGGGCCAAACACCATCTGCCATGGAAGGAGGGTGGAACCCACAAGACTCCCCAACTCTTCCAGGCAGAGGACTGGTCTCAGCCCAGACTATGTTGGTTAAAGGGCCCAAGGTAGCTCTCTCTCAGCTTGAGATAAATTGATCATTTAATTTAATTGCCTAATTGATATATAATAATTTTCTTTTAGAAAATTGACTTTAGAATTGTTCTAAAATTGTCCTCATCATCAGATAATGCAAATACAGAAAAAATATGGTAAATTCCAATCTCTTATGACAAGGATTACCACCTTTTGGACACAACTGGATTATCTCAGTGTGTTCCCACTACTCTGCATTTTATGTTATGGTTATTTAAATTTTTTAATCTATATTAAATAGTTTGCTTTATAATTGCCCTTTTAGAATAATTTACAAAGGTCCAAGGGACCAGAGAAAGATAGCATATGATTTGATGAAGTTCCTAGAACTTCAGGGACAGCCCAAGAAAACTCTATACCTTAACTGCCCAACAAAGCAAGTGACAGTAAGAAAAAGGTGGGAGCCATGACTTAAGACAATTCACTCAGGTATAGGGCTAAAAACGCATCTGGAAGAGAGTCAAAAGAAATACACAGTGCGAGTTAGAATTCTGCAATTCTAACTTAGAACTGCTCTGCTGACCCAAAGGAAACATCAAGAGAGGAGACTGTGAACAGGCACATGAAAAGATGCTCCACATCACTAATTATCAGAGAAATGCACATTAAAACCACAATGAGATACCACCTCACACCAGTTAGGATTGCCAGTATCAAAAAGACTAAAAACAACAAATGCTGACGAGGATGAGGAGAAAGGGGAACCCTCCTACACTGCTGGTGGGTATGTAAGCTAGTTCAACCATTGTGGAAAGCAGTATGGAGGTTCCTCAAAAAACTAAAAATAAGTGAAATACCATTTGACCCAGGAATTCCACTCCTAGGAATTTGCCCAAAGAATACAAGTTCTCAGATTCAAAAAGACATATGCACCCCTATGTTTATTGCAGCACTATTTACAATAGCCAAGATATGGAAGCAACCTAAGTGTCCATCAGTAGATAAATAGATAAAGAAGAGGCAGTACATATACACAATGGAATACTATTCAACCATAAGAAACAAATCCTACCATTTGCAACAACATGGATAGAGCTGGAGGATATTATGCTCGGTGAAATAAGCCAGGTGGAGAAGGACAAGTACCAAATGATTTCCCACATTTGTAAAGTATAACAACAAAGCAAAACTGAAGGAACAAAACAGCAGCAGACTCACACTCCAAGAAGGAACTAGTGGTTACCAAAGGGGAGGGGTGGGGGAGGCAGGGAAAAGGGAATTGAGGGGTATTATGATTGGTGCACATGGTATGAGGGGGCTCATGGGGAAGACAGTGTAGCACAGAGAAGGCCAATAGTGACTCTGTGGCATCTTACTACACTGATGGACAGTGACTGCATATGGGGGGTACGCAATAATATGGATGAATGTAGCATTGTTTTTCATGTGAGCCTTCATAAGAGTGTATATCGATAATACCTTACTGAAAAAATATCTTAATGAACAACAAAAAAAAGAGAGGAAACTGTGACTGTAACTTGGTGCTGTGTACGTAACAGTCCTCAGGAATGTGCTCAGAGCTTTGCAGCCTGGTAGTTATTGCTCACCACCCCTTTCAGAGCATCAGCATTTGCCTATCTCAGAACCTCCAAGCTGAGGTGATACTTCTGATCCCATTTTTATATATTTTTAAACAAACTATATAAGCCTTTTTGCTTTTTTAAAAATCAAGCTCTCTAAGCAGATATATCACAGGAGAAGGTCCAGAAATATACATAACAACTTCTTAAGAATGTTCACCTAGGGGCAGGGGCTAAGATGGCAGGAGAAAGATGAAGGAAGACTTATTTTTATTATTCCACATACTTATATATATGATTTGAAATTTTACAGTTTTTATTGAGCATACTTCATTATTTTTAAAAATAGGAAATTTATATGGACAGAAAGAAAAAACAAAAAAACCTTGCTAATCCCACCACCCAGAGATGACCACTTACCGGTGTCCATTTTGGTGTGGTTAATTTTTCAGAAGATTGAAAAAAATATATTTTTTGCTTACATCACAGACAAATATTTATTTTACTGAAGAAAGACCTTGAGAGAAGGTCTTGATAACCTCAAGCATTTACAACAGAAGATAGATAAGCAAAGAGGAACAGTGCAAAGGTATTGGGGGAGTAATTGCTGACAAAAACTGGAAGAGATAACATATGCCAAAGACAGGCTGATGTGGAGTACCAAAACCCAGCTCCCTTCAAGGCAGCACAAACTCTGAGGTGTGTTCCTTTGTTCTAGAGCTGGGGGGAACAGGCTGAGTGTGAGACTTCTGAAATCACAGCCTCACTTGGCCTCTATGTACTTCTATATGACTTAAAATTTTACAGTTTTAGGGGCAAAAATTAGCATTATCTCTCCTTGGACGCTAGGCTTTTAGAAAAAAATTGAAAGCTAACATTTGGGTCTGAGATATTAAAAGAAATACAGTATCTGTGAGTACCTTGATTGGAAATTCTATACATTGAAAACTATTCTGACATTTTGAAGAGCTATAAGAAGGGCTGATGGAAAAAAAAAACCTAGTAAGTATAATTAAAAATCACAATTTAATAAGGTGTCAAACAATTACTATGCACTAAATTCCACAGATCTTCTTTCATTAGTTGGATGCAGAGTAATTCATTTTCTTTGGTTCTCCACAACATAGATTATTAAAAAGTCTATGAAACTAAGGAGATTTATATCTTTAGAGCACACAGGCCTAACTGAAGACCACAGTGCTGTGCAGCTTACCCCTCCCCCATGGGCCACTTCCTTGTTTACTGTTTCACTTAGAAAAAAACAGAGAACTCTTGCTACTGCACAATGTCATAGCGTTATGTGAAGTAGTTTTCTAGGTATCCTTAGCTGCCTGCAATTGTGCACACCGTTTTCATCGTCTGAAGAGTCTGCGAGCATCTTGGGTTGAGTTCTTGCAAAAGCAGGCTCTGAGCCAAGGATTTGGATGCAAGTGACTTATTAAGAAAGGGCTTCCAGGAGAAACCAAGAAACGAGTGGGGGATGAAGGACAGGAAATGGGAAGAGGCCAAGTGAGGGTGTGATTTCAGAAGTCTCACACTCAGCCTGTTCCCCCAGGAGCTCTCACCTCAGAGTTTGTGCTGCCTTGAAAGGGGCTGGGTTTTGATACTCCACATCTGCCTGTCTTTGGCTATAGGCTACCCAGGCATGTGAACTGGCATAAAACATAAAACTTCCAGGTACTTCCAGCTCACTCTAGTGCTTTAGAGTAATTGCCCAGGCCTAGGAGTAATGTGTAGGAGCTAGCTGTTAGCAGCAAGAAAAAGCCGAGCATGGGCTCAGAGTCTGGGTGGGGCATCAGTCTGCTACTGGGAGTTTCCTGTTTAACTTCCTCTGCTGGGCCCACAACACATGCAGTTCCAAACTTCCACTGAAAGTTCAAAGCCAGGCAGAGAAATACAAATACAATATGGTTCCACTTATCTGTGCATTCCAAAAAACAAAACAAACAAACAAGCAAACAAAAACATAAATAGACTCATAAACACAGAGAAAAGACTGATGGTTGTCATAAAGGAGGAGGTTAAGTGGGGTGGGTGAAATAGGTGAAGGGGTAAAAGAGGCACAAACTTTCAATTATAAAAGAAATCACAGGAATAAAATTACAGCATAGGGAATAGAGTCAATAATATTGTAATATCTGTATGGTGACAGGTGGTAACTATAATTACCATGGTGTGAATTTAGTAATGTATGTAATTGCTGAATCACTATGTTGTATACCTAAAACCAATATAATATTGTGTATCAGTTATACTTCTATTTTTTTAAAAAGTTCAAAGTTTCTAAGGGGCTAGCATTAAAGTGTGAATGAACTCGGACTTGAATTGGAATCCTAATTCCATAAAAAGAATGGGAAAAGTCATATTACTGTTTAAATTTGAATCCTAATTCCATAAAAGAAATTGGAAAAGTCATAGCACTGGGCTGACTCTGTCACCATATCCATACAAAGGAATAATTACTCCTATATCACAGTTTATTTATTCACTCAATCATTCATTCAATAAATAGGTGTCTACTCTGTGCCAGGCACTCCTTGAGGGTTGCTCTAAGAAGGAGATGGTGTTAAGAAGAACTTCATAAAATTAAAGCAACTGCTTTCACTTCCAGTGATTATTTTCACAACTCACTGTTAGAACAAATGAAATTACCTAAAACCAGAGCAAGGAAATACAAAGAAAAACCTCTTGGCATTGAAAAAAATAAACTATGGAGGAACTCCTTGCTCTAAAGAGCTTTAGGTAAAAGATAGTCCTGACTCTGGACAGTTCCTCCAAAGGTCTGCCTGCCGGCAGATTACTCGTCTAGCTGCCTCAGGATTTCTGGAATGATCTTGCTCAGGGAACTCACAAAGTCTAGCTGCATTTCCAGAGCTTCTAGTCCTGCCTCTGTTCACAGTTCATCCTCTTTCAAACCTTTTGACCCTTCCTGGCTAAGAAACCTAAACTGTTTCCCATCCTTCTCGGCCACTAATTGGTGATGGCGCAGGAAGCAGGTCATCTATGTATTGGAGCCTTATCTGCTAGATTTCTAGGATGGGGAGTCAGTATCAGCCCTGGTAGACTAAGGTAGGCACAGTCCCCAGGACTTCAGTATAGAATAGAGGTTTCAACTCCAGTTGGATCCCACACCTCCTCCACCCTTTTGCCACCAAGACACCTCATTTTTATAACTGTTTAATGGTGCCTCTTTTACTAATTTGATTTCAAAAGCTAAAAATTTAGTGTGTGAAAGTTCTAACCTGGCTGCACCGGCTGGTGTAAAGCAGTGCCAGATGCTTGCAACTGACCTAGGATCTCTGTGCACCATGACACTGAAGGCAGAGTTGCACTATACTGATGGCTCAGATTCGGATATAGTATTGCTAGTTGTGGTGTGTGTCTCTGAAATAGTGAAAATCTCTAGGTAAAATTCCAAAACCAACCAAAAAACAAACTAGAAATACATCTTTCTTTGAGCTCCTGGTAGTTGTGTGCCTGGAAAATTCAGTGTACGTCAGTGTGGTATAGCAAATGGTCAATAAATATTCAAGGAATAAATGAAAATAATTGAAAAATGAAACATTTTTACATGTGATTGTAAAGCCCAGATTATAAGCAGGTTTTCCATACATTGAGAGAGAGAATGTATGTGAGTGTTTGTAGTCTGGGGCTCTTGGCCCTCATTCCTAAACACCTGTAGTGACCCCATCACTGCAGCAACGAAATACAGCCCTGGTAATTTCCAAAATTTCTCCAAGAAAGATGTACTGCCCCCATTGAGAACCACTTTTCTGTAGAGTGGGGAGTTGTTCATAGTGACTAAGGGTGGTAAAAAACAAAGACAACAACCCGGACCTTTCCCTTTCTCGGAAAACATGTGACTTTGGAGAAAAACGAAACTAAGCACAAAGTCCTCTTTTCTAACCCGGAACAGCGCTTTCTGCTCAGAGTCTGGTGATGAGCCATCATGGCCTCGGGTTTTGACTGGGCAGATGAGGAGCTAAAATAGCGGGTTAAAAGAAGGGAAAATCCCAGTGCTTTCTTCTGCCTGGTTGGTGGGAATATGCGCCCAGACTCTCGGCTGTGTGACCTTCTCTCTTCTACGCTGGGCGCCGCCGCCATCCTGGGCGCATTCACCCCAACCCGTGCCGCCCCCTCCCTCTGCCTCTTCCTCTCTGTCCGCTGGCTTTCCTGGGCCCTGTGGCTCTCCCGTCTTTCTTCCCGGTCCAGTGTAGACAACCTCGCGAGTTCAGTTCACTCAGGCTCCGTCCGGACCGGACCAGGAAGCAGCCAAGAGGCTGTAAAGTGCCGCACCGCTGGAGCGCACGCTTCCTGCTCTGTTCTCACTGGATAGCTACCCGGGCAGGACAGGGAGGGACAGTACAAAATATCTAGGTCGGTGAGCTCCTGGGTGGGTGTGTCGGGGGTAGTGGACACCGCTTCCCAGGGCGGCTTGGCGTCGTTCCCAGGGTTCACTTTGCCTGGGGGCCGCGCGAAGGGGAAGGAGCAGTCCAATCATGGAAGGCAAATACTACAGGGTAGGGATCCTGCGAGAGGCAGGTGTCTGTGGGGTCCAAGAGAAGTATTGCCTCCGTAAGTAGGTCGGCGCAGCTTGTGGAGCATTGCGCCCTGCGCCCTCCTCTGGGGGCTCCTCCCTCCCACCTAACTCTAGCTAAGCTCTGCCCCACCAAGTTCCAGGGCTTGTGTCTAAATCCAGATTCTTACTGTTTTGTGTAATATTTCTATGGTAGCTTATGTGTTTGTTTTGGTTAAAGCTTTATTGAGATATAATTCACAAGCCATACAACTCACCTATTTAAAGTATACAATTTAGTGGGTTTTAGTATATTCACAGAGTTGTGCAACCATCAGCTCAATTTCAGAACATTTTCATCACACCAAAAGAAACCCTGTACCCGTTAAAGGTCACTCCCCATTTCTACCTCTAGCCCTAAGGTACCACTAATTTTTCTGTCTCTGTGTATCTGCCTGTTCTTGACACTTCATATAAATAGAATCCTACAGTATATGATCTTTTGTGATTGGCTTCTGTCACTATGTTTTCAAAGATCATTCATATGATAGCACATATCAGTACTTTATTCCTTCTTATTGCTGAGTAATACTCCATTGATGGATATATCACATTTTGTTTATCCATTCACCAGTTGACAGATATTTAGGTTGTTTCCACTTTTTGTCTATTATGAATAATACTATTATCAACATTAATGTACATGTTTTTAGCATGGACATAAAATTTCAACTCTTTTGGTTATTATACCAAGGAGTATAATTTCTGGGTTATATAGTAACTATATGATTAAGCTTTTGAGGAACTGCCTGTTTTCCAAAGCTGCCATACCATTTTACATTCTCACCAGCAGTGTATGAGAGTCTGAATTTTTCTACATCCTTACCAGTGCTTGTTATTATCTTTTTTATTATAACCATATCCACCATCTCCATGGGTATGAAATGGTACTTAATTACAGCTTTAATACTCATTTACCTAATAATGGCTATTGACGCATTATTTTTAAATTACAAAATAATATTTAAAAGGATTTACATGCTTAGATTTGGCAAACTTTAACTGTCTAGGTCATATGCCCAAAAGTCACAGAGCCTAGATCCAAACCAAGTCTCCAGTACTTGAGTTCCATCCCTTCTTTCCTACTACAGAATCTGGAATAAAACTCTTCAAATACACCACTAGCTGCCCCTGTCAGGAAGGGAATCCTTGGCAAGATGAACCTCCACATGGACTAAATAAACGTTTCATTTCTTATTTACTACTAGAAATGCAAATGAGCAAAGAGCTGGTTTTGGCCTTTCCATTTTTACATTGTGAAAAATAAGTGTTTCCTTGAGTACTCATAATTCCTCATAATGGATGTAGATGAAGAACTGACACTTTTGTGATGGTTAATGATTTTGTGTTTCTTTTCCTGTAAGTGCCCCTTGGGCTTCTCCTTCTGTCCACTACCATCAGGGCGTGGAATGAGGAGGAGCACAAAGTTCAACCTTTGTTTAAATGCATAACTATCAAAAATCTTTGAGCACACATTTTTTTTCCTTTATATACCTATATGTTTCACACTATCAATCTTATTTTAAATACTATTAAAGCCTAATCTTCCTTTTTTTTCAGTTAAAAAGATTCATATTGAGCTGTATCATCAGTGACTCCCAGCAGACTCTTCCCACCCTCATCCCACCGTGGGAACACTGAGGTTGTAGAAGTACAGACAGGACTGAAACCAGAATCAGCGTTCAGATACACCAGAAAATCTGGACTCTAAATACTTACGTACATCAGAGACTGACTGACCAATAGCTGTAAGACATTGAGGACTTTAACATTTGCTCTAAACTTTGGCACAGATCACTTACGTCTCTGAAAACAGGATCCAAAAGGCACAATGAATACAAGAATGTACTATGGAAGCAAAGTGGATTCCAGACAAGCCCAAGAATTCTGTACAGGTCGGGAAGGATGCCCAACTCCTGAGATGGTCTTGGAAGCAGAACTGATAGAACTTGGGGAAGGTGATGAGGTTGTTGACGTCACTGTGAATCTCCAGAACCTGCAGTATTGGCCTAACTCAACCATGACTTTGTTGTGATTACTGAAGAAAGGAGGAGGCCAAGGAGAAACACCAGGTCACTCCAGGCCAGGCTGGCAGCTGTGTGGTGAGCAGTGGTAAGGAGGGGTTGATGAGGGACAGAGATGTGTATGTCACTAACAGTGTCTATCATAATGCCCTGGGAGAAGAAACTTAAGTTGCACCCTACCTGGTTATATCCAGTGTTGAATCTGTATGGAAGGGTACTCAGAGCTTGACCTGAGTAGAGGACACATTCATTCTATAGACTGTGGCCATGTCTTCTGTAGTTTTCTATAGCCGGTACCTCTCCATGTCCCTTAAATATACTAAAAATTGCCCAGTTTGCTTGGAAAAAATAGGCTGCCATCAGTACCACTGCGTTTATATATGATGTGTGCTGTGTTGCTCAGGTCATACAGACCCCTTTGCTGGATTTTTCCATGTCCTTGTGCAGAAATTATGTAGCTTGCTGGCATCCAATGCACTGAGCTCAAAACGCCTGATTTTAAAAATTACTTTCTAGAGTATATAAAAAAACTTTCATTTCTCACACATCATGAGACTGTTTTCTGATTCCTTTCCTTTCATGCTGCAGGGCTGGACTTTGGTTGTCACAGTGTGCCACACACTGGGGGCTGTCCTTAAAGCAATTTTCTTTTCTTTTTCATAGTAATCAATTTTTATGGGCATTTTGGATCATGTAACTAAGATGTAAACAGTCTAGAAATGGTGGAGCAAGTAGATGGAAAGAAACTGGGAGACTTGACATCTTTGCAAACGAGAGCCACCATATAAGTTTGGACATTTATTTGAGAGATAAACTTCATTCTTGTTTAAGCAACCATTATACTGGGTCTTGTTTAGAGCAATAGAAGTTTTAATTAATACACCAGGTAGAGTGCTATCTCTAGGTTTCTCTTGATTTCCTTATTCCATTGGAGTGGAAGGAATTCAGTCCTTTCTGAACACCTTTCCAACCAGCAGGATAGAGGGGGTTATATGGGCAGGCACCATGTCCTGCTGGGACTCCTGGTGGCCTGTGAGGCCAGTATCCAGCGTTGTGTGGGCACACTGGAATCTAGTGTTGTGGTTCTGTGCTCTCTGATTGCCAGGCCGGGGGTGGGGTGGGGGATGCCTTCACCCTGACTTTACATGTGTGCCACACTATTCAGCTAATCAACAAGCCGGTATACTTCTCTGTAAACAAACACATCACCACATCACCACCCCAGCTGCTCCAGCAGCCTGGCTGCTCACAGGCCTAAAAAAGACCTCCCACCCACACCCCCATACACATATAATTGTTCTTTCTTCCTTTCCAGAGAATCACATGGCACTCACAATTCAGCCTGCAATTTAGAATTGGACAAGGGAAGGATTTTTACGTGCCCTCTTCTTTTCCCTCAGAATGAAAGGTGTCATAAAGCTTATTCCTTACTTACAATTGTCACCCCAGTGTTGCTTTCCTTCAGGGAGACTCAGTTGTGCCAATGGAGCAATGTCCAACCCTGTGTCATGTCTGTCTACATATTGCATTCTCTGAAATGTCCCATTCCTCAGACCTCAGTTGCTTGATTTGGCACCAGATATGCAAGGTGAATGTAGTATACTCCTGTCGGTGGGTTCCTTTTAATGTTCTAAAATGAAAAGAGGAAGATAAAGAACAGGAAAATGAAAAAAAATGTTCTAAATATTATCTTCCTACAGTTTAATAGATCATCTTATGAATCCTCCATTGGAGACTATTAATTGCTCTGTTACACAGCACAATGTATCACAAAATTGGCTAATGACTGAAACATCTGAGGTGCTTATAAAATACAGATTCTGCTTTTGCATGTATTGTCTGTCCATGGGGTCAGGGTAAAGAGCATACTCTGCAGTTTGCCAGCAGCCCTAAACTCTATTGTTTTCTACCCAGCCACTATGTATTTACCTTATTTGCCAGGCTCATGGAGACATTTAAGTTTTTGATCTCTGCTTTAGGGGAAAATAATAAAGGGGATACCACCTTTTTAAAACAATTGAGAAAAAATGTACTGATCTTAGGTACAATTAGATGAGTTTGGACAAATATATATTTATTTAACTGACATCCCAATCAAAATATAGAACAATTTCATCATTCCAAAAGTTCTTTTACACCTCCTCCTAGTCAATCCCCATCCCCGATAGGCAACCATTGTTCTGATTACCAGTACCAGAGATATGTTTGGAGCACTGATTTTTATTACTTCATTGTCTAGCTCAGCTTTTAGGGGAGAAAATTTGACACAGATTTGGAATATAAACACTAGGCAGGGGTCAAAAGTTTTAGTAGGAGCATGATTTATATTATCTCTGTTAAGAATTGAAGAAGGTATTAATAATGAAAGCGGCTATTTATTAAGCAATACCTATGTTCCAGGCACAGTACTAGGCATGTCAGACATCACAGGCAGCCAAGGTATATGCCTAGGCGAGAGCAGGAACCCAGCGGGATTAAGGGAGCTGCCACAGGACACATTCACTTGAATAATTTGGCTGACTATTGCACATGGCTGTGGGAAGAAGTGAGAACTAAAGAAAATATTAAGGCTTCAGCATGAGTCGAGCAGTGTGTGCTCTCTTACAGAGTTTAGATTTTATTCTACAGGTGCTAAGGAGCCATTAAAGGCTCTGGAGGAGAGCCTCCAGAGACAGATTCTTAAGGATTCAGCATGATCTCAGTGAAAGCTGAAGATACAGTTTGAAAGTTGGGAGAAAAAATACGCATGTGGAATTAAGAAGGGACAGATCCTGGTGTTGATTTTGCTGTCAAAATAAAAGGATTTTATGAAGTGTGTAAGAAAAAGGATGAAGTAACCTTGGTCTGAGGAATTTGGTACTACACTGGTACTCTCTGGCCCTCGGATGGCAACAGGTTCATTTTCGTTCAGCCAGCAGAGCTGTGCAAGCCTTTTGAGCTATGGTAGCTCTTGGGAGATGGTGGCTGGTCTGAAATGGCGATGAGAGAAGCCCAGGGGGACAGCTGTTGCAGTTGGATTTAGCTTTCTGGTACCTTTTTGAGGAAGTGGAACCTTGTTTGGCCAGAGTGGAAATGGGATTAGGAGAGGTGGACGATCAAACTTATCCACTCAATGCCTCATCTAGCTGTACACCAAGTTAGTCCCACAGGAGATAATTTGGCAATTTTCATTTGTTATTTCCTGATGTTCACTAAGGCTATTGTAGAAAATGAAAGGCAAATTTCTTGAGCTATAATATGTCTGGATTTCTTCAACCACAGATCAAAATTGAACTGTTCAAGAAAGGGGCTGAGAGAGAGAGACCACAAGTGTCAGACACATCTTTCAACAAGGACTGATCTTTCTATTGTCTGGTCCACACTAAACCCATCACTATTGCAAATGCTAAGTACACCTGCCAGGAGGAAGAATTTACTCTTCATGAATCTAAAATTGGAGAGAGATTCAAGATGGCGATGTGAGAGGTGAGACAGAGAATTCCTTCCCAAACCACATGTAGTGTGAAAATATAGTTAATACAACTAGCCCTAAAACAGCAACAGGAAAGAAGGCTGCACCAGACTGCATACAGACCTCATGACTCACGAACAGAGCAGACCTCACGAAACAGGGTAATGTATGAAAGATTTGATCTGGTGGGACCCGAGCTCTTCCCCCACCCCAGCTCACCGGGAGGAGGAAAAGAAACGGAGCAGGGAGGGGGTGGAAGCCTAGAACTGCTGAACACCCAGCCCTGGAGGTCTGCTTTGGACCACAGACCTACACTGTGTAGTGCTCTGGAGGTTGCTGGGATTGGGGAGCTGGGATAGGCGAAGTGCTTGAAAGACTGAGATTGGGGCCGTTTGTGGAGGCCGGGGATCCACATCTGGCTGCTCTGGAACAAAGGAAAGGCAGGTGATCTGAGAGGCTTCCTAGCAGCAAGAGGACTGCTGAAGGGGTGGGGTTTGCACGGAGCTTGCTATGGGGGTAAGGGATAGGTGGACAAGGTTGTCTGGGCACACTCTGCCCAGCAGGTTGGGAACTTTAAGGAACTTGAGGCGCCCCAGCCCCATGGCTACCTACTCAGCTCTGAGGCCCCACACTGTGATACACAGCCTGCTGCACCTACCTCCTGGCCTGCAGCACCTGCTTGCAAACTGGCAGTCACTGCGCTGGCATCAAGCCAGCTGGAGGCCCCACCTACAACAGCTAGAGATGCCAAGCACAGAAGCTTACACCTGTGTGCTCCACCCACTGGCTCTGATACTGGAGACAGGCACTGCAGCTGGAAATCAGGAAACAGCTATTTCCTGCCCCAAGGCACCAGCACTGCTCCCCTATGACCCCCAACCTCACTCTAGGGGCTGAGCAGCTCCAGAGACTAGAGCTTCTGGGCACTAGAGGGTACCACACAGAATTATGAAACGTCGAAGGAACCTGGTTCAGACCAAAATATCACAAACCCCAGAAAAAGGACCGAATGAAACTGAACTCACCAATCTTCCTGAAAGAGAGTTTAAAATAAAAATCATAAACATGCTCATGGAGGTACAGAAAAATATTTAAGAACTCAGGGATGAATTTCAGGTGGAGATTCAATCATTAAGAAACTCCATATGAAATGAAACATACAATGGAGAGATTTAAAAGCAGATTAGATGTAGTAGAAGAGACAATAAGTGGAATAGAAATTAGAGAAGAGGAATACAAATAAGCTGAGGCACAGAGAGAAAAATGGATCTCAAAGAATGAAAAAATATTGAGAG
The DNA here is from genome assembly GCA_029783875.1 of Phataginus tricuspis. Lineage (NCBI taxonomy): Eukaryota > Metazoa > Chordata > Mammalia > Pholidota > Manidae > Phataginus > Phataginus tricuspis. The sequence continues at coordinate 12,642,242 of JAQQAC010003584.1, read as the reverse complement.
AACTGTGTGACCAATCCAAATGGAACAATACCCACATTATAGGGGTACCAGAAGAAGAAGAGAGAAAAAGGGATAGAAAGTGTTATTGAGGAGGTAATTGCTGAAAACTTCCTCACTCTGGGGAAGGAGATAATCTCTCAAGCCACAGATCTCCCAATACAATGGACCCAAGGAAGACAACATCAAGATATATAATAATTAAAATGGCAAAGATCAGGGATAAGGACAGACTTTTAAAAGCAGCTAGAGAGAGAAAAAAGATAACATACAAAGGAAAACCCATCAGGGTATCATCAGATTTCTCAGCTGAAACCTTATACGCCAGAAGGGAATGGCATGATATATTTAACGCAAAGAAGCAGAAGGGCCTCGAACCAAGAATACTCTACCCGGCAAGGTTATCATTTAAATTTGAAGGAGGGATTAAACAATTTTCAGATAAGCAAAAGCTGATAGCATTTACCTCCCACAAACCACGTCTACAGCGCATTTTGGTTTTTTTGTTTTATTTTTGTGAAAAATATTAACTAGATTTATTATGGTGATCATTTTGCAATGTATACAAATATCAAATCATTATATGTACACCTGAAACTAAGACAATGTAATACGTCAATCATACCTCAATAATAAATAAATAAAGTCCTCGAACAGGCAAAACTAAGAAATACATTGTTCATAGACACATACATAGCTGGTAAAAACTTAAAAAGAAAAATAGAAATGGTCACCCCAAAGTTTGGAGTAGAGGTTAACTGGGGGGAGGAAACAAAATGAAAAGAACATATAGTAAGCTTTAAAAATACTGAAAACAATATTTCTTAGTTGAGTGGTGAATATGTAGTTATTCATATTTATAATTTTTTTAAGTTATATATATTTACTTTATTAAATAATTTATTTTGGTATCATTAATCTACAATTACATGTGCAATATTATGGTTATTAAACTACCCCCTTCATCAGGTCCCCCCCAGCAACCCCATTACACTCACTGTCCATCAGAATAGTGAGATGCTACAGAATCACTACTTGTCTTCTCTGAGTTGTACAGCCCTCCCCGTGCCCCACCAACATTACATCTGCTAATTGTAATGCCCCTTTTTCCCCCTTATCCCTCCCTTCCCACCCATCTTCCCCAGACCCTTTCCCTTTGGTAACTATTAGTCCGTTCTTGGGTTCTGTGAGTCTGCTGCTATTTTGTTCCTTCAGTTTTTTTCTTTGTTCTTATACTCCACATATGAGTGAAATCATTTGATACTTGTCTTTTTCGGCTTGGCTTATTTCACTGAGCATAATACCCTCTAGCTCCATCCATGTTGTTGCAAATGGTAGGATTTGTTTTCTTCTTATGCCTGAATAATATTCCATTGTGTATATGTACCACCTCTTCTTTATCCATTCATCTACTGATGGACACTTAGGTTGCTTCCATTTCTTGGCTATTGTAAATAATGCTGCGATAAACATAGGGTTGCATATGTCTTTTTCAAACTGGGCTGCTGCATTCTTAGGGTAAATTCCTAGGAGTGGAATTCCAGGGTCAGATGGTATTTCTATTTTGAGTTTTTTGAGGAACCTCCATACTGCTTTCCACAATGGTTGAACTAATTTGCATTCCCACCAGCAATGTAGGAGGGTTCCCTTTTCTCCACATCCTCGCCAACATTTGTTGTTGTTTGTGTTTTGGATGTTGGCCATCCTCACTGGTGTGAGGTGATATCTCATTGTGGTTTTAATATGCATTTCTCTGATGATTAGAGATGTGGAGCATCTTTCATGTGCCTGTTGACCATCTGAATTTCTTCTTTGGAGAAGTATCTATTCATGTCCTCTGCCCATTTCTTAATTGGATTATTTGCTTTTTGTTTGTTAAGGTGCATGAGTTCTTTATATATTTTCGATATCAACCCCTTATCGGATACGTCATTTATGAGTATACTCCCCCATACGGTAGGATCTCTTTTTGTTCTACTGATGGTGTCCTTCACTGTACAGAAGCTTTTGAGCTTGATATAGTCCCACTTGTTCATTTTTGCTTTTGTTTCCCTTGCCCAGGTAGCTTTGTTCATGAAGAAGTCGCTCATGTTTATGTCCAAGAGATTTTTGCCTATGTTTTTTCTAAGAGTTTTATGGTTTCATGACTTACATTCAGGTCTTTGATCCACCTTGAGTTTACCTTTGTGTATGGGGTTAGACAGTAGTCCAGTTTCATTCTCTTACATGTAGCTGTCCACTTTTTCCAACATCAGCTGCTGAAGAGGCTATCATTTCCCCATTGTATATCCAAGTCTCCTTTATCAAATATTAATTGACAGTATATGTTTGGGTTAATGTTTGGATTTTCTATTCTGTTCCACTGGTCTGTGGGTCTGCTTTTGTGCCAATACCAAATTTTCTTGATTACTGTGGCTTTGTAGTAGAGCTTGAAGACAGGGAGCGTAATTCCCCCTTTTTGATTCCTCCTTCTCAGGATTCTTTTGGCTATTCGGGGTCTTTTGTGGTTCCACATGAATTTTAGAATTATTTGTTCCAGTTCATTGAAGAAAGCTGTTCGTAGTTTGATAGGGATTGCATTGAATTTGTAGATTGCTTTAGGTAGAATAGACATTTTGACAATATTTATTCTTCCTAGCCAAGAGCATGGGATGAATTTCCATTTGTTAGTGTCCTCTTTAATTTCTCTTAGGAGTGTCTTGTAGTTTTCAGAGTACAGGCCTTTCACTTCCTTCATTAGGTTTATTGCTAGGTATTTTGTTTTTTTGATACAATTGTGAATGGAATTGTTTTTCTGATTTCTCTCTCTGTTAGTTCATCGTTAATGTATAGGAAAACAACATATTTCTGTGTGTTAATTTTGTATCCTGCAACTTTGCTGAATTCAGATATTAGTTCTAGTAGTTTTGGAGTGGAGTCTTCAGGGTTTTTTATGTACAATATCATATCATCTGCAAATAGTAACAATTTGACTTCTTCTTTACCAATCTGGACGCCTTGTATGTCTTTGTTTTGTCTGATTGCTGTGGCTAGGACCTCCAGTACTATGTTGAATAACAGTGGGGAGAGTGGGCATCCCTGTCTTATTCCCAATCTTAAATGAAAAGCTTTCAGCTTCTCGTTGTTAAGTATGATGTTAGCTGTGGGTTTGTCATATATGGCCTTTATGATGTTGAGGTACTTGCCCTCTATACCCATTTTGTTGAGAGTTTTAATCACGAATGGATGCTGAATTTTGTCAAATGCTTTTTCAGCATCTATGGAGATGATCATGTGGTTTTTGTTCTTCTTTTTGTTGATGTGGTGGATGATGTTGATGGAATTTCGAATGTTGTACCATTCTTAAATCCATGGGATGACTCCCACTTGATCATGGTGTATGATCCTCTTAATGTATTTTTGAATTCGGTTTGCTAATATTTTGTTGAGTATTTCTACATCTACGTTCATCAGGGATATTGGTCTGTAATTTTCTATTTTGGTGAGGTCTTTGCCCGGTTTTGGTATTAGAGTGATGCTGGCTTCATAGAATGAATTTGGAATTATTCCTTCCTCTTCCATTTTTTGAAAAACTTTAAGGAGAATGGGTGTTATTTCTTCTCTATATGTCTGGTAGAATTCAGAGGTGAATCCTTCTGGTCCGGGGGTTTTGTTCTTGGGTAGTTTTTTGATTACCGATTCAATTTCGTTGCTGGTGATTGGTCTGGTTAGTTTTTCTGTTTCTTGCTTGGTCAGTCTTGGAAGGTTGTATTTTTCTAAGAAGTTGTCCATTTCTTCTAGGTTTTCCAGCTTGTTAGCATATAGATTCTCATAATAGTCTCTTACAGTTCTTTGTATTTCTGTGGGGTCCATCGTTATTTTTCCTTTTTCATTTCTGATTCTGTTTATGCGTGTAGATTTTCTTTTTCTCTTAATGAGTCTGCCTAGGGGTTTATCTATTTTGTTTATTTTTTCAAAGAGCCAGCCCTTGGTTTCATTGATTTTTTTCTATTGTTTTATTCTTCTCAATTTTATTTATTTCTTCTCTGATCTTTATTATGTCCCTCCTTCTGGTGACTTTGGGCCTCCTTTGTTCTTCTTTTTCCAATTTCAGTAATTGCATCTTTAGACTGTTCATTTGGGAATGTTCTTCCTTCTTTAAATAGGCCTGGATTGCAATATACTTTCCTCTTAGAACTGCCTTTGCTGCGTCCCACAGAAGTTGTGGCTTTGTGTTGTTGTTGTCATTAGTCTCCATATATTCTTTGATTTCTGTTTTGATTTGGTCGTTAACCCATTGATTCATTAGGAGAATGTTGTTAAGTCTCCATGTATTTGTGAGCCTTTTTGATTTCTTTGTACAATTTATTTCTAGTTTTATACCTTTGTGATCTGAGAAGTTGGTTGGTAGAATTTCAATCTTTTTGAATTTACTGAGGTTCTTTTTGTGGCCTAGTATGTGGTCTATTCTGGAAAATGTTCCATGTGCACTTGAGAAGAATGTGTATCCTGTTGCTTTTGGGTGTAGAGTTCTGTAGATGTCTGTTAGGTCCATCTGTTCTAGTGTGTTGTTCAGTGCCTCTGTGTCTTTACTTATTTTCTGTCTGGTTGATCTGTCCTTTGGAGTGAGTGGTGTGTTGAAGTCTCCTAAAATGAATGCATTACGTTCTATTTCCTACTTTAATTCTGTTCGTATTTGTTTCACATATGCTGGCGCTCCTGTGTTGGGTGCATATATATTTATAATGGTTATATCTTCTTGTTGGACTGACCCCTTTACCATTGTATAATGTCCTTCTTTATCTCTTGCTACTTTCTTCGTTTTGAAGTCTATTTTGTCTGATACAAGTACTGCAGCACCTGCTTTTTTCTCCTTGTTGTTTGCATGAAATATCTTTTTCCATCCCCTCACTTTTAGTCTGTGTATATCCTTGGGTTTGAGGTGAGTCTCTTGTAAGCAGCATACAGATGGGTCTTGCTTTTTTATCCATTCTATTACTCTGTGTCTTTTGATTGGTTCATTCAGTCCATATACATTTAGGGTGATTATCAATAGATATGTACTTATTGCCATTGCTGTCTTTATATTCGTGGTTACCAAAGGCTCAAGGGTTGCTTCTTTACTATCTAACAATCTAACTTATCTTTTTTGTTAAGTTATTGTAAACACAGTCTGATGTTTCTTTATTTCTCTCCCTTCTTATTCTTGCTCCTCCATTCTTTATATATTAGGTGTTTTATTCTTTGCCTTTAGTTAGTATTTGGATGATCTGTTTTCTTTGCTATGATTTTATTTTCTCTGGTGACATCTATTTATCCTTGGGAGTGCTTCCCTCTAGAGCAGTCTGTTTAAGATATCCTGTAGAGGTGGTTTGTGAGAGGCAAACTCTCTCAACTTTCACTTTTCTGGAAATTGTTTAATCCCTCCATCATATTTAAATGATAATCGTGCTGGATACAATATTCTTTGTTCAAGGCCCTTCTGTTTCATTACGTTAAATATATTATGCCATTCTCTTCTGGCCTGTAAGGTTTCTGTTGAGAAGTCTGATGATAGTCTGATGGTCTTTCCTTTGTAGGTGATCTTTTTTCTGTCTCTAGCTGCCTTTAATACTCTGTCTTCATCTTTGATCTTTGCCATTTTAATTATTATGTGTCTTGGCGTTGTCTTCCTTGGGTCCCTTGTGTTGGGAGATCTGTGGGCTTCCATGGACTGTGAGACTATTTCCTTCCCCAGCGTGGGGGAAGTTTTCAGCAATTATTTCTTCAAAGACACTTTCTATCCCTTTTTCTCTCTCTTCTTCCTCTGGTACTCCTATAATGCGAATATTGTTCCGTTTGGGTTAGTCACACGGTTCTCTTAATATTCTTTCATTCCTAGAGATCCTTTTATCTCTCTCTGCCTCAGCTTCTCTGCATTCCTGTTCTCTGATTTCTATTCCATTAACAGTCTCTTGCACCTCGTCCAGTCTGTTGCTAAGCCCATCAATTGCTTGTCTGATTTCTGCATTGTCTTTCCTCACTTCCCTCACTTCCTCCCTCAGCTCTTGCATATTTCTCTGTAGATCCATCAGTATGGTTATGAATTTTTTTCTGACTTCTTTTTCAGGAAGGTTGTGCATTTCCATTGCTTCAGGTTCCCTCTCTGGTGTTGTCTGGGTCTGGGTAAGTTTTGTTTGGACCATATTCCTCTTTCTTTTCATGGCAATAGAAGTGGTCACTAGTAGGTGCCACATATGTCAGCTGGGCTCTTTAAGACTTTTAAAAAAAAAGAAAGAAAAAAGAAAAGAAAAAAATAAACGCCGACCGGGAGTAGATTCTGCGGGGATGCTGTAGGTGGTGCTGTTGCTCCACTATTCCGTAGCCGCGGCCGCGCCACCCCACAGGGCCCTTTGTAGCACTGGCTGGGGCGGGAACAAATGGGAGGCTGTTAATCTCTGTGGGAAGTCTGAGTGCGGCTACTTCTTCCCAGTTGCCAGCCAAGGGGTCTGAAATTCCCCAGGACTCTCAGCCTGCTAGGCTGAGTGTGCTGGGACGATCCTGGGCCCTTGTCTCTTTAAGACCAGTAAAAAAAAGCACGCGCTTTTCTTTTGTCCCAGGGAGCTGGCTGCGAGGACCTGGGCGACTTCCCAAGGTCTCTCTCCAATCTCTCTCTCCAATCTCCAATACACCGAGTGATGTGTGTCAACGCTCCTGGTGCAGATCACCAGGGCTGGTTATTTCGTGGGCCTGTACTTCCAGTCCCTCCCGGCTCTGAATCCTCTCCTCCCACCGGTGCGCTGGGGTGGGGGAGTGCTCGGGTCCTGCCGGGTCGCGGCTCTGTATTTTACCCACCTCGCGGGGTGCCGAGTCCTCTCAGGTGTAGATGCAGGCTGTATGCTGTCCTGTATCTTCTGGGCTCTTTTTTAGGAATAGTTGTATTTGTTGTATTTTCATAAATACCTATGGTTTTGGGAGGAAATTTCTGCCACCCTGCTCACACCGCCATCTTCCTGGAAGTCTACAGTGCATTTTGGAGGGACTGATAGAGATGGAAGTATTCCTAAGGCTAAATAGATGTCACCAGGAGAAATAAAATCACAGCAAAGTAGAACAATTAATTAGTTAGCAGATGCAAAATCAAATCAACTACCCCCAAAGTCAATCAAGGGACAGAATAAAGAGTACAGAATATGATACCTAACATATAAAGAATGGAGGAGGAAGAAAAAGGAGGAGAAAAAAAAAACAACCTTTAGGTCGTGGTTGTAATAGCATATGAAGTGACTTAAATTAGACTATTAGATAGTAAGGGAATTACCCTTGAACCTTTGGTAACCACGAATCTAAAGTCTGCAATGTCAATAAGTACATACCTATTGATAATCACCATAAATGTAAATGGTCTGAATGCAGCAGTCAAAAGACATAGTCACTGAGTGGATAAAAAAACAAGACCCATCTATATGCTGCCTACAAGAGACTCACTTCAAACCCAAAGACATATACAGACTGAAAGTGAAGGCATGGAAAAAGACATTTCATGCAACTAATAGGGAGAAAAAAGCAGGAGTTACAGTACTTGTATCAGACAAAATAGACTTCAAAACACAGAAAGTCATAAGAGACAAAGAAGGACATTACATAAAGATAAAGGGTCAGTCCAACAAGAGGATATAACTATTATAAATATCTATGCACCCAACACAGGATCACCTACATATATGAAACAAAAAGTAACAGAATTAAAGGGGGAAATATAATGCAGTGCATTCATTTTAGGAAACTTCAACACACCACTCACTCCAAAGGACAAATCAACCAGACAGAATATAAGTAAAGAGACAGAGGCACTGAACAATGTATTAGAACAGATGGACCTAACGGACATCTATAGAACACTCCATCCAAAAGCAACAGGATACACGTTTTTCTCAAGTGCACATGGAACATTTTTAAGAACAGATCATATACTAGGCCACAAAAAGAGCCTCAGTAAATTAAAAAAGATTGAAATTGTACCAATCAGCTTCTGAGATCACAAATGTATGTAACTAGAAATAAATTACACAAAGAAAATGAAAAAGCCCACAAACACATGGAGGCTTAATAACATGCTCCTAAATAATCAATGGATCAATGACCAAATAAAAACAGAGATCAAGCAATATGGAGACAAATGACAATAATAATTCAACACCACAAAATCTCTGGGACACAGCAAAGGCCGTGCTAAGAGGGAAATATACTGCAATACAGGCCTACCTCAGGAAAGAACAATCCCAAATGAACAGTCTAAACTCACAATTAATGAAACTAGAAAAGTAAGAATAAATGAGGCCCAAAGTCAGTAGAAGGAGGGACATAATAAATATTAGAGCATAAATAAATAAAATCAAGAAGAATAAAACAAAGAATCAATGAAAGTAGGAGCTGGTTCTTCAAGAAAATAAACAAAATAGATAAACCCCTGGCCAGACTTATCAAGAAAAAAAGATAGTCCATACACATAAACAGAATCAGAAATGAGAAAGGAAAAATCACTACAGATACTGCAGAAAAACAAAGAATTATGAGAGGATACTATGAAAAATTATATGGTAATAAACTGGATAACCTAGAAGAAATGGACAACTTTCTAGAAAAACACAATCATCCAAGGCTGACACAGGAAGAAACAGAAAATCTGAATAGACCAATTACCAGCAAGGAAATTGACTTGGTAATCAAAAAACTACCTTAGAACAAAACGCCTGCACCAGATAGTTTCGCTGCTGGATTTTATCAAACATTTAGCGAAGACCTAATACCCATCCTCCTTAAAGTTTTCCAAAAAGTAGAAGAGGAGGGAATACTCCCAAACTCATTCTATGAGGCCGGCATCACTCCAATACCAAAACCAGGCAAAGATACCACAAAAAAAGAAAATTACACACCAAAATCCCTGATGAACATAGATGCAAAAATACTCAACAAAATATTAGCAAACCGAATTCAAAAATGCATCAAAAAGATCATCCATCATGATGAAGAAGGATTTATTCCAGGGATGCAAGTATGGTACAATATTCAAAAATCAATCAACATCATCCACCACATCAACAAAAAGAAGCACAAAAAACACATGATCATCTCCATAGATGCTGAAAAAGCATTTGACAAAATTCAACATCCATTCATGATAAAAACTCTCATCAAAATGGGTAAAGAGGGCAAGTACCTCAACATAATAAAGGCCACATATGACAAACCAACAGCCAACATTATATTTAACAGTGAGAAGCTGAAAGCCCTTCCTTTAAGATCGAGAACAAGACAAGGATGCCCAGTCTCCCCACTTTTATTCAACATAGTTCTGTAGGTCCTAGCCACAGCAATCAGACAACACATAGAAATAAAAAGCATGCAGATTGGTAAGGGAGAAGTCAAACTGTCACTCTTTGGAGATGAAATGATATTGTACAAAGAAAATCCCAAAGACTGCACTCCAAAACTTCTAGATCTAATATCTGAATTCAGCAAAGTTGCAGGATACAAAATTAATACACAGAAATCTATTGCATTCCTATATACTAACAGTGAACTAGCAGAAAGAGAAATCAGGAAAACAATCCCATTCACAACTGCATCAAAAAGAATAAAATACCTAGGAATAAACCTAACCAAGGAAGTGAAAGACTTATACTCTGAAAACTCCAAGACACTCATGAGAGAAATTAAAGAAGATACCAATAAACGGAAACACATCCCGTGCTCATGGATAGGAAGAATTAATATTGTCAAAATGGCCATCCTGCCTAGAGCAATCTACAGATTCAATGCAATCCCTATCAAAATACTAATAGCATTCTTCGATGAACTAGAGCAAATAGTTCTAAAATTCATATGGAACCACAAAAGACCCCGAATAGCCAAAGCAATCCTGAGAGGGAAGAACAAAGTGGGGGGAATTACGCTCCCTGACTTCAAGCTCTACTACAAAGCCACAGTAATCAAGACAATTTGGTACTGGTACAAAACAGACCCATAGACCAATGGAACAGACTAGAGAGCCCAGATATAAACCCAAGCATATACCGTCAATTAATATATGATATAGGAGCCATGGATATACAGTGGGGAAACGGCAGCTTCTTCAACAACTGGTGTTGGCAAAACTGGACAGCTACATGCAAGAGAACGAAACTGGATTATTGTCTTAACCCAGTTTACAAAAGTAAACTCAAAATGGATTAAAGACCTGAATGTAAGTCATGAAACCATAAAAATCTTAGAAAAAAACATAGGCAAAACTCTCTTGGACATAAACATGAGCAACTTCTTCATGAACATATCTCCTTGGGCAAGGGAAACAAAAGCAAAAATGAACAAGTGGGACTATATCAAACTAAAAACCTTCTGTACAGCAAAGGACACTATCAGTAGAACAAAAGGATATTCTACAGTATGGGAGAATATATTCATAAATGACATATCCCATAAGGGGTTCACCTCAAAATTAAGTAAAGAGATCATGCACCTCAATAAACAAAAAGCAAATAAGCCAATTAAAAAATGGGCAGAGGAGCTGAACAGACACTTCTCCAAAGAAGAAATTCATATGGCCAAAGGCACATGAAAAGATGCTCCACATCCCTAATCATCAGAGAAATGCACATTTAAACCACAATGAGATATGCCTCACACCAGTTAGGATGGCCACCATCCAAAAGACAAACAACAACAAATGTTGGTGAGGATGTGGAGAAAGGCGAACCCTCCTACACTGCTGGCGGGAATGTTGTGGAAAGCAGTATGGAAGTTCCTCAAAAAACTCAAAATAGAAATCCCATTTGACCCAGGAATTCCACTCCAGGAATTTACCCTAAGAATGCAGCAGCCCAGTTTGAAAAAGACATATGCACCCCTATGTTTATCACAGCACTATTTACAATAGGCCAAGAAATGGAAACAACCTAAGTGTCCATCAGTAGATGAATGGATAAAGAAGATGTGGTATATATACACAATGGAATACTATTCATCCATAAGAAGAAAACAAATCCTACCATTTGCAACAACACGGATGGAACTAGAGGGTATTATGCTCAGTGAAATAATCCAGGTGGAGAAAGACAAGTATCAAATGATTTCACTCATATGTGGAGTATAAGAACAAAGAAAAAACTGAAGGAACAAAACAGCAGCAGACTCACAGAACCCAAGAATGGACTAACAGTTATCAAAGGGAAAGGGACTGGCGAAGATGGGTGGGAAGGGAGGGATAAGGGGGAAAAAGGGCTGTTACAATTAGCACACATAATGTAGCAGAGGTGGGGTGGGGGGATATGGGGAAGGCAGCATAACACAAAGAAGACAAGTAGTGATGCTATAACATCCTACTACGCTAATGGACAGTGACTGCAGTGGGGGACTTGATAATAGGGGCAGTCTAGTAACCATAATGTTGCTCATGTAATTGTATATTAATAATAGCAAAATAAAAAAATATGATAAAAAAGAATAGATCAGAAGGTAAATCATCAGAGGGGTGTACATTCAGGGCATTGGCCAAAGATAACAGGAATATGAGACATTGCTTTGTCAAGGTTTCAAGTTTGATTGAAGTTCACTTATTTAACAAACTTAAAGACCTAGGAACAGTTTCAAAGTTTGAAGGTTTATGAGGAAAGAACAGAGGAAGTCTCTGCCTTCTCAGAGATTACATTCTAGTGGAGGACATAGACAATGAACAAGTAACTCCCTCCCCCCTACAGTGTTTTGTGGACATTTCCAAACATGTAGGAAACTTTAAAGAATTCTACAATGAACATCCCTATACCTACCTATAAACATTTTACTGAACTTGCATGAACAAAGGCCCAAATAATTAAAGGAGTAAACCGTATGTGGAGTGTTTGGGGTCAAGGAAGGAAAGTGTTAAAGGCTCTGGAGTATGAATGAGCTTGGTATATTCAAGGTACAGCCAAAAGGCAAAGGTGGTAGATCAAAGTAAATGAGGGGAAGTGTAGTAGGAGATGAGGTTAGAGAGGTGGGTAAATCATGTAGATCTTATTTTCAAGGATTTTTATCTTGGGTGTGATGGGAAGTATGAAAGTGTGTTGAGTAGGAGAACTGGATCATTTCATTCATGTTTTGGGCAAGAGTAGAAACAGAACAGTTAAAAATCTATTGCAGTAGTTCGAGGCCAATAGTATTTGTAGAGTTATATGGCATAAGAAAAGAGAAGATGCAAAGCTGACTTCAAAGTCAGTGCAGGCTGAGCTAGTTGGAAGTGTCACTGGCTTGGGTTGGTGATGAGAGCAGACTGGAGCTCTAAGAAGGTTGGTAAGAAGTCTTTTTGATGCCTCCAAAGAAATCCTAGGCTTTGTATTGGAAAGAATAGCAGCCAAGGTAATGGAGATATGTGAGGGAGAGAATATTCAGCCTGTATGGAAAAATTCTGGATTCCTCAATGTCTCTTGTTGGAAAGAGAAATCCTTGGGATGATAGAAAAGACTCAGGTTTTTCTGGGAAGAGAGAGTTGGACTGAACTGATCTCACTTCCAAGGATAAATCTGTTAACAATATATGCATATATGTATTAGTGTCCATGCTGTGAACATACATAGTTTTTTGGTTTACTTTATTAAATTTTGTGCCAACGTCCAATTATCTCACAATCAGAATTTGTGCCATCTTCTCACTTGTATGATTCCAACTTCTCTTCATTTAGAAATTCTTTTTTATACTGCTGCCCATTGATTTGTCTAAACCAATGCTTGTCAAATTACTTGTGATGAAGGACCAGATTTTAAAATCTCAACATGTCAGTGACTGATGTTTGTAGAATACATATAATTACTTAGAAAAAGTGGAATTAAAAAAATATTATAAAATGCAAGCCCAGTTTTTCAATTTGATTCAACTGACATAAAATTACTCTGTCAGAGTGCTATGAAAATTTCTAAGAGCTTACTCTTAATTTCTGTACTACCTTGTCCCAGACTAGTAACCATACAGTTTGTGGATCACATTCTGATTAGTAGTGGCATAAATCACTGCTGATCTCAAAAGTCCTATTATCTATTTAATTAACCAAATATTAAACCATTGTCCTCTAAACTCTGTACCAGTTAGCTCAGTCTTCCTGGCCTCTAACAGGCAAGCCCTTACTTTCTCTCCCACACCAGCTACTTTTTAGCCCATTCCTTTTTGCCTCTGTCTACCCAAAGCATCCTGAATACACCTCATAGATGTTATATAACAGCTGAAATACTTATCCTTAGAAAGCTTTCTCAGGACAAATTAATCTTTATCCCCTTGACATTTGTATTTTCTTACATTTATTAATACAGATTCATATTATTTGTATTGTTTTCTTTATTAGAACATTAATTGCTTCAGAGTAAAGTCTGATTTTTACCACAAATATCAAATTGTCTAGAAACAGCTACACAGACACTAAATAAAAAGTATGTAAGCGATTACCTGCCTGCCTAAGAATACATGTGCATGGGGTCTATGTAAATATTGTCTTTTACTATAGGAATTTGCATTCACCCCTTTTCTCCTATGCCCTGCTTTCTCTTATTTTCTTACTAGGCCTATCTCCATTAACTCTAGACCCTAAAACAGCTCACCCAAATCTGGTGCTCTCCAAAAACAGAACCAGTGTATGGCATGGTGACATTAAGAAGGAAATGCCTAATGATCCAGAGAGGTTTGACTCAAGTGTGGCTGTGCTGGGCTCAAAAGGCTTCTCATCCAGAAGAAAGAAGTAGCAAAGAAGTAGAAGTAGCAAAGGAAACAAAATGGACAGTTGGAGTTGTTAGAGAATCCATCATCCGGAAAGGCAGCTGTCCCCTAACTCCTGAACAAGGATTTTGGCTTCTAAGACTAAGGAATCAAACTGATCTAAACGCTCTGGATTTGCCTTCTTGCCGTCTAAAATTGACTAACAATCTCAACAAGGTTGGCATATATATACCTGGATTATGAAGGAGGGCAGGTGTCCTTCTACAATGCTAACACCATGACCCACATTTACACCTTCAGTAGCAGTTTCATGGAGAAACTTTATCCCTATTTCTGCCCTTGCCTTAATGATGGTGGAGATAATAAAGAAACCTTACATATATTACATCCACAGTAATTAGTCATACTATTGTGTAAATTCAGAGTGTTATTAAAGAGGTATTGAAATAGTTTATCAGTCTCACTGGTTTCTCATTCCAATTTATGGGGAACTCTGGAATAATGAAAAGAGGATTCATTCTCACTGCCCTAAGTGGATTTCACTGGAGCCTTTCAAGATGTCATTCAAATTCTTTGTGGTCTTCTATGACACAGAGCTACTCTCATGAGACTCATCTTCATGCTATTGCTACTCAAGCAACCTGCAGCTTGAGTTTGTGATGCTCAGGAACCCTTTTAAAACATGCCCAGAAATTCTATTATGCTTTTATCATCCTCCAGCATGACTCTTAATAGGTGAATTTTCAGATGTGTACTTTTTCCTATTTATCTTTTAATATAAATTTTGCAACACATTTCTTTTCTCAAACTTGGTAATGTAATTTTTTTAAATTGCTCCAGAGAGTTAAAGAAAATGAAAGGAAATGGTCTGGTTAGTTTATAATCTTGTTTTGAATTCCCTCAAGGTACTTTTTAGTCCAGCAAAATTTTAAAGAATTATAATCACACAGGCCATATTCTTTCACCTTAATGCATTTAAGCCAGAAGTTGATAACAAGATGACTAAATAATCAAATGTATTTGGAAATTTTTTAATATTTTAAATAACCCATGGACCAAATAACTCATATTGGAAATCTGAAACTATTTTGAGATGAACAATATTAAAAAATGACATCTTAAAAACTTGGCACACAGTTTTAGAGGAAATGTATAGCCTTATATGCACATATTAGAAAAACAAAGGATGACAATCAATCGTCTTTAAAGAAATTAGAAAAAGTACAGCAATTTAAGCCAGGGAAATTATGAGAGCAGGAACTATATGAAAGAGAAACATACAAGACAGTATCAACAAAGCCAGACGTTTGTTTTTTGAAAAGGCTAATAAAATTGACAAACTTCTAGTGAGACTAGGAAATAAAGAGACACATATATTATCAGAAACGAAAAAGTAACCATTGCTACGGAGCCTGCAGACATTAAAAAAGATAAAAGATTTTATGGGCAATTTTATATCAATATTTTTCATATTTTAGATTAAAGGGACCCAACACCAGAAATAAATAGCTTATTAAAACTAATGCGGGTGGAAATTGTAAAAGAAAAACACTTTTGAGGAAACTGGGAATTTGAACACTGGTGACACTTGACTGTATTAAAGAATTAATTTTTTAGTGTGATAACGGTATTGCGGTTATTTCAAAGTCCTCATCTTTCAGAGATTCCAGTTGAAACATTTATAGATGCGATGATGAGTATTGCTTCAAAACATTTGATGCCACAGAACCTGCGCCCAAGCCTGTAAAACATGGCACAACAATTTGGTTAATACTTAGATTTTAAAACTCAAGCGTGACTGACCCTACTCTGCCGCGCCAGGAGAAAGCTGAGAGGCTCGTCCGCAATCCTCCGCAGTTGGTCAGCCCGGTCTGCTAGCGACACTCCGCTCTTCCTTCCTGCCTCAGGCTTTTCCCGCCCATTACTCTGAGAGCCAATCATCGAGCTAGGCTTCCGACCTGACACCAATCAGTGATCGCTACTGACCTGCCCGTCTTTGTATGCAAGGAGGCGCCATGTTTCAGGGGCAGCGGGGTTGGTTCTGCCGCAGCGTCAGCCGGGACTTGAGGCAGTTCTGGGGTAGGAAGCTGAGTGGAAGGTGTGAATGAGGCGGTGCAGGGAGCACCCTCCTCCCTCTGGTGCCTTGGCCCCACGGGACTTGCTAGGCTCACCTTATGCTCTTGCCTCCACAGTAGCTGAAGGGGGGATCATCAGTGACGCGCAGGCCGCGGACTTCTTGTTCAGCTGTGATGCCTCCCACCCAGACACGCTGAGGTACCTGCAGGCCACCCGGCAGGGCCTCTTGGGTCATGAAGAGCCAGAAGTTGGAAATGGAAGTTGCAGTCCACTAATAAATATTGATAGGAAGAGACTGGCAACGAGCACGTTTCGGTCCTAGATGTGCGGGGTGGGGGAAATAGATAAGCTTTCTCCTCTCCCTTTTGCCCGACGGCATTCCTCCTACCTGGTCCTCAAGCCTCTCCCCGAGTTCCAGTCGCGTGTTTCCAGCCGTCTCTCCTGCAATGCCACATGGCACCTTAAAGGCTTGTTTAAACCAAATGTGACTGCCCCTCATACCTGCACCAGGCCCTGTGTTTTCAAAACCTTCAGTTTCTTTTGAATAGCAACCCTTACCCCATTAATCAATCAGTGGCCAAAGACCGTGGATTGTGCCTCTGTAAATGTTCTTCCTACTCTGTGCCATTATCTTACACACACCGTAATTACCTCTTGCCTCGACAGTCACAGTAGCTTTCTGAGAAGCTGTTCTGCCTCTCACCCGTCTATCTGTAACCTCCCTGCACGTTGCTGTCCCGTTATGTTTACAAAGCAGAGGCCTCATCACCGCCATGGGTGTCCTTACCCCGCCCCCTTACCTCCCGGTTTCCTGATTACCTTACAGATAATTGTCCTTACTCCTATACATTTATTTCATCTTTTAAAAGGTTGAATACATTCTTGTTTATTTTATAACTTAAAATATTTCCTTTCTTTCTCTTAGAATATATCAGAGCCTTGATTACATAGAAGATAACGCTACAGTTTTTCATGCCTACTATCTCTCTGCAGTAGCTAATGCTGCAATAAAAAACTCGGTGGCTTTAGGTCATTTCGTTCTACCTCCTGCATGCCTGCAAAAAGGTTAGCAAAGATCATTCATCCCTGTTGGACAGCTAGATCCATCCAGGTCAACCAACTTGACTGATCTGTGTTCTCAATCAGAGATTTTTGTGTTCCGTATCACTTAATCTAAGTAGAAAAGCATAGACTTTAGATCAGATTACCTTGGGTGTATATTCTAGCTTTCTTAAGTCTATTGGTCATTCACACATTCACTGAGCTCCTGCTGTGTGCCAGGTTCCAACCCAGGTGCTGGGTGTCAGTAGTGAGTAAGACAGATCTTGCCTTAAATGTGCTCACTTGCTACAATCCAACACTTACTAGTTTTGTGACCTTTAGCAACTTCTCCCAAGTTGTTCTGAGGCTAAAATGAGATAATGCATTAAGTAGTCTGACATGTGAGCATTCGATAAATGTTCTTTGCTAGTTTTGAATCTCTTCATTATTTTCCTGAAAGTTTTTTCTATTTGAAGATTCATTATGATAATAAACCCATATATTTTTATACTTTTGAAAGTACTTTCACATTGATTATTTCAGCAATCCTGTGAAGTAAAGGGCAAGTAAATAAACAGCTTCTGAGGTTGGTTCTTTTCGTTTTTCCCTGCTTGGAACACCCTTCCTTACCCTGTTCCATTCAAATCCTACCTACTTTTTATGGGCTAACTTTAAATATCCCATTTATGTAGGTCTTGCATTATTATCGAATTTTTAATGTGTATCTTGATGTATGTGTCCATCCCTAGAAAGACAGACCAAAGCTAGTACAAATTCCCAGTGAGCAGGTATTTAAAACAAACAAAACCTGAAAAAGATTCTATAGAAGAGCTTTAAAAATCCCTAAGATTGGGTTCCTTCCATAGTTAATACCCTGATGAGACCTAGTTATAACGTATAAAAATAAATTGTTCTAAGTGGTTATGCAAATGAATTAATGACTGGCTAGGAGAATTGATTTATTTAAAAACTGTGCCAATCAGTGAATACTCACTTTCAAGGAGTTTATATTACAGAATGACTACCTGATCTGATTTTAAATTATCATTCCTATTCTGTTTCTTAGTTTAGCATCTTATATTAAAATATATTTAAAAATTTTTTAATCTATTTTAAATGAAAACATGCTCTTTTTTAAGGATAAGAAGCATACATTATTATCTACATAGACCAGTATTGTCTATAGAAGTGTGAGATGCAAATATGAGCCACATGTTAATTTAAAATTTTCTAGTAGCCACATTAAAAAGAATTAAAATAAATAGGTGAAATTAATTTTAAGAATATATTTTATTTAACCTAATATATCTAAAATATTATTTCAGCATATAACCAATATAAAAATTATTGAGATATTTTACATTTTTTGATACAAAGTCTTCAAATGCAGTGTTTATTTATTTTACACTTCGTACATCTCAATTTGGACTAGTCACACACTTCAATATGGTACCCACATGTAGCCAGTCCAGTTGTTACTATTGGATAGCATAGATCTAGAAGAATATTACCTTTTTGTTTTAAGAAACTTTTGATATTCTCGAATTAGAATGATGACATAGTCCTTTAACATGTTGAGCATTATGGAATTTCTGCACCACCATGCCCACTAGACTTATTGCTCTTCCACCCTTCTTTTAGCAAAATAAGTTATTGAATTCTTGAGACCCTCCTACTCTACAAATTCAGGAATCTTATACCTTTTATTTTGACCAGACACTTGTCTTCTTTATTAATGCTTAACCTACAGACACTGACATCTAACGAAGAAGTTTATTTTGGCAGAAAAAGTTTACAACAGTGATTCTCATAATACATTGAATCATCTGGAGAGTTTGTTAGAAATGTAAATTCCTGAGCTCCTCCTCAATGATCTGATTTAATAGAAATCTATGTTTTAAACAAGTATCTTAGGTAATTTTGATGCAAATGGAATAATGCTGGCCTAGAAACTTCAGACTTAAGCAAAATTCAGAAAATCTTACAAAGTTACTTAGTATTGGATTTGTTTTTCTTACCACAGAAATAAGAAGAAAAATTGGTGGTTTTATTTGGGAACAAGACCAAGATTTTCTGACAGAAAAGGTAAGAGTAAATTAAGGTGCTTGATTAGAATCTACCATTTCAAAATTTTTGAAAGTAATGAAATCTAAAAAATATTTACTTGTAACATGTTAGTACCAATGATCCAGACTAAGAAATTTAAAGGGCATGCTTTTATTGAACATTATCTAGTTTGACATTGATTTTACACTGGTACATTAGTAAAATTTGGACTTTTTAATGAATAAAGTTATTCACATAGAAACTTGAAAACTTGCTTCTGTCAGTAAGATTAAAAGAGTAACATGTTGTTACACAGTATTTACCAATTCTTTACTCCCACCATAGATTCTGATCCCTGTATTGTTCCATTTCTTAAATATTTTTAATAACACCTCTCAATGAATGTGCACAATACTGGAAATGGACTGTTTTATAGCTTTTGCCGTCCTACCTCAGATTTCCCTATGCTTTTGACTTACTTCAAAATCTTTACGCACAAGCCATATTAGGGCTAATTGGAGCATCAAAAAGAATAATGACAGTAATGGATTATAATACATTAAGTTAAAAAGAGTACATGATTCCATAGTGATATTCCAAAAGCATAAAGAAAGAAAAAAGGAAGAGGGGGAAAAATGGTGTAAGGGAAATTTTCCTTACAGAATAGCAGCTGATGAATATAGAAAAGATGATAGAATATAAATCCCCATTTGACCACCCCCACTAAAACAACTGATTGAAGGCAAGGGTCATTAATGAATAGTAAAACCACTATCTCAAATGATCACCCCACACATTACTTATTAATTACAAAGGAAGCAACTTACATTTGTAGTGGAGAGGTCTGGCAGACACTACTTAACGAACACATCTAATTTAGCATCACCAATATTGGAACAATCTCTCATTTATGCTCAGCTTGATGTGATTTTAAAATAAAAAGTACACAGTATTATCTATGTAGTGGTCTTGTTCAAAATGCTTAACCTGAATCTAATTATGACTAAACACTCTGACAATTCCAGAATATGGGACATATCACAAAACAACTAAGTGGCTTAGGCTCTTGAAAAACAATGTCATAAAAAACAAAAAGGCAGGAAGTCTGTTCTAGATCAGGAGGCATAACAACCAAATGTGATATGTAAACCTTGGTTGGATTCTGGATTTTTTAAAATTAAAAACAGGTAAAAATGACTAAGAGCAAATGAGAATATTTCAATATGGACTGTATACTAGATGATATTGGATTAATGTTGGTTTTCCTAATTGTGATAGTGGTATTATAAAGATAAAAGAATATTTTTTTTGGAAAATGCATACTAAAGGTTAAGAAGTGAAATGTCATAATATGTGCAAGTATTTTCAAATGGTCCAGCAAAAATAAAAAGTGAGAGAGAGAGGGCATGCAGGGCAATAAAAATGTTAATTTGTGGATCTAGGTGAAAGGTATACAGTACTTACTGTATTATTCTTTAATTTTTTGGTAAGTTTTAAATTTTCAAAATAAAAAGTTGGGGAGAAACTCTTTAAAATATATCTAAAGTCAAGCAATTAACTTATACATTTCATATTCCTTTCATTAACTTGTTTTTTCTTTCCAAGGTGTCATTATCTGAAAATAATAATTCTTTTAGTATTTTTGGCTACTTTATGCACTAAGGGCCAAAATATCTAATCCTTGACTTGTCAGTGTTTCCAGGAACATGAATAATGATAGAATGGTTATTCTTTGACAGTAATTACAGAGTGTACCAGAACTTTAACACTAAAAAGTGACCCTTAAAGATCACTAATTTAATAATTCAGTTTTAGAAATGAGAAAACTAAAGAGAAGGTAAAGACCTTAGTTCACATAGCCAGATATTAGCAAAACTGAACCATATTTTCTCAGCTCCAACCAATCCGGTGTTTTTTTTCTACTAAAAAATTAGAACATTCCTGTCTTGATTATCGACTTTAGAAATTGTATGATATGTGAGAAAGGATTTTGATAGTTCTTTCAAAATATGATTGATATAGAATATTAGCCAGTTATAATAGTAACCATAGAATATATAAATAGAAGGTGATTCATCAAATGGCAACAACAAGGGTGAATCTGGAAAGTAATTTGGGGAACATTATTTTTGTTTGGGGTAGATTTATGACCCAAATATAGAAATATCCTAATGGCATATTAAATAGATATATTACGTGATAGCTATCAGTATCTGAGTCACTGTCACTTAATCTTTTGGAAAACCTTAACATATACTTAATTGTTTCATAACTCCATAGCTAAATACTCCACTTTAATTGTGAAAGGGAAAAAATTCATTCAGCTTATGTCATATGTTTGATTTGTACTTCACAGGACATCTACAAATCTTCAAGTCAAGGATTTTAAGAAAGCTTAAATTAATATCACTTTTTTGTTCTCATTTTTTAAAACAAAAAGTAATATGACCACATTAGAGAAAATTTCAAAAATTGAAAAGAAAATCAAAGTTTTACTATCTAATATAACCACAGTTGATACTTTAAAAATTCTATCCTTTTCTACATATCTCTTAAGAAACATAGTTAACTATATGTGTGTATACAAAATTTTATGGTTTTCCCACCAAACTAGATTGAATTAACCTAAGTGTATAAATATATTTATAACTCTTGAAATGTTTTGCCATTCTACTTTTTTGCCTTTTAAAAAAACATTACTGATTGGATCATTGGTGTACTGATTTTTTAAAATATGATCTCTTTTGCTATCCACAGCATGATGAAGTAATACCAAATGAAATAAAAACCCTTACAGAAAGCAGTGAACTAGCAACAGGTCACAAAAAAAAATTATCCAAAAGGTATTGAATTCATATACTTCATTGATATTCGATTCAATGTAGATATCTTTGAGCACTGACTGTGTGTTTATCTCATTTAATTTTCACAGTGTTTTTAGGAGGTTGATTTTACAGAAAAAGAGACCTAAAATTAGATAAAATAATTTGCCCAAAGTTATACAAACTTTTAAGTGGGGGGAAGCAGAATTTGAACTGGGTCAGTCAAATTACAGGGCCAATGCATTTAAATACTATGCTAGACTCTCTTTGCGGAAAAGAAACAAGAATTTTATGTATATTATGGTGTCTTGCCAATGGGTTTCGGCCCCAGGCAAGTTTACTATAGATTCAGTGAAACCAAGAAATAACAATGGGACGTTCTTGGGATAAAAGGGTTTATACTAGGCTTAATTCTCCTGGCGATAGGCTGAGCACTAGAATCATATCTGCATCTAACAGTCTGCAGGTCTGTAATCCTCTTTCATCTCTGCCTCCGTCCAGAGCACTGGGCAGAGCTTGTTATATAGTGACTCAGTCAATAATAGCTTATTGTCTGCAAGTGTGGAAGCAGTAGCCTAGCAGTAGGCCAGTTACATCATCAAGTAGTTTAGGGTCAGGTGAGGATCCTGGCCATAGGAACTTCCATTCTCCCCACTTATGATTATTGTTACATTATTTTTTTTAATATGTTTTTTTGAATAAGAAAGAAATACAATAAATATTAGCAGTTATTTTATTAGGATTGGAAGTTCTGAGTGACTTTTCCCTCTCCTTTCCAAATTATTTGTAATGTGGTTACAGTGTTCTTAAACTCACTTTAGTTTAAGAAATTAAATTTAAGAGACAAACATGGACTTGCCATTGTGTTAAGGCCAACCTGAGAGGCTCCCTTGTTGAAGGCTTATTCATTATCTGGTCCTAATTCTGTATTTTCCAGTTTAGTGGTTTTCAAATATTCAAATATTCAGCTATTCAAAAGTCTGGTAGCTACTGAAATAAAAATGATCAAATAGTAGCTGTCTTTTCTTCAATGTAAAAATTAATGTGTTTAAAACAGCAGCAGACTCACAGAACCCAAGAATGGACTAACAGTTACCAAAGGGAAAGGGACTGGGGAGGATCGGTGGGAAGGGAGGATGAGGGGGAAAAAGGGTCATTACAATTAGCAGACATAATGTAGGGGGTGGGCACAGGGAGGGCTGTACAACACAGAGAAGACAAGTAGTGATTCTATGGCATCTTGCTACACTGATGGACAGTGACTGTAATGGGGTATGTGGTGGGACTTGATAATAGGGGGAGTCTAGTAACCATAATGTTGCTCGTGTAATTGTAGATTAACGATACAAAAAAAAAATTACTGGTGAACGTGTACATTAAAATTAAGAAAATTTGTTCATCTAAAAACATCATTCAAGTTATATAAGATGTTGGCAGCAGGGAAGCTACGTGAGGGGTGTACAGGATCTTTCTGTACAATGTTGCAAATCTTCCATTACTCTCAAATTACCTCAAAATTAAGTTTAAGACAAACTATAGAGAAAGTGAAGAGAAAAACCACAGACAAAGGAGAAAGTACTGCAAGTCAGATAACCAACCAAAGGATGAATGTCCTGAATATGTGAAGAGCTGCCACACAAGTGAATAAGAAAAAAAGTACCAATAACCCAACAGAAAAACTACATCACACACAATCCTAAAAAAATAAGCATATGAACAGTCATTTCACACAAGAATGGCCCATAAATAATAAAAATGATGCTCAACCTCCTCAGCTATCAGGGAAATACAGCGGAAGACAATGGTAAATATGATGTCTGTGATCTGCCTTAGAACATGTCAATACATATACTCTGCTGTGTGATGAGGAAATAGGGCCAGTTATACTATTCCCTCTCCTTATATACACTGAAAATGTCCATAATAAAAAGTTTTTTAAAACCCTGAAAAAAAATTAATGTGTTTAAATTGTATAGTATTTTTTCAATTTTAAGTTTTTCTACCATATTTTTTTCTTATATTTTTGAACCTATTATTTGGTTTGTGATAATTTGGTAAGTTGTTTTCTGATTTAGCATAAAGTTGTATATTTAATTATTTTAAGTTTAGTGAACAATTGTTTCGTGGTCCCTTGACTTCTAGAACATATTCTACTACTTAAATTTGAGAATCCATATTCTAGGTCTTTAGGGTCTCTATGGATAGCACTCCTTTGAACTTACTTGTCCTTTTGAGATAAGAAACTGGTAAGGAGAGAAAAAAATGAGAATCGAAGAGGTAAGACTATGAAGATGGTCCTAAGGGATTAATAGAGGAGAGAATGGTTACCCTAAGTGATGTTGTAGGAGAAGGCAGTGAAATAAAAAATAAAAATTAACTCCCAGTGATTCACTTGTCTGTGAAAGACATCAGATATGTAAGTTCTTTAAGAAATAGTTGTCCTGAAAGACACAAAAGCCATAAAGGAAAAGAGTGATAACTATGACAACAAAAATACTTTAAACTTGTATATGACAATAAAAATACCATGAACCAACTCAAAGAAAAATATACACTGGGTAAAACATTTGACAAATGCAGGTTTCCTATACATATGAAGAGGACCTACAAATCTGGGGAAAATATGTCCAATCCAGTAACAATAACAAAAATAGACAAAAGATAATGAATAGATACCTTAGGTTAAGTGTCTACCTAGAGACTTTTCTTTGTGGAAACACCAGAGGGTGCAGTGTGAACATAGATAAAATATACCTTGCCCCTAGTGGAAGCATTTATTTTGTTGGCATACTAATAGTGATACTGAGCATTAAGTGGTAAACCAGTTATTGAACACTTGCTACATACAAGACACTTGTGAACTAAGCAGTTCACAATATTTCCTTTCATTATCGCAACCTTATACGATAAATATTATTAGCCTCATTTTACAATTAAGCAAACAGGCTCAGAGAGCTAAATGACTCACACAATATGTTTTAAACTGAATTTGAAACCAAGTGTAGCTGATTCAGAGTCCAGACCCTTAATACCGTGCTGTTTTCCCTTCCCAAAATATTCCCAAAATCTTCTGAAATGGCATGAATTTTTGTTTATTTTTCTTGTTTTTAATTATTTCATCATAAATATAATGCATGTAATTTGTCAAAATGGAAAATGCAGAAAATAAGAAAATTTAACTTATAAGCAACCCACCGCTCAGAGATAACCAACATCAACATTAGTACATTTCTTGATAGTTTTATACACACGCGTGCATTAAGTAGAGCTGAGGTCAGACTGCGTATATATATAGTCTGCCTCTTGATTTTTCCACTTAGTATCCTATAGGCAGTTCTCCATCTTGAAGAACCTTATCTGATATTATGATTTGTATTGACTGTATAAGGTATTTCATCTTGTTGCTTATTTAATCACCTTCCTTTTTAAAAAAAGATACTTAAATTTTTTAGTTTGTTACTTTTGTAGCACTATCATGAACATCTTTTTAAAAATAAATCTCTACTTTTTAGGTAATTTTCCTAGTGTAAATTCTCAGGTATGGAATTTACAGTTATAAAGAGATACAAATATCTAGGCCATGACACCTATTGTTAGTTGCTTCCCACAAAAGTACAAATTTAAACTGCCATCAGTGTTGGTCTCACCACATCCTCATTATTATATTGAGTATTAAAAGAAGTCTTGTGCTAATTTAATAGATGAAAAATGGCATCTTGTTTTAATTTGCATTTTTCTTCAACTGCTAATAGGTTTGAACCTTTTTGGATTACTTTATTGGCATTTTATATTTCCTTTTCTGTGGCTTATTTGTTTTTAATCCTTTTTCCATTTTCTATTGGGATCTTATTGTTTTTCTTATCAACTTGTCTGACATCTTTAGATAATAGCTATATTATCCTTTGCCAATTTGTCACATTGTATCCTCAGTTTGTTGTCTTGCTTATACTTTTTCAGAGATACAAGTTTAAAATTTTTACATCATTAAATTGATCACTTTTCTCTTATAATTTCTTCTATTGCTTTTATGTTCAGAAAAGTCCTTTTCCAGTCAGAGAATAAATAGGTTTTTAACTCTGCAGATATTTATTTTGGTGTGTGATAATAGGTGAAGATCTAAATTTATTTTTGTTTTGCAAAAGATAAATTTCCACCAGTTTTTGATTAATAAATCTATTTCCAAATGACATGTGATTAGCCTTTGTCATATGTTGTTTTTATGTACATGGAAATCTATTTTTAGACTGTTTTATTCCATTCATCTGTTGATCTGTTTTTATATCAACACAATATTCTTTTAAGTTATGTAATCTTATGTTACATAACTCACAAAGCAAGTCCCAAACTCATTACTCTCCTTTCAAAAATCTTTTTCTTAATTCTTCATGCCTTCTTATTTTTCCATTTTCAAATTTTGAAATAAGAAATACACTCAAATGGTTCAAATCCAAGATGTGTAAAAGGGGATTCTGTGAAAATATACTGGCTTCTAGCAAGTTAGTTTCCCTCCCAGAGGCATCCAATACTATCAGTTTTTATATATGTGTATACTAGCAAATTCATATAAATATTCTTTCATTTCTCCTTTTTCTCACAAATAGTAATACATTATAAACCCTGTTCAGCCCCTTGCCTTTTTTCACTCAATAATTTACCTTGGAAATCATTCCACATTATTCTATAAAAGAGCCTTTTCATTTTTATACTGTGTAGTATTCCATTGTATGAATTTACTATAATTTATTCAACTACTCCCTTATTTTAATGGACTTTTAGATAATCTCTAATTTACCATTTAAAACAGTGCTTCAGTAAATGATCATATGTCATTTTGCATGTCTGCGAGTATCTGTAGGGTAATTGTTAGAAGGGGAATTGCTAGGTCAAAAGGCATGTACATTTCAATCCTTGATAGGTCTTGTCAAATTTCCATCCATAGAGGTTAAACCAATTTACACTCTTCCTGTTTGTGTTTACAAGTTTTTAATTCAGAATTCACTTTAGAATCTTAGTATACCTCATGATTTTTCCCAGACATAATTTTTTATTTATTTGAAAGTATAGAAATACTAGTTAATAGAGTTCCAATTATTTGAACACTGAACAACAAAAAATGCTGTGATTATTTAAAATAGAGCATACTATGCTTTTCTTTAGGCATATTTAAGATTAAATTTGTATATATGCATTTTATCTAACTTTAAAGTAGTTATTGAATTATTGTGCTTTCAAGAATATTGAAAAAAAAAGACCTAGAACTTTAGATACTCAATAAATATTTGTTTTGTGAAGTGGACAAGAAAACCCAAAATAACTATATTGGCCCTTGTATCACTTAGAATCACAAAGAGGTTCACACCTAACATTTTCACCCACTAAGACTGAAGTCTAATCAAAGAGTTAATATATATTGCCTGGAATAACTTCTCATTTGTAGAAAGTCCAAAATATATATATAAATATGACTTTCTGTGTTTTATTTTACAGTGCAGAGAAGCATTTGACAAGGACTCCAGTTTTAGAAAAGCAGATGTACTTCCCTCTTCAGAATTATCCAGTGAACAACATGGTAACAGGTAATTTAAAATAAAATTTAGAGTAAACCCAAGTAGGTAAGAAACCCAGGAATACTTTGTACAATAAGATTGTTATTGTACTAGCCTAACAAGTAGAGCCCCCCTATTATATATGCTAATGGTAGTGATATCATGCATACATTAAATAAATTAATCTGCAGAATTGACCCAAAGATAGGCCCCATATTTTCTGTGTTGAAACACTGGTCTACAGGTAGAGTGAACATACATCCCTGTTTACACAAGAGTCTTAATTTATGCCTGTTGTCCTGGCATTAGTTTTTATTCTCAAGTGTCACAGTTTGATAGATAAATTATATGAACAACTCTAATCATGATTTCCTTTGAGGATCTGAGGAAACATAGACCCTTTCCGTAGCATACATACATACACATACAAACATAACACACAAACTTTACATATAATTTGAAGAGGCTCATATATACCCAAAAGCCCATTCATGGATCACCCAGGTGTCCATGCACTCCAGATTAGTGGCCATGTTTTCTACCATGTAAAGAAAGCCAACTTGCCTCAAGAAAGGAAAATAAAACTAACTGGCAGAGAAAACCTGGAGACCGGTGAGATACCCGTCAGAGCTGGTTCTGCTACTTCTTAGGCCTAGCCATACGTCTGTCTTCCTCACAGCTTGGTTGATATGGTAATGTCCTTCCAGTAAACTCTGCCTTTGTTTAGGCTAGTTTAAATTGGGTGTCTGTCAGCTTCAGCCTAAAGTCCTAACTACTTTAAAACTGTTGCAATGAAACATTTCTGATGCATAAATGTTCTATCCTTTTTATACTTACAGGAATATTTTTATTAATGTAGTAATTATGTTTTAAATTTCTGCCCTCACATATATCTTTAGAAACTTCACACAGTATATATGTGCAATTAACTAAACGTTAATATTTTTCTGCACTAGTTTATTGTACACAAAAACCTAGTCATTAGGCAAAGACCATGAATAATACGGAGAATAGTAATAGTGCTTCAAGAGATTTTCTGAAGTAAGTAACTATGAATAAAATATCTTTATTTAAAGATACTTATCAATTTTATGTGATTGGATTCATAGTTTAATTTATTAACTATGAATTTGTTATCTATTATTAGAAACAATCAAACTATATGCATAGATATCCTGTTGATAGTGGTGGTATTCTAAACTCAGTCATCTTTGGGCTCTACCAGAATTTTTTTCACACAATATTTACTTTTAAATTAGGTTTCAATTTAGTATAAATCACAAGTGCATTACACATAAAATATAATCATTCAGATAAGTTTCTATCAGTTGCTCTCAAGGCAATGTTACTTTAAGTTATTGAGTCTTTAAGCCATCTCCCTTCTATGTATTCCTTTTGATACTCATATCTATTTCAGATTATTAATGACATCACAATTACTCACACCCAAACTTTTGTTGACTAAGCGGTAATATAGATTTTCCCATTATTTCTTATTAAAGAGTGTTATACTGGTGTTAGCAGTGCAGCACAGAGTTGCCTGCTCTACTAGGGAAGGTGAACTGTTTGTGCTGTTAGTAGCTAGTTGGATAGATAGTTCTCAGAGATTGTACTTTAAGCCCCCACACACACTTCCCAGTTATTTTGGTAGGTACTTTTATGTTCCATCCCCAACCTGAATATCACACTCAGTAGTCAAAATGAATAATCAAATATCTGTGTTTTAAAAGGAGGTAAAAGGTTGAGGTGAAAAGGGAGGAGGGAAGGAAGGTGTTCCCTGATAATAATCAAGTTTCATATTTTTCACTGGTATTATTTCTTCTTTTCACTTCTTTTCTAAAAACATTCTTTGGAAATTTTAACTCTAATAAATCAAAGACATTGAAAAGCAGATAGTATGATAGGATTTCAAATACGGGTTTATTTATTTTGTAGGTTATATATCAATTGATGTCATGAAGAAATTCCTTGGGGAGCTACATGACTTCATTCCTGGAAGTTCAGGATATTTGGCATACCATGTTCAAAATGAAATTAACATGTCTGCTATAAAAAACAAATTGAAAAGGAAGTATTAAGTTAATTTGTCCTTATATCTGGGCATTTATTTCCTATAAAACATTAGCAAAATGGTGTGTAATTTTAAATTCTCCCCTTTGGAACAGGGGGATGGGGATGTGGAGAAGAATTCTTCTCTTTCTTCCTCAAAATGCACCTTCAGGAAATTCAGAATCATTTTGATTCTGTTTTGACATTTGAGCTGGAGTTTTTCCCTAACTTGTAACGTTACATCCACAAATTCTGAGTGCACAGTTGTTATGGAGTAATTGTCGTTGAAACACTTCATAAGAAGTCTTTGTCTCAATCTTTCTCTCTCTCTCTCCCTTTCAGATGCTCTTTTGACTTTAACATTCTATTAATTATATATTTTTTTCTATGTTCAGTGCTGTGAATGCTCAGTTTTATGATTTTGGCAATCTTATTTTGATTTAAAAAAATTAGAGTGCTATTGTTGAATTCTAAATTACTGTTTCTGACTCAAAAAATATAAAGTAAGATTTTAATTCAGACTTCATGTGTGGACAATTTCTGAAAACAAATATATTAGAAGTGACTTAATGTAAACAAGTGTTATGTCATCTGAAACGAGCCCTCAAGGTACCTTAGAATAGCAGTGCTGGAAAGGACATTAGAGAACAAGTCCAACCCGTTTATTGTTTTTAATGAGGAAATGAAGGCCTTGAGAGGGTGTCTTGGCTGCAAGACCAACTGGGGGCTGAACGAGGACTGGAACACAACCTTCTTGATCTTCCAGGCCAGTGCTTCCCCACTCTCCCATGGTCCATGCTATGTCAGATAAAATAGACAGCAGATCTGCAGAGGGAATGTAGACAGCAGCCAACAGCTTGTCTTTTCTTTTAAATAAGCTGAAATAGTATTGACATGTAGTGATTTCAAGAAGGCAACTTCTCATCTTCACTCATACGGTCATGTTATATAGAAACTTGTGGGTTTATTACATTTTGAAGATTTGTAAATGACATTATTTGTGAAGCTATCATCTTGTTAAAACAATTTTCTGTTAGGAACTGCTTACCAGCTATAGAATTACCTAAAGAAAATACTTCTTTTTCAGTGTTTGAATCATTTGGGTGCATGTGGGTGCTGGCTTTTCTCCCATTACTCGAATTTCCTAACATAAAAATTTAAAGTAATCTCAGTATCAGCATTTGAAAGTTCTATTTTTCCCATATGGTAATATTTCCTTTTTTATATAAATATTTTTGGTTAAACTTTTCTGAATTTGTAAATTAAAAAAAAAAACCTACACGGTCACGATCTTTCCCTGAAATGTATTATCTTTCCTGAACACTTTATCTTAGTCACATTCAGTTGGTTATGTTTCTTATATAGAAAACCTAGCTTGTCTGTAGATCTTAAATTAATTATTAAAAGAGAATTTACAGCAAGTTGCATACATTGGGATTTTTGGGGAGTGTTCAAGTACTTTTATGATATATGTAGCTCACACACATTAACCTAATAAGTAAAAAACTACAAAACAAAAATGATCCCCCGAAGTGATCATATCTTCAGGTGTATGTAGAGAAGGCCAGATGCAATGTATATCCTTGAAATACAACAGAAACAATAAAATCAGTTGATAACACCAGCCTTTCAGGAATCAGAAGTATATGAACAAATAAAATAGGCAAAGAAACTGTTCGGTAAAAAATTCTATTGTCTTAATGGGAAGTAAAAGCAATATGATTTTACTTATTGCTTATTTAAACTGTTTCTTTTTATTGACCTTAGTATATTTGATGTATATCTTAGTATATTGCCTTTGGCTCCCATCTTATAAAAAATGCTCAACTCACTTTAGAACTTTTGTTTTTTTCTGTACCCTTTTGCCAACAGGTTTCCTCCCATGCTTTTCACTATTAGGCATAGCCATTCCTCATACTGTTTAATTTAGCATGTAGTTTTTAGTTCATCTTATTTCTTTCATCTTTTGTGACCAGATCATTATTTTTTTTCTAGCTTTTGGTATGTTTCTGCCATTAGATAAATTATGAGTCATTGGCAGAGTCTGATATTATTTCTGAATGTCTGTTTCCCTTTCTTCCATGATGATAGAACACTTAATTTCTGTCTGGGCACATGCTACCTAGAATAAAGACCATATTCTCGGTCTCACTTGAAATTAAGTATTTCTATGTCACAATATCTTGGTCAGTTTATGCGCAGCAGAAATGGTGTGTGGGAATTTTTCTCTAAAGACGTATGGTATATACCCTTTGTCCCCCTTTCCTTCTACCCCCATTCTTTCTGTTTCTTTCATTTTGTTGCTTGGAATGGGGATTTGATAACTACTATTTGAACCATAAGAGCAAGAACTATACCCTAGGGTTGGCAAAGCAGTAGACTGAAAGGGTCCGGAGGACATTGTGGACATATCTGCCATCCCAGCTCTGGGTCACCTACCTCTAAACTTTCATGTGACAAAGAAATAAACTCTGTTTTATTTAAGATGCTATATTTATGTGTCTCTTACTGCGAAACTAATCATACGTGTAGCTTAAGGACAGACTACTGTTTTATGGGAGAGAATTGTGTGGAAGATACTAGTTCTTTACATCTGTAAAGTATTGACAGACTTGCCACTGTGAAGTTCTATAGGTGACCTTGATGACATCATGTTTATTAGATTTATAGCAGCCTTATTAAAAAATAGTTTTTCAAATGGAGTGTTTGGTTACACTATTACTTAGCAGTTTGAAAAAATGAAAATAACCTCAATGTTTATACATGTATTATCTCCCATAAGACAAAAAGAGTTTATGACAGCTGTTTTTTCTTTAAAGAGTTGGAGAGACAAAAGTCCATAAGTATCTGAAGGTATAAATGTATTTATCCAAGACAATTACATCGTTGAGACCTTGAAAAAAAGCTTCAAAAAAGCTTGATTGACAGAAACAATGTATTTGGTGTAGTTGTTTCAGTGAACAGCATCAATGTAATACCCCTCATTTTCCCCTTTTTAGGGGAAGATATATAGTAGAAATGTTAATTATTTATCTTAAATATATTGTGAAAATTAATAAAAAGAAACCTCATGACATGGCATTGGGAGACCAGCAGGGGAAGCTCTCAAGTCCCACCACTCTTCCTCAGTATCAGAGATTTTCAATATACCTCTCTCAGTAATTTAAAGAAAGTACAAATCACTAAGGAAATAGATTTAGATATACTGACTAATGAACTTGATTTAAGACTATAAAACATCACACCCAACAATTACAACTGTTCATTCTTTTTAAGTATGCACAGAACATATAAGCAAACTGACCATGTTCTGGATAACTATTGCTGCTTTATAAAGTACTCATAAATGTAGAGCTTAAAATAACGATTTATTATTATCTTTCAAGATTCTGTGGGTTAACTGGGTTTAGATGGGTGGTTTTCACTTGGGGGTCTCCTGTGTGACTGCAGCCAGAAACAGCTGGCACAGTCTGAAGTCTTGGGTAGATATCCAAGATGGCCTCTTTAGTCACATGTCCTGGTATCTCGATACTCCTTGGCCTCTTTTTCTCCTCTCAAGATATGTCATCCTCCAGGGTCTTGCCACACGGCTTGATTCGTTCACATCATGGTCTCAGGGTAGTCACACTTCTTACATGACAACCATCTTCCAAGAAGCTGGAAGAAAAACCTGTCATGCTAGCCATTATCTCTTGGTTAGTTACAGGACCTGCCTACATTTAAGTGGATGGAAACACAGATCCCCCCCTTGATGGGGAAGTGGCAATGTGACATGGCAGGAGAGCATGTGGCACTGGAGATAGTGCTGTGACTATTTTTAGAAAATATAATCTGCTATAGAACATATGCTGGGCCACAAAGCAAATCCCAACAAATTTCAAAGGATTGAAATATTCAAAGTATATTCTCTGACCACAGTGCAATTAAGCAAGTAATCAATAAAAAACAATAACTAAAAAGTCTCTTAACGCTTAAGGCTCTCCACATTCCTCCCCATCCCAGAAAAACGCAGGTGGGGAAGATTTTGCATATGTGGGCATGGGTTATGTGTGGTGGGGCTAACTGAGGAGGGCAGATCCATAAGTACGAAGATTTGAAATAAAATTTGAAGAGGGGCCTTTCTGCATCCATTGCTGCCATGGTGCCCATGAAAAAGCTTGTGGGGAATGAAGGGACAAAAAAAAGAAGCAGGTCCTGAAGTTTACTCTTGATGGCACCCACCCTGTGGATGGAATCATGGATGCTGCCAATTTTGAGCAGTCTCTTCAGGAGAGAACCAAAGTGAACAGAAAAGATGGGAATCTTGGAGGAGGGGTTGTAACCATTGAAAGGAACAAGAGTAAGATTACCGTGACTTCTGGGGTGTCTTTTTCCAAAAGGTTTGTGAAATATCTCACCAAGAAATGATCTATGTGATTCGTTGTGCATAGCTGCTTATAGCAAAGAGAGTTACAAATTATGTTATTTCCAGATTAATCAAGGTGAAGAAGAGGAGGATGATGAGAATTAAAACTCATTACGAGGCCTGCATTATCCTGATACCAAAGCTAGATAAGGACATCACAAGAAATGAAAACTACAAGTCAATATCACTGGTGAATATAGATAGGAAAATTCTCAACAAAATACTAGCAAACTGAATTCAACAGCACATTAAAAGAATCATATGCCATAACCAAGTGGGATTTATCCTTGGATGCAAGGATGGTTCAAAATACGCAAATCAATAAATGTGATACATCACATTAATAAAATGAAAGACAGTAATCATATGATCATCCCAGCAGATGCAGAAGAAGAATCTGACAAAATTCAACACCCTTTCATGGTAAAAATGCTCAACAAATTGGGCATAAAAGAAACATGTTATATAGCTATGAGAAAGAGAAAATCCTGCTGTTTGTGACAACATGGATGAACCTTGAGTCAGAGAGAAAAAGACAAATACTGTATGATCTCACTTATATGTGGAATATAAAAACTCATAGAAACAGAGAATAGAAAGGCAGCTGCCAGGGGACTTGGGGTGGGAGAAATGGGGAGATAGTGGTCAAAGGATACCAATTTTCAGTTATAAAATGAGTAGGTTCAGGGGATTTAATGTACAGCATGGTGATTATAGTTCACAATACTGTGTTATTACTTGCAAGTTGAGCTATGAGAGTAGAGCTTTAATGTTCTCACCATAACAACAACAAAGGTAATTATGTGAGCTGAAGAATGTGCAAATTAACCTATTGTGGTTAATTTATACATATATACATGTATACATATATATATATACAATATATACATGTATCAAATCATCACAGTGTACGCTTTAACTTATGCAATGGTATATGTCAATTATATCTCAATAAAGCTGGAAACAACAACACACATTTACTCTCTTACCGTTCTGGAGTTCAGAATTTTGAAATCTGTTTCTGTGGGCCAAAATCAAGGTGTCTGTAAGGCACCCTCCCAAGGCTCTAGGAAAGAATCTGTTTCCTTGTTTTTCCAGCATCTAGAGCTGTATTCTTCGGTGGTACCTTCCTTCATCTTGAAAGCCATCAGTGTAGCATCTTGCTTCAGTCCTCACATTGCGTTCTGTAGTAAAATCTCCTTCTTATAAGGACGCTTGTGATTACATTTAGGATCCACCAAGTTAATCCAGGATAATCTCCCCATCTCAAGATGATTAATTTAGTTACATCTGCAAAGTCCCTTTTGCTGTGTAAGGTAATATTCATAGGTTCCAGGGATTTGCACCTGGATTTCTTTGGGACCATTATTCAGCCTGCCATGTTGCATAACGTAAATGCTTAAGAAACATTAGCTATTATTATTACTGTGCTAAGTACTTCCTATGTATTATCTCATTTAATCCTTACTATACCTCCTAGGAGGTAGAGACTATATTTATCCCTATGTTACAGAGGAGAGGTTTGAGAGCTTAACTTAGCTAGTTGCCTAAAATCAGATGGTAAGTGGAATTCCAACTCCAAAGATTAACTCCAGAGCCCATTGACTTAGCCTCTATCAGAGGCTGGCTTTGAGAAACACACCGGTTACTCTCCTTGCAGTAACAGTAAAGCTCTATCCTGCTTTTCTGTTTGAGTTGTTTGAGTTGATGCATATTTTCCTGGGGAGGGGAGGTCCTTCCTCAAAGACTGTCATCTCTTTCGGGACAGGGAGTCTGTCGTGTACTTTCCCTTATGGCTCCCTTAATGGCTCTGTACATATCAAAAATGAATCAATGTTGATTTAACTGTTAAAGCTTGGAGACCATAAAGATAGTTTAGTTCAAACAATACTGATCAAACAGAATAAAATCTACATCCTTATTTTGTTAACCCTTAGAAGCTGATATAGTAAGAGGGGTGAGCTGAAACAGAGAAGTTTAGTTTCACCTTCTGATGGTCAGCCAACTGTCTGGGACATACGGAGATTAGAACAACAACTCTTCAGATAATTGGTTCATTTTGTTCCATGAAGAATAAATAGTATTTAGTTAACGCAACATGTAGTAGTCTTTCTGGCATGATGGGACTGTGATTATACTCACCATATCATGGAGATGGATTTCACCCAACAGGAGAAAGTCAAATCAGGAAATGAACTATGAAGAA
Source organism: Phataginus tricuspis (assembly GCA_029783875.1). Taxonomy (NCBI): domain Eukaryota; kingdom Metazoa; phylum Chordata; class Mammalia; order Pholidota; family Manidae; genus Phataginus; species Phataginus tricuspis. The sequence continues at coordinate 12,606,359 of JAQQAC010003584.1, read as the reverse complement.
AGAGGTATCCACAAGGTCAAAGTAAAAGCATCCTGGGTGATGGTGGGGAAAAGAAAGGCGATAGAAGTGTGTGATGCTGCTACTGCATTCCTGGGACATGATGAAACATGTTGAAAGAGAAGGAAAGAAGAAAAGAGGCGTAGAGCTAGGCACTGAGAAAGAGTTTAATGAATGTAAGGTTTTTCTCTAAAACATGAAAGAACCAGAAGTGGCCATATAAAAATTTCTTATAATGGACTTGTTATTCTTCAGAAGGGGTAAGGGCTAGTATTTGGTAAGTCAGAGAAATCGTCGTCGCTGCCTTGATTGGATGAATCATGTAGCAGCCACCACAGAAACGGAAATCATCAAAGCCTCTTTCTCCCTCCTTCTTGACAACCTTTTCCCAACCTGACTAGATTGGGGTGGGAAGAGAAGATGCAAACTACAGTAAGTAACCGAGTATCCTCACTAGCATCTCTAAGGAACTAGGGGAAGTGAGGTGACCGAGGGGCTGGTCCTGGGCCTTTTAGATTTCCACCCACACAGCACGACGGGAAGCGAATGGAGGCTGGCTCATCAGTGCCTCACCTTCCTGTGTGGAGGTCAAAATGTCACTAGAAGGCTGCCCAAAGAGCATGAAGCCAGAGGGTGGGGAGAAGTATGATGGATGGTTCCAATGGCTGATGCCACGCAGCTTCGGTGGCCTCATGCCTCCATGTCTGTTAACAGTATGTCCCCATTGTGGGGACTAGCTCCTCATGTATTAGGTCAGGAAACTGCCTTTTCAGGATGGTTTGGAGACCAAGAACCCCTTCTGCTAGAACATTTTTTCTTCCCACATTATTATGCAAATGATTAGGTTTATATTTAACCTAGTCCAGGCCTGTATAGTCCACATTTTCTTGAGACAGTACACCCATGCCACTTTAATCTGACCTGCATGTTACTGATACTCATCTATTACATATTCACAAATAATCCCTTTTGGCTGTGGCATTTCTACTAGTGTCTATTCTCATCCCTTTTATTTGGGTCTTACTGATTTATTTTAAGTTTAAGGATACTTTGGAATGTCGGCCCAACATATTGCCATATAAATTCTGTCTCATTAATTCCACAAATGAACATTGTGAAGTATCTAGTGTTATTCTCATTATAAGGCTGAAAAAAATTACACTAAGACTTATCCAAACTTGTCCAAAATCACATGCCTGGCAAATCATAGAATCATGATTCCATCTTAGATCAGTCTTATTTCAAAGTTCAGCCTCTTCCTACATAATATTGAAGTGACTATGAAAAACTACTGACATTTCAATTGGGAATTTACTATTGTTTCCTGGTGATGACATACCATGCACAACCATAGTTCAAACCTGACTGCATATCAAATCATGTTGTTGAGCTTTTGAAAACCATACATGCTTTAAATGTACTGTTGCACTTAGATTTGCTAGTACAGTTGGCCATTGAACAATACAAGGATTAGGGGTCCAACACACTTGTGCAGTTGAAAATCCACCTATAACTTTTGACTCCCCCAAAACTTAACTACTAACAGCCTTACCAATAACATAGTCAATTAACATATATGTTGTATGTTATACGTGTTGTATACTGTATTCTTAAAATAGACTAAAGAAAATGTTTTTTCAAATTATCACAAATCTCCAAAAAATGTTCCAAAATTGTTTATTGCAAAAATTCACGTATAAGTGAATCCATGCTTGTTCAAGGGTCAGCTGTATTTTGTTCAGGATTTTTGCATCTATATTGATGACAGAGATTGGCTTGTAATGACCTTGGCTGGTTTGGGTATCAGATTTTATGCTGGCCTCATAAAACAAGTTGGAAAGTCTTTCTTATTTTTTATTACCTTATGTTTATCAGATGTTATTTGTACTATTTGTACAATTGTACTTTACAGAGATTTTCATTTTGACCCACTATATTAATCATTATTTTTATGAGTTATTCATGAATACTTAAAGGAAAGTATATCCTTTTAGAACGCTAGGTTTTATCTATGTTATTAATTGTGCAATTTAGACTTTAGGTGTCTTAAACCTCATAATATTGTGTTTCTATTTTTCCTTGTTTATGCTGTCGTTTGATGTTTTAATTAACATTCATGTTGATGCTATGTTGTTTGGTACATAGATATTCATCACTTTATAAATTCATTGTGAATTGCATTCTTTATCATTATAAATGACTATTCTCTGTCACCTTCCACACTTAATTTATCCTGATGTTAACCTTGCTTGATATTAAAATTACAATCCCTGTTTCTGTTTGTTTGCAGTTGTGAAGAATTCTGAATTATTTTGTTTTGGATCCCTTGTATACAGCATAGAGTTGGATTTTACTTTATGATTCAATATGAATTCCTTTTATTTTAATAAATTAGTTTGGCTCATTTGTAGTTATCAAATTTATATACATTTGCTTTTAATTCTCTGTTATTTTATATTATGCCTTCTATTTCTTTATAGATTCTCTAAAAATTCTTTGAAATATAGTATGTATTTGTTTTTGTTTTTGTTTTCTGAAAATTTGGAAGGCTTATATTTTTGTTTTAGTGGGTGTCTATAATTTATACACCTAATTGTCATTCTTATGCATTATTTGATCAATCCCCTAATATGAATAAGTAACAGAATTAGTTTCTCTTCTTCTCCTGCCCTCTATAGTTCTTTTCTTTTTGCCATAGTTTTCTCATTCATCACTTGTTTGGCTTAAATTCATCATCTAGTAGTTATTTCAAGGAAGGCTCATGAAAACAACATATCCTGAATTCTTGCATGCTCAAAAATGTCTCACTGTGCCTTTTTACATACACCATAGTTTGGCTGGGTTTAGAGTGTGTGGGTGATGCTTACTTTCCTTGAGGACTTCCTAGGATTGCTTCTAGCAGTGAAAGCTGCTTATGTAGAACTCTAAGCTAGGCGTGAATTTCTCCCCACTTATAAGTGACTTGATTATTTGCCTAGCTGCCCAAAGGATTCTTTATCTTGGAAATCAAGTAACTGCTTCTCAGTACTGATCTTTCCCTATTAACTTTTCCTTGATTTGGTAAGATCTTTCAATTTGCAGATTCAAATATTTTAATTTGGAAAATTTCATTTAATTGTATATTGAAATTATTTTCTATGATATTATTTTTGGGTATCTTCATCAGGGAATCCACTATGCAACTACTGAATCTCTTTTGACTACCTTCAATGTCTATCACTTTCTCTCTAATACTTTTAAACTTGTTTATTTCCATTTCATTTTGTTCACTTCTTTCAATCTCGTCCCCTGTGTCTTTCATTGTGTTTTTGACATTGTCTATCTATTCCTTTGTGATATTTCGGATTTTGGGGTTTGTTTGTTTGTTGATGATTTTGTTTTATTCCACTTTCCTTCCTGAGAGCTTTCCAACTTACATTTCATTTCTTTCTAATATTCCCCTATTACTTCCCTAAGCTTTTTTATGTCTGCTTTATGCTATTTTATTACAAAGGCAGGTGCATTCTTGGATTTTCCTTTATATATATATATTTTTTTTATTTATAGAAAAGTTGCAAGTACAATATGAAGAACTTTATTTCCTAACCCAATTGTCAACATTATGTCCCATCAAAATTAGGAAATTAACATTGATATATAGTATTACTGTTCAGGCTTTCTTTGACTTCCATCACACTGACACATTTAAAGATTGCAGACCAGTTATTGAAGGGTGTCCCTCAATTTGGGCTTGTTAATGCTTTCTTATGATTAGATTCAGTTTATGCATTCTTTTTGGCATGAACATATCAGCTGTTTTCTTCTTATTGCATCCTATCAAGTGGTACATGATTTTAATTTGTCACATTGCTGACGATAGTAACTTTGACCATTTGATTAAGGTGGTATATGCCAGGTTTCTCTACTATAAAGTTACTTTTTTCCCCTATGTATTAATAAATATTTTGTACAGAGCTTTGGCTTATTTAACTACACATTCTTTGTTAAACTTTCAATTAATTAATTAAGTTTTATCAATATGAACTTGTGGGTTCCTATTTTATCTGATGGATTATGATCTGTTACTATTGTGATTTATTTTTATACTCATGTTGCCTCTGATTTGACCAGTAGAACTCTGGCAAGAAGCAAGCTGCTTCTGTGTCCTTGGTTATGTATCATCATTGGTGGAATACTTATTTTCTGGCACAATAACATGTTCAGGATTATCTTTTACTTTTCTTGTCCTAGCCCTGACTAAGTTATTTCTTCAAAAAGCCCTGGTTCCTTTCAGCGGAGAATGGTATTTAGAAACCAAGATTTGGATGCTACATTTACTCTTTGCTTACTATTGGGTATCACATTTCCCAAAACTTTTTCAGTAGACAGAAAAAATCTAGACTGAATTCAATGGAGTATGTGTGTGCATATACAATACAGATATTTATATCTATGGTTATTTCGAAGTATGTTTATATTGCAAACCATGAATTCACACTGATTCCTCCAATTTTATCCAACACCACACAGGGCTCATCTGCTTTTTCCTTTCCTTATTTTACCCACCTTCAACAGTGGGAAACCACACTCCCATTATCCTTGATATATATATTTATTTTATCAATCTTCCATCTCTGTGGCTGCCTCCTCACCTGAGCAAATGTGGTCCCCACCCTACCCTACACCCCACACTGGCCCTTCCCTGAGGTCATCCTCTTTGTCATAGCCAGTCTCTCCTTTCCATGATTATCAATGGCCTCCTTGTTGCTAAATCCACTAGACACTTCTTGGGTTCCATCTTGACCTCTCCTTAGCAGTCAACAGTTTGCTGCTTCCTCCTTAAAACACTGCCTTTTCCTACAATGGTTTAACTTAGTCTAAGGATCCTTTGTTGGTTCCTCTTCCTTTCCTGGTTCCTCAATGTTGAATGCTCAACTCTTTCCCTTGATTATTTCATTTTCTCTTATTGCTTTAAATACAGTCTATACACCAGTGGTTTCCAAATTCAGTCTAGACTTTTTCAAACCAAGACTTTCCCAGACCCTTATATCAGTTGGTCATTTCTCCTGGATGAGAGACATTCACAAACTTGGTCTATCTAAAATTACCTGTCTGGTCTTTCCCCCAAGTTTGCCCCTCTTCAAGCAGTGCTGTCCATATCAGATAACAGCATCTTATTCACCCAGTTAGTCTTGTCAGAAATCTGGGAGTTAACCTTCCGAAGACCTTCTCCTCAACTCCTATAAGCCAATCCCTTAACAAGTCCTGTGGAACCCACCTCCAGAATAAATCCTGGCTCCATCCACTTCACTCCATCTCTACTTCCACTGTTTACCCAAGTCCAAGTCACCAAACTCAGTTGGCATGTAGTAGTAACCTTTAACTGGTCCCCAGCTTCCACAGTTCTGTTCTAGCAGCACCACAACTACCACCAAGTGCCTCTCTCCCCTGGATAGTTCTAGACTAAAATTCTTACTCTCTCAGTTACTTTTCCTAACCCTTCTTAACCTTTTCTTGAGATTTGTTAATGGCAGGTGTGTTACTAGTTCCTTAGGGAAGTCCCTCAATCTCATCTATTGCATATGGATTTTACTATTTTAACTCTCATTAGTAACCTTATTTCCAAGGTCTGCAAGAAACCTCATGGTTTGTTCTTCTGTTTCTTTCTTTCTTTTGTTGTAAATAACCAGGTTTGAGTAATTGAATAGTTGATAACCAATTGGGAAAATGTGGAAATCAGGATTTTGCAACTGTTCTGATCTTGGGGACACTATGGCCCCATGACACACTGATTTCTCTGGTCAGTACACTATGTAATCCAGACCTGAAGTAACTCAGTGTTTGTGATAAGATGTAGTCTCCCTTCTTCCAGGTATATGACCCCAGAGGGTGTGTATCCCATGATTTAATTTTTTAATTCCAAATAAGTTTTCACGGCAGAAACTTACTGACCACTTACTGAAGTTGTGGTCAGTGGAGAGAGTGCCTCAGAGTGCTGTGCTGTTTGGGAAAGTCAGGCAGAGGCCCAGAGAAGCTGTGCCAAGCAGGCCACTAGCAAACGCAGAGCCAGCATTTTATTCCTTATTCAATAAAATGCCTAGAAAAGCCTATTCCTCACCATTGTGAATGCTGGTCTCTGTTAGGAAATTATGTAAAAAATGTCACAACAAATTGTTTAAATACTAAAATAACAACTTGCTTTTTAATTTTAAAAATGCCAGTTTCTTAAGAATCCTTACCAGCTCACCCTTAGCTTTTCTATAGATGGCCCTAGTCATAGACTATATTCCTAAATAGGTCCCCAGCCAACAACTTTCAAGACAGTTTCATAGTGTTGCTGCTTAGGAGAAAACAAATGCCACTTCAAGTGTGGCTGTTGTGTCATTATTTTAGTGGCCTTTGCTTTGGTTCTGGACTTTTGTTTTCTTAATTTGAAAGTCAAGAAGTGTCTACTTCCAGTGGCCCTCAGCTCTTAAGCCATTCCTGGGCTTTCTCCATCTTCAGCTTCACATGCTCGGCCGACTGTGAGGAAATCGCACAGGAGCTGAGTGCAGTAGCTGCTGGAGGAACCAGCCAAGCACAGCCAAGTCTTGTGGGAGGTGTGTCAAAGCAAAGAACACAACTGATTCTGTAAGCGCCAAAAATTGATCCCATTGATTTGTCACTCCTCTACCCTACACACACACACACACAGACACACACACACACACACAGACACACACACACACACTTGCCTTTTTGTCATTATTGGGGTTCCAGTGTTTGATACATTATCAAATCTTTTCTTTTGAGTTCCACACTGCATTAAACATTTTTCCAGGTTCTGTTTAAGAAATGAGGCCTTGCCCTTCAGTGTGTTTGGGGAAGGGATGATTACCAGTGAGAGCACAGGCTGTGTCCCATACATGAGGCTTGCAGTAAGTGCCACACAGAGACATCTTCAAGGGCTGGGGGTGACTTCAAGGGCAAGTCTCCCGGAAGAGGTAAAAAGGATCCACCAGAGTGTCTAGGGGAGGAAGAAAGGGTACGAGATGCTAAATACTGTTCTCAAAGCAGGAGGGAACGTTCTGGACTTAGGCCTATTCAGGGGGCAGCTCTCTCCCCTTAGAGTAGAATTTCACTGTTCCTCATAGTGGAGAGGAGCTTGAATGAAGAATTGAGGCAGAAATCTGCTTCTATCATAAGCAGCCGCGCAAGTCAGGAGAAAGTTCACAGATTGCATTTCACAGGTTCTTTGCACTGATGCTTCAGGCCCATGGGGGGATACACCGATGCATTCATTCACTCCTACTTCGGCCTGGCACTTTGCTGGATGCTGGGGGACACGGGGCCAATGTGAACGCCGGATCAGTGTAGGGCCTGCTCTTCAGGGTGTAGGCCGTGCTCCACCGGTTGCCTCAGCATTCGCAAAGCTTGTAATACAGACCCTCGGACCTCACCTCAGACCTAGACTAACCCTATCAGGATCTCAGTGCTGGTCCTGAGAATCTGCCCCACATGCGCAACCCCATTTTTCTGCAGTCCGGAGGCTGCTGCTTCTGCAGGCTACTTTCAGGGCCGTAATATTTACTTGGATGGGAGGCAGACAGAAACACCGCTCTTCAGAGAGAGGCGGAGGACCCGCTTCACCTCTCCCCAGCCCCCACCCCAGGCCCCTCGTCAACGCCCCCCCAGCCCCCTCCCCAGCCCTTACGGGCATGCGCGGGCGAGTGAGCGCGGCAGCCCCGCCTCTCCACGCTAGTCCCGACCCGGCTGTCAGGCACCAGGAAGCCCCGCCCCCAGCCGGGCGCGCGCCTCCTCGCCCCAGCGGGCCGCCCGACCCTGACCCCGACCCTCGGCCGGCGGCCACCAGAACCTCCGAGCGTTTTGAGGACTGCAGCCCCCACCCGGGAGAAGGAGAGCGACATGGCGGCGACCAAGCCTGAGAACCTCTCCCTGGTGGTGCACGGACCCGGGGACCTGCGCCTGGTAAAACGGGAAGCCTAGCCTGCCCCTGCCCCACTCGCGCCGAGCCCAGCCGCTGTCCCAGCTCGCCGTTACCCGCCCGGCGCGGGTCCCGCACCTCGCGCGCTCCGGCGCCCAGATCCGAGCTGGGTACCATGTTGGGGGGAGGGGGTTGGCGCTCGGTTCTGAGACGCTGAGAGCGGGGTTCTTGTCGCGTGCCTCCCGGAACCTAGTCCCGTGGCCGGCACGTGGCCAGATGCCTGGACGGCTGCAAACTGAAGCCTCTCCCTCCTTTGCCAGCTGCAGATTCCTTGTTCAGCCTCATGGCATCGCACTTTTAAGAGAAGATACTCGGGAGGCTGCCTGATTTAGGACATGCCCTGAACATCTCTGAGCATTCAGTGCAGGGCCGAAAGGGAAGCCAGCGACATTTAAAAGCTGTAGAACTCATATTTACTTTCCTCTGCTTGGGGCGGATAAAACCTCCTTTGCAGGATTATTATGATCTTGAGAGTACCCAGCGCTTACTAGGTACTCAGAAAGTGCCAGCTCCTTCCTCCTTTCCTCCCGGCCCAGGCCTGCATCTCCAGGACTCCTCGTGTTCCCTGTGCCTGTGTCAGACATGTCTCCATGTCCCTAAAGCTCCTTTCCTCCTTACTTCCTTTAGTTTACATCTGGTTCACTTTTAAGCCGTTTTCCTTTCTGATCCTGCTCCCCTGTCTCTTTAAGAGCATTATGTCTGTCTCCGCACCAGACCCTGCCTGCATCTGCTCCCTGGCTCCTGGGGCCAAAGTTCAGGGAGCTGCAGAGTCAGTGTGTGGCTTGGCCAGGGCGCCCTTGACAAAGTCCATCTCAGACCAGCCTGGAGTGGCAGCAGGCATGTGGAACAGGTGCCAGCCATCTCTGCTGGTACCTAGCACCTCCTTCCCCCTCAAAGAGGACATGTACCAAGATCTAGATGAGTGAGACTAGAAAGATTACACAGATAGCAGTTCTTGACTATCTGAGAGTTTGAGAATCTGTGGTCTCTCTCATCACAGAGTGCAAGACTGAATTTGGTTGCAATTTCAGAGAGTTCGTGGACTTCCTTTAAACCCTTCTGTAGACCCTCTAGAGTTCTGTGGATTAAGAACTCCTGCTCTGAATAAACTCTCCATTTCCTTAGTTGGGGAAGGTGTCATCCCCATGGTGACAGGCTTGATTAGTTAACAGAGCCTAGACAAGAACTCAGAGGTTCGACTTCCATCTCGAGCCTCCACCTGATGTCCTGAATTAGTGTTCATTGCTACTACCCCCAGATAGTATTATGAGGAATGAAAAGTGGTATAGTTCTATACAGTATACAGATGATTTTACACTCAGTCTTTCATTCCACAAACATTTACTAGACATGAGAATGCCTGTCATAATTCAAGCCCTGAGCTGGGGATTGGGGGCCCGGAAAGGAGGAGGAAGACACAGTGTCTACACCCAAGCTGCTCTAGGGAGACAGATGAAGTTAACAGTGAGACAGAGTATGAAGGCTTTGATGGGGGCCACAGAGTAATGGCTTCACAGGGACAGGCCCTTGGCCCAGAGAAGAAGCCCTAGAAGGGCAAGTAGGAGTCATTCAGGCAAATGGAAGAGCAAGTGCAAAGATAAAGTACAAAATGGAGAAAGATCAACTACAAGAATACAGGTCCTGTTTACTGGCCCTTCCAGTAATCTGAATGGGCAGGTGGTGATTTCTGCTGGAGAGGCGGGAAGGACCCACTTCTCTATCTGCTCAGGGTCTGCTTTTAGGTCGTGTATCTAATAAGTAGCAGAACCAGAATGAACAACCCCAGGATCTGCCTTGCCTTAACTCCTCAATGTGTGCTCTCCTAATGCTTAGCCAGATTACTAATGTTTGTCGTGGCTCTGTGGAACAAAGGCTTGAAGATTGGGGGGGGAAGGGAGCTTGTCTAAAATTGATGTTATCAGTTTTGCATTAGAATCCACTCTCTGGATTAGGGACTGGGTGGGGTGGGTGTATCCTAAAGGCTGTAGAAAATGTGATGAGCTAGAGGGTGTAGTCTGTGGTTGTGGGATTGGTATACTCACTGGGTAAAAGGGTTCAGAGCGGATTCTGGAGGACCTCAGGTTGGTTTAAGAATGGGAAATGGTGGGGTCCTTTACTAGACAGAAGAGATTAAAATGATCAGATCAGATTTGAGTTTCAGATGTGTCTGGGCAGAGCATCAATGTGTCTTTGAGCGCTCACCTTGGTTGTAGGGTTTGGCATGCAAGGATGATTTCTGGACTGGACATTTATGTCCAGGAGTCATTTGCTTCTCTACTGCGCCCCTGGGGGGTGGGAGGCAGTTTGGGAATGTGTGAGAGGGGATTGGTTGTCACAAGAGAGTCAGGCTTCATTTAGTTTACAGCACTGTTCCTCACAACAAAGTATTGTCCTTCCCAAAGTAGGGCTCTGCTGAGGAATTATGGGTGAATGAGCTTGCCTAGGCTGAGTGGGACATGTGGAGTGAAAGGCAAGAAGTAGAAGACCTTACCCTGGAGAGAACCCCAACACTGCAGAAGGGGCAGAAAGCTGTTGGCAGGGGAGAGTGGCCAGAGATGCCTGCGCCGCCTCAGAGATGCCTGCAACCCAAGTGGGCCTTCACCACTGCCTCCCAAATGTGATTGTCCCCCAGCACCTCCAAAGGGAGCCCCCGTAGTAGGGTACCTCTGCACGCCCCCCCCCCCCGAGGTGAACTGAATAGCGTAAGTGGTTTGGGGTCAGGGTAGGTGGTACTAGCAGGAAAGCAGAGAGAGCGACATGGAAGAACAGTCCTGGGGCAGCCTTGATGGGGCACACCAGTTCTCCTGTCTGTGGAAGAACCAAAATGGAATCCGAGATTTCCCGGGCACAGTGGGCTGTGGCCATCTGGGCCAAACAGGGATAGGGTCTGCTAATGAAAATGCTTCATGCTTCAGGAAGTCAGGTAAAGGGAGGTCTGCAGAAAGGCTCATTCCTAAAATCTGAAGCAAGACTTGGAAGCATTCTGAAGCCAGAAGCAAGGGCTTCTCCCTGTGTAGCACCCCTAGATTATATTACAATGTAGTTATCTATGTTGATGGGTCTCCCTGAAGCAGGTTCTCTATCTAAATTCTTTTTATGCAGTTGGGTGGGGAGGAAAGTCAAAGTTTTTTTCTGAGGTTTTTGGGCCGTGATTATCTTCAGTCCTGAAATAAGCCTCATGCCAAAGAGGTGCATCTTTGGGCGGCCAAGGGGCCTGCCCTCGGGGCCGACTGGGATGATGGTAGGCTTACTCACCTTTGGGTGGTGTGAGGATTAGGTGGGATGTGCATGTAAACGGCCCAGCTCAGCTAATGGTGTGTGTTACCCTGTGGAGTTAAGCAGGAGGCTGGGGCCCATGAGAATCAAGACACAAAGCATCTCAGCACCAAGAGATGAATAAAGACTGTTAAAAAACAAAATTTGAGTAAATTTGAAGGTGTAACGGGCTTCATTTAGTGATTTGAGAACTGGGCAGCATCCCCTCTAGTAAGTAGAGAGGTGCTCCAAGGAGTTGTACAAAATGGAAGGTTTTTATAGACAGGATGGTGGGAAAAGTTATTAGCAGAAGGATAGAAGGGATTGTTTCAGGCTGGGTCACTTTCTTAGGGGGAAGAGCAGGGAGTTTTAGAATGCAGATGACCCCATCTTCTTAAGGCTCATGTGACAGATCTTAATCCTGACCAGAAAATTCCTGACTGACTACATTTCTGGGGGAGGTCGAAACTAATTAGATTAATGTATTAAGTCAGGGTTTGGTGACTTGGCCTAGCAGAAGTGACACCGCATTGGGCCTGTGTGTTTCTTTTTAACAAAACCAAGACCTTCAAATATATGAACAACTCTTTTTTCTTTTTTGTGTTATTTGGTTACGATTCTTAACCAGATTATTATAATATGGGTCTAGGCAACAATCTTGTATTCAACTATCTTTACCAGTTTAATTACTTTGTGCCTCTTTGGTCAGTCTTGAGAAATCCAGCAGTTGCATTTAGGTGGGAAATGAAGTCTCTCTCTGAACTACTAGTTCATGAAATTGGGATATAAAACAGTCAAATTAGTTTTGCTCCACAGAAGCTATTTTTGGGAGTAGGGGGTGGCTTTGTGCTCTTAGTGTTCTAGGTTTCACTTGAATGGTAAGGAGATGACAGGAATTCACATGTTGAGTGCTTCCTACATTCCAGGCTGTGCTGGGTGCTTTCATACAGTGCTTCGCAAACAATCCGAGGTGAAAAACCAATTTTGTTTTTATTTTCAACTGGCCATGAACTGATGTTTGTATTGCTGTGTTTAGATGTTGCAGCAATGTCAGAATGCTGGAAATATTTCTAAATGCTCCTGTCATTTTCTGTCCAAGTTCCATCACATATCAGTCCCTTCACATAACAGCTACCAGTACATTGACCACACCAATACACTTTATCTCTTTTATTCTTTACAGCAAGCTCGACCAGATTCCAGGCACAAGCATCCGGACAGGGAGAACAGGAACAATACAGCCCCCATTTCCAGGGAGCTGAACGCTGGAGCAGGGGTGTAGTCAGAGTTTTGTTTTATGATGCAGGGGAGGAAAAATAATTTTTCCTGGACCCTTCTAGGCTGTTGGCTAAGACACACATTCCCCCCCCCCAGCCCCCATAATAAAAGGCAGATGTAACAGGAGAAAAACAAGTTTAATGACATGTATGCCTTTTGTATACTTAGAAGATACCCATGAAAACTGAGTAACTCTTTGAAATGGCCCAAGCCACCACCTTAAATACTATTTTCAGCTAAAGACAAAAGAAAATGTTGGGGTATAGGGAGCCAGTTATCAGGGAAAGGGGACATTCTCAAGAAAAGCACAATAAACAAAGGTAAGGTTGTTATGCATATTTAAGTCCTGATTTGTCAGTAGATGAGAGTTTCTGGAGATTTAGTCATCCTTCTCTGCCTGGTACAGAGAGGGAGACACCCTTACAAATGGAGGTTTCCTTTATAAGAGCAAATCTCTCTTATGAAAGGGTAACTTCTCAGTTTTCAGAGCTTTTCCTATGTTTGCTGTTTGTTTCCTTTTTTTTTTATTAAAGTATCATTGATATACAATCTTATGAAGGTTTCACATGGACAACATTGTGGTTTCAACATTCACCCATATTATCAAGTCCTCACCCCCCCATTGCAGTCACTCTCTATCAGCATGGTAAAATGCTATACAGTCATTATTTTTCTTCATGCTGTACTGCCTTCCCATGACCTATCTATATTGTGGTTGCTAATTATAGTGCCCCTCAATCCCCTTCTCCCTCCCCACACATGCTCCCCACCCCTCCCCTTTGGGGGGAACCACTAGTCCCTTCTTGGAGTCTGTGAGTCTGCTGCTATTTTGTTCCTTCAGTTTTGTTTTGTTCTTATACTCCACAAATGAGTGAAGTCATTTGGTACTTGTCTTTATCTGCCTGGCTTATTTCACTGAGCATAATACCCTCTAGCTCCATCCATGTTGTTGGTAGGATTTGTTTTCTTTTTATGGCTGAATAATATTCCATTGTATATATGTACCACATCTTCTTTATCCATTCATCTACTGATGGACACTTAGGTTTGTTTGCTGTTTCTTAAAAATAATCATCCTGAAACAATCCTTATGCCAAAGAAATATCTTTTGGGGTGGCAAATTCTGAGCTCCATCAGTGATTAGCTGTGTGAAGAAAGAACAAATTAAAGTCATTTTAAGAATTATGGGCTAATGTTTAGTTATAAAGGATGAAGAAAATAATGCATCAAAATCAAGTTTAAACATTGATCAGTGTCTCATGAAGTGTTTCTTGAGCTTTGCCCTTCAAGGAAATATACCCTTGGTCAGAAGAGTTGCTTGAATCTGTAATAATCCAAAAGCTAAGGTAATTTTATATCTGTAACATAACACATGTAGAATGTCCCCTCCCTACATAAATATTTTACTGTTGGGTGAAGTCTGTATCTAAGACTTTGGGGTGAGAATGAGGGGATTGTGTAATGAGGGGGCATGAACACCAGCAGCCAGCTGGTCCTGAACATGAGGTCTCTTCTGGTTAGTTTTGCCTCTAGTTGACAGAGCCCGCTGCTTCTATAGGGTCAGATTAAAGGGCCTGGACAGGCTTTCAGGAGCAGTCTGATTAAACTAACTGGGAGATTACTCAGGAGTGAGGAAATGCAAGCTACTTAACCCTTTAATACCCAAGCTATCATCAATCAGAAGCACTTGAGACTGAAAACAGAATCTAAAATTCCTTCTGAAAAAGAGAAAATCAGGTACTAGCAAATAGCCCAAAAAAAAAAATACCTCCCTTCCCTTTATCTTAATTATATTTGAACAATAAAACCAAACCAAGCCAGATAAACAGGAAATGAAATCCAGCAAACACTAGCATCTCTGCCAGCTGCTGTGGAGGGGCAGCGCCTTCAGCTGCAAGAGGCCAAGAGGTGCAAAGCTAATGTTTTCCCCTAAATGCAGGAGCAGCCAACAATACCACAAATAGAATTTTAACATATTAGGTAGTAAGGCCTGGTACTAATAGGAGTGGTACAAGTAGCCCTATTCTGAGGGGAAGGATGAGAATTATGGGTGTGGGGGAAATTTCTCTTTTAAAATTGCATGACAGAGAAATTAAAGAGGAGGAGAACTATGAACTCAGATACAGTATTGGCATCCCCTTGGTAAGTCTTTTAGTGTGGCTGTTAAGGCTGGCAGTTTTCCCCAAGCCATTTTTACACTGACAACATTAATTACTGGAGAAGATATGTTCAGATTTTGCAAAGTGATTTTGAGCTCAAAAAAAAAAAAAGTTCAATTACATTTGAATATTCATGTATAAATATAAATATATGTCATGTTGCAAAAAAATGTCCCAACACAGTGCACACTTAGCCAATGTTACTAATAGGCTAGTGCACCCAGCAAAGTTCAGAGAATTCATAATCATCTAATAGGTTCATATATGGTTATGTCCATACATTTTGAATTAGGAAATTTTTAAGTTGATTTTATCACAGCTGAGAATTAAATAGTCCTTTAACCCTCCTGTAGGGATTAAATTCTAGGTGTTGTGGAAGCTCAAAGGAGAGGAAGGGGTCACCTTCCCAGCCTGGTGAGGACAGGGAACTTCTTGTAGGAGGTGATTGTTTCACTCCATGTTTATGATTCGTGTTCCTGCGTCTCTATCCCTGACCTACACTTCAACCACCAGTCCTAGGAATGCAGCTGCCTAGCGGACAGCCCCTCTATTCTCGCAGACACCACAGTCCCAACACATCCCAATCTGAATCTTTCCGAGTTACCATGGGAATTAGGAAGTCATCCCAGATGCCTGCCTTCCCCTCCCTGTAGGCCTCATGTGGGATCTTGAAGGAAAGGGATTAGCCAGCGGAGAAATGGCCCCTGTGAGGTGAGAAATTGAGTGCAGGAAGCTTGCAAGGAGACATGATAGGCACAACATGAAGGGATCAGGATTTTACAAGGATACTGGAGCATTTGAACGGATTTGCATTTTAGAAGGATTGTTATCAGCAGAGGAAGGCTGGCTGGAGACCAGCTCAGTGGACATTGGGAGAGTGGCTGACCCTTCTATTTTGACCCTGGGTTTGTCAAGACCAACAAGGCTAGAACAAAGTCTCTTATGACAAAATGGCCAATTAGGAAACCTTTGGTTTTTCCTCTTGCCCTCAAAACAACCTTTAAGTACTCAAGGGAGGGGGAAATTTGAGGAGGGAGGGAAGCAAAAATAAGGTCTGCTTTGCTTTCCTTAAGTGTGGAGGGCAGCCAGCCACTAGGTTGACAGGAGAACCTGGCAGGAGGGAGCAGGTAGCAAATGTGGGGCTGCAGGGACCTTGGGTAAGGCTGGTGCACCTTCTCAGACCTTGCCTCTGGCCACTCGTTAACACTTTCTCACAGAGGATTGAATCAAGCCTGAAGTATTGCTGGAATTCTACTTTACTTTCTTCCAGATTCCAGTCTTTTGAGGAGCAAATTCTGTTTATTTTTTTATTTTTTATTAAGGCATAATTGATATATACTCTTATGAAGGTTTCACGTGAAAAACACTGTGGTTACTACAGTCACCCATATTATCAAGTCGCCCCCATACCCCATTGCAGTCACTATCCATCAGCGTAGTATGATTCCACAGAGTCACTACTTGTCTTCTCTGTGCTACACTGTCTTCCCCGTGACCCTCCCACACCATGGGACTAATCATAATACCCCTCAATCCCCTTCTCCCACCCTCCCCACCAGCCCTCCCCCACCTCTTTGCTAACCACAAGTCTCTTCTTGGAGTCTGTGAGTCTGCTGCTGTTTTGTTCCTTCAGTTTTGCCTTGTTGTTATACTCCACAAATGAGGGAAATCATTTGGTATTTGTCTTTCTCGGCCTGGCTTTTTTCACTGAGCATAATACCCTCCAGCTCCAACCATGTTGTTGCAAATGGTAGGATTTGTTTTCTTCTCATGGCTGAATAGTATTCCATTGTGTATATGTACCACATCTTCTTTATCCATTCATCTACTGATAGACACTTAGGTTGCTTCCATTTCTTGGCTATTGTAAATAGTGCTGCAGTAAACAGGGGTGCATATGTCTTTTTGAATCTGAGAAGTTGTATTCTTTGGGTAAATTCCTAGGAGTGGGATTCCTGGGTCAAATGGTATTTCTATTTTGAGTTTTTTGAGGAATCCCCATATTGCTTTCCACAATGGTTGAACTATTTTACATTCCCACCAGCAGTGTAGGAGGGTTCCCCTTTCTCCACATCCTCACCAGCATTTGTTGTTCCTAGTCTTTTCGATGTTGGCCATCCTAACTGGTTTGAGGTGATATCTCATTGTGGTTTTAATTTGCATTTCCCTGATAATTAGTGATGTGGGTCATCTTTTCATGTGCCTGTTGGCTATCTGAATTTCTTCTTTGGAGAATTGTCTGTTCATATCCTCTGCCCATTTTTTTAAAGGGTTATTATTTGCTTTTTGGGTGTTGAGGCGTGTGAGTTCTTAATATATTTTGGATGTTAACCCCTTGTTGAATATGTCTTTTACAAATATATTCTCCCATACTGTAGGATGCCTTTTTGTTCTAGTGATGGTGTCCTTTGCTGTACAGAAGGTTTTTAGTTTGATGTAGTTCCATTTGTTTATTTTTTATTTTGTTTCCCTTGCCCGAGGAGATCCGTTCAGGAAAAAGTTGCTCATGTTTATATTCAAGAGATTTTTGCCCATGTTTTCTTTTAAGTGTTTTATGGTTTCATGACTTATATTCAGGTCTTTGGTCCATTTCGAGGTTACTTCTGTGTATGGAGTTAGGCAATGATCCAGTTTCATTCCCTTGCATGTAGCTGTCCAGTTTTGCCAACACCAGCTGTTGAAGAGGCTGTCATTTCCCCATTGTATATCCATGGCTCCTTTATCATATATTAATTGACCATATATGCTTGGGTTTATATCTGGGCTCTCTAGTCTGTTCCTTTAGTCTATGGGTCTGTTCTTGTGCCAGTACCAAATTGTCTTGATTACTGTGGCTTTGTAGTAGAGTTTGAAGTTGGGGAGGTGTAATTCCCCCCAGCTTTATTCTTCCTTCTCAGGATTGCTTTGGCTATTCGGGGTCTTTTGTGGTTCCATATGAATTTTAGAACTATTTGCTCTGGTTCATTGAAGAATGCCATTGGTGTTTTGATAGGGATTGCGTTGAGTCTGTAGATTGCTTTAGGCAGGATGGCCATTTTGACAATATTAATTCTTCCTATCCATGAGCATGGGATGTGTTTCCATTTATTGGTATCTTCTTTAATTTCTCTCTTAAGTATCTTGTAGTTTTCAGGGTATAGGTCTTTCAGTTCCTTGGTTAGGCTTATTCCTAGGTATTTTATTCTTTTTGATGCAATTGTAAATGGAATTGTTTTCCTGATTTCTCTTTCTGCTAGTCCATCGTTAGTATCTAGGAATGCAACAGATTTCTGTGTATTGATTTTGTATCCTGCAACTTTGCTGAATTCAGTTATTAGTTCTATAGGGTTTTTTATGTATAATATCATGTCATCTGCAAACAGTGACAGTTTGACTTCTTCCTTACCTACCTGGATGCTTTTACTTTCTTTGTGTTGTCTGATTGCCGTGGCTAGGACTTCTAGAACTATGCTGAATAAAAGTGGGGAGAGTGGGCATCCTTGGCTTGTTCCTAATCTTAAAGGAAAAGCTTTCAGCTTCTCACTGTTAAATATGATATTGGTTGTGGGTTTGTCACATGTGGCCTTTATTATGTTGAGGTACTTGCCCTCTGTACCCATTTTGTTGAGAGTTTTTATCATGAATGAGTGTTGAATTTTGTCAAATGCTTTTTCAGCATCTATGGAGATGATCATGTCGTTTTTGTCCTTTTTATTGATGTGGTGGATGGGGTTGATGGATTTTCGAATATTGTACCATCCTTGCATCTCTGGAATAAATCTTACTTGATCATGATGGATGATCTTTTTGATGTATTTTTGAATTTGATTTGCTTATATTTTGTTGTGTATTTTTGCAAGGAGCAAATTCTCTAAATAGTTACATGAAAACAAGGGAAATACAACTTTTCTCCAAAACAGTTTTTAAAAGTTTACCCTTTTCAAAAGGAAAAGGATAAGATTGTCCAGGACATGTTCATCCATACTGTGAGCCAATTATAGAAAAAGAAGTTAAAAAAAAAAATTGAAGTGTTGTTGGACATACAATACTGTATTAGTTTCAGGTGTACAACATAGTGATTCAACATTTATTTACACTACAAAGTGATCACCAGGATAAATCTAGGTATCGTCACCATACAAAGTTATTACATGTTATTAAATATATTCCCTATGCTGTCCATTGTATCGCCACATCTATTTATTAGAAGAACTTTGATTTATTTCTTTCCTAAGAAGAGTAACTTATTTACTAGGTGTCCAGAGGAGGAAATTGAGGGCACAAAGAGGTTATGTAACTACCTCCAGGTCACCTAGCTGGTTTTGCACACAGGTGATTCCAGAGTCTGAGTCCTTCACCATGCACCACTCAGGTTGGCTGGAGGAGGGCAGATGTATCTTCCCCTGATTATACCTCATGTTGAGGCCATTGCTGCAGCCCAGATGTGCAGGCAGAAACAGAGGAAAGGGGGCTGGTAGGATATATTTCAGAAATACATATTTAGACTAATTAGGGAAAATATATTTAGGAAAGGCAAGATAACATATAAGATGCAAGAGGCACCTGAGATTTCATGTTCCCCGCAGAGTTCTTCCTGAAGTATTAGTAGGATTTACTGGGGGTGGGGGGGGGGTTCACCTGAAGGGGTTAGAAGGGAGAATATGTATGTGGTATATGACTTGGAGTGAAAATGCTGGAAAACTGACCTAATCACAGTAAAGAACTGTCACCTGACTCCTCTTATCCCCCTTGTTACAATCACTCAAAAAAGACAAGAAATCCTGTTCAGGAAACCTTGAATATGCCTGATTGCAAAACCTTTGGGAATGGAGAAAGGGGTTCTGGGGATAAAACTGAATGTTCGAGGTGTTGGGGAGCCAAAAAACTTTGATAGATGAGAAATAGGATAAATGAAAGAATATCACCAGTGAAATCTGAGACAGAAAAGGAGATTAAGTATTAACAGGATTGTAGCCAATGTCATACCAAGGAACCACAAACAAAAAGCGAGGGTTTTTTTTAGTAGCTGTGCTGTGATAACTTTCTAAAACATTGTGAGCTCCACTGCTGTGCTTAGGATAATATTTACGAACTTAAGGGCTGGCTCTTAACATGGCCTTGTGTTAAGGTGGCACGTCTCCTGCAGAGAGGGGAGTCCGGAGCCGAGCTGAGTTGTAAGGTTGATTAGAATCGGCAGAAAGAGAACGAAAAAGGCAAGTTGGCTTGCCGGGAGAGGTGTTTATGTTCTGGGTAGCATCTTTTCTGCTAAGGAGAAGCCAGGCCGCTACACAGCACCCTCTAGTATCTGGGAAAGTCAGTGTAGCCTTGCAGGGTGCTAAGGCCAAAGTTGGTACGCTGTGTTACAGGGAGCAAGTTAGTGACCGAGGGCCTACTTGGTGTGACCGTCTGTTGCTTTGAGCTTGAATCTTTTCACCCCTCTGCCCTCAAATGGGGTGGCCTGCTCGGGAGCAAGGATATGAAAATTTTATGTGGAATTATCTCTCAGCGCCAGAGAAATTTCCTCCTAGTGCCTTTAGGGGTAAGGGGGGGAGGGTGCTGTTCCAAGACTGAAATAAAGGCCTTAGTCTTTAGTTTAAATTTAACCTGCAGTTTAAAATCCCACCTCGTATATAACAGAAACGTGACTTTACACAGCAGCTGCTGATGTTGTGAATGTGGTCGCTGATATGTAAATGCCAGACGTGGAATCTACACGCTCAGAAAGGTTTTGGTGACAGCTAGCCATCCAAACTGCCCATTCTTGATTTCCTTCTCCCTTCCTTCCCCCTTCCTTCCCTCCTTCCCTGTCTCTGTCCCTCCGTCCTTCCTTCCTTCCTCCCTCTCTCCTTCCCTCCCTCCCCAGGTTGCTTTGGATGCAGTTCCACCCTGTGCTACTTTAGTGTTATTATGGGCAGATTGCTAAATGTCCTCATTCCCTAGTCTCGTATGGAAAATGGGATAATAAGAGAAATATAACTTAGAGTTGTTGTGAGGATGAACTGGGGTGACGCATGTATAGCACTTAGCACCGGACCTGACGCAAAGGAGTTGGTCAGCTTTGGCTGATCAGGGATAGTTAGCATTATCACTTTGGGTTGTGTTTCACTGGAGACAGGGAGTTCAAATTAGCATTGAGCTACTGCAGTAGAAAGGACTGATAATCTGAGACAAGAGAGAACCTCAGACCTTCCATGAATCATTGTTTTGGAGAGTTATTTAACAAGTAAAACATCCCCTCCCCCCACCATCTAGGGCTAGGTGCTGTACCTGGTGCCAAAGAGATTGAAGGCACTGAGGTAATTATCTTGTTGGCAAATAGCTTCAGTGTCTTTTTGCTGCTGATAAAAGCTTCTGGGGAAAGCTTTCTGCAAGCTTTGCAGCAGAGCTCCTCCCAGAGTGCTCTGCAGGGGGAGCAGCTCCGGAGTTCCCATCACCTGATTGATTGTTCCTTGAATCACCCCTGAAGCTGAAAAGGCACATTCCACCTTGAGGGGGTGCAGTAGGGTGCAGGCAGGCTTGGAAATCAGACACACTTGGTTTTCCGCTCTGGCAGTATGAATTACTTAACTTCCCAGCCTCATCTCAAAGGTTTCTCATCTGCAAACTGTGGGCCACGTGCCGTGATATGTGTAAAGCCCAGCACGTTGTCTGTACGTAGGTGTAGTAAACATTTTACCTCCCTTTTCCTTCTTCTTGGCTGTCTTCAAAGAATTAATAACATGAACACTTGAACTTGGCTACTCACTTTCCTTTCTCCTTGTCACCAGTTCCTAGCCAGTTGGTAATGGAAAAATAAGCTTCGTAAAACAACAGCAGTAATAGATGTAAACAACAGAATAGCTCAGTTGTGTTCTGAACCTGTGAGTGTGGCCAAAATGCAGGCCCTACATGTTTCCAAGGGCCCTCTAAAACGCCACATGGGAGGTTTTGGAAGAGAGGAGCAAATTTTCGTGTGTACACTAATAGAAAGGAAACAGAGTGGCAGCACATGCACTTTCTGCAACCACATAGAGGTAAAAGCAGCCCTCATATGCCACTGCCAGAAACCCTCATCCTTTGTCTGTATGAGTTGGCCAGGCCACACCAATCTGTATCCGAGAATGTGTCTTTCCGGGAGGAAAGGATCTGATAAGAAGGGCAGATCTACAGACCTGAAGCAGTCCAAAGAGCCTTTTTGTGTGTGGGTGCAAGGAGCATATTTTTTTATTAGTCCAGGGCAGATTGCAGGGGTGGGTGGGGGGAAGTTGGCACTATTCTGTGTTCCCCCTCAGACATCCACCCCCCAACAGCAGTACGGTCTGAGCCTGTGTGAATTCTTAAGAAGAAATGTTTGGATGAAGTTCCACTTTAAATTAAAAAACAGAACTTGAAAATGTTCATAATATAAAGTTATTACACATTTTAAATATTATAAATATTTAAAAGTATTCATAGTTCAATCACATGACTTTAGAGTTGGGAAAGCTGTTGGACTAGAAGTATATTGAAATAGTAAAACTTGCAGAGAATGGTTAAGGCTTGTGTCATTTTGCATAAACATTTTCCAGCCTGTTTTTAGGGTTATTGGAAAACAGAACAGTGACAGCAAAGAAAATATAATCCTATATTGAGTTGCAGTGGAGGATAAAGCCAGCTGAGAAGAACTCATTGCTTTGCCTTCATCAACATGTCTATTTTTTAATTCCCCCTTTTTCCTTTGGAAGAGCATAGTAATTTTCTAACTATGCTAAATCATGAGGAAGATTTTAAGACAATGCTAGAATTTTAATATTTCAGGTTCTGTGCTTTGAGAATTTTACATCTAATTGTTACTTCCAACTCATTTTTAAAGTTCCCGAGTATCCATTTTATTATAAACTCACAAATGTAATAAATTATACACTTTCTAAAAAAAACCGAAAAATGATTTTTCTATTTTGTTTCCTTTAGGAGAACTATCCCACCCCTGAACCGGGCCCAAATGGTAGGTCCTTGGTATGCTCAGCTTTCGCTTTATTGTTCTCTATGTTTTTGCCCTGGAGACATGTGCATTACTCATTACCCCTCTTTTCCTACTGTTCATTACTTTTGCCTCCATTAAAAACTGTGCTCCTGTTAGGCTCTCAACCCAGTGCATTGTCCACAGTCTGACTTTGTAGATTCAACTTGACACTATGTGAAATAAAAGGAATAGTGGTGGAACTAGAAGAGTTAACCATATAGGACTGCTGACTTGTCCCAAGGAGTTTTGATGTACATTGTCTTTAATAAATGAACCAAAGGCAGCATAGTTCCCCTTTTGACGTAACAACAGAGTCAGGTTAGTCTGTCTACCGTAAGTTGCTATTTGGATGGTCAAATCATGTCCTAACCCTGACCCAAACCCAAACTTTGAAAAATTTGTCTACAGAACTTAATCTTTTAATTAGGAAAGGCAGCATTGTTCTAAGAAGAGTAGGACCTTCTGTCTAGTGGGAACCAGGTGCAGCAAGTAGGTGAGCACTGGGGCAGGGTTCCCCACCACCTTTGCTCTAATCCTGTGGGCCTCTCACTGGGCCAGCATGCTGGGCCAAGGCGTGAGCTGACGTGCACGTTTCCCGGGGTGGTATCTGCACCTGGGGAGGTCACGGCGAGGGCAGAACCCTACTGCCAGTTTTCCAATCCCTCCCATCCCTGCAGTTCTGGTTCATAATCTGCAGGACTCTGAAGTGAGGCTGGGGGTGAGGAGCAGAGGGTCTATAGAGAGCTCATCCCACACCTAGCCACTCAGGTCCCTTCTGTCCTGGATGAGTTGGGGTATTGTGCTCCCCCACCTTGCCCCACCATACCCCAGAACTGTAGCTTCTGTATGAACCTCAAACTGAAGCCAGCTTTCCTGGAACCTCCAGAGCTTTGCTATTCAAAGGTCAGTTGAGTTATTGATTTCTAGTGATAAGAATACAGAAAATAGCTGTTTCTATCAGTGTTTAGCAAGTAACATATATTCAGGGCTTAAGCATTTTCACCAAGATAGCATGTTCAGAAAAGTGAAAGGTACACCTCACTGAATTGGAAGGTGAAACAACAGGTTAGTTTCAGCTGGTTCTAGGAAGTCAAATTTAATCTTATTACAAATTGGTAACTTCAAGAGAGGAAACAGATAATTCTCCCACCTCAAATGACTTCCCCTTACCTTTGATCTCAGAATTCACCCTGCCGTTTCTTACTCTCTTCACCAAAACCAAGGACAGAGAACGTTCTGCAGAGCCACACCTGGTGGATTGCTGCTCATGGCGTGTGGCCAGGATGCTGTGTAAGACTCCTGAAGGCACAGCAGAGTTTTGGGTCTCTGTCTTTCTAAGGCAGAGATTTTCCTCAGGAAGACACTTGTAACATGGCCATGTCCATCAGACAAGCCCAGTAATCCTTTAGCATTTATTTCAGCAAAGGGGCTCAGAAGCATCATTATTTTTAACTTGGAAAACTGGCAACAACAATATCACTAAATTTTACTTCATTCAAACCTGTGAAGGGGAAATGCCAGCGGAGATCTTTGAGCAGTTTAAATGATAGCTGCACTTTGTAACCGAACAGCGGGCATGAAGAACCAGCCTGATGGCACACAACGTTTTGCAGAGCATATTAATTGTCTGGAAACAGTTATCTCCTTGAAAACAGTTTTTTTCTCTTAGGTGGTTGATACATTTCTGTTAGTAATTATCTTGTTTATGCAGTACATTAGAGTTCTCCAGAGAAACAGAACTGCAAGAGAAAGGAGAGAGATTTATTATATATATTTATTTGTGTATAAATTCGTTATATATGTATACATAGAGAGGGCTGAGGAGATTTGTTTTAAGGGATTGGCTCATGAGTGTGGGGGCTGGCAAGTCTGAAATTTGTGGGGCTGACCAGCAGGCTGGAAATTCAGGTAAGAGTTGATGTTGCAGGCTTGAGGAGGATTCCTTCTTCCAGAGCCCCCCATCTTTTCTCTTAAGGCCTTCAACTTACTGGATAAAGCATATACACATTATAGAGGGTCATCTGCTTTACTCAGTCTACTGATTTAAATGTTAACCACATTGAGAAAAATACCTTGACAGCAACATCTAGCATTTGACCAGAAAACTGGGCACAACAGCTAGCCAAAGTGACCTGTAGAATTAACCCTCACATGCAGTTATTTTGCTCTGTGGAACTTTTTTTTGGGAGGGGGGGTTTGCAAGATTTAACTGCCATTGGTATTTAGCTTATTTTCCTTTGTGGTCTAAATTTGGTACCTGGCCTTTGAGACTAATCCCCCTCCTGTCCAGAGGGAAACCCCCTGGTGCTTCCGGGTAATAGGGCACTCGTTCCTTCCCTCACTTGTGTTCTCCTTCCTCCTCCCATCAGAGGTGCTGCTGAAGATGCATTCCGTTGGGATCTGCGGCTCAGATGTCCACTACTGGCAGCACGGTCGGATAGGGAATTTTGTTGTGAAAAAGCCCATGGTGCTGGGGCACGAAGCTTCAGGAACAGTTATGAAAGTGGGATCATTGGTAAAGCACCTAAGATCAGGTCAGCAAAGCCCTTTAGCTAACTGATTTATTTACTCATTCAACCTAAATAAATGTTTGTGCATGCTTTCTCAGGGCCAGGCCTTGTTAAACACTGGGGATACAGTAGGGAACACGACGGGGCTGTTCTCTAAACACATGGACCTTGCCTTCCACAGTGGAAGACAGATAATGACTTAATTACAATTGTGTGGAAGGCAGCAGAGGAGTCAGGGTGTGGTCAGTGTGTTCTAGCCAGACCCTGGGCCCCTCTGGAGGAGACAGAATTAATCCAACCCCTGAAGGCAAGTAAGAAAAAAGCCAGGTGAACTGGTGGGAAGAACATTCCTGGCACAGGAGCCACATGCTGAGAACAAGGGTCTTTGATGCAGTTTTTGATTTTTTTGGATGGCTGGGAAACACCACTGTTTTTCTAGATTTGCTTAATTCATTCTCCCGGAGGGAGGAATTCCTAGCCGTGGTAGCCTGTGGTCCCCTGCACAGCGAGTCAAACCCAAGCTCCCTGAGCATAGCCAGCTCTCGACTCTAACCTTCCGTGGCTGATGAGGCCACGTCACAGCTGGAGGTAACATCAGATTATCTTGGGTGTTTTGGCACCATGGGTCATCCTGTGGGTGCTGTATGGCGCTCTGAGCCCAGCTACGTGGGGGAGGATTGACCAACTCTGAAGAAGCTAGACTTGGGTCTCATGTAGGATTGCTAAGTCAGGCCCTCCATTCATCATCAGTGGAAGTCAAGAAAGCCCCTGAGGTTCTTCAGGGTTACCCCGAAGTGGAAGGTTTATAGTTTCCACCAGCCACTGAATGGTTCTTCCCTGTGGGATGAGATATCTTAAATATTAGTCATAACAAAGAGTGGGGTTCTCTAAATTTAAGTTTTAGCAAGTGCCCAGTCAGCATCTACAGTGGGTCAGCCTTGTCCCTGGTGCTTTGAGGGGTATAGAAAATTGAGAAGGTATGATCCCTGGATGCTTCAATCTAGCTGGAGAGAGAGGATATCAGGACATAAGTCCCAACACTTGGAGAACAGAACCCTAGGGTGCAGTCAGGTGTGAGAAAGAATAGGCCCTTGGAGTTCAAAGAAAGGGCATTTGTTGCGGGCAGAGGGGCTTAAAAGGTTCATTGAGGAGATGGGTCTTTGAGCTGGACATATAAAAAAAGGAGGAGGAAGCTCATATTTGTTGTTTTACTATTTTAGTCTCCATGTTAACTACTTACATGCATAATTATGTATTTCATTATCAAAACAACTCTAGGAGATGGGCATTATTTTCCTTGCTAATGGATGAAGAAAGTGAAGCGTGGTGACTGCCCAGGGTCACAGGGCTGGGGTGTCTGCCGTGGTCTTTAGACCCTAGAGCAACTGTTCAGAACCACTGAGCTACCCAGCATCTGGAGACTTGGAAAAGGTTTTTGTATTTTAGTTGAAGAGGTCAGAAGCTAATATTTCAGTAACAAGGAACAGAATAATAAAATTACAAAGGCGGGAGTAACATATCTGGGTTGCTAATAAGTTTGAGCTGCTTGGACCAGAGGTTTTTGTGGGGGAGTTCATGGATATGATGCAAATGCATCTGTG
>JAQQAC010003584.1:12529538-12579136 GCA_029783875.1 Phataginus tricuspis | reverse complement strand
AACTTTACTGATTTGATTTCCTCCCAGGATAGCAGCTTCCTGGTCTGGGAGCATTATCACTCAAGGCTGTCTGCTTTGCTCCAAAGGTGGGGTGAGTCATTGTTTTACTTCTTTTAACTAATTGGATTTCATGAAATCCTTCCTGCCTTATGTTGTTTTGGGCTTGTTTGCTACATTGCCCAAGTTGCAACAAATCATTTGTTTAGGGCTGGAGGAAGGAAGGCAGCACTTGGGTAAAGTGAGAAAAATAAGTTGGGCTCCTGTGCAAACCTCACAATGGTTATCTTGTTTTTTCCAGAGGCCCTCACCCTACTCTGTCTAAGCCCACGGTCCCTGTCTCACTGGGCATCACCTTGGGCTGCTCCTCGGTCTCAGGCTCCCAGGTGTGGTCCTGAGGGGATCTGCACGGCCCAGAGCTGGGCCCGGGGAGGTCTGCCCACCTCACCTGCTTCCCTGCTGGTGGGCACTGATTGCCCTTTCTGCGCTTCACGTGGGATTGGAGGCAGAAGCACAGCCTGGCTGGGCATGGGGGTGCCCGGCAGGCTATCTGTAGTTCCCTACTTGCTATGGGGAGAAGGTGAGCCTGGGCCCAGGGAGGCCTGTTCCGGGCCTAGCACCGCTGAGGCATGGTGGGCTGCAGCCCCCTCAGGACCAACTCCAGGCTTCGGGGGAGGGTGCTGAGGCGCCCTAGGTGCGAGCTGACCTCCCAGGCTGTGTGTGTGCTGGACCACCAGTTGCCACCACGTGGACCCCACCGTCGTGGAGGCCTCTCCCACAGACCCGCTGCAGCTCACCACCACTAGCAGGAATCCCAAGAAGCTCCTTGTTCGCAGTGCCCTTTTCACCAGGAAATAATGGTGACTGTACTTTCCCTTATCACACAAGCTTGTACATTGTTAAGAAAATAAAGGCAGATTAAATTAAAAAAAATCAGCCATAATCTATTCTCCAAGGATGCTAATAAGTTGGAGTACTTTCAGCTTTCCCCCATGTATTTCTGTACATATAAAACATGTACTTGTATTTAAAATCAGAAAGAACATATTTTACCTACCTTTTTCCCCATTTTCACCCCTAACAGATAAGAAATTTAAAAAAACCCCACAGTTCCCATTAGTGAAATTAACAATTTCTTCATACCACCTAACACCCCCAAATCCAAGTACAACTTTCCCTAATTATCTAAAAAAACTGTGACTCTTTTCCACTTGGTTTGCTTGAATCAGGATTCGAGCACGCTGCCTATAGGTGACACTTCTCTGAAGTCTCTTAATCTGTAGGAGCCCCACCCCCAACTCCATTTTTGTAAAAGGCCATTTGTGTGCATCAGAGAAACCAGGCCATTTGCATTTTTTTCACTTGCCAAATTGTTTTCATTTCATAAATTGTTAAGTATTTTTCTGTGTGAATAATTACATCATCATTTTAAATTGCCACATCCCATTGTGTGGGCATATGATCATTTATAAAGCAAATGACAGTATTGAGTATTTGGGCAGTCTGCAGGGCTTGGGGCTTGCAAATAAGGTTGTGATGATTATCCTTATGCAGACATTTTTATACTCCTGACTTACTGTTTACTGAAGTTAGGTATTAGAATGAAAATAGCTGGACTGAAGGACGTATACATTTTAAAGATGATTTGGTTAGACAAGAAAACAAAATAATGATATTGAAACTAAGAAAACCTGGGACGGGGGATGTCCCAGGCCATGTGCCATGTGTGTGGACTCTGGAGTCTGGGGGAGCTTTCAGGGACTGCTGAGAATGCGGCCGTGGAGCCGGGGGATCCCTGGCCTCAGGCCAGCTGGAAGCTTGGGCTTCACCGTGTATGAACTTGGATAGGTCGCCCCTGCTTCAGGCCTCAGTTTCCTTATTAGTAAACGTGATGGTCCCTTCTGGCTCCAGGTCTCCTGCCAGGATGTGCCAACAAGCAGCCCCTGTAAAGAGCTGGCATAGGGTTCTTAGGGAACCGTGGCTGGCTTCCAGTGCAACAGTGGACTCTGTCGATGAACTTACACTAGAAGTCTCTGCTCACCCACAAAACCTCAATGCCAGGGGACTTGGTACCATTCACCAAACTTTGATAAGTCACTGGGAGGAAGTTAGGGGGTGTGTAGAACGTGCCTTTTTTGGCTTTGGCCTCTCAAGTAGATGCAAATCATGTATCACGTTTGTAATTTAAGATCAATAAGGATGTTACAACTCACTGTGGCTTTTCAGACTCAAATGCAGAAGCATATAAGCAGTAGGTAGCGCTTATACAGGAATTTGGTTTATCCCAATAAAGGAATTTTGTTCCCCATGTACTCTGGAATATCTTAACTTGTGGGAAGATTCTTTTGTTGGAACACCTAATTTTAACTGGATGAATTTATATATTGTAATGAATAGAATGAAATTGAACTCTTAAATCTTAAAATCAAATACTTTAAGGATATGAACAGACACTTCTCCAAAGAAATTCAGATGGCCAACAGGCACATGAAAAGATGCTCCACATCGCTAATTATCAGGGAAATGCAAATGAAAACCACAATGAGATATCACCTCACACTAGTTAGGATGGCCACCATCCAAAAGACAAATAACAACAAATGTTGGCGAGGATGTGGAGAAAGGGGAACGAACCCTCCTACACTGCTGGTGGGAATGCAGATTAGTTCAACCATTGTGGAAAGCAGTATGGAGGTTCCTCAAAAAAATCAAAATAGAAATACCATTTGACCCAGGAATTCCACTCCTAGGAATTTACCCTAAGAATGCAGGAGCCCAGTTTGAAAAAGACAGGTGCACCCCTATGTTTATCATAGTACTATTTACAATAGCCAAGAAATGGAAGCAACCTAAGTGTCCATCAGTAGATGAATGGATAAAGAAGGTGTGGTACATATACACAATGGAATATTATTCAGCCATAAGAAGAAAACATATCCTACCATTTGCAACAACATGGATGGAGCTAGAGGGCATTATGCTCAGTGAAATAAGCCAGGTGGAGAAAGACATTATCAAATGATTTCACTCATCTGTGGAGTATTAAAAACAAAGAAAAAACTGAAGGAACAAAACAGCAGCAGATTCACAGATCCCAAGAATAGACTAACAGTTACCAGAGGGAAAGGGACTGGGGAGGATGGGTGGGAAGGGAGGGATAAGGGGGAAAAAGGGACATTATGATTAGCACACATAATGTGGGGGGATAGCATGGGGAAGGCTGTACAACACAGAGAAGTAGTGATTCTATGGCATCTCACTACGCTGATGGACAGTGTCTATAATGGGGTTTGTGGTGGGGACTTCATAATGGGGGGAGTCTAGTAGCCATAATGTTGCTCATTATTAATTGTACATTAATGATACCAAAATAAAAATAATTATTGTATCATTAATTGTACATTAATGATACCAAAATAAAAATAAATAAATAAATAAATAAAACAAACAGGAGGAAGTGAAACCCCAGTCCCCAAATGAGCCAGGAGCCAGAGCCCTCAGCAAGCCCTCTGGGCCCCGCCCAGCCCACCTTCCCCTGCAGCCCCTCCCCTTGCCCCACCTCGCAGCAGCCCCGTCCACAGCTCCAAAAAAACCCCAGAAATGTGTAAGATAGAAAATGAAAGTCATTCTTTGTTCTACTCCACCCCCAGAGATAAGTACTGTTAACAATTTATATTTTCATAGTTGCCTTCAAAACACAGCTACAATATGTTTTCAGTTAAAAATACATTTAAAATATTTTTGTATTATAAATTAATTATAAATTAAATTCTGTAATTATAGTTTTTCCGAAAAGATTTTTGTTTGGACTGGAAACATTTCTAACATTTTTTCCCCTCTTATTATAAATATTTTGTATTTTTAAACAATGTATAAAATTATAAGGAGGAAAATAAGATCAACCATGTTATCACCTAGAAAGAACTGTTACCTGTTTCCTGAGTATGAGATTGCCCATCTAATAATTTCCGTTGTAAGTGTCTGCATGATATTCCATTTGGCTGTATTGCTCACTTGCCTTTCCTCTTAACTGTCAGCCATCCGGAGGGTCATGGCTGCCTCATGGAGTCGTGAAGAATTATACGAGAGACTATGTTAGGGAAGCCAGTCCTGGACCTGACTCAGAGGCGAGCTCCATTGCTTTGCTGCCTACTCCCTCTTCAGCCACTCCAGGTGGTGGCATTCCTGTCCCCCAGAAACCTCAGCCCTTGTCTTGTTCCTATCTGGGGGCCACAGCAGCCCACCCCAAAGCCTGTGCCTTCCAAAGGTGCCAACCTCTTTTGAACCCAGACTAGGATAGACTCTTGTTCCCCATAAAATGATGTGCTAAGGTGACAACTCTTCATCGGGGCCTGGGGGTGGGGTCCCTGACATTTATGAGGGGGCCGTGTCACACTGGGTGTCAGCAGATGCAAACAGCTCAAGTCTGGAGCAGTAGAATGTGGACACCAACTCAGAGATGAGCTTGTGCAATTGACTTTCTTTACCCTTCAAGGCTCTGCTCACACTCTCCCTCCTCCAGAGACATTTTCAGAACTCCTGCAACCCTCACAGCTGTCCAGCTCATTTTCACATTTAATCCATCACTTACGTAATTAATTTTTTCACCAAATACCCAGAGAGAATCTGCTCTGTGGCCAGTATGAGGAGGCAGTGGAGAAACAACATTGAACAGCAAAGGCCCAGGTCCTGCCCTCTAACAGCTTAGAGTGCGACAGAAGAGGGACATTGAACAAACACTGTGCTTGCAAGCATGACGGTTACTGCACTTCTGTCCAGAGCTGGGCTGATTTTCCACTCCTGGAGGGCTGGGAGTGTGTCTTGCATTCCTTTTGGGCCCCGTGGGATCTAATGTGATTGTTCAGAGAAGTTGCTCAATAAACAGCATTTAAACAATCAACAATGAGAAACAAATTATGAAAATATTTGCTTCTTTTTATTGAGGTATAATTGACATATAACATTATATTAGTTTCAGGTGTACAATGCAATGATTTATTTATATATATTGCAAAATGATCACCACAGTAAGTCTAGTTAATATTCATCACCACAGTTGCAAAACTTTTTTCTTATGAGAACTTTTAAGATTTACTTTCTTAGCAACTTTCAAATATGCGATACAGAACTATTTACTACAGTCACCATGCTATAGTTATTTCTTCTTGCTTGCTTTCTCTTTCAATATTATTAGAGGCACCAGGAGGGAGAGAGCACAGATTCTGAGCTTTCAAGGCAGCCAGGTTCAAATCCTGATCTTGCCAGTTACTAGCTGGATGCTTGTGGGCAATTTGCTCTCTAAGCCTCCGGTGCGCCTCTGTAAAATGAAGGCAACAGTACTTCTTCCAAGGAGTTACTGTGAGGAGTAAATGAAGCAATTTATGTAAATATGGCATAGGCTGTAACACATATAAACCCTTCAGTGTTAGTTCCCTTCCCCTAGCAAACTGAACTTTGAATGAGACGCCAAAGATGTTTTCCTAATACAGGGCTTCCATTCATTTGGGACATTTAAGTAAAAAAGGGGACAATGAAATTTTAGGTCTAGAAGGGGTCTTAGTCTAATCCCCTTATTTTCTTGGTGTGGAAATGAGGCCCAGAGAACCTGGGTGACTTCCCTCACGCAGTGATTTTAGTAGGGTTTCATAGGATTTTAGTAGGAGGGCATGAACTAGGACCCAGGTCCTGATTCCAGGCTCCAGTACATTTGGAGCAGCCTCTCCTAGAATCTCACTGCCAGCCTCTCACTCTCAGGAAAGGGAGTGCCTTCGTGTGGTCATTCTCCCGAGAGGACAAGGATTCCTGTGAAATCAGCAGAGAGACTCCCAGGCGGTCACAGTTTCCTGGAGGTTGGGCAGGGAGGCGAGCAGGTCATCTGTCACATACCATTCCAGGCCTGGCCAGGAGGAAGTGATTTCCAGATGATCTGGGGGCTCGGTGTCCCTAGAAGGTAGGGCAGGCCTCCTTCCTGCTGGGGGGATGAAAATGGGGTGGGCAGCCAGCCCAGGACTGGTCTGGCTTAGAAAGAAGTCACTTAATCACTCAAGCCCCAGACACTCCAGACTCCTGGAATATGGAGTTCTGCCTCCGATCCTCAACTTCTCTTCGTGAGAGTAATAGTGACAACAATATTACTCGGTGCCAGGCACAGTCAAGGGCTCTCCACGCGTTATCTTTGCCGGAATGCTTGCAGCCTGCTTTTGAGAAGCAACAGAAAGTGGGAGTCAAGGACTTGGTTTTTGCTTAAAGCTATCTGGCTCCAGTCTAGTCCTCTCACTTATATTCTAGGCAGCTTTGGTTGAGCTGTTTAAATCTCTTTCAGTATCCGCTTCCTTGTCTGTAAAATAAGGAGAAGGGTAGCTCCTACCTCACAGGTTGTTCTATGGACTAAATGAGTTACTACATCTAAGCCCTTTCTATAGCACTGGGCATACAGGCTCCATGTGCATTAGTTGTTACAATCTTACAGTCGCCCTCTCTGGGGCCTTCCCTTAATGGTCTTATCTTAGTCATTTGCTATAACACTATTCTGTTTTATTATTTTTATCATGATCTGGGATTATCTTCTTTTTCTTTTATATTTGTTTGTGAGGTCCGTAGGAGTTGGGCCTGGGCATAGGACATAGCAGACACTCAGCATGTATTTGTTGAATTGAATGATATCACTGTAGCTTCCCAAATTCTATGAAGCAGAGATGTGTGTTATCCCCGCGTTATGGAGGAGCAACGGAGGCACCAAGAATTTCCTTTGCTTGCTCCAGGTCCCCCAACTGGGACGCAAAACCATATTTGACTCAAAAGCCCTTACTCTTAACTACTATGCTAGATGGGCTCTTCTCGCTCAAAAAGTCTTAGCAAATGGGTAGGAATGTTGCCACTTCTTTTCAACTTTCTCCCCTCTCAATCAGGGCAGAAGCTGGGTCTGAAAAATTAGGAAAAAAGACAAAGAGCAGGCCTTCATTCCTCTCCTTCCAAGCTCAGCTTCTGCACTCCCGAACCTCTTCCACTCCCTTCCCGCCTGCCTCCAAAGCCCTTCCATCCAATCTCATCCTCATGCTCATTCTCCCGACCCCATTGCATTCTAGCCCTACCTGATTCCCTCTCCATCTCTGTTCCATTCTCAGCATCATCACTATCCTTGTGAGGCAGGAGCGGGGCTGGGCTTTGTCCCAAGGCCTGTGACCCACACCTGTGATCTAAGGTAGAGGTTTGCTTTCTTTTACCCTGTCAATATAAGGGTTTCCACAAATTCCCTCTGAGTCATCCTTCCCCAGTCCTCTTTCTCTAAGACATTTTTGCGGCCTCCCTTGTTTACATATTTTCCAAGTCTAACCTCTCCCCCACATCCGCTTGTATGGTTGGTGACCTCCTTTTCTCATCGCAAAGGCACATTGCCTGATGGCTGTCTGATCCTGCCTTCCAATCCGGTTTCCAAGAAGAGCTGGTCACAAAGTGCCAAGGAGGGTGGGAGCAGTTGAAGATCCTGATGAATCCCCAGGCTGCAGACACCTCTACCCTCTACATGTTCTTGACTTTTAGCTGGGCTTCCCGGGAATTTGGGCAAAGTTATGCAAAGCATCCAGACCACAGGGATTTATTCCTAGGGCTGACATGCAGAACCGGGCTGGGCTGTGGGGTCAGGACTGAGGTCAGGCAGGCCAAGGGCCAGCTGGGGCTACTCAGGACCATGGTAACAGGGTCCTCTGTCCAGGAGATATGCACGTGGCGTTGTCCGGTGTCTGGTCACGAGGGATCGTGGAGTCTTCAGGAGACTCACGTGACCCTAGCGTGGCAGGGGGGTGGGGCTACGTAGAGAGACATTATGGATAATCATGACAGCCATGTTAACGACCTTCCCTGGTCTAGCAAGGAGAGGTGAATTAGGGTGGGACAGATAAATATTTTGATCGGTCGCTAGAAAGGAATGAGGAGGGCATCAGTGGGCCAAATTTGGGAATAAAGCTAAAGCCAAAATTGAAGGGGCTGTAGTTTACGATCAGTAACTGGTTGTGTACCTGGTGAGGGGCAGGGGGCCTGGAGGCCCGCAGTCAGGATGCAGATAATAAATAGGTGGGTTAGTAATCATCACATGCTGCAATTATATAATATATTCTCATGCTACTGCAGTACAAGCACTGACGTTGGCTTTTCCTTTTTTTTGCATGCAAGTACCTGACTTAAGCTTTGATTGATGAGGCGACAAAAATGGGCAAAGAACCTGAATAGACCTGTATATCCAGAAAAGATATACAGAGAGCCGACAGATAGATAAAAAGATGCTCGACATCACTAGTCATTAGGGAAATGCAAATTAATGCCACAGTGGGATATCACCTCCCTCTCATTAGAAAGGCCACCCCCAAAAGATGAGAGAGAACAAACGCTGGCGAGGATGTGGAGAAAGGAAACCCTCGTGTGCCACTGGTAGGAATACAAATTGGTACAGCCACTATGGAAAACAGTAAGGTCACAGAAAGATCTTAAAAAAATTAAAAATAGAACTACCATATGATCCAGAAACTCCTCTTCTGGGAATATACCCAAAGGAAATTAAAACACTAACTTGAAAAGTTATCTGCCTCTCCTTGTTCACTGAGGCATTATTTACAATAGCCAAGACATGGAAATAACCTGTGTCCATCAGTGGATGAATGGATAAAGAGTTTTGTTATATGTATATGTGTGTGTATATATATATATATATATATACATATATATATAAAACAAAAATATATAGAGAGAATGGAGTATTATTCAGCCATAAAAATAAGGAAATGCTACCATATGTGACAACACAGGTGGACCTTGAAGGCATTATGTGAAA
Source organism: Phataginus tricuspis (assembly GCA_029783875.1). Taxonomy (NCBI): domain Eukaryota; kingdom Metazoa; phylum Chordata; class Mammalia; order Pholidota; family Manidae; genus Phataginus; species Phataginus tricuspis. The sequence continues at coordinate 12,570,315 of JAQQAC010003584.1, read as the reverse complement.
TGAAATAGATCTGAGAGAGAAAGAAAAATAGTTTTTGAAATCATTATATATGATTTCATATATATCTGGAAACCAAACTCATAGAAAAAGAGATCAAATTTGTGGTTATCAGAGGTAGAGAGGGAGGGAAGGGGAGGTGGAGGAAGGCGGTCAGAAGGTCCAAGCTTCCAGTTATAAGATAAAAAAGTACGAGGGATGTGATGGACAACGACTGTAGCTCATATTGCTGTATGATACATAGCAAAGATATTAAGACAGTAAATCCTAAGGGTTCTCATTGCATGGAGAGAATTTTTTCTCCTTTCTCTTTTCTTTTTGTTGAATGTATCTGAGATGATGGATGTAAGCTGAACCTACCGTGGTTATCATTTCACAATATATGTAAACCAAACCATCATGCTGAATGCTTTAAGGTTATACAGTGAGGTATGTCAATTACTCCTCAATAAAACTGGAGGAAAAAAAAAGAGGCATCACTTCGAAGATGGCTGGCTATCTTGAGTAAACACATTGGCAGCCTCAGGATTAGGAGAAGAGCCAGGCCCCACATGCCCTTCCCCTGCCCCCCAAGCTCCTTTGTTATAGAGGTCTTGGTTGATTTTGATAACTATTTGGGTCACTTGTTTTTTCTCTTTCTGCGCTTTAAATTCCCACTCTTATGTTTTAAATTCACCAATGAAGAGTGAGCTCACAAAACCCTGGGCCCCACACTTGACCTCAACAAAAGCAGAACCCTAGGCCCTGATCCTCGCCGCCCCCACTTCTCTCTGCCTGTGACCTTGCCGTGTGGGCCCAGGTGTGCCATGTAATTTCCAAGACTTGTAAATAACAAACCTTGTCTCTTTTAAAGTTTCCTGATAGTTACTGCTGAGGACACCTTGCAGTCAGAGTAAGAACCACGGGGCGGGGCCAGCCACAACACTGGTCATCCATAGGCTGAGACCAGCACACAGCACATACATCTCCTCATTCCCTGTATAGTTTTCTGGGCCAGTATCACTGTCCTGCTTTTTCCACATAGACATTTTAGTACATGAGGAAAAAGGCTCAGAGCAATTAAAATATTTTCCTCCACAGCTACTTCGGGGTAAAGTTGCCACTAGAATCCAGGTTTCTGATCCAGCACCCTTCCCGGTCTTTCAGAGATTCCTTTAGTACAGAGTATTGAGAGTCGAAGCATTTGACCTGTCAGAAGGGGGTAGGACCCCCGAGGAGAGGGCCTGGGGCAGGGATGTGGAGAGGGCCTGAAATTCTCCCTGCCGCAAGTCCTGTCTGGAGAACTGCACGACCTAGCAATTCCACTCCTAGATATATACCCAAGAGGAATGAATATGTTGCATCCACCAAAAGACAGGTACAAAAATGTTTATAGCAGCTTTATTCAAATTATCAGAAACTGGAAACAACCCAAATGTCCATCCACAGAAGATGGATAAACAAACTGGTACTTCTGTACCATGGAATACAACTCAGCAAGAAAAAGGAATTAGCTGCTGACCCACACAACAACTCGGATGGGTCACAAAGACATCGTATTGGGTGAAAAAAGCCAGTCTTAAAAGAGTACATTCGGTATGACCAAAGCTTATCTGGAGTGATAGGAATCACATCAGTGGTCGCTTCCCCGCCTTGGGGGAGACTGGCAGGAAGGGGTACAGGGAAGTTTCTGGGGTGAGGGAAACATTTTATATCTTGCCTTGGGTAGTAATAAGACATGTACATGGTAACTTCAAGATTTATTCATTTCACCATATGTGAATTATAACTAAATTAAAAAAAATTTTAAGTTCAGCTTTTTAGGAAAGAGCCAGTTGAAGAAGGAAAAAGAAGTGTCTTAAAAAGCAGTGTGGAGGGGATGTCCCAGGCTGGCTCCGGCAGAAGGTGACCAGCTGTCCCGATGTGCCTAGGACTGGGGGGTTTCCTAGGACAAGAGACTTCCCAGGCTAAAATGGAGAGCGTGCTGGGCCAGCCATGACAGCTGGCCACCCAGCTCCTGTGGAAGCGAGGCCCTGAGAAGGGAGCTTTCGAGTTGGCAGGCACGCTGCTCCCCGCTGGTCCCAGAGCCCAGGGGCAGCTCTAGGGGCCACCAAGAGGCCAGGGCAGCGGCACTGCCGGCTGGGACTCAGAACATGGGGGGTGGGGAGGCATCTCTGTTCTTTGGTTCCTCCTCCTCAGGGGTCCTGACCCTCTAGGAGCAGGAAGGGGCCTAGGAGACTGAATGAGGCAGTGGGGCTGTCCAAGCTCTCAGCATCACAGCCTCTGAGCTGCGCTCAGGGGAGACTGTCGCTCAGCCCGCTTTTCACATCAGGTATCCCCACCCTATCCTCCCTCAAAAGCCCAGGCCAAGAACATAGCAAAGCAATACATCAATTCTGTGGAAGGAGATGAGGGGGCCTATCAAGCAGTATTGTATCTCCACAGTTGACTCAAGGCAAAGGCTGTCCCTCCCCGGCTTTGCTTGCCACGACCCGGTGTGGCTTGAGCTGGAGGGCTCTTCTGCACCTTCACGGAGTCGAGGACAGATGGGCCAATGAGCGAGAAGCTCTTCCCAGCTTCCCAGCTGAGGGCTGAAGTAGATTCTGACAGAGAAGCTGCTGCAGGGCTGGTCTACGGGGGGGACGCAGGAACCAGGGAGGGTGGGCTCAGAAGTTCTCATAGTGGTGCACGAAGTGGGCCCGGTCCTGCCTGTTGACTTGCTGACACGCCTTCTCCACATTCTCGGTCATGCCTGGAGGGCCACAGCTGAACACCCCGACCTTCCTCACCTGTCAAGCAGGGGTGGGGGGCAGGGGCTGCAGAGAGGAGAGGCCTGCAGGCTGGAGGGGCTCACTCCCCTGGAGGAAGCCGCTTCTCCAGCTTGCCTGGCATGACCAGGGGGATCAGTCCCAGCCTCTTTGGAGAAGACTTGGGCTGGGGGTGGCGGGGACAAGGTTTGAAGCTTTGGGGCTCCCTGGGCTGGGAGGATGTGGTTCTCCGCTCAGGATAGAACTGCAGGGTGCTTGAGAGCCAGAATGTCCTGGCAGGGGAAGGCCAGAGTCCGGGACGGGTGGGGGCTGACCTGTGGGTGGACCTCCTGCAGGGAGTCGAAGAAGGGCTCAAAGGGGGGGCGGCCAAAGTGGGTGGTGGAGCGCAGGCCCGTGAACAGACTCCGGTTCAGCACCTTCTGGAAGTGCCGCTCACAGATGTACTGGAGGGGGCGGTGGGAGAGCCGGGGAGGAAGGTCACGGCCAGGCAGAGCCAGCGGTGGCCCGCCCACCCTGCCTGGCCAGCCCTGCAGTACCAGCATGGTGGTCCTGAGGTCGAACTTCTCAGCCAGCTGAGTGATGTAGATGTGCACGGTCACGAGGTCCTGGTGGTCATTCTCCTCCACCTCCCGGATGATATCGGCCAGCCACTCGAACTGCCGCTGGGTCCGTGTCACCCAGATGAAGTAGATCTGGGGACACACGGCTGGAGCTAGGACCCCTCTCAGCTCAAGGTTCCTCCACCCCAGATGGCTTCACCTAGAGGCCGGGAAGCCCAAGGCCACACCCGGGGACCATACCTCCGGCAGCCCCGTAAGTCTGATCCAAGGGTTGTACCAACAGATCCTGCAGAGGCCCTTCTGACTCCATCTCTTACCCTCCCTCAAATGCTGGGCATCTGGATAACAGGCTAGGTATGGTCCCAGCAGCCTCAGGGCCCAGGAGCCAAAGGCTTTTTCTCATGCTACTCTGCTGCGAGCAAGGACACACTCAGGCCTCCTGTCGCCATTCCTTCAAAGAATGGGAGAGAGACACTCACCTTTCTACAGAGCATTTGGCTGCCCAAGGATGACTTGAAGACCAGGTCTTTGAGGATGGAGGCAAAGGGGGTGACCCCAATGCCCCCTCCCACCAGCACGGACACCTCAAACTTATGCCACTCCTGGTGGCCCTCTCCAAACGGTCCATCAAGGTACAGCTGCCAAAAGAACAGGGAGACGAGATGGACCTGGGCCTGGCCCTGCCCCTTCTCTGAGGCTTGAAAAGGGGGAGAAGAAGGCTATGGGACCATCCTAGCCTCTTCTGAGGCACCCCAGTGCTCGCAGCCTGGCCTCGGGTGGCCGGAGCTTCTAGTCTCAGGGTGGGGAGGGTGGTTCTCTGTGACAGGCACCTTCGGGTATCTGACGCAGCTGTCACCCATCGGGGGTGAGTAGGTCTCTCGGAGGCGAGTGGTCCAGGGCCCTGCTGCCCGGATGTGCAGGCTGAGCGTGTCCTCGTGGGGTGCAGAAGTCAGCGTGAAGGGGTGGTACTCAGTGGTCCCCAGAGCCAGGCAGGCGATCCGCACCCACTGTCCTGACTTGTACTCAAAGCCTTGGGGCCGCTGGAACCGCAGGTGGGTCACTCCTGTGGAAGGAAGGTGGGCAGGAGGCTGCTGTCCTGACCCCAGCACCAGTGTGGCCTCCAGAGAACCCCCCCGCCTGCAGCCTCAGCTCTGCTTCTGGGTGATGACAGAGGAGGCCGCCCCCATCAGAAGGCATCACAGCTCTAGGGCCACGACCACCCTGAGGAGGGGCTGGGCAGGGCTGAGGCCGGCAGGCAGCAGGGCAAGGGGCAGCCTGGCCAGAGCTCCTCTCTGTGTTGTGGGAGAGGCCCAGGTCCCCTGGCAAAGAGCAGCTTTCCAGCTCCCTTGTCCCTGCCGCGCCAAGGCCCCTGCCAGCTCCACTGGGCCAGGCCAGGGGGTGATGAGGTCCGGTCCCTGCCCCCGCCCTGTCAGCTTCCCCAGGACCACCAGGCTGGTCCCCGGCAGCCCCCGGGCCGGCACCTGATGGCAGCAGCTCGGCCTTCACCACGCTGATCTCCACCTTCTTCCGGCTCAGGCTCACTAGCTTGTCCCCCACATAGATCAGTGCCGGCACCAGGAAGAAGATGTGGAAACGGGGCAGCTGGACCAGGGCGAAGCTGCCGTGGACGATGAGCTGGATGGAGCCATGAGGACAGCTCAGACCCAGCTGGGCCCCCTTCCTGAGCCTCCCTTGTGCAGACACTTTCTGCCGGGGCCCTGGGCATGGTTGGGTGGATGGGGCTGGCGGAGGCCTTCAGGGACTGGGGTCTCAGATCTGAGATCTTGGGTCCCATTCAGTCTGCTCCCTCCCTCCACCATGAGTGCCATCCCTGCCCCAAGGCCTGGCCCTGCCCAGACAAGGCCCTCACCAGCACATAGAGCAGGATGTAGAGGTGGTGGGTCAGCCAGAAGCCCCGGAAGCTGCGGCGTCGGAAGTGGTGGGAGGCGAAGACGTACATGATGGCCAGGACCACAAGGAGGAGCACCCCTGTCATACCTGGGGCAGGGGAGATGGGGTCAGGGACGGGTCTCAGACCCTCAGCCCGGGCTGAGGCTGCAACAGAGCCTTCCCCCCATTCTGCCCTCCTTCCCCATCTCCCTGGCCTCCAGAACAGCGTGCCTGAAGGGGCTGCAGCGGGGGCTTATCCTGGAGGCCAGAAAAGGGAACTATGACCACCACAGACAAGCATGCATTGATGGGAAGATGAAGACAAAAGCAGAAGCTCTCAGACAGAACCCCCAGGCCCCACATGCAACCCACACTCTACCTGGGACTGTCTGGAAGAACCACCAGTAGAACTTTTGGGGAAGTTTGGACCTGTGGGGCAAAGACACAGGGAGCCTGTGGCTGGGGCAGGGGCTCCACCACCATCGCAGTGTGACTCTGCTCCTGCCAGCCCTGCCTGCTGAGGGTACTGGGCCTCCACCCATAGGGCCATGGATCCTTCCAAGGAACGTGGCACCCAGTCCCCTGCACTTCTACCCTCTGCTCTCGGGGAAAGTCTTTCTCCTGTGTTATCTTGTAGCTGCTCTTTGCTTCTTTGGGTGCTTAGTTTGTATTCTCTGAGCTCTGTGAGGCAGGGGCACGTGTTTGCTCACTGTTCTATCCCTGTGCTCAAACAATGCCAGGCACACTGTAAATGCCCTGTGAGTATTAGCTGGATGAATGCATGGGTCTTGGCCTCTCTCCTCTCTGCATCTGGGTGGGTGCAAAAGACATGCTCTGTAACATCTGTCCCGTGTGTGGATATAGGCTGAGGTGGCAAGCTGCTTGTCAGATTCACGTGGGGAAGAGTCTCCAGCTTCATCTCCCAAACACCTTTCTGGGCCAGTCACGGCCAGTTTTCTTCCTGAGGGCAAGGAAGTCACCTCTCAGCTTCCCCCAAGGGGGCTATCTTCTTGCTTTCACTCAGTGAGAGAGGGGAGTGTCTGGGACATCTATTCCTTTTCTATTATACCCTGAGGCCGGCCCCAGGTGTCCCAAGGGGGTGCTCCCCAGAACTGACCCATCATTCACAAAGACGTCGGGGAAGAAGCAGGCCAGCAGGCTGAGGGGGCTGACCGAGAACATGTAGACATTGACCACGTGGCCAGCACTGTGCAAAACTGAAAGAGACGGACTCTGAGACCCCACCCGGGGCACGTGCCTCTGATCCTGGAGGGAGGCGGCGGCCCCGGGAGGAGAGATGGGAGTATAAGCAGCTCCTCGCTGTCTCCCCCACAGCCAGACCCGGGGGCTGCAGCCACGGGGAGGGCGCCTGGGAGGCACGTACTAGCCAGGACCACGGCAGCCATGGCGATCCAGCGATGGAAGTCCACCGCGGCGTCGAAGGGCACGTAGCGGTGGAGGAAGGTCTCTCGCAGGAAGGTGATGAGGTTGCGGCACATGGTGAGCAGGATGTAGGAGAACATGAAGGAGACGCTGGCGGCCGTGCCCCGAGACAGAATGATGCCCACCTGGGTGGTCTCTGAAATGCCGGACGGTGGCAAGACAAAGGCATAGTCTGGGGACAGAGTGGGGGTGGATCAGCACAGCACCGGGGCCGGGGGCCGGGACCCAGGCCAGAGCCCTGGGCCACCCGTGCAGACGCCGAGGGGCAGGAAGCGCAGGGGGCGGGCCCTCCACGCGGCCCCTGCTGTCGCCCTCCCGGGGCTCTTACAGTAGGCGCGCTCCGCAAACAGGCCGACACAGACGGCTGAGAAGATGGAGATGCACATGACGTGCCGCATGTAGTTCTCCATGAAGCGCTTGTACTGCTGCAGCTTCTGGGCCAGGAGGCCCCGCTGCATCCTCTCGTGCAGGGCCTCTGTGTACAGCCGAGGAGGGGCCGCCACTGCCCTACAGCAATGGGAGGCCGGCGGCGTGAGGCTGGAGCGCCCCACCCCCCATGAAGGACCCTGGTGACCTGGCAGGTGTCAGGATGCGCCAGAACTGATAAGGGAAAAGCACTTTGGGGGTGGACTCCAACCCCCAAACCTTTACCTCTCATCTTTATTTGCCCCACCTGCCCACACTTCTGTCTCCCCACTACTCCACCTCTACTTCCTCCTACCTGTTCTGTCCTTCCCTCGCCCTGACTGCTGCACAGGCCCCACGGCTGTGCCCGAAGCAGGAAGGAGCCAGGAGACCCCCCCCACCATCCTGGTGTTACATCTGAGCGCCAGGTCTGAAGACTGGGATGCAGAGGTTGGAAGAGGTCAAAAAGTCATTATACTCTATGGGTCACCAGTCAGGTCAAAGACACATGAAATAAGATTCAGGATAGTCCCTTGCGTGTCAAGGAGGAGTGGGCAGAGCCCTGAGACCTTTCCCCACGTCTCCTTGGGCCCAGGGGTCTGAGAATCAACTCACTTTTTGCCAAACCTCTTCTTCAGCCCAGGGCCTCCCATCTCTGGGGTTTCTGAGGCAGGAAGCCCCACTCCTTGGGGACAGGTGCTGAGAAATGGAAAACGGGGCTCATTCTTCCCTTGTCTTTAAACTCAGGGGAGAAACCACCAGGTCAGAGGCTAGGGGAGGGGGTGGGTCCTGGGACCCTTCCCCGCCCACAGAACCTGTCCAGAAAACTGGTCAGAGAGAAGCCAGGCAGGATGCAAGGCGGAATGAATGAATACAATCTGATCATCTGTTTTGTAGAATGATTCAGTCCTGGAGGAACAGGAAGAGAGCCAGGCTTCTAAGCAGCATGGGGTGTGGGAGGCAGCTGGAATTTGGATCAGGGTAGATCACATGCTAAGGGCTACTGTCCAAGGTCAAAGGTCTTGCCCCAGGTACGGATTCAGCCAGCCCTGCTTCCTTCATTTCTCTGCAGGGAATCCCCCAATACCCCGTCCCTGCTCACCTTTCCCCGGGAGTCCGAGTGACGAATGAAACTCGACCGCTGATGTTTGGTTTAAAGATGTCTCCAACACCTGGAGAGAAGGTCAAGAGGCTGGACAGGCTTCCCCGCAGGGTGGTAGGGTGGGAAACTGTTCCCCCCCCCTTCTGGGAAGGCTGCCACAACCCACGCCAGCGTCTTGATCGTGTCCTCATCTCTTGCCCCACCCTTGTTCCCTCACTGCCCGTACTGAGCACCCACTGCACGTAGGGCAGCCGCTGCTAGACAAGGTGTGCACTGTGTGTCCCTCCAGGTGGATGCAGTGCTGCTGCAGGTCCTTTGTGAAAAGAAAATAGTGCCTCTTCTCTAACCAGACATACCCCAGACCGATGTACACAGCTTGGTGAGCAGTGTGGGAGCTGGATTTCAGCTGCCCCTTGGCCCTTCAGTGGGCATCTTTGTGCAGTGCACGTATTGCACAGCTGCGTGTGACACCCTTGATTCCACATGCCTACTTTGTGCTAGGCACCACAGACTAAGAGGGAAGGAAGACCTGGGACCTGTCCACCAGGAACTCTCCTTTTGAAGACACATCCCTCCTGGCTCCAACTGTGCCTCATACACTCACTCGCCTCTGCCCCCACCTTTGACACAGAGGTGCGTGAAGCGGAGCTCGCTGTCATGGTCCCGCAGCATGAAGTGGAAGTCCTCCCACGTCAGCTCCTCCTTGTCCTGGAAGCCCGACTCCCGGAACATGGACTCGACCACCTCGGCCAGCTGGGCCTTGGACAGGCAGTTGTTGGAGATCTCGATGAAGGACCTGGAAGAGGACCAGAGACAGGGCAGCCTGTCACCCAGGGAAGTCAGGTTCAGTCAGGTGCAGGGTGGGATGGGCCGCAGATTCTATGTGGTTACCAGTGACCCGGGAAATGGCACAGAGAAGGCGCTCATCCAGCTTGCAGCTCATGCTAAACTGGGTGGGGTGGCCTCGGGCTTGAAAGGCTGAACAAAATTGAAAGTAACCTTGCCCAATTAGAGAGAGCGACCCTCAAAGAGAAGGGTACTGACACCTGGGGTGAAGGTTGGCTCGGTGTAGGGAAGGGTCCAGGCGTGCCACGACCCTCAGGTGGCAGGCTCCCTGCCCATGCTCTCGTGCTGAGACCCCCCATCACTGCCGGGCTCCCCCTTTCCCAGTCCAGTGGGGGCTCAGAAAGGCTGGGGCAGGGGAGGGAAGGAAACTGTAGCTGCTATGGCTGCTGCTTCCTTGTGTCAACACCCCAGCGCCAGGACAGGAAGGACCCCATCTGACAGCACCTACAGTGACAGCTGCAGTGGCCATACGCTTCTCTTAGGCTGTGCTTTGGGACAAAAACAAATGAACCATGCAAGGTTGTGTGAGTCTGGCAGAAAAAGGCCTCTGTGCACACGGCAGGGCAACAGCTGCCATCACATTAATAAAAACTATCATCCCAGTGAGACTGAGCAAAATCCACACTGAGTACATGGCGAGCAGCTGGGACCTCAGCCCTTGGGAACAGGGACCCTCTCTTGGATTCCCTTGCACCCGCCCCGGCTGGCCTGCCATGGCACACCCAGAGGGCTATGGATGCAGTTAGCATCTTTCTAGCCCTTCTAGAGGCCCATGTCCAGTTGCAGTTTCTGGACTGTAGGAGGGATGTGGCAGTTAAAAGGAGTGCTAAAAGCATCGGGAGGGCTAAAGAGGTAGAAAAGTGAAAAGATTCTGGGCTGTTTTATGCATTCTATTTATTCATTTCCTCCTTTATTTCATCTGATTCAGTTGACTATGTATTGAATGCTTGCTATGTGCCAGTCCCAGGGCAGAGAAGGTGGCTTCAGCAGAGAGAGGTGAACCCTGTCCTTACAGAGCTGAAGGAGGCTCTGTTACTGGAGTAGTGTCTTCAGGAATAAGAAGCTTATGAGCTTCAAACTGGTCTTTATCAGCACACCACAACCTGAAAGGCTTAAGAAGCAGGAAGAGAAAAGGGTTAGGTGTAGAGGAACTTTCATGTTTCTCCTCCTGTCTGTCATGGTGATTAATATTGGAAGAGTGACCAAGGTCATCCATCCTCCATCCATTATTTCACTGTGTAAAGCACAGCGTTAGGCATGCTGGACAAGAACTTACAAAGGTCCAAAGGCATCCAAGAGGGGTTAGTGCACTTTTGTTATTGGTCATATTGGTGGTAGTGTTTTTTTGTTTTGCTTTTTTTAATTAGGGAGGGAGAATGTTTTGGCTGGTGTTGACAGTGCAGATATAGACTCTCCTGGAGGCAGGGTCCTGGCCAGATAAACTTTTGAAGCTGAATGCTGTGAGAGTCTCCATGCAGTATCTAGGTCCCCCTCCTCTCACCTGACTTATTTTCCTGCTTAACACACCAGGACGTCTCAGGACGGGAAGGGGACGGGAAGGGACGGGAAGGGGACGGGAAGGGGACGGGAAGGGGACGGGAAGGGGACGGGAAGGGGACGGGAAGGGCCCACCCCATACCGCATCATAGTGAAGAACTCATCCTTAGAGAGGAATCCATTTGCATCAAGATCATACATGGTGAACATCAGGCGGGACTTGTCCTCTGGGGAGCCTGGGAAGAGAAAGGGGGAGGCAGGTCACCTCTCTTCTGAAAGACTCCTGATTCCTGGGATGGTCCAGCATCCCCCCCACCTTTCATGAAGACCACCAGGATGTCCAGGAACTCCCGGAAGGACAGGTAGCCATTGCCGTCTTTGTCAGCCAGAGAGAACATGTACTCCACAAACATGTCCTGGGGCTTGAGGCCTAGAGACTCAGCAAACTCGGCCCTGCTCAGCTCACACATCAGGGCCTCCCGCACCTTCTGTGATGAGTCCAGGGGCAGGGTTCCTGCGTCCACCTGGTCGATGTCCAGCACCTGCACTTGGGCACCAACAGAGGAGGGAGAGAAGGAGGTGAGGCCTGGGCTGGAAGCAGTTCAATGACTCCTCACATCTCCCCAAAGTCCAACTCAGAAAGGGTAAGCCCTGGTGGCTGTTTCTGGCTCTTAGATATACTTCTGACTTGGGCCTCTGCTCTCCTGCAGAGGGGGTGACTCAAATCTCAAGCAGCTGCCTTATTTTCTCCCTGGACCCAAGAATCAGGAGCTTTATACAGTAGGAAGAGTGCTGGGTCTTTAGGGGATGAGGGGGTGGGAGCAGGAAGGGGCAAAGTTTGAGAATGCAAAACGAGAGAGCCTACCCTGGGGACAGAAGATGAAGTAGGCATGGGTGGACAGGTAGGAAGGGGCTAGGGTTATGTTCTCTCATCGATTCAGAAAGGGCTGCATGTGCCTGATTTTGTCTCTGCCCATTGTGCAAGATTTAAAAGTCATATAAATATAAGTACCATTTATTAAATGTCTGCATGTACCAAGAACTAGGGCTGAACACTATACATAGAACAGTGCTTCTCAGACTTTACAATGTATCAGAATCCCCTGGAGGGCTTGCGGCCCCCAACCCCTGAGTTCCGGAATCACTAGGTCTGGGGTGGGAGGTGCACTGAGAATCTGCCTTCTAATAAATGCCCAGGTGAGGCTGCTGCTGGTCCAGGGACCAAACTCTGAGAACGGCTGATGTGGACTATCTCACGAATCCTCACAACAGCCTAATGGGCTGGATCCTATCTTAATCACTGTTCTACAGAGAAGCCAACAGGTACAGAGCACAGATACGTGCCTTGCCTAAGATTGTGCAGCTAGTGAGTGGCAAGGCCAGGATTCCACCAAGGCCGTCGGTGTCCAGCCCACAGAGCGCAAGCTTATGCACCCCACACAGGGCCCGGTCCCCTCCAACCCCTGGGCTGGTCCCACCTCCCACAAGGCACAGCCATGGCACCTGAACAAAAAGGTGCCTGAAGAAGACCTCCAGGATGCGGCCCCGCTGCTGCTTCGTCACAGCCTTCCTGAACAGCTCCTTCACGTCCGCCTCAGCCACGCTGAGGCCCAGAGCCCAGCGCGCACAGAAGCCCTGTAGCTGCTGCACGAAGGCGTCCCGCTCCTCTTGGGAGTTAAACAGCAGCACCTGGGTGGGAGGAAGCCCGTGCTAAGGCTCAGAGCTCAAGCTTCTGGTTCAGCTTTTCCTCAAAGGGCCTTGAGTTGGGGAAGGAGATAAAAGCTGCCGCAGTTGTTCGTCCAGGGTGGAGCCAAGCTACTGGCCTCAGAGGGTCGGAGGGAAGGTCAGGTTGAGTCTGGGGACCTCTGAGAGGAATGCCTCTCCCCAGTCTCAGCCTTCGCAGGTGAGCTCTGTAGCTGAGGACGGTGTGACCTGAGAGGACTCACGACAAGGGCAGACGTGTGAGGTGTTCCTGGCGGGGGAGTCAGGATGGGCCGTACCAGGTCATACTCCTTGGGGATCTTGAGCAGCAGGGCGTGGCGTCCACGGTTGCTGGATAGGATGAGGTTGACCTGCTGTGCGGGCCACAGCTGGACAGTGCGGAGCACCGAGAGACGCCTGTCCAGGACCTGCAGACGCCTGTCTGGGAACAGCTGGATGGTGATGGGGTAACTCTTCTCTCTGGGGCCCAGCCACTCCATCGCTGGAGAAGGGATGATGGGGAAGAGTGGTGAAGCAGCGGTATGCAGGCCCCTGCCCTTGGGTCAGTTCCACGCCACCAGTCGGAGCAGGCACCCCAAAGCTTGGCTCTGTAGCCTGGTTCTTTCCGCCAGGGCCCTCCACCCGCCCCTCCTCCCTCCGTCCCCTCCCTCCCCTCAGCCCCATCTCACCTGGCACTGCGTCTTTGGCTGGTTCTTTCTTCAGACTCTCCGTGCCTTTCTGTTGCAGCTTCTTGCGCTCTCGGCCCCGGAAATAGGCCACCACCCCAGAGACAAGCAGACTGACTGAAGAGGGTCAGAGGAAGCCGGTGGGAGGGGGCCCCTTACCTGCAGCTTCACTGCCCCTCCCTTCCCAAGGCCCCCCGAGTCTGGTTCAACTCTACCAAGGAGCTGCCCTCCAGACCAGCCTGTCCTCCAGACCAGAGGGAGAGGGACAATCCTGGCAGGGAGCCCTGGGGATAGAGAGCGGCAAGGGGTGAAGGGCTCACCTAGAGGAAGGCAGCAGAGAGCTACGATGGTGATGCCAAAACCAGGACCACTGCCCGCGAAGTGGTCGGACTCAGTCAGGAGAACACAGGGAGGCAGGCCTTCGGCTGTGAGCTGCTGGGGCTGAGGGCAGGGGGCGCCTGGGGGAGAGCACAGAAGGCCTAGAAGCCTGAGGGACACATTCCTTGGCTGAGCACCCCTCCTCTCTCTCAGTAAAGACCCGGCCGCCCTCCTCCCTTCTAGGTCCACCTCCCTAGAGCTTGTTCCCCCAGGAAGGCCCCTTCCATAGCCTGTCTCTCAGCATGCATCCCAGCCTGACTCCAGGGTGCAACCTGCAAGCCAGTCCAGTCTGCTGGGGGAGGCAGCCGAATGCAGGCCTCCTAGCCCGACACAGAAGGGGCTGCCTGGTGCCTGGCTCCCTGGACAGCACCAAGCCATTCCCCCCAACCGTAGTCCTCCCTCTGGCTGCCACGGTGTGTGTGCTTCCACTCCACCCACCTTCATGCCAGAAAAAGACATTGGGCTGCAAGGCCCTGGGGTCCACATTGGTGACAGCCACCAGCACATCCCACAGAGTGGTGTTTCTGATTTCTGAAATTTCCTCCGTAGAGAACAGCCTAAGTTCAAGAAATTACTGGGATGGGAAGGGAATGCAGACCTCCAGCAACCTCAGGTTCAGGGACTCAGATGAGGAAAGAGACCCAGAGGGACAGTGGAGGGAGTGGAGCCAGCTGGAATCAAGGGCCCATAGGAGCTGTTTATAGGGGAGGGTCTGGGGCCCAGGCCAACGTGGAGTCCAAGGTGGGGGCCCAGCAGGCCTCACCCATTCCCGGTGTTCTCAAACCAGTAGCGGTCGCCATCCCGCAGCCGCACAAACTGGTCGAGGACAATGGTGCTGAAGAGGGGCCCAGGGTCCCCGTGGCTCTCCAGGAGGCCCCCGGGGAGCAGCTCCAGCCGGGACAGGTCCTGCTTGTACAGGGAAGCTGTGGCCTCCAGCACCTGGGGCACCGCAGGAGGTAAGGAGCATGGATGCATGCGTGTGTGTCTTGGGGGGAGCAGTCGCTGTCGCCCCAACCCTCCAACACTGGCCCCTATCAGCTGCCTGGCTGGCTGATCGGCCTGAGGGAATCTCCTATTTCTGGGCAGCCCCCCTCGGGTGGCAGCAAGTCTGTTGTGAGGACCAGTGTGTCCCTGCCCTTGGTGAAACCATGGTTAGCTGCCTGAGAAGCATATCTTGTGACCATTGCTACGGAGACTGCCTGGCCCAAATGATTAGCAGCTTCAGGGTCATTCAGCTTATGGGGAGGGACCTTGCAGAAATAGGACAACAGAACCCAACATAGGGGCCACCCTGTGGAATTGTACAGTGTACCGATGAAAATAGAGTCTGGAATCAGACGGCTGAATTTAAATCCTGCCTCTATGACTGAATGACTTATGCCATTGGTAAAATGGAGATAATGATAGTATCTATCCTCTGATGTTCTTGACACAGATTAAGTGAGTTACATATGCAAAGACTTGGAATAGTTATGCCAGAAGAAAAATTTAGCTGCTATTATTATCATTAAATATTCCTGACCTGGGGGTCCACGCTGGGGTTGATGTGACTCCAGTTCCTTGGGGTCTTGAGCCCCAAGGCCAGCAGGGCTTGGCTATAGCTAGGCAGCCCCATGTCTCGGCCACGCTGGATGCTGCTGGCCACATAGTCTGTGCGGGAGAACTTGCCGGGGCCAGGCCAATAATCTGAGGAGGAGAGACCAGGTCTTAGCCTCAGTCTTCCCAACCCTTCTTTATCCAGCAGCCTTGAATTGGGCGGTTGGCACTACCCACCCCCAGCACTTCTCAACATGTGATTTGTGCCCATATTGACCTTGCTTCGGTGTGGGGCCAGTATCACCAGATGTGATCATGGACAATTCTCCTGGCAAGACTCTTCCTCTAAGGCTCAAGACTGTGTGGTCACCGCAGCAAACGCCTCGTCCTTCCCCTCCCCAGCCTCAAGACAGGGCTGGGCGAAAACCCTCACAGACCTAAGCACCAAACAGATGGTGGTGCCACCTCTCTCCCCACATCCTCAGACATAGGTAATTTAGAATAAAAGCAACAATAAAATTAAGCCAAGAAAAGAAGTTCAAACGTATTTTCTTCTAGGGGCTATGTGCAGTGTGTGTGTCTGTGTTCCTGCATAGCAGGTACCCTGGGTCTGCCTACTGCTTAACCCGGAAGGGCCCCCGGACCTCCGGGCCCTCAACCCCTCTAGCTCCAGAGCTCACCCCTCAGATCTTCAACCACTATCCTGTCCTCCAGCTCTGAAATCTGGGAGGCCATTCCCAGCAGCAGATGATTCACCGCCTGGGCACTGTTCAAATTGGGGTTCTGGAAGTAAACAACACACTTAAGGCAGGCTCTTGAGTCTGGTCCCTCTTACCCTGGACCACTGCAGGCCACGGAGGAAGGGTTCTTGGCCAGTCCTAGACTCTCTTGAGCTGTTGTCCCCAGATAATTTCCTGATCATTCTACCTGTCACCTCCCACAACCCTGCAGCAGCAACACTCAAGAACCGAAGTTGTTGGTTTTCCCCGCCTGTGTGACAAGACTGGTCCCAGCCCACCTACCCCTGGCCCTGATGCCAGACTGACCTCCCGAATCCAGTAGCTGTTGCAGACTCTTAGAGCTGGGGAGCTGCCGGAACCCTTGTTCAGGACCACCTGGAAATGACAGCTGGCATTTCTGAAATGGGGAATCAAGGATGTGATAAGAAAATTCAAGGAGGTAGCTGAGATGGGGTTCTGTGGAATGAAAGACTCGGAGGGTCTTGGCTAGTATGGAGGAGAGGCCCCTGAACTTTCTTGAACATATCAGGGATTGAGTGACGTGTGTGGATTTGCTCACTGTCCACACAGGGTGGGAAGGGAGGGAGGGAAGAGGGTGACCCAGGTGCTGGGCAAATCCTATTCTCAGCAACTGAAGTTCAGCCATTAGGAGCAGCTTGTTAAGACTGAAGTTCTGTTTCAGGGTGCCTGGTTTTGCTTCTCTTCCCCCATGAAATTGTGAAGCTGTATAAGAGGCCCCCAAGGCCAGTATTCGCCACCTCTGCCAGTGTGCCGTGCCTCTCCTGCTGCCAGCACCCTCCTCACCTCATGTAGACACCGGGAGGCACCATGGTGGAGAAGAACTGCTCAGACGCCGCCAGGAACTCCGGAGAGATGCTGGGATCCAGGAAAGAGCGGTACCCTGTCCAACAGGGGTAAGAAGAGAAACAGGCTCCTTTTCTCACATCCTCCCACCACATGCACCCATCTGTTTCTCCTGCATGGATCCTGGCCATAACCCCATCAGCCCAGATGTCCCCAACTCTCTCACCTTTATATTCTGGGGGTGTTTTCTCCAGGAAGCTGGGCAGCCACTCATACAGGACAATGTTCTGAAGGTCAAGAGGGGAAAGGAAAGGCCAGCGCTGGAGCTGCGGGGTTGGGAAGAAGGCTTGGGAGGGAGATGAGGACCACGCAGGGACAGTCAGGGGAGACGCAACTCACACAGGAGACCTGTGCAGGCCCGTCCCCCACAAGCCACAAGGGGATTTGGGGGAGCACTAAATAATCATAAGCAAAATGTCTTGTAGAGCTCAGGGGCTTGTCCTGGAAGTTAGCTCCTGGGAAGGGGTGCCTTCCTGAGACGGGGCGTTTCTGGGTGGGGCATGTCCGAGGATGGAGGGACAGGACGTGGCAGGAGGAGCGTGCGACTGACCTGGTAGGTGGCGATGACCCTCTTGCGCGCGTGCTGGAACAGCTCCTCGTCCCCCCAGTGCGGGTGCTGGAGGGCCAGCCTCTGTGCGCACAGGTTGTGGTAGCGGAACCAGAGCAGGCCCAGCGCCTGCAGGAAAGGCTCGCGGTTCCCGCGCTCTGCCCCGAAGGCTGCATGCCACGCGGGCACGCAGAGAGGAGAAGAGCGGCGGTGTGACCAGGAGGCGCGCGTCCTCGCAGGCCCCCAGCCCGCCCCGGTGAGCCCTGGGCGCGCCCTGAGCGCGGCACGCCAACCCGCGGCCTCACCGTACAGCCCGTGGGGCCCGCGCTGGCCGGTGGCGGGGTTGGGCGCGGTCCACATGAGCAGAGGGTCCTGTGCATCCCGGGGGAAGGCGGGGTCGGGCCCCGATGCCAGCTGTCCCCCGGAGAAGCTCCGCAGCGCGTCGCTCCAGGAGTGCGAGGAGCCATAGATGGCGCTGCCGTCCAGCCAGCCCGTCACCTCGTTGGTCTGTGGGGCACCAGGCGCGTGAGCCGGGGGGAGGTTAGCTGAGGCGGGTAAGGGATGGCCAGGGCCAGGCGGGTGTCCGTGGGTCGGGGGTGGGAGCCTCTCCCCACCTCACCCTACCAGGCTCGGAACCCAGGACCCCGCCCGCCTCGCGTCCAGCCCGCCTGCCTGGTCTCACCAGGTCCCGGGGGTTGCTGGGGCTCTGTCCGGTCTTGGGGTCCCAGCGGCTCCTCTGGAAGGGCAGCACCACGTCCCCGCGCTGGTCGGGGTCGAACACAGGGTCTCCGGGCGGGATGGGGATGTTGAGGAACTCGGGTGGACAGCCGGGTCTCTCCACGCTCACCAGGTCCGAGAGCACGTGGTAGCCTGCGCGCACAGTGCAAAGGGGTGAGCTTCGCCACTCCCCAGCCAGGGAGTTTCTCAAAAGTTAAAAGAGAAATGCACGACACCGCTCTAGTTTTCTGACCTGCCAAGTGAGTAGTACCCTCCCCACCCACTTCACAGCGTTGTTGGAAGAATCAAAATAATGTAGCTAAAGTAAGGCCTCTTCCAAGCTAGTCTATCAGCCTCCCTCTATGGGGAAAGAGGTTTATAATCACAGGTGGGGAGAGAACATGGCAGGGGACTCAGTTCCTCAGAACTGTAATGCAGGACCAGAGGTACTCCTGGGTTTGGAGTAATGAGTCAGAGAAAGATTAGGGGAGCTAATATACCTGAATAGACACCCCCAAATCCCACGGAGATGAAGAAAAGCTGTAAATGCTGCTTGGTCGGGGGATGGGGTGTCTGGAAGCCGCGGGTCACTCCCCTGTGGACTTGCGCAGAGGTCTCAGGGCCCCTTTTCCCAGGCGCTGACCTAAGCGCCTGGTCAACCCAATGTTCTCCCACTTTGCTCTCACCAAAGAAGACCCCCAGCACCGTGCGGTTCCGGCGGGATGCCTGCCCGGCTCCGCCCCGCATGGCGGCATCGCTGAGTCGGCGCGGGTTGGGCAGCAGCGATTCTCCCAGAGCCTGATAAACGCCGTCGGCGTAATTTGCCGGTACGAGGCGCTGCAATCGGACGCCTGCGGGAAGCAGGGAGCCGGCTCCATCAGAGCGCTCGGCTCCCAACGGGCCCACAAGCCCCCGACCATCACTGGCGAGGGACCTGCTCTTCACCGTGTCCTGGCCGCGGGAGGCACAGCGGGTGGCTGCGCCGGCCGTCGGGCTCTTTCCGCTTCGCCGCGCCGGGTTTCCCGCTCCCCTGCTCTCCACTAGCCACTCCCCTCACCCCCACCCGGCCACTGGACGCACCGGCCGCGCCGCGCTCGTGGTGCCTCAGGTTGTTGAACCAGCCGTCATAGCGCTGCACTTCCCAGGACAGTGAGAATGCCTCTCTGCCGCCTGCGGGTCAGAGTGTGGTCCCCCTCAGCGCTGGCCTCCCCGAGACCTCTAGGGGACCCCAAGGCTTCGGCCAGTGCTTCTCCGGCTCGCCGAACGCCCCCAACCCGACCCAACTGGCGATATCTGGGCGGCGTGGAAGCAGCCTGGGAAGAGTCCCATCCCGCTAAGCAGCGCAGCGATCTGACCCTATCTTCCAGCCTCGGGGAGCCGCTTGCCTTCACTTCTCTCTTCCGCTATCCCAGGGGTTACTGGGTGACATCCCGAAGCTAGGGGTGTCTGATGCTTACCCGCTGGATCCAGACGTACAATCAGCAGAGCTCCCAGGAGTGCCAGTGCCTCTGGCTTTGCGCGGAGCATGCTCACCTCGCGGCCTGGTGGGTAGGAGGTGGCATGTGAGGGACACGAAGTTGGCGTCCCCCAAGCCAGCAGCTGGCACGAGAGGAGGAGGCGCCAGCTGTTCCCACTTCTGGAGCGAAGCTTTTAGAAACACCAAGGACCCGCACCCACACGCCGCTCTTTTAGGACACCTGATAGGCACTGACGCTGATCCCCACTCTCCACCCCGTCGAAGAACTAACGCTGACCACAAGAACCCACGGGGTACCGTCTTCTGGGACTTGTCGGTCCTAATCAGGACTTCACCTCCAGCCTCCCAGGGCTGCCGAATCCTTACTTCTAACCGTGAATCCGCACTCCCAGCCTCCCAGGAAATGTTTGTTTCTCCTGGGAGGGAGGAAAGAAAAAGTGGCTGGTGAGTTGGGAGCCCCGGACCTGAAGCCCCTCATACCGCGCAGTGAATGTCTGTGCCAGACACGAGCAATGGAAAAATCAGGCCCCAAGCCCCGGTCCAAACTCTGGTTTAGGGCCCCCCATCCGGGTCAGAAGTCTTCCTCCCTCTTGGAATCTTTTCCCTCTGCCCTGCTCCCTGTGCTCCAGCCCCATCCCCAGCCTCCCCGGCTGCACTCTCACCTGCCTCTCCGGCTCCTCTGAAGCCAGCTGCGCGGTAGTCCGCTCAGGCCAGACCTGCGACAGGTGTGAGCATCTGGCCCCGGGACGCGGACTATTGTTGTGGAGGCGGGGCTCCTCTCACTTACATAACAACCTCTGCCCCTCATTTGCAAGATCAGTTCTGACGCGGCTGCCAAACCCCGACGTCCGCTCCGCCTGCTGCCTGCGCTGCTATAAAAGGGGTCCGGATTCCGTGCGACTTCCAAACTCTGAGCGAACCCCCTCAGAGCCGCGAAAGTAAGGGGCTACCGTCAGTGAGAAATAATTCCGATCTCCCGCCTACCAGACTCCGTCGGAGCCCACACCGAGCACTGGAGGGTAGCCAGCCGCTGCGCTTCCCTAGGCGCTAGCCGAGGGGCTCAGACTTAATAACGCCTTTTGGGTCGCGTCCTCGCACACTGACGGCAGGGTAAAAAGAAGTGGGTCCCGGGCTGGCAACCAGGGACCGGCTCTCCCCTCTGCAGCAGACCCAGTTCGCCAGCGCTCGGCCACGTTGCAGTATGACCCTGTGGAACCACGAGCTGCCTTTTTACCCCCAGCTTCGGCGTGCCGCTGGTTTCAATGTCCCGCTGCTCGTCGTCATTGTGGTGTTCTTGGCCTTGGCCGCCAGCTTCCTGCTCATCTTGCCCGGGATTCGTGGACACTCGGTAAAGGGGTGCTAGAAGCTGGCGTCTGGGGGTGGAGGGCATCATGGGCAGCTTGTCTCTGGAGGACCCAGGACAGGCAAGACTGTGGCGAGGGCCTCTGTGAATAGGCTGAATCACTGAACCAGAGAAGCCTAGGTGGAGCAGCCCCAAAGCCTGGTGCAGCTAGCGCCCCTTCTCCAGGACAGAGAGAGGTCCTGTACAAGACATCCTAGAGATTGACCCCCGCTGGAATATTCAGGAGGCTTCTGCAGAGAGATGGTGTCAAATGCAATAATCCTGCAGCCATTCTAGTGTTCCAGGGCTGTCAGGGCCTCCCTCCTGTCCTCAGACTGCAGTCCACTCCCTCCCATCCTCGGAGCGATGACCTTCTGGCCAAGAGGACAGAAGCCACCCGCTCAGACTGCTGTGTTTCACCTGTGTGCTGAGTTGAGACACATGAATATGGGTGCCCCCATCCTAAGGACTCAGAGACTCCCACACAGGATTTGAAGTTGCAGCTGACTAGGTGCTTAGACCCCTTCTAGAATCTAAGTTGTCTGTTTTTCAAGTCTAGGAGGACCTAGCCTCCCTGAATTCTTGATCTGGGTTGGTTTCCTGGGAAACTGGTTCACCTAGGAATATCTGAGTTCCCACCTCCTCTCCTCGGTGACCAGCCCCTGGGGCCTCCCTTTCCTGGGGGAGGTGAGCCCTACCTGACTAGCACTTCTGGACTCACTGAGCCTCACCACAGCAGTGACTCAAGCAGGAGGTGGAACCAGGACCAGAAGCCAGATAACTGTGGGAGTGAAGGTGGTGTGAGAGTCCCAGGCGGAGATAGTTCTATTGCAGGGCGGACTGGGAAATGGGGCTGAGGAGGCAGAAGCACACAGCCAGAAATCAGAAATACCAGTGCTTCAGAGGGACTTGCATGAAAAGCAAGCCTGGCTGCAGCCTCAAAACGTTGGGAAAGTAACTGGGAAAAGGATGTAGGGCAAGAGGGGACAGTTGCAGGGGCACTAAAGATCTGGGTGCCGTGGGGTCAAGGGAGGTCTTGGAGACTTTGGCTGGGCTCTACCCAAGCCTGACCTGGTTGCCTGTTCCTGCAGCGCTGGTTCTGGTTGGTGAGAGTTCTTCTCAGTCTGTTCATAGGCGCAGAAATTGTGGGTGAGTGTGAGATGCAGCTGATGGGGAGAGGACCTGGGACAAGGAGGAGGTGGGCAGAGGGCATCTGGGAAATGGAGAACTGGGGTTGGTTTCCTGCTCTCCCCATTCTTCAGCTCTTTCTAATGCCCATTCTTCTGCCCTTACCATGTGTATCACATTGGACCCATCTCTGCAGTGTCCCACCTCTATCACAGTTTCCCGATTCCACTTCCCCAGTCCTCTCCCTAACCCCTCACTACCATGTGCCTCCCTCCACAGCGGTGCACTTCAGCACAGAGTGGTCAGCGGGTAGCGTGTACACCAACACATCCTACAAGGCCTTCAGTGCAGCACGCATTGAAGCCCAAATCGGTCTGCACGTGGGCCTGGAGGGAATTAATATTACACTCACAGGTGAGGGGATGAAATGAACTCCTGGGGCTGGCAGGCTCCACAGCTGGGGGACTGGGCAGATGCAGCTGGAGGCCCTCTCAGATCCCACGGGCTCAGAACAGCTTTCAGTCCTGGTGGATTTGTGTTTTCCCCAACTCACGTCCCCAGTTTTCTATCCAAATATGCTTAGTTGTTAGTCCTGACCTTGTGCAGGGACCCCAGTGCAACAGCTGGACGAGACCATTGACTACAACGAGCAGTTCGGCTGGCGTCTGGGCCAGGACTATGCCGAGGAGTATGCAGAGGCCCTGGAGAAGGGGCTCCCGGATCCGGTTCTCTACTTGGCCGAGAAGTTTACTCCTAGTAGCCCCTGCGGGCTCTACAGCCAGTACCGGTTGGCAGGACACTACGCCTCGGCCACGCTGTGGTGAGCTTTAGACGAGTGAGCGAGTGAGTGAGTGAGTGAGTGAGTGAGTTGTGAGCCGAAGCTGGGCTATGGTCTGCACAGACCGTGGGAATACGGAGGGACCCAGACGCAACTGGAAGCCAGCTACTCCCCAGGGGTCCCCGTGCACCTCCGCCACACCCAGCCTCGGGCTTTCCTTCGGGGCTGGGGACACAGAGGGAGTGAGGCTGTGGGAACCCAGGCCGGCTGGGGGAATCCGGCTCACAGCGCAGCTGGTCCCCCGGCAGGGTGGCGTTCTGCTTCTGGCTGCTCTCCAACGTGCTGCTCGCCATGTCTGTCCCGCTCTACGGAGGCCTAGCGCTCCTGACCACCGGTGCCTTCGCGCTCTTCTCTGTCTCTGCCTTTGCCTCCATCTCCGGCGTGCCGCTCTGCCCGCTCCACCTTGGCTCCTCCAAGCTCACCACCCACTACGGTGCTGCCTTCTGGGTCACGCTGGCCGCCGGTGAGGACCAAGAGGATGGGCCGAAGGGGAGGCTGGAGGCAGAGACGGGATTTATACCAGTGCGTGCATTCCACTTCACAAAATGTGTGCACGTGTATTATCTAATTTGCCCCTCTCTTTTAGTTTGTAAAAGCAGGCGCTGTTATTATGTTCATTTTACAAATGAGGGGAAGGGATTGGAAAGATTCCGTATCTTGTCCCAGTTAGCTCTGAAATCTGTACATCATGTAATCAGTATTAGAAGTCTTTCTGCGGCGTGCACGTTAGGGAAGGAAATGCTCAGGGGTCCCCAAAAGATGGAGGGGGTCAGACCTTGACCGCCTCCTCTCTTTCCCACCCGGCTGCTGCAGGCCTCCTGTGTCTCCTCCTTGGTGTGGCAGTGGTCAGTCTCCACTATGCTCGACCCAGAGCTCTTCACATCTTCTTGAACCAAGGCGTCAAGGACTGTGGTAGCCAGATGAGAGGGAGGTCGCCTCTCGTCCTGAACAACCAACTGCGTGAGCAGTTCGGGGCCTCGGACTTAATCATCAGTACTAACCTGTGAAGGGGACTCGATTTTGGATTCCCATCCTGCCTCATCCCCAGCAGGTCGGGAATCGTTGCCACCCAGGAGAACGTCAGGAGGGGCACCGTGCTGCAGGCGCCAAGGCCTCATGCAATCAGGAAAGTCTCCCAGGGTGAGCTGTAAATAAGTTCTTTTGGCTTTTCTTAAACAAACAAACAAAAAACACGTTTTCCTCATTAATTTCCATGGCTTTTCCAGGCTCTTGGGGGTATGCGCCACTGGGAGACTTTCCTGGGCTGGAGGCAGCCTGTACACTCTCTGCTTTGTCAGGAAGCCAGGTTCTTTGGGTCTGAAGAACCCAGAGTAACCTGGGACAGGCCCTGGGAGAGGGGTGAGAGCCCTCTAGTGAGCCCAGAGGAGAACTGACCAAAGCCAGCGTCTCCCTGAGAGGCCCCAGTGGACAGCAGGGGAGCGGTGCCCAGGCAGGTCCCCTCCCACTGGCCCAGGGAGATCCCCTTCTGCGGGCTCAGTGGCGTGGGCCAGGAAGGAATGGTGTTCTGGAGTTTACTTACTAATTTCAGTTTATTCACTAAGGGGTGGTATCTTGAGGGCCAAGGTAGATGTCAGCAAGGCATAAAAACGTAAATACTGGATTTTTTTTTTTTTAGGTCCTCAGCAAGTCCTACAATCTTATTTGACAAATTTGAGAACTATAGCTCAAGGAGAATGTGGCACATTCGGTTAATATTATACCTGGCGTGGGAAGTTTGCTTCCTTCTTCCTCCCAGGGCTTTCATTGTACCAAGAGATCATGCAAGCTGGGAAGGTAAAGGAAGAACAAAAGGGACCCAGGAAAAAGGAAAACAAGAGGTGCAGAGGGATAGGAGGGACCACAGGGGAATCACACAGGGTAACCTCCCCTCCACACACACCGCTATGTGGGTGAAGTTGGGTTTCAATAATGACACCTTGAAGAGGCAAAGCCTCAAGGCAAGGCAGTGTTGCTCTGCAGAGACGAACGGCTGCTGCTTGGTCTTACATGGTGGTGGTTTACGAGCAGCCCTGATGTCTGTTCAGCACCTTAGGGAGTTCTGTTTTGTTTTCTTAGCATCAGTAGGGTGAGTCTCCTTTTTCTACAGATTGGGGACTGGCAGCCTGATACAAGCCCTCCTGCAGGCAGTTCTGATGGGCCTGTGGGGCTCCCAGGAGGTCAGGAGCCAGAGAGGAGGCCCAGGTGACCACCAGGAAGAGGAGTTTTAAAGGGCACAGTCAGGCTCTCTGGGGTGTTCTTCCTTGCAGCCAGCCTTGGAGAAGTCCTCCGACAGAGGAATGTCCTGGGGCTCAGGACTGTCAGCCATGGACCGGTAGTGGGGGCTCAGGAGTCCCCCTTCCTCAGGGTTCCACTCCAGCATGGCACCTTCTCCCATACTCTGGTTGAAGAAAGCCTTCAGCCTGTGGGGCTGCATCCTGTCTGCCACCACCACAGCCAGGCCCAGCAGCACACAAAGCAGTCCTGGGGATGAGGCAACAGACCAGACGGCGACCTTAGTGACAGGAACACCCTCCCAAGGACGTCTTCTAAGAGCAGCAGGGTAACTCTAAGGGAGGCCTGGTGTCCCTGCTTCAGGGCAACCTGGGCTCAGAGAGGTGACTGGCCTTTAATCACACAGCTCGTATGGCTCTGTTTTCTGAGTTTTTGGGCTCTAAGCCCAGTCGTCTTTCAATTACATCCTAAGTGGGGAGAGGAGGAGAAAGAGGGAAAGAGAAAGAGATAACTCTGAAAACAGAAACCCTGGGGAAGGGCAGGGCACAGAGGAGGAGGCACGGGGAAGGGCGCTGAGGGGGCAGACACAGTGGGACAGCAGAGGAGAATAAAACTGGCTATGTGAGGAAGGGATGGAGGAGGGTTCTAGGAATGGGGAACACAGAGGGAGTGGGGGAAGCGGGAGGAGACATGAGATCATGAGATCAGAAGATCTGGAACAAAGCTTGATGAAGACAGAATCAGAGGGTGAGGGACATGACCGGGATGGAGAGAAGACACAGGGAGGAAGCACATATGGGTGGAGTGCGGAGTGGAACTTGGGAGAGAAAAACCCGGAGAAGAGGGATGTGAGAGGGATGGGGCTTTAAAGAGGGAAAGGCATCCTGGCTCTGGGGAGCAGACCCTCGATCCACCAGCACGATGGTCCCTGGCCCTGGGCCCTCCAGTGTGTCTTCAGGGCTGGGCCTCACCTGTGGCCAGTGTGACCCAGAAGGCAGGCCCGCAGTGAGCATGCAGCATAGCGGCGCCCAGGCGCAGGGGACAGGGCTGGGCGAGTGACGTGGCCAGGGAGAAGAACAGCAGTCCCAGCAGCTGGAAGATGCCTGTGGCCAGCAGCATGTGGCCACCGTAGACCAGCACCGGCATGGACAGCATCACATTGGCCAGCAGCCAGCAGAGGAGTGCCACCCTGGGGGGCCAGAACCGGGTGAAGGCCAGCCTAGGCCCCTCTATTTGGAGGGACCAAGGTAGAGGCTCAAGGACACCCCAAAGACGTGAGGTGACGAGACCTGCCTGTGGGTGAGGGCATCACAGCCCATCCCTGCAGGGAGCTCCACAGGAGTGGAGGGGAGATGGGTGGAAGCCCTGTTCATGGGTCAAGACCGGCAGGACCTCTGTCCCCCCCTCACCACAGTGCAGCCGAGGTGTAGTGTCCTGCCAGGCGGTACTGGCCATGCAGGCCACACGGGCTGCTTGGGGTGAACTTTTCGGCCAGGTAGAGCACAGGGTCCGGCAGCCCCTTCTCCAGGGCCTTTGCATACTCCATGGCATAGTTCTCACCCAGGCGCCAGGTGAACTGCTCGTTGTAATTGATGGTCTCATTCAGCTGCTGCACTGGGGTCCCTGGGGAAGGGGGCAGCCGTGCTCAGCAGAGACCCAAGGGCCAGAGTGGGCATTTGGCTGGGGAGAGGCTCACCACACTGGGCAGAGAGGGACAGGAGCTGGTCTCAGTTGGCAGCTTCCAAGACCTGGGGCCCCCCCTTCCTACCATCCCCCCACGCAGTAGCTCTTTAGACCACACCGCGTTAGATCCCAGAGGCAGAGAGCAGAGCCTTCCCCTGCCTCACGGGTGAGAGCCCTCCCTTACCTGTGAGTGTGATGTTGACTCCTCCCAGCCCAACCTGCAGCCCGAGGACCGCGCTGACCCACTGGGAACTGAAGGCCTTGTACGAAGTGTTGGTGCTCACCTGGCCCACGGACCACTCAGAGCTGAAATTCACAGCTGGGGTTGGGGAGTTGGACATATGGGCGCTCAGAGAAGTCTGGGCATCAGTGGGTTAGAGTCAGAGGGAGAGCGACAAGGGGGCCATGTCTGTTTTGCTCACAGCTGTAAATCCATTAACCAGCCCAAGTTCAGGCTCATGATTAGTTTGCCAATAGTGTATGTGGCAAAGGGTCAGAATCTAAGGTTTCCCTTGGTCACACTGTTTTTCTCTCCCCACCCCTCCGTTCAGAGGAATTACTCAGGCAGCTAGGGATGGAAACATTAACATAATGAACCATGCCGGGCAAACACAGAGAGCCTCACGTCACAGAGACTTTCCACATCTCCTATTGCTTCATCCCCAGAGCACAGCCCGCAGGGCCCCTGCATTTCCCCCTCCGGTCTTCAGAGGCCCTCTTCCCACAGATATTCACTGTGACTTGCTTTCCTCCGAATAAACATGTCAGGAAGGCTGGAGAGATGCATCCGTCACGGTTTCCTGGGCCCACACCCCTCAAGGCAAGGGTAAGAGCGAGGCCAGCGTGCGGGCAGGGTCTGCAGGGTCTGCGGGCCCACCCCGAAGCAGAGGCTCCTGCGGGGACCCAGGAGGGCCCGCGGCTGAGGGCACAGAGGCAGCTGCCCTTCACACTCACCCAGGATCACAGCCCCGATGAATAAGCTGGTCACCACTCGCAGCAGCCAGAACAGCCTCTGAGTCACAGGGTGGGTGGGTTTAGAAGGGAGCACCCTCCTTCCAAGTCTACCCTTCTTCTTCCCAGACTTGGGGAGGGTGTTCTAAGACTGAGAGCACTCGGCCAGGTGAGATGAGAGGGCCTGGCACAGAACGGGGGCTCTGTCGCTATCTGCTGAGTCCGCGAGTAGGGGGCTGTGTGCTGTGGGGCGGGCGATGCTCTCTCAGCACCGGAAGCTTTGCTGTAGCCAGAGTTTGGCCCCCTCTCCCAGAGGCCAAGGTTTCCCTGGGGCTGGGGACTCTGGGACTGGGTGTATTTCTCACCATTTTGCCCCGAATGCCAGGCAGGATGGCGATGAAAGTGACCAGGGCAGTCAGAAAGATGGTGATAATGACGGCCAAGGCGGTGTCCATCGGGAAGGTCGGCTTGGGGCCGGCATAGAAGGGGAATGTATGTCCCAAAGCAGCCATTTCGGTGGGGTCAGGGCGGGGAGGCGTACGCTATATAACGACAGTAGATGTTTGCTGAGTGCCCGCGACGTGCCAGGCACTCTTCGTGGTGCTGGAGATACGGCAGGGAAGAACCCAGACCAGGCCCCTCCTCTCTGGGGCGCACCAGACTGCAGCGCCCCTCAGCCATCCCTCTCCGTTGTTGTGACTTGTGAGCCAATGAGGGTCTTGGCAATCAGTCTCCTTCACCCCATGCTCACCTTCCTAAACCCCAGGTCCCCTAAACCGGTGCCAGTACCACCCTTGAGGCTACTCTGCTTCCTCTGGGACTGTCTGAAGAAATATAATTCTCTTTTATCTCTCTCAGGCCTCCAGCACAAGCAGACAGATCACAGAGCATAAAAAGAGCTATATTTACTATCGAGTGAAGCCATAAGGGCAAAAGATGGCGCACATTACAGAAAGTTTGGCTTTCCCCCGGAGTCCCCAAGGGAACAAAGGCCTGACGGCTCTGCTATGGATTCACTCCAACGACATCATCAAAGGTCTGATTCCCAGACCTGGCACTGCCCCTACTGGTCTGTCCAGCTCTCTCAAACACACTGGCTCCTGCTGGGACAATTCTAGACCAATCAAGCTAAACCGAGTTCCCCTCTGTAAGTGCTGAAGGAGCACCTGCTCCCCACCAGGCACAGTGCTGGAACCAGACGTCCTCCTACTCACACATCACCAAGCGCAGCCTTCTTCCTGGACTCAAATTCCCAGGCCTTGTCTCAGCTCAAACTCTGCCTTAGTTCTCCACCTGTCTCCTGATCTCAGACTTAGCTTGGTTCTAGTCTTTCCCTTTGCCAACAGAATATCAGGGAAGTGATACCTAAACTCCCTGCATTTTGTTAAATCCAGACAGAATGGCTGGCAAGACCTACTCTGTACCACAAAGAAGGGGAAACCAAACCAAACCAAACATTGTCAATTAAACCATGACAGCCATTGTTGGTAAGGCACAGCTCCATTTCAGAGATAATCAAAATATAAAAAAAAAAGTATCTTACAATCCATGGTCCCAGCTCTGCTCATTTCCCTGCATGTTGTCTGTAGTGAGGACTCAGTTGATCCAGCAGGCTCCATGATT
Organism: Phataginus tricuspis; assembly: GCA_029783875.1. NCBI lineage: Eukaryota > Metazoa > Chordata > Mammalia > Pholidota > Manidae > Phataginus > Phataginus tricuspis. The sequence continues at coordinate 12,541,385 of JAQQAC010003584.1, read as the reverse complement.
CATAGTCTGACCACACTGTGTGTGTCTTTTAAAGTGATACAGTGAAAGAATAAGCTTTGCAGTTAAGCATCTCTGTGTTTCAATTCTGCCTCTGCCTCTTGCAAGTTGCCTGACCTCTATAGAGACTTGGTTTTATTAAAAAACATGGATGATAATGTTTACCCCATAGGGTCGTTGTGAGTATGAAATAAGCTTGTACATGTAAAGTACTAAGAACAGTACTTTGAATAAAATAACAGCAACAAATGGATACTACCAGATTGGGAAGGAGGGGGCATTTCATTACTCCATTTCTTTCCTTCTCCAATCCTTCTTGGAGAGAATCCTAGGCTGAAATCAGTTCTGGGTCTACTTCCAATTCGTCATTAATTTTATAACATTGCACAGGCAAATGACAACCTCTGTGGTCCTTGGTTTCCTCAACTGCAACTGGGTATATGAGCTCCAGTTTCCTTTTAGTTCTAAATTCTGTGATTATCCTAGAATACACCATAGCTCCCAGCCCTTCCCTCTCCTTCTAGGCTGGCCACTTCTTGTGCTATCTCTGGGGAGCATCATAGTATCAGGCAAAAAGACAGAGAGACAGTGTTTTATCCTATCTTTTGGGCAAGTCACATAACCTCTGAGTCTTGGTTTTTAACATGATTTTGCTTTTTTCCTAACTCATCAACTCTCCATCCTAGAGGAATGGGTATCTCTTTTCCTCCTGGACTCTGACCCAGTCCTGCCTGCCTTCACCACCACCTTACTCATCAGTGGTTCCCCTTCCTCGCCATGACTTTTCAGCCTCTCTGCTGGCTCCGCCTCTTAAGGGTATGCTTAAAGCTCCTATCTTAAGAACACAAAGAAAAAAGACTGTCCTTTGAACCTCTGGGTCCCCTCCAGCTACCATCTTATACCACACTCTCCCTTTTACAGCCAGACTTTTCTGGAAGAAGAGTCTCTGTTGGTATTTCCACTGCCTTATCTCCTCAATCCATTGTAATCTGGTTTCTCCCCGACCCCAACTTCATTAGGTTGCCAAGCGCTAAACCCAAAAGGAAGTTTTCACTCTTCACCCTTCCAAGCCCCTCTGTGGTATTTGACATTGTCAGTCTTAGAGGGCCGTTCCTTCTTTCTGCGAACTTTTCCTCCCTGTGCCTCCACGACACTGTTCTCCTGGGCCTCCTGCCTTGGGCCGTCCCTTCTGCAGCTCCTTTGCTCATTCTTCCTCCTTAAATGTTTGTCTCCCCAGAGTTCCGTTCCTAGCACTCTTCATGAGCCTTGAGGCAAGCTCGCCTGTTCCCATGGCTGATGCTTCTTACTCCACATTTCCAGACAGACCGGCTGCCTGAGCTTCAAACACAAAAGGGCCAATTACCCCATGGACATTTTCACTTGCTTCTGTGGATGCTTCAAATTTAACAGGTCCCAAGTTGAATTCATGGTCTCTACTCTGCTTTTTATTCTGTTTTCATCTTCTCTTTGGTGGCAGTACCACCTCATCAATCCAATAAGATGAAGACCTGGACCATCTTACCTCCTAAATGTTTCATAAAACCACCTATGTATTTCCTTGCCTACCACCTCTGCCCTAATTCAGCCTCATCCTGTCTTGCCTGGTGCCAGAACAGTTTTTCTAACAAGCAAATACAATCATTTCACTTATTTGTTCTGAAAAAAAAAACAAAAACAAAAACAAAAACCAATCTTCTCACCATCACATACAAAGTCCTTTGTAATCTGGTCCCACCTACCCTTCCATCTCCACCTATTGCCCAGCCTAATATCTAGTCATACTTAACTATTAGCCTCTCCCTGAATCTGACATAATCTTACAAGCCTTCATGCCTTTGTATACGCTATTTCTTCTTCCTAGGATGCTCTTACCCCCTTGGCAACCTCCTTTTTACCCTTCAAGTCTCATTGTGCTGTCTCCTCTGTGAAGTTACCACTAACATTCACTGCATTTCCCACCATCACAAAAATTAGGCGCACTCGTACTGTTTAAACATCTGTCTCTCCGTTAGCTTCTAATGTCCTTAAGAGCAGGGACTCTGTCTTTCCATCTTTGCATCCCCTGCACATAGCATATACTAATCAGTCCGTGGATTGAATGAATTGAGTATATGAACGCATTCCTTTCACAGCAGGCAACATCTCCTATTCCGCACACAAGAGGGCGCTATGCTCCCTCAGTGCCTGGTACCACATGAACTCCATTACTCAACACTGATTATCACCAGGGCAGAGCTAAGGACTGGGCAGGAAGGGATTTGACCAACGCTTTGTAGGGTTTTCACAATTCTCATGAAGGCTCTTCCAATAGTTGGACTCTCCAAAGCATGAATGGTCATGTTTAATTGAATCTGGAACACACATTTAAACTCCAGATGAAGATGAGTAACTAAGAATTTGTGGATTAAATTATTTTGTAAAATATGTGAGAGTGATACTTATTGTAAAGCACATGTTTATTGGTCTAAGGATTTTTATTTTTGATACCTAGACTGAAACCATTACAAATTTGGTGGAAGGCTAGATTTTTTAGGAGGGGCTATAAAATATAAAATATCTTGGTTAATAAGACAGGGAGATAAAGCAAGTTTGCTAATGGTAAGAATACACGTTAGTGCTGAAATTCTACAACAAATATTTACAGTATAAGCAAATAATAATAGTGTGAGTTATGTGTTTTGGTCAGGGTTACAATTAGTATTATTCCTGCATTTATTTTAAAGGGAGGTTATAAAATATTTTACAAGAATGGCTCATCTTTATTAACATGGTGCTTCAGAGAAACCCTAACAAAAGGTTTTCTGTATCATAAGCACAGAAGAACAATGTTAACTTATTTACAATTCTCCAAAATATTTACTAAGTATGATTAAAGGAAAAAGACAGGTGGTGTATAAAACTTGCTTTATTTAATTTCTCCTTGTTCTATTTAATGAATCAGGTCTTCCTTAATCTACATTGCCTAATTTAAAGTTAATTTTTTATGATCCTGATCCTAATTTGGTTTTAATTATTAATCTAACAGGCCTCCTGCATGAAGAGGTAGGACTGAAATTAAAAGTCCCCATAAACAAATCCTGCTTTGCCTACAAAGCTTGTTCTTTCCCTCTGGAACATCTTCCTCCCTGGCTTGCAGAATTTCTTCTAATATGAGAAAAATCTCATGTAAATCTTCACCTACTTCTCCCCTAGTTCACCACCATGATTGGCTAATATACACAATGTTTATTGGTATAAATAAGCAGAAGATAAAGTCCGGCATATACCTCCAAGTTCATATACACAGAAATACAGACACAAGAAAGAGTTTTCAGTAACACAGACATCTAGACACAAAACCTTCCATCAGAGGCCCCTGTTATAAAATCGAGGTTGCTTTTTCACTGGGTGGGTGAATCCCTACACTTTGGGGTCCTCCTATCTCACTTGGCCTGAAGAGGTCCCCTTCTGAACTCCCTTAAAATATTGAAGCATTTCTCATGTTCAATGTATCTCAGACACAGTTACCCAATCCTTACCTATCACAGGATGAAGTGGGATTCCTGTGCGTTTATGAGGGATAGGCGAGAAATAAAGTCACAGTCTTTCAGAAAATCCCACCTAATACAAGCTCCAGTCTTCAGCATCCAAAGTTCCTTGTGCTTTCTTAGGGCTGTGTGGGCTCTCTTGGGGCTTCATGGAAATTTCCTGAAGCCTCTTCCTGTCCTCATACTCTATCTTCTGGAAACCATAAAGACAACTAATTCTCTACAAACGGGGAGTGGGTGACATGCCTGGAGTTGCCAAGAGTTCTTTCTGATTGATGATATACCGCTATTAGAATGTGATGGTTTATTTCTCTGGTTGATGTTGACCCCATTAAAAGTTTACAGCTCCAGCTGGCTAAGGGGACCCTGTCAGGAACTTTTGTCCCAGCCTCTTCTCTTTGCGAAGGTGTGTGGGCATGTGTCTGTGCGCTGTTGTACTGAAGAAGGAGTTAAGTGTTGAAATAGAAAAGGATCTGAAAAGTGGGCTGGGGTAGGAGTCCCCGGTAGGGCTGAGGTAGATAAGGAGCCCAGGGGTACTCAATCGTGCCGAGCCAAACTAGGTGGACTCCAGTTAAGCCAGGATAAGGATCCGATGTCTGTACACCTTGTGGCCTTTATGGCCTCATGAAGTTTTTCTTGCCTCCTTTTAATTTCTTACCAAACTTTCTCTTTGAAGAACTCCCACTTAATCTGAACTTGGTCTGGGAGGACGCAGGAAGTGCGACCCTAGGGGCCGGGACGGGAGTGGCACTTCAGGGCCCCTTTAAAAAACCCACTCCCAACCGCATCGACCCCAAGCAGGCGCATCCCTGCCACTCACACCCGGGCCACTGTTTCCTACCTTCGCCTCTTCCAAACAATGCGTCGGTGGCCGCCCGCGGTGCTCGCCTACTCCTTGTGGAGCCTCACGCAGCGCTCCCAGACGTAGGGTTAGGGAGGAAACCAGGGCCGGACGTTCTGTCACCAAAGGAGTGCGCCCTTTCTCCCGGCGGGGCCCCCTTCCAACCTCGACTCTTCCCCTAATCCACTTAAGGACAAAGCTTTGACCCGACAGACCGGGTCCGGGGTTCTTCCCCGCCCCCCACTCCAAGTGGCTGTTCAGGACCGCGGCCAGGCTCCGCGGCGCTGCCCCGAACCCCCGCGTGGGACAGAGAAGGGACGGGTGCGCAAGAACCTTCGGCTCCGCAGCCATCCTTCCAACACCCCCTTCCCCTCCCCGCGTGCCCAGAACCCGGGGCAGTTCCGTCTAGCTCCGCAGTCCGGGGCACGGCGGGGCGACCCCGAGGTCGGGGAGGGTTAGCGCAGGTTCTTACTGGGTCTCAGGCCCGATGCCGTGCTTGGACGCCTGGCTTGGTCTCCGGGCGTTGACCGAATCTCTCGGTCTCGGAGCCCAGACGCGTCAGTGCGGAGAGGACGTGGGGGCGCCCCTCCCCAGCTCCAGCGGGCCGGTGGGGGCAGACTTGTCCTTTCGCCGCCCACGTGGCCGCGCTAGCCGAGCCTTGGCCACGGGCAGGACATCTCCCCCCGAGCCCTCGCGGCCGTCTCACCTCGGCGTGTCTCCAGCAGCGCAGCGGGCTTCTGTCCCGCCCCGCCCCGCCGCGCCCCGCCCCGCCCCGCCCCGCCGTAGAACTGGGACGCGGCGGCCCCTTTTCACCCCCCGCCCTGCCCGCCCCGGCACAGAGCTGGAGAGCGTGCCGGACCGGCGCCGGCGTCGTGGGCCCAGCTGCCAGCCAGGCGTGAGACGATCCACAGTCCCGGCTGGAGGGACGCCGCGGCCACAGGTCAGATCGAGGAGGGCTTCGTGCCTGTGGGCTTGGGCGCCCCGGGGGACGAGCTTCACTGGCAGGGCTGCTGTGGGGGTTGCCCAGCTCGGCCGCGTTCTGGAGGGAAGGGGAATTCTGGCCCTGTCGCCCCTGTGCCTCCTTTCTTAGCCTGAGGCTACCATGGGCCTTTTCTGCACCTATCATCCACCCCACCGAGGTTTTGAAAGACTGGATTCTTCCGTAACTGGGAATGTTGGGTGGCCCAGTTTGCTCAGGCTTAGGGAATGTCTCGAGCTCCTCCTGGCATTATAACATTATACCAGGGAGGGAACTTTGGGCTTTTAGAGCCCATTCCCCTTCGGTCTTCCCTTGGACCCAAGTTGGACTCCCTATGGTTTTGACTCAGCTTTCCCCCGCCTGATGGTCACTCTAGGACTTCAGGCTGGAAAAGTAGCCATGTGGGACAAGAACCAGTTCTTGTTCTCTCCCTAGTTCTGCCACTGCCTGGGGTTTCACTGCCCTGTCATGAGGCTGTGCCTTCCTTTCAAGGTTATTGGGAAGTTACAAAACCAATGTCGCTGTGTTAGTCGTTTGGTTCCCCAACCTGCAAAGAGTGGTTACTGAGCGTGCCCACCTTCTCCTTCAGGCTGTCCTCACAGCCTGGCTTAAAAGCTCACTGCATGCTTTTACAGGTTGAGGGTGAGGGGTACACTGGTGTCTGAGCCAAGGATTCTGAAGACTGGTGGTAGCGGGTAAAGGGTAGGACATGGTAGATCAGGGAAGGATCGCTGTGGCCACTTCAATGTGTCTAGCCTGATGGTTTCAACCATCCAGAGCCCTGCCCATCACACATTATCAAAGGCCAGTGCCTGGAGAGTCTCTGGGATGGAATGGGTCGAATGCTGAGCTTTTGAGTTACAACAGGGCTTAGGTTTTTTCATTTGTTTAATGGAAATAGCAAGTGGAGATGTGGTGACCTTCTGGGTTCCCTCTTCTGCAACCTGTCTAGGAGCCCTGAGGGTTTGGCCAGAAATGAGGCTTTCCGTGAGCTCCCACCTTTCTCCACTAGTTAGTTCCCCAGTCCCACCCACCCCCAGTCTCCATGTTACCTTTAGGAGGTCTTCACTGGCTTTAGGCACCCCCTGTGCCACTCAGAGACCCAGCCTGAGTCTCTGCTGCCTCAGTTTCCCTGCTGTCTCTGGAGATCTGTTGGCTGGGGAGAGAGAGCAGGAAGCCTGCAGCAGACACAGGAGTGCCTAGCCCTGGACCCTTGCTGAGACTGCCCAGAGGACCCAAGCTCCAGACCATCTTCTTAGGTCACATTTACATCCTCTTATTTTTCTTGCTTTGATTTCCACCTCATTCTCACATGTGATCCTAGGAGGTAGACATAGGCATGTTTCCTCCCACTGCCGGAGAGGAAACCAAGGTCCAGACTGGATAAGTGATCACATTAGTGGACTCGCAGCGGCGCAGTGTCCTGACCTTAGCCTAGCGTCCTGGCCCCCAAGCAAGGCTCTGAGCAAGGAGTGCACACTGCAGGCAGCTGGCCAAAGCAAGATTTTCCCATTAATCTTAGAAGGGTAAGACCAGGAAGGCAGGGATTTCTGCCTGCTTTGTTCATCCCTTAGTCCCCAGGGCCCAGGTCTGTGTCTGCTACATAGTGAGTGCTCATCAAGTATTTGTTGACTGAATGAACGATTCCTGGGAGAGTGAGTCTCTCGATCTTTGCTACCCTCTGTCGCCTTGGCCCAGCCACACGCCTAGATTCACAGGGGCCTGCAGAGGCCCTGACCTGACTCTCCTAAACTGCTGGGGTTCATTCTCTCTGTCCTCGGTCTTTTTCTAGGATCTCCACTGTAGCGTTTTCTAACACCTGAGCTCTACTATCACTTTCATCATGGGCTTCTGCCTGGCCTTGGCATGGACGCTCCTGGTTGGGCCATGGACGACCACAGGTGAGTACAGATTGGAGCAGAAGCATGGCTAGGAACAGAGGAACCCAATATCCCCTGGGCTCCCCTGGGGACGCGATAAGCTGTGTCCTATTCATCTTGATATCCCTAGTCGGTAGCTGACACAGTACCCTGCATATGGTAGACGCTCATTTCAAGCTTGTTGACTAGGTGGATAGATAATGGAATGAAATATTCCCCAAATACACAGAATTAGGGAGCTTTCAGTTGCTGCGTCAACACTTCCTATTTCATTCTTTACAGTCTGGGGGACCTTCTCTCTCCTGCCTCTTCTCTTTCTTCATAAAATAAGAACCTTTGACTCTAAATGGAAAAAGATTGATTAAACACACAAGACAATAAAGGATCCTGGGGTAAGACTGGACCCAAAGCTGAAGGAAAGTCACCAATGTCTCAAAACAATGTGAAGAAAACAAACAAAAAAACCCAATTATGATCCATGAATCTAATTCTGTTACCTTCAGCTTTGGAGACTCTCTTAACTAGAACTTGAGGCCTTTCGCTGTAGTTTGGTTCTCTGAGGAGGGAAGTAGGCTTAAGGTGCCAGAAGTTTGGTTAAAAGGAGCAAATTCTTCATCATGAGGGGTGGGCGATGCAAGAATAGGAAGCAGAGAAAATCTGTGGACTGACCTGCCCTGGCTGGGGACAGTAGGATGGAGAGACAGCCGCCCGGCAGAGAGCACTGCAGTGGTGCGGCACATCGCTCTGCCTTGGGTTATCCCCCTCTGCGCCCTGCCTCCACCCGGGGCTGTGTGTCTTTCTGGGCTCCAAGTTCCAGGCCCACAGGACCCAGATCCTGCCGGCCTGCCCATCCTCCCATTCACTGACTTGCCCAGCTGCCATTTCCCTCTGTTCTCACACAGTTCAGAACCCCATTTCGTGGGAGGTGCAGCGATTTGACGGGTGGTACAACAACCTCATGGAGCACAGATGGGGCAGCAAAGGTAGGTGAGAGCCAAGTGGAGACAGAGCTCCAAGGTCAAGGTGGTGCCCACCACTAAGGGGCAGGGCTGGCAGGTGCCAGAAGACTCGTCCATTCCTAAGGTTTCGGGATCTGTGGTATGGAGGAAAGCCTGGGATAGAGGTCGGGGAGCTCCCCTGAGGATCTGTCCTTGTCTCTACTCTTGCTGACCAGGCTCTCGGCTGCAGCGCTTGGTCCCAGCCAGCTATGCAGATGGCGTGTACCAGCCTTTGGGAGAACCCCACCTACCCAACGCCCGAGACCTTAGCAACACGGCTATGAGGGGCCCTGCGGGGCAAGCCTCCCTGCGAAACCGCACAGTGCTGGGGGTCTTTTTCGGTGAGGGTATCAAACTATGGGGGTAGGGAGGCCAGTGGGGTCAGCTAAACACCTTTGCTTCTGAGGGGAAGTCAGGGAGTGAGGGAGAGAAATGACAGAGGGTCTGAGATACAGGGTGAGGGATGGCAGGGGAGGTGGTGGGGCAGGGATGGGGCTGGGAACAGAGGGAGAAAGGCTGGTTGGGGGAGGCATGAACCTGCCCCACACTGGGCTGTTGATGGGAGTTGGGGGTAGAGGCAGGGATATGAAAGTGATCTGGTAAGGACTCCTGGTGGGAGCCTGACCTCACTCTCTGACCTGTGGACCCTAGGACTGGCTCAGAGCAGGGAACTGATTTTGGTGGAGGGCCGGAGGGGGCAGGTGCCCAACATGGGGGCTAGGGTGGCCTGACCACAGTCTCTGTGGGTCATTGGCTCCTAGCAGAAATGCCCTGGTCCTGCTGGCCATCCAGGATGCCCACATTTCCAGTGTCCAACGTCCCAACTGAGACTGGCAGGCCCTCTGGGCAGGCTGCTCCCAGCTGCATGCTGGAGCCAGTGCTGCCAGCTGGATTACCCAGGCACACTCACTGGGCACCTCCCAGTTACCAAGGAGAACCCAAACTGGCACTGAAAACAGTTTGGACCAGGGTGTGACAGATTTGGAAGGGGTGGGCAGGTCAAGGCTTGGACTTGCCCGTAATGTCTGCTGAGTCTTTCAAAGCTTTTGTGGGATGAGGGGAGGACTGGAGACCTGGAGCATAAGGAGGGCCCTCAGCTGGCCCTAGCACACCTTCCCCCATTGCGCGCAGGCTACCACGTGCTCTCGGACCTGGTGAGCGTGGAGAGACCCGGCTGTCCACCCGAGTTCCTCAACATCCCCATCCCGCCCGGAGACCCTGTGTTCGACCCCGACCAGCGCGGGGACGTGGTGCTGCCCTTCCAGAGGAGCCGCTGGGACCCCAAGACCGGACAGAGCCCCAGCAACCCCCGGGACCTGGTGAGACCAGGCAGGCGGGCAGGGTCCTGGGTTCCGAGCCTGGTAGGGTGAGGTGGGGAGAGGCTCCCACCCCCGACCCACGGACACCCGCCTGCCCTGGCCATCCCTTACCCGCCTCAGCTAACCTCCCCCCGGCTCACGCGCCTGGTGCCCCACAGACCAACGAGGTGACGGGCTGGCTGGACGGCAGCGCCATCTATGGCTCCTCGCACTCCTGGAGCGACGCGCTGCGGAGCTTCTCCGGGGGACAGCTGGCATCGGGGCCCGACCCCGCCTTCCCCCGGGATGCACAGGACCCTCTGCTCATGTGGACCGCGCCCGACCCCGCCACCGGCCAGCGCGGGCCCCAGGGGCTGTACGGTGAGGCCGCGGGTTGGCGTGCCGCGCTCAGGGCGCGCCCAGGGCTCACCGGGGCGGGCTGGGGGCCTGCGAGGACGCGCGCCTCCTGGTCACACCGCCGCTCTTCTCCTCTCTGCGTGCCCGCGTGGCATGCAGCCTTCGGGGCAGAGCGCGGGAACCGCGAGCCTTTCCTGCAGGCGCTGGGCCTGCTCTGGTTCCGCTACCACAACCTGTGCGCACAGAGGCTGGCCCTCCAGCACCCGCACTGGGGGGACGAGGAGCTGTTCCAGCACGCGCGCAAGAGGGTCATCGCCACCTACCAGGTCAGTCGCACGCCCCTCCTGCCACATCCTGTCCCTCCATCCTCGGACATGCCCCACCCAGAAACGCCCCGTCTCAGGAAGGCACCCCTTCCCAGGAGCTAACTTCCAGGACAAGCCCCTGAGCTCTACAAGACATTTTGCTTATGATTATTTAGTGCTCCCCCAAATCCCCTTGTGACTTGTGGGGGACGGGCCTGCACAGGTCTCCTGTATGAGTTGCGTCTCCCCTGACTGTCCCTGCGTGGTCCTCATCTCCCTCCCAAGCCTTCCTCCCAGCCCCGCAGCTCCAGCGCTGGCCTTTCCTTTCCCCTCTTGACCTTCAGAACATTGTCCTGTATGAGTGGTTGCCCAGCTTCCTGAGGAAAATGCCCCCGGAGTATGCAGGTGAAGGGATGGGAAGGCAGGATGGGAGAGCTTCGGGGAAGAGGTGGGATGGAGGGGGTTGGGTGATTTAAGGGCTTTCTTTTCTTCCCTTCCCATAGGATACCGACCATTCCTGGATCCCAGCATCTCTCCTGAGTTCCTGGTGGCGTCTGAGCAGTTCTTCTCCACCATGGTGCCTCCAGGTGTCTACATGAGGTGAGGAGGGGCTCACATGTACGGTGGGAGGGGTGGGATATCACTTGAGAAAAATCTGCCCCCAGCTGCCCTCAAGACAGGATAATCTGTCTGAAGTGTGTCCTCTCAGGGAACAGTGACTATGGAAAGGAAGAAAAACAACAATTGTTTTAAAAGATACATACATCATTGTGGTTTTTAAGCATCTTTATGTCCGTTTTCCCTCAACTGGAGCAGATATTAATTCCCCAATTAAAAATGGGCTTATTCAAGCTCTGAGGGTGAGTCACAAAGCCTGATGGTCTGAATCTCAGGTCTTGACACTCCACGGGGATATTCTGAGCTTTAATTAGCCCAGGGCGGAGGGCTTTCAAGTCTTTGAAGGGAATTATACTAAAAATGTGTGAGAGCTGAAGAAAAACATTGGCTTCAAAATATTGAAAATAGTACTTTAAAAATATACATATTTAATTAAATGTGTGTGAAAGAAAGCATGCCAGTTTATTTTTTACAATTACATTGTACTTTAAAACAATTCATAGGTTAGATTTTCTTACTCTGGAATAATTTCTGGATATGCCTGATGATGGCTAAAAAATCATAGCAATTGGGTTATCCGTAGGCATGTTATTTGAAAAGAACAATTAGAAATCCTTGTAAAAAAATATATATGTACACACACACACATATAGGGTTGGGGAGTGTGAGTATACTATGGGTGTATTTTTAGATGTTTACTCTGATGTGGAGAGAGGACCTTCCAAAAATCAGATTCTTTAGGACTTGCCCTGACCGCACACTTCCTCAGAGAAACAGCGGCCTGGGCCCCTGGCCGCAGCCTTGAAGACCAGGGCTTATGCCTGGCATTAGGACTTCATTATCTCAGTCAGCACTCCCGGCTCCTTGCATTTCAGAAATGCCAGCTGCCACTTCCAGGGGGTCAGCAATAGGAACTCAAGTGTCACCAGAGCTCTCCGGGTCTGCAACAGCTATTGGAGCCGAAAGGTCAGGGTTGGGCCTGTATGTGGGTGGGTATATATGTGTGTGTGTGTGTGTGTGTGTGTGTGTGTGTGTGTGTGTGTGTGT
>JAQQAC010003584.1:12490344-12529528 GCA_029783875.1 Phataginus tricuspis | reverse complement strand
TGTGTGTGTGTGTGTGTGTGTGTGTGTGTGTGTGTGTGTGTGTGTGTCTGTGTGTGTCTGTGTGTGTGTGTGTGTGTGTCTCAGGGTATGTGGTGAAGGTGGGCGGTAAGGCTGAGAAGGCAGGCAACCTGGGGGACCTCAGCCATCTCTCCTACCAATGTCTGAGATGACTAGGTAGTTGCATATGGTAAAAAATCAATCCTCCACCCCCATCTCAGGGCTGTGTGGGAGACAGGAAGTCCTGTGTGGGTGTGGCTGTACATTCCTTGCATCCTCCTTAATTTTTCTTCTTCCTTGAGAGCTCTGGGTCCCCTGTAGGCCTTGGAATAGCCCAGCCAACCAAGCTCCTAAGGAAACTTCCCAGTCAGGTACACCTAGGGCAGTGTGTGAATGTGTTTGTGTTGGGGCGGTGAGGAGGGAGGCACTCTAAGAGAACACCTGGGATAGACTGTCCGTCCAGACCTGGCCCGTGCGGGTGAAGAGCACTGGCCATTGATTTAAAGCAAAATCAGATACTCTTTGTAGAGTGTGCATAAGAGGGAAAGGAGGTGGAGGGAAAAGAGAAAAGAGGAAGGCATGGAATCTGAGTCACTGAGCTGAGTTGAAGACAACTCAGTGTCCTCCTAATCCCTTTTTATTATTTCACTTATTTTACTCACCTCCAATGCCCTTTGTATTAAGGGGAGGGCATTGAGTTCAGAGAGGTCCTATGACTTGCCCTTGGTCACACAGCTGGTTAATAATAGAGCAGGGACCAAGACCTGTCCTAAAATAGAAGTAAAATTTTAGATCCCTTGTACTTGTGGAGACCTGTTTCCCAGCAGAATGGGCTTTGGGTGGGGATATCACCCACCATGAGTGGGGAACCGACCTGTGCAGGAGCAGTGGCCCACCAGTCTGGGAGCAAACTGCATAAGTGGGGGGCCCAGAACATGAAGCCGCCCAACCTCTGGCCCCAGTAGCCACACCACTCTCTTCTCTACACCCCCGAAAGCACCCGAACCTACAAAGAGCTGAAGATGTGGACATGCTGCTGCTGGGCATGGCTTCCCAGATTGCCGAGCGAGAGGACCATGTGGTGGTAGAGGACATGCAAGGTGAGGTGGAGGCTGTCCCAGCAGGCTGTGCTCTCATGACGCTTACGAGGAGGTTCAGCTGGAGCTCCAACGTCAGGCATGGAGGGGAACCCAAAGCTGGGAGCCTGCACTCTCACTGCCGAAAGAGCTTTTGATCTGCTGACTCTGGCAGCCTCTGTATGGCTGCAGTTCCTCTGGGGCTGGTCGGAGCTTAGGGCTTGGGCTGGAGGAGCTATGGTGACCCTGAGCTTTCCCAGACTCCCTGGTATCTCATCCCCAGATTTCTGGCCCGGGCCACTGAAGTTTTCCCGCACAGACCACCTGGCCAGTTGCCTGCAGCGGGGCCGGGATCTGGGCCTGCCCTCTTACACCAAAGCCAGGGCAGCACTGGGCCTGCCTCCTGTTACCAGATGGCAGGACATCAACCCTGCGCTCTCCCGGAGTAACGACACTGTGAGGAGGGGTCGGGACCTGGAGGTCAGGGTGGGAGGGCCAGAGATGGGCAGCCTTTGGGCTGTTAGCTATCACACCCTGAATTATCACCTGGGCAAGTGCCATTGCCTGCCAGCCAACAGACCAGCTTTGGCTGCCTCGCCATCTTGGCACAGCAGTGTTCCTGCAGTTGTGTGCCCATTTTATTGCTTTTGCCCTGACTATTTTATAAAACTGTTGCAAAGTGGAGAACTGAACGGCCAATAAACAAGCGATATGCGCATATGACTCATAAACTTTATAAAATCAGTGTAACGATAGAAATCACCAGGCACACCAAAAGTAGCAAATCTTTAGCTTTACGTGGGTCTCACTGGAATTAAGCTGGCCAAGTGGAGAGCCACGGGGCCCCTGGGCCCCTCTTCAGCACCACTGTCCTCGACCAGTTTGTGCGGCTGCGGGATGGCGACCGCTACTGGTTCGAGGACACCGGGAATGGGGGAGGCCTGCTGGGCCCCCACCTCGGACTCCACGTTGGCCTGAGCCAACCCTGCCGCCTGTAAACAGCCACATGGGTCCTTGTGGAGAAAAGAACTAAAATAAAGGTCATGCGGAAATGCTGTTCATGTGTTGTTGAGGCCTGTCTCTAAAAGACAATGTATATGCAGGGATTTGATTTTTTAAATTTCTTTTTAGTTCTAAAGAATAGAAACCTTTTCTGACACGTCATTCTACCTCTCAACTTTTGCACTGATTCCGACCTTCAAGTTTTGTATCTTTTTGAGAACAAGCTGTGTACTCACCCGGCTGCCTATTTTATTCCAGTTTTATAAAATAGGCAGGTGAATCTGTGAGAGATTTTCCATAAATGAGTTAATTTATGTCAAGCACTCAAAGCAGGGCTTGGGCAGTGTAGGTGAGTTGTCACTGTGATTTATTATTATTATCCTTGAGGCTGGTCCCTGGGAACCATCCCTTTGCTGGAGAGTGTGCGCTGGGTCTTTACACTCACTTCTCTCCATTCCTGGCCCCAGGTGCTGGAGGTTACGGCCTCCCTGTACAAGCAGGACCTGTCCCGGCTGGAGCTGCTCCCCGGGGGCCTCCTGGAGAGCCACGGGGATCCCGGGCCCCTCTTCAGCACCATTGTCCTTGACCAGTTTGTGCGGCTGCGGGATGGCGACCGCTACTGGTTTGAGAACACCGGGAATGGGTGAGGCCTGCTGGGCCCCCACTTCGGACTCCACATTGGTCTGGGCCCCAGACCTGCTGCCTGTAAACAGCCACATGGGTCCTTGATTCCCAGCCGGCCCCAGTCCCTCTGGGTCTCTTTCCTCATCTGGGTCCCTGAGCCTGGTGGCATGGCAGGCGGGGGCCAGCGGCACACCTCTCTCCCACCTGCAGGCTGTTCTCTAAGGAAGAGATCACAGAGATCAGAAACACTTCTTTACGGGATGTTCTAGTGGCCATCACCAATCTGAACCCCAGCGTCCTGCAGCCCAACGTCTTTTTCTGGCGTGCGGGTAAGTGGCCAGGAGGTGCTTGGAGGGGTCTGGGGCTTGGCGCTTCCTTCCTCCTCAGCCATGGGCTTGGTTCAGGGCAGCTGGACAATGGACTTCAAGTGGGTAGTGAGCTGTGGTTGTGCTCTGGGAACTTTAGTTCTGGGTACCAAGGTGGCCACACACAGCTGTGTAGGTTCCCCTCTGCACAATTCCAGGAGGTGTCCAAGTGAGAGCAAGACAGACTCAGAGAGACCTGGGGAGGAGACTTGCATTTGGCTGGGATGGGGCTGGGCTGGTGTGACATTAGGAGGGCCTAGTGCAGTGAGGATATCCTATCCCACAGCAGTGATTAAGGAAGGGGTGTGTGTGTTTGTGTGTGTGTATGTGTGTGTGTGTGTGGGGGGGAGAGACAGAGATTGGGTTCATTCTTGACCCACTTGTTACCAGAGTAGGCCACCACCACATCCTTGGTACAGTGTCAGAAGTCAGCATCCCCCTCCCTCCCTGCTACCCAGAGCGCCCCTCCCTCCTTTCTGCCACCCTACCCTCCTAGGTGATCCTGTGCAGAGCTTACGGCCCACCATCCCCCAGGACTCTAGCTCCCTCTGCCTCCCCAGGAGACCCCTGCCCGCAGCCAAGACAGCTCAGCACCAAGGGCCTGCCAGCCTGTGCTCCCCTTGTCCTGCGGCACTATTTTGAAGGCAGTAGATTTGGCTTCGGGGTCACCATCGGGACTCTCTGCTGCTTCCCTCTGGGTAAAAGTGATGGGTAGTGGGGGTTGGGTAACAGGTGTAAGCTGTGGGGTGAGGTTGAGGTGGTTGCATCTATGACCACCAACCACGCAGAGGTCCTCTGGGCAGATGAAGAAAACATCAGAGCAGGAGGGGACATGAGAAGTGTCTGAGCTGCAGATAAGTCAGCTCTAGGATTGCCTCCCTGTTCTCCTAAGGTTTCTCCCAGGGGCCAGACTGGTCAAGAGCTCTGGGGAATCCACAGTCCACAGCTATTTGCAGGAGACTGGGCCTTGGGAAACTGCCAGAGGCCAATCACTGCTTGAGAACCGAGACTGGGATGTAGTTGCTGGGGCAAAGGATTGGGCCTTAGTCTTTGGCATGGCTGTATGTGGGTTTACCAGCAGCCTGTGTCCATCTCTGGCACAGACTCTGGCATCAGTTTCTGGTTGGGAAGTGGTAGAAGCATGGGAGGCCATGCAGACATCTTAGAGGCTCCCCAAAGCTCCCCATGGGATGTAAAGTGGCTCCCTGCAGGGAGCTTCACAATTTGAGACAATTGAATGCGCTGGCCTAGGAGGTGGAGAAAGGGGGGGGGGTTGCCAGGGGAAGGAGTCACCTATCCCCTCAGACTCCCACCTTCCCTTGAGCTTCCTACCGCCTCTGCCCCCTCAGTGAGTCTGTTCAGTGCCTGGATTGTTGCCCGGCTCCGGAGGAGAAACTTCAAGAGGCTCCAGGGCCAGGCCCGCCAGAGCATCATGTCTGAGAAGCTCGTGGGGGGCATGCAAGGTAGGCCTGGAGCTGGCCCGGGTGTGGTGGGGGGCACCGACTCAAGCTTACAGCCTCAGCAGCCTAAGGAAAAGGTCTCCCTTTTCTAGGCCTCTAGGCAGACCAGGATGGGCGGGAAGAGCTGCAGGGGCACCAGGTAGAAGCCGGACCTGGAGTCCCCCACCTTCCAAGTAAAAGGGATGTGATAGACCAATGGGCGGCAGTCGTAGGACCCTGCCTACCTTTCACGGGGTTCCTATGACTTGCAGATCCCAGAGAACTGCTGCTTTGTGGCATCTCACACTGGAATTTCAGGCATGGGGAATTTATACACATGCCTTAGAGACATAATCAATGAAGGTCTAGAGTCAGACTGACTGAAGATTGGAATCTCGGTTCCAACCCTTGGGCAGGTTTTTTAAATCCCTCTAAACTTACTTTTTCTTATCTGTAACATAGGAATAATAAAAGCACTTACTTCATAGATTTATGAAGATTAACCAAACTAATTCATGCAAAGCACTTGGTTCAGTGTGGGGCACACAGTAAACACTCAGGACATGGTCGTTCTTCTGCATTAGATGCATAGCAGGACTGCTGGGGGGGGATGGCCCTCAGTACCCAGGAAGGAGCAAGGAGCTGTGGGGGCCTTGATGTCATTCCAGCCCTGAGCTGGCCTTCCTCCTGACGTGCCTCTGGCTGGGTGGCCCAGAAGGGCCCCAGCTGACCCAGCCCTGTCTCCCCGCAGCGTTGGAATGGCAGGGCCGCAAGGAGCCCTGCCGGCCTGTGCTGGTGCACCTGCAGCCTGGGCAGATCCGCGTGCTGGACGGCAGGCTCTCGGTGCTCCGCAGCGTCCAGCTGCGGCCCCCACAGCAGGTCAACCTCATCCTGTCCAGCAACCGTGGACGCTGCACCCTGCTGGTCAAGATCCCTAAGGAATACGACTTGGTACGGCCCCGCTGGCCCCTGGCTCCCTGCCCACAGCCACAGCTAGGGAGGCAGCCAGGTGGAGGAGCAAGAACACTGGGCCAGGCAGGGCTTCTGGCTGCCAGTCAGGCTGCAGCACCTAAGAGAGAAACTGGAATATGTCTGTCCTGCTCTGGGCCTGCTGGCTGACATGAGCTCCACAGTCCCTTATTCCTCCCACAGATGTGGTTTCCCCCTCCCTTTCTAAGGCTGCCCTGGAAGGCTCTAGCTGGGAGTCCTTGAAGGAGCTGGGCCCCCTTTCCTGTCCCCTGATTTCAGGATCTAGTGAATTGTCAGAGATTTTAGAAAGGCGCTGATCTTCAGAGGCTAGGCCTCAGCTCTGAGTCTGTCTGGCTCAGGGTCTCCTCCATCTCCTGTCCCCCCTGCCTTCCCCTCCCTTCTCCAGTGTGGAACAGAGAGGGAAGAATGGCTTCGCACGCGTGCCTTTGGGTGCTGCCTCTGCGCCTGCAAGCAAGCCGGTTTAGCCCAGTGTCTCTTTGACAAGGGCACTCTTTCCAGTGGCCTCTGACAAAACTCATGTAAAGCTCTTGGCCTCAGGAGGCCTTGATAAACAGCTGCTCTCCCTCCTGCCGCCTCTGCAGGTGCTCCTGTTTAACCAGGAGGAGGAGCGGCAGGTGCTGGTGGAAAACCTCCGGGCAGCGCTGAAGGAGAGTGGGCTGAGCTTCCAGGAGTGGGAGCTGCGGGAGCAGGAGCTGATGAGGGCGGCCGTGACTCGGGAGAGGCGCAGCCACCTCCTGGGGACCTTCTTCAGGCACCTTTTCTCCCAGGTGCGTACAGGGGCCAGATGTGTCTTTGCATGTCTGTGTGTGGTGGTGCTCTTATCTGCCGGAGGCCATTGGGGTGGCTCCAGGGAAAGCCAGACGCCCTGATTGCCCAGCTAATGATCACCTCTGCTGAGACTTTGGTCACATCGCCTGACCTTTCCTGTAAGGAGATGCTCCTGCTCCCATCAGTCCCATCCCCACCTGTGGGACCCCAGGGAGGCAACGCCCAGGAAGGGGCTTAGCCGCATGGGCCCTGTCTCCCTCTTCAGGGCTGCCCTCACGCATCTCAACCTGCCCCAAAGGCTGCAGAAAGCTAGGGTGAGCCCGGCAGCGTGGAGGCAGTGGGAGCCCTTGGTCACCCCTCCTTGGGTGAGCACAGCTGCCAGAATTCTCCATGGGCATTAGTGCCCACCTTGCAGACTTCTGAGAACTATTGCAAGAAGGTGTGGCAACAAGATAGGAAGAGAAATGCGAGGACTTGAGTTCATACCCAGCATGAAAATAAAGGCAGCCTGGGAGCAGAGCAGTGGAGAAAAGCTTGGGAAATATAAGATGAATACAGCATGGCCCCCACCGAAGCATGTTCTCATCCCACTGGCCAAGTCACCTGACCTTTCTGTAAGGAAGATGCTTCTGCTCCCATCTTAGCCCTGTCGCCATCCCACTGGGAAGATAGGACAGGCACAGAAAGGAGGGTAACTGGCAAAGAACAGCAGCTACCACAGTCATCCAGAAAGTATGTGGCTTGGAGTTCAGGAAAGGTAGTGGGGCTTCCGGTAGAGGTCATGGTGGAGGTGGGAATTTGCAAGGCCTCAAGATAAGGTGGAAAAATTTCAGCTCAGAAGAAAAGAACAGGAAGGACTGAACGACAAGAAGGCAAAAATTACTGTTTAAGGACAGGGAGCAAGGTTGGCTGATGGGGGAGAGGATTCAACAGGAAAGCTACTCTGTAATGGTCACTCACTATGTGCCAGACACATGACTTATGTCATTTGTGCCTCAAACAAGTTGAACTTGAGTGTGAGCTAGGGTGACTCACTGCCAGGCCCCAGGCAGGGCCGGGCCACCTCCACTCAGTTCAGGATCCAGCAGGGCTGTGGAACGCCTATGCTGGGGGTGAGGTGGGTGCTCCTGTGTCCTGGGGGTAGCTGCCAAGCCTTCCTATCTGCACACTGCTTTCAGCTTTCAGAACGTTTTCCATACAAACTCTCTTGTTTATTCTCACCTGTGGTAACCCTGCGAGAGGAGGAGGTCAGGTAAAGAAATGAATGCCAGATAACTGAAGACATTTGCCTGAGGCCGCTCAGGGCAGAGCTGGGATGTGAACCCAGGTCTCTTGCTTCCAACCCTAGGCTCTTTCCACTAAAGCACCTTGTTTGAAACAAGTTTTATGTCATGAACTAGGGGCCAGGCTTGAACTAGGGGCTGCCAGATGGCAGGCAAGAAAGACAGGTGCTGCGGTGACAGGTGAGACAATGTGTCCTCATTCCGGGACAGCCCAGGAGTGGGCTGACGATAGCCCATAATGAGAATGCCGCTTCCCAAACCCAACTTTTTCTCAACCCAGCTGAGGCTCTTCCTCAGTCAAGACTCCTTTGGCTGAATAAGGGCAATCCGCTCATCCCAGCATCAACAAAGGGGCATCTGACTCGCAGGATATGGTAGTGTCTCCGGATTCCAGGGGAAGACTGTGACCTGGCCTAGGAGGGACCAGGAAAGGGAGAACTGTCAGCAAATAAAGCCACTCCTTTCTTAGGCCGCCTCCCTTTTCTCCATGCCTCTGTTTACCTCTGTTTGTGTCTCTGAACAGTTGGAAGAACAGGGTGGCCCAAAATCTCTGAGTTTTCTTGGTGCTCAGATCAAGACAGACCTGGGACCTCTCAGTTCCAATTCCAGACCCACTGATTGAGTCAAGGGTGCATCTCTTGTCCAGTCAGCGAATAGAGAGGGGCCAGGGCTCGGGAGAACAAATGTCCCCGGGGACGACCCACAGAGCTGAAGGGGGAGTGCTTAAGGGAGGGAAGCTGGGAAGACACCTCAAAAGGCGGCTCCTACCTGCCTCAACTGGATGTCAAGTCAAGGAAGTCTTGCCTCCTTCTCTCCCTCCCCTTGTCGGTGCCCAAGTGCAGGTGCTGGACATCGACCAGGCGGACGCAGGAACCCTGCCCCTGGACTCGTCACAGAAGGTGCGGGAGGCCCTGATGTGTGAGCTGAGCAGGGCCGAGTTTGCCGAGTCTCTAGGCCTCAAGCCCCAGGACATGTTTGTGGAGTCCATGTTCTCTCTGGCTGACAAAGACGGCAATGGCTACCTGTCCTTCCGGGAGTTCCTGGACATCCTGGTGGTCTTCATGAAAGGTGGGGAAGAGGGAATGATTGTCCAGGTAGAAGATGGAAGGGGCTGGAGACTGAGACTGGAGTGTAGCTGACCTGTTGGAGAAGGGGAAGCCCCGGGGCCCCCTGGGAGCACCAGCTAGGGATCGGGAAGCAGCGTGGCCCTTTGCTGGCCCAGCCACAGGTCACACTGGCCAGCCTGGGGTTTAGGCAGGTGGCTTGATCTCATGGGGCTCTCTTTCCCCAGGCTCCCCTGAGGAGAAGTCCCGCCTTATGTTCCGCATGTATGACTTCGATGGGAATGGTCTCATTTCCAAGGATGAGTTCATCAGGATGCTGAGGTTGGTGGTATGGGACGTCAGGAGAGGTGCCAGGGCAGAGACTGCCGGGGGAAGAGGTGGGACATGGGGGAGGGAGTGGGGGCGCGGGAGGAGAAGGGAGGGTAATGACCAGAGGCCTCCACCCCCTCACCTCATATGCCAAATAAGTCCCACTATAACTCGGAGGGGGCTTAGGAATTGGCCAGCCAAGGCCCTTCCGTGGGGCCTCTGAAGGCCTGGGGGGTTGGTCAGCGGGCTCTTGTGTCTAGACCTGAGGTCCCTTGTATGAGCCTGATGGCTTCCCTACCTGCAACTCCAGGTCCTTCATCGAGATCTCCAACAACTGCCTGTCCAAGGCCCAGCTGGCCGAGGTGGTCGAGTCCATGTTCCGGGAGTCGGGCTTCCAGGACAAGGAGGAGCTGACGTGGGAGGACTTCCACTTCATGCTGCGGGACCATGACAGCGAGCTCCGCTTCACGCACCTCTGTGTCAAAGGTAGGGCAGCCTGGTGGCAGGGCTGACTCATCTGTTAGGTATAGCAGGCACAGTGCCCAGGGGCCCACATACTTTTAGGAGCTCATTGAAATGTTTTAACTTCTTTTAAAATAAGAAGAAAGAATGAATATAGTAATAGAAAATATGTAATAAGGTATCCAGCCTGGATTATATTCCTCTTTATATCAACACATTTGTAAAATGTAATTGTTTTTAGGGAGGAATGGACCCAGGAAGGCAACAGGGCATAGGGTCCATGAAAGCCATAATGCAGCTCTCCCGGTGGGGAGGGCAGGGTCAGGAGGGGGTGGGGGACAGCTGCTGGAATTCTGCTTCCCCTCCCCCACTGCACCCCCAGCTTCCTGTCAAAGCCCCTGTGCCTGGTGCCTGGGACAGGGGGGAATCAGTGTCTCCTTGCTTCAGCTCTACCTGGGCCATACCCACCTGAGCCGGGATGTCTGGTGGCGGGTTGCTCTGGTTTTGTTTGCCTCTGTATCCTCTGGAATGCTCAATAAATGTTTGCTGAGTGTATGGAGACACACTTCTGTTGTCCCTCCCCCTAATTCCAACCCCATCTGTGTCTGACTCAGGTAGGTGGGGGCTAGAGCCGGGGTGAAGAGGGGGCAGGTTGCAGGCAGGGGGACTGTCTGTGGCCTGCTCTGAACTGTTATAGTGCCTTCACAGTTTGGGATTCTCACTGGGGCATGTTGAGACCAAACCCAGCCCATCCCGGGATTATGAGAACATGGGGCGGCTGAGCAGCCCAGATGAGAGAGAGGGGCGAGTTAGACAAGACACAGCCACGCCTCTGGTCAGGACTTCTCCTCCCCCGGGGAGGAGAGAGGAGAGTGCAGGCCCAGCACTCCTGATTCTGCAGCTTTTTACCTTTCCCAGGCAGCCAGGGCAGGGCGCACCTGGGCCTGAGGGCAGAGCAGGAGCAGGTCCTGGACATGCACCCAGGCCAGAGACCCCAGGGACATCCAGCCCCTGGGGTGGAGGGGAGGACCAGGCTTGGGGAATGAGGATTAAGTATAAGGTTTGCACTGAGTACTACTTTTGTTTTGCTTTTAATTGTTGTGATTTGTTGTTTCCTCTAAATTTTACTTTGAGACATTTTAAACCTACAGAAAAGGCACAAGACTAGTACAAGGAACATCCCTTTACACTTCACCTAGATTTGCCATGTTACCATTTTGCCATGTTTGCTGTATGCTGAACCATTTAAGAGGATAGACATCCATACTTTGTTTTAAATGCTCTGATTTCACTAAATTCAATTTAATCACTTTGGCCTCTGGGCTCCAGACAAGGGTAATCTTCAGGATGGGTCTTGCACTTGGAAGTGATCTGGAGATCCCCAGGCCTCCTGCGAGAACCTGCAGCTGCAGTTCCGTCCTGCCCTGTGCCTCCGTGCTCAGCCCTGATGGGGAACAATGAGTGGCTCCTGGGAGGGCTCTACGACCCCCCAACATTTATAGAACATTTTCAAACAGAAAAGTGGAAGGAATTTTATACTGATTTCCTATATATGTACCACCTGCTTTCTACATTTAACTTCTGGGTGGATTCAAGCTGGAGGGTCTTTAGCAGGGTTTTTGTGGCAGAATGGTCTTGGTGGGCGGTTTGCATGCAAATCCTGAACTCGACTCCATAAACTTGATACCAGTCCCAGGGGTGGGACTGAAGGCGGACACACCCGTAGGGAAGCCTGCTTTGCCAACTTTGTTTCAGGCCTTCTCCCAGCCCACCTGGGGATGGGGCTAGTCCAGTTCCTGTTGGCAGCATGGGCTGAGCTGGGGCACCCAGAAGCAGGGTAGAGGCCTGGGACCCTCTGCAGTGTCTGCACATGGTGTTGGTGGTGCGCCTTTGAGCCAGGTTCTCCTGGGCTCTGAGCCCTGAGCTGCTCGCTAACCTGGCTCTACACTGCAGGGGTGGAGGTGCCTGAAGTCATCAAGGACCTGTGCCGGCGAGCCTCCTATATCAGCCAGGAGAAGATCTGGTGAGCCCTCATCTGATTGGAGGGAGGGCTGGGGTTGGAGAGCTGCATTTTCTCTCCCTGGAACGACTGGGATTAGGGCCCCCACTAGCCTGTGTAGTGCCTTCATGCAAATTAGAAGGTGGCACTACTTACTCTAGGCAGACACAGCCCTGTACCTGGGAAAGCAGAGAGCCGGCTGGCTTTCCTACTCACCTGCTGCCTGCGTCAGATGCCCTTGGAAGGGCACAGCTGCATGTGACAGCCTTGGCTAGGACCCCCAGGATCCAACTCACTCTCTCACTCCGTCTCTGTGGGAACCCTGCTGTCCTGTCTGCTGGCTGAGAGCTCTGATCCTTCTCAACAGAGTGGGTCTGGAGGCAGACCGGGCGCAGAAGACCACGTGGCTCAGGTCCTCTGTCTCCCATGTTCCTGTCCTAGTCCCTCTCCCAGAATGAGTGTTCGCTGTCCCCGCGGTGACATCGAGGAGGAGCTGACACCACAGAGACTGCGGTGCCCCACGGACACATACCCTCCCCAGGAGATTCGGCGGAGGTTTGGCAAGAAGTATGTCTGCTCCTGCCTATAAGCCCAGGCTGTTCATCCTCCCTTCAGCGCCCAGTCGTTGACTATTTGGCAGCAGGCACTGTACTAAGCACGGGGGATAAAGCAGGGCAAATAGTCCCTCCCAGCCGTATCACAGTCTGATGAGATAGCTTGGTACACTGGTCATTAATGTCCCACTGAAGCTCCCCAGGAAGGAGCTTCAGAGCTCAAGGAAGTGCTCACCTCTGCCTAGGAGGTCAGGGAAGGCTTTGTGGAGGAGGTGTCCTTTCAACCTACAGTAAAGGATGAGAGAAGAGCTGGTGGGGCTTGGGAGCTAAAAATAGGGACGGAAGAGGGCTGTTTGAGTAGGAACCGGGGTAGATGGAGTGCATCCCCTGGGCGGACCAACTGACCACTTATGAGGCCGTCCCTACACTGACAGCCCACTTGAGGAGTGTGGTGTAGCTTTTGGGGTCTGAACCCTGCTTGGCTTGAGTTATTCCACACCCCTTTCTGCCCTCTGGTAAGAGGGGCTGCATTAGAGTTGGGTCCTTGGCAGAGAGCCGAGACATCCTGTCTCCCAGGGTAACCTCGTACCAGCCCCTCCTGTTCACGGAGGCTCACCGAGAGAAGTTTCAACGCAGCCGCCGCCACCAGACGGTGCAGCAGTTCAAGCGCTTCATTGAGAACCACCGGCGCCACATCGGCTGCGTGGCCGTGTTCTACACCATCGCGGGGGGCCTTTTCCTGGAGAGGGCCTACCGTGAGTGACGGCCGCGGCGGGGACGGGGCTTGCACTAAGTGGCGGCCCGGGGGGGTGGGCCCGCGGTGAGTGACAGGCGGCGCCGGGGCGGGGCGTGCAGCAAGCGACAGCCCCGGGGGCGGGTCCTCCCGAGGGCGCTGGGGCCTGCGTGCCTGAAGGCGGCAGGAGCTGCGGTTGGCTTTGCTCTGCAGACTACGCCTTTGCGGCTCACCACAAGGGCATCACCGACACCACCCGCATTGGCATCATTCTGTCTCGGGGCACGGCCGCTAGCATCTCCTTCATGTTCTCCTACATCCTGCTCACCATGTGTCGCAACCTCATCACCTTCCTGCGAGAGACCTTCCTCCACCGCTACGTGCCCTTCGACGCCGCGGTGGACTTCCATCGCCTCATTGCCTCCACTGCCATAGTCCTCACAGGCAGGTCCTGGGAGTCCGAGGATTCACCGGCCGCACCTCCGCCCACCCCCTGCTGGCTCCGCCTCCAGCGAGAGCCCCCACCTCTCTGCCTGCACCTACCCTGCGTATAAGTCTTGGACGGCCTTCTCATTAAGGGTGGGGGCGGCCTGGACACTGGTGGGAACTAAGCCCAGGGGCTCTCCCCGCCCCGCCAGGGCCTCTTACCCCGCTGTCAAGGCCACCCCACCAGCCTCCAGCTGACAAGTTGCTAACATCCCAGAATGAGTGCACGTAATGTGTGATTTCTCCCAGTTTTTATGTTTTAAAACATAATTCTGTGAGAGAAACCAAAGGAATGAACTTCTAATGGTGTAATTTCAGACTTGTGTTCATGAATGGTGTGTATATGGAACCAGCGGAGGCACAGGAGCTTGATTAGAGATCAGGAGTCCGGGCCCCCAGGATCCTTTAGGACCCCTACTCGGGCAGGCCCAGTCCTCTACCTTGGGCTGAACCTGTCAAGCACCTGCATCAGGCTGCCCTCGGGCTCATCCCACCCGGTCTTGTCTTCCTTAGTCTTACACAGTGCGGGCCACGTGGTGAATGTGTACCTGTTCTCCATCAGCCCGCTCAGTGTCCTCTCCTGCCTCTTCCCTGGCCTCTTCCATGACAACGGGTGAGTAAGGGGGTAAGTGAGAGAGTGTGTGTGTGATGGGGTGGGAAGAGGGATTCTTTGCATGTGGAAAGAAGCAAATTCTCTTGGCTCAGAGGAGACTGTCACCTTCTAGGTTATAGGACAGACAATGGCCAGCCTAAGCCTCCAGCCCCAAGTCAGCAGAAAGGGAGACCGGTAGCTGGACTGGGGCGCCTTCTCTGGAAGTCCCAGGCATTTCCTCTCAGGATCCTTTCTTGCCTTCCCTTCTCCACAGGTCTGAGTTCCCCCAGAAGTACTATTGGTGGTTCTTTCAGACAGTGCCAGGTGAGAGCCTTTCCTGCTATGAATTTCTGGGCCTGGCTCCGAGCTCCAGGCTCTGGGTTCTGTCAGCCATGGGCAGCCCAGTTGCAGTAACGCACATGAACTAGCCTCTGCGCTCCGGCCCTGAGGCCTCTCCTGGGCAGTAGGAGACTGTACTCCAGTCCTTCTTTCAGGAGCTTGGCTGGGCCCCCACCCCACCTCTGAACCAGCTCCTTCCTCTGTGCAAGGGGAGTGGACCCCCTTCTTCCCTTAACACACACACCAACCATGACGGTGACTCTGAGGAATGCTGTGCCCAGCTGCGTGAGGGAGGAACCAGTTCTTTGTCGTCAGGCAGAGCCCCCCCGCCCCCCCCCCCCGTTGCCTCCTTGTGGTCTGTTTTGACACGGGCTGTTTAGAGGCGTATTCCTAACTCCCCATAATCACCCATTTTAGACCTATTAGCTGTAAATCTATTCAAATGCTGCTTGAACCTATTTATATTTTCAGTCTGTTCCCTCCTTGGAGTAACACATCTTCTACACTAACTCCTGTCTGTGAAACACAGCATGTTTTTTGAAAGTTTTTAATCCTAAAACAATCGGCTTTGGACTTCAGAGAGTGCTTGCTAATTCCTGCACCCGGGAATCAGTGGCTAAGGCTGCGTTTATGCTCTCCTCTCCTTTCAGAACTTTACAGGCTTTGGTTAGATCCCTTCTTAACCTCTGCTCTCCCACACTGCAGGCCTCTAATCTCCCTAATTTCTGCCTCTCCTCCCTGGTCCCTTGAGGAGCCATCTCTGGCCCCTGCACTCCCACCCAGTGTTGCTGTCATGGGATCCCCTGTGAGAGGAGGGGCCTTTCCATCAACTCCAGGCTGGCCCCAGGAGGGGCTCTGGAGGCGAGCAGGGAGAGTGCGGTCCCGCTCACCAGCGGTGTCAGTGTTCATGCCGTGTGCTGCGGCAGCCAAGTGGAGTGCCACAGGGACACTGAGCAGGTCTTGGCTCCCTGAAGGCAGAACCCACTGTGTCCAGAGTCCGACCCAGAGGGCCCAGAGTAGACGCCCTGTGCATTCATTCATTCAGCACACTTTTACATAAGGCCCATGGTATGCCAGACCCTGCACTAGGCACTCTGATTCAGTGACGAATCAGCCTAGCCTGGTCCCTGTTCTTGTGAACCTGAGAGCTAGGAAAGTGACAGACATAAAACAAATAATGACACAGATGCTTGAAAAATAATAATCATGACACAGTCTATGAAAGACAGGTAGTAACTGTGATGGGTGGTGTGTCAGGGAATAGAGGAGGATGCTAGGTTCGCCCCACCCACTCCTAGGGCACTGGAGTGGACAGGGGACCCTGGTGCCTGGCAGCCTCAGAACAGCGCCCCTCTCAAAGCCCTGCTCCTCTGCCCTACAGCCATGTTCACTTTGCAGGCCTCACAGGAGTCGTGCTGCTCCTGGTCCTGGCCATCATGTACGTCTTCGCCTCCCATCACTTCCGGCGCTGCAGCTTCCGGGGCTTCTGGCTGACCCACCACCTCTACATCCTGCTCTACATTCTGGTGAGGGCCTTTGGCAGTGAGCCAGACCAGGAGAGTCTGTGCAGATGCCCCAGACAGGCAGTGAGGGCTGAGACATCATTTCTTCATAACCCTTAGTATGTCAACTATTCACTTCTCTATAGCTCTTAAAAGAGGGAGATTACAGTATAGGGCTCTTGAATAGGCTGACCTTAATATGTAGCACTTGGAAGACTGACTCTCTGCTGTGGGTTTGCAGTGGCAGCTTTTGGTTCTGCTACTTATGTTCTGGTCCTGTTTTCTGGGGTGTTAGTCATCCCACCCGTCTAAATACCACCTACAAAGTTAACGAGCTTCTCCAAATGTCTTTACTTACACTGACGATAAAACGGGCTTTGAAGACTCCACCTGTCCTCTTTCCTTCTCCCTAACTTGGGCTCCCGCCTCCCTTCACATTCCCTCCCTTCTCCTCTCCTGTTCCCTTCGTCCTCCCCTGGGTCTGCCGTCAGGTGCTTCAGTTGACTCTGCTCCGTGCTCCGTGTATGGCTCTGCTCGGCCTGCCTTCCTCACAGACATGGGCATTTCCCCAGAGGGCACCCCCAGGGCCTTACTGAGAAGCTAGTCTAGCCCCCCAGACCCCGAAGTCCCCACCCATGATGGCTTGGAGCATGGAGCACATAAGGCTGCCCTCTTTGCTGCCTGCCTTCAGTCAGAACGGTGCCCAGAGGCCTGCTTGTCTTGAGACAAAGGGAAAGGCCACTGTTGTCTGGGTTAGGCTGGTGCCTATTGTTGGCCCTGCCTCGACCCAAGTTCTGTTTTCACTAATAAGTAGGAGGTTTCTGTCTCGCCTGAGGCCCAGCACTTCATGGTTCACAAGATGACTGCACAGCGTTGCCTTAGATGTTTCCTAGAGCTGATGTCTGTTTCCAAAGAAATCCCTCTTTTCTTTGGAAGCTCCCTCCCTCCGCACCTTCCCAATAATATGGGTGGAGCTCTAGCGTCCTGGGTTGTCCTTTCTGTTAGGGTTCTTGTTCCCGGGGATAAAGCAGCTTCTTTGATCTAAGCGGGAGACCAAGAAGAGTGGCCAGACTGGCTCCCTGAGACCGGGACCCCTTTCTGATTTGTCCCTGGGTTTCGGGGATCACTGTGGTTCAGAGCCACCCTTCCTGTCAACAGGGAAGTCAACAGCTCAGAAAGATGGAGGTCCCTCTGCTGGGCGGTTCTAACCCTGACAGCCCAGGAGTGTCTCACTTAGGGGAACTCAGGGCCAAAATACCCACGTCCTTCCCATTCAGCCCAGGTGTGGCCACTTGATTTCTGGCAGAGAAGTTATAAGTGAAGAACCCCAGTGTGCAGCAGACTCTGGGGAAAGGGGTTCAGGCTCCTGACCCAGGCTGAAGAGGGCGGGACCGGCCCAGCAGAAGCTGAGCTGGCGGGATCCTCCCTGAGCTCCTCAAGTCAACCATGAATCTGCAGCAGCTTTGCGGTTTAAGAGTAGAGCCAGCACCGAACACGGTGTATAAACAGAGGAGAATGAAGTCACCCTGACAGTGTTCTCGGCCTGCTTAGATGCTCGGAACGCCTTGAGGGTGGATATGGGCTCCACACAAACCACAGCCAATTCAGAGAAGAGCCCAGAGAGTTTCAGTTAGTCCTGTGGGGAACCTTAAATTCAGAAACACTCAGCTGGGGGAAGGGAGAGCTGAACGAGGAAGCAGAGCTCAGTATGACGGTTACCTCGTCTGTACTCGTTCTGTGTTAGGCCCCACGGAGGAGCGGGAGACTCAGCTCTGCCCTCAGGAACTTAGAATTCGCTGCAGAGAATAATGCCAGAAACATGAAATTATCAAAATGAGTAGACAATATAGGATTAATTGCTGAGCTAAGTATTCCAAACAGTAAGTTACAGGAGCTCTTTGAAGGGAGTTTCATTTAGGCCAAACTGGTTAGGGAAGAAAGACTCTGGTAAGAAGATGGGACCTGGGCCAGGCCTTAAGGAGAGGTAAGCTGAGGTTTGACAGGGCAGAGTGGAAACTGAGGAGCATCTCCAGTAGAAGGAAGGGCATTAGTGCAGGTTCAGAGGTGGGAATGATGATAGAACATTCAGGGCACAGAGGCTCGGGTCTGGCTGTCAACAGCCACTCGGTGGTAGGCGGTAGCAGGGCAGGGTGGACCTGTGCGGGCTGCAGCTGAGGGGCTGTGGCTCAGCTGAGGCCACGCCACGTGGGAGAAGAGCAGACAGTGAAGAAATCAGGCTTGGGCAACATGCAGGATTGGGGTGGGAGAAGAAAGGTGCAGACGAGGGAAAGTGAGCGGCCTGAGAGGGAGGAGGGGGCCCAGTGGAGCACTAATGCAGAAGTGGTGAGGAGGGGGTGGTCACTAGGCTGCCAAGCATGGGCACGAATCGGCTCTTAGATGAGGCCTCAGGGTCTGGCCATTGGTGAGCCCTCAGTGAGCAGGTCCTGGGAAGAGGTGGAGGCGGGAACCAAGACCAACCAGACTCAGGAGCAAGCAAGCGGGAAGAATGGGGACGAGCAGTACTGACTACATGAGACCAGCTCATTGCAGAAAGGACCGGAGCTGGACAAACCTGTCAGCCCTTTATGGAAAAGAGGGACCGGTTAGGTGCTCTCGTATCCAAAGGGGACAGTGAATTGGGGAAACTCCCTTTATTGACTCAGCAGTTATTGAGTGCCTACCACGTGCCATGCAGAGACGCTGGAAGCGGAGAGTGGAGTGGCAAATGGAACGGACACAGTCCAGTGGGGAAAACAACAGTGTATCTGCCAGTGAATGAACAGAATTATTGCAGATGATAAGTGCTCTGAAGGGAGATGTGGTAGAACTGAGGGATGCCCGAGGAGGGGCATTTCTCCTGTGACCTGAAGAATGAGGTGGAAGTGACCCTGGGAAGAACCAGGGGATGGGCTTTCCTGGCAGAGGGAAGAGCGTGTGCCAAGGTCCTGCACAGAATGGCCTTGCCATGCTTGAAGAGCAGACGGGGGAACACTGGCAGGCAGGGCGTCATGGTGCGATGGCTTTTTAACTGGGGATGACATGATGAAGTGAACTTTTAAAAAGTCACACTGGCTGCCCTGGAGAGGATGGATTCCAGCGGGGCAAGCAGGGAAGACCAGTTAGGAGGCTGTAGGTGAGAGCCGGCCGGCACAGCTCTGTCTAGGGCCTAGTCAGGGAGGCACGAGTGGTCTCGTTCTTCACAGATGCTCTGGAGGAAGGGGCTGAGGTCTCGGAACCCAGAGGGAGTGTGGAATGGCGCGGGGGCATCAGATAAGCCAGCGGGGAAAGGATGCAGGGTCTAAAGCCCCAGCAGGCCTCAGACCCTGGGTCTGAGCTGTCCTCATGGCTCCATCCAGCTCATCGTCCACGGCAGCTTCGCCCTGGTCCAGCTGCCCCGTTTCCACATCTTCTTCCTGGTGCCGGCACTGATCTATGTGGGGGACAAGCTAGTGAGCCTGAGCCGGAAGAAGGTGGAGATCAGCGTGGTGAAGGCCGAGCTGCTGCCGTCAGGTGCCGGCCCGGGGGCTGCCGGGGACCAGCCTGGTGGTCCTGGGGAAGCTGACAGGGCGGGGGCAGGGACCGGACCTCATCACCCCCTGGCCTGGCCCAGTGGAGCTGGCAGGGGCCTTGGCGCGGCAGGGACAAGGGAGCTGGAAAGCTGCTCTTTGCCAGGGGACCTGGGCCTCTCCCACAACACAGAGAGGAGCTCCGGCCAGGCTGCCCCCTGCCCTGCTGCCTGCCGGCCTCAGCCCTGCCCAGCCCCTCCTCAGGGTGGTCGTGGCCCTAGAGCTGTGATGCCTTCTGATGGGGGTGGCCTCCTCTGTCATCACCCAGAAGCAGAGCTGAGGCTGCAGGCGGGGGGGTTCTCTGGAGGCCACACTGGTGCTGGGGTCAGGACAGCAGCCTCCTGCCCACCTTCCTTCCACAGGAGTGACCCACCTGCGGTTCCAGCGGCCCCAAGGCTTTGAGTACAAGTCAGGACAGTGGGTGCGGATCGCCTGCCTGGCTCTGGGGACCACTGAGTACCACCCCTTCACGCTGACTTCTGCACCCCACGAGGACACGCTCAGCCTGCACATCCGGGCAGCAGGGCCCTGGACCACTCGCCTCCGAGAGATCTACTCACCCCCGACGGGTGACGGCTGCGTCAGATACCCGAAGGTGCTCAGGCCCAGGCCAGCCGCGCCACATGCTTCCACATCCCGATCCAGGCCTTGGCCCTGTGGCACCAGGCTCCCAACTCTGTGCCTCCCTTCCCCCACCCAGAGACTGGTTGTTCCAGATAATGCTGCAGTTATTACTCCCTAAGCCTCACTCCAGAAACCTATCTGCCTCCCCTGCCTCCCATTTCTGTCTTCAGAACTATGGTGGTGGCCACACTTAACTCAGACCACTCTCCTTCCTGCAGCTGTACCTTGATGGACCGTTTGGAGAGGGCCACCAGGAGTGGCATAAGTTTGAGGTGTCCGTGCTGGTGGGAGGGGGCATTGGGGTCACCCCCTTTGCCTCCATCCTCAAAGACCTGGTCTTCAAGTCATCAGTCAGCTGCCAAGTGTTCTGTAAGAAGGTGAGTGCCCCCACCTGCTGCCAGCCCCTGCCCTGCTTCCTATCACTGTGTCCATCTGGGCCTGTCTCTCCTGCCTCTGTTCTTGGCCCCGATCTGGGCAAGGCCAAGTTTGCTTGGTTCAGGATATCCCTGGACCCTAAAAGACAGAGTTGGTTCACTGATGCCTCCATCCCACATGGGACTTGCTTCTGGGAGTCCCTCCAGGCGGGGTTGGAGAAACCCATTCCCTCTTACAGAGGAGGTCGGCACTCGGAGCAGTGTTGGGTTGGGAGAGGGAAGGGCTCGCTTGGGGAGAGGTGCAAGTGAAACCGGCTCTGCTCTCCAGAGGAAGAGACAGGAGGTGGCAAGGCAGGGCTGGTGGGCAGGTTGGTTCCAGGAACACAGTCCAGGCCCTCAGGCCCCCTCCACACCAGTCTCTTTCACCCCAGCCTATACCTGGTGGCAGGCCCCTGCTTGTCTCTCTGGGCCTGGCTGGTGAGTTGGGGTGCAGGAATGCAGCAGGCAGAGGCCCAGCCTGTATGCTGTCAGCATCCAGAGGGTGGCAGAGCTCCCTGGTTCCTCTGTTCATGCCAGCTCTGCCTCTTGCTTCTTAACTCACAAGGACCCCTCCTCCCTATCTGAAACTGGAGATGGGTGGCCCCCAGGGCATCTTCCATCCTGCAAGGCTCTCTTTGAGCCCATCCCTGTCACTCCAGGCAGTCAGCAGGGCCCTCCCTGAGGCTGTTCTGTGACACATCCCTTAGTAGGACCCTCTCCCTCTGGGCTAGGGCTGATTGGGAACCTACCAGCCTGAGGAGGGCCCTTTGGAAGGATGGCAGGGCAGGATGAGTATGAAAACCTGCTTCCCATCCCATCAGACATTTCACTCACTTGACAAGGGCCCCTCGTCATTGCCCCAGGCTATTGCTCGCTTCCACCGCTCTCTGCTCTGGGGGGACTCCATCTCCTGCCCCACAGCTTGGCCCTGTGGCCCCTCCACTTCATCTCCCCAGACTGTCTGGGGAGAGGCACCAGCTGGCTATTGGTGTGGGGATCCCTGGGATATAGGGAGCCTGAGCTGAGAGGGGTCCTAGCTCCAGCCGTGTGTCCCCAGATCTACTTCATCTGGGTGACACGGACCCAGCGGCAGTTCGAGTGGCTGGCCGATATCATCCGGGAGGTGGAGGAGAATGACCACCAGGACCTCGTGACCGTGCACATCTACATCACTCAGCTGGCTGAGAAGTTCGACCTCAGGACCACCATGCTGGTACGGCAGGGCTGGCCAGGCAGGGTGGGCGGGCCGCCGCTGGCTCTGCCTGGCCGTGACCTTCCTCCCCGGCTCTCCCACCGTCCCCTCCAGTACATCTGTGAGCGGCACTTCCAGAAGGTGCTGAACCGGAGTCTGTTCACGGGCCTGCGCTCCACCACCCACTTTGGCCGCCCCCCCTTTGAGCCCTTCTTCGACTCCCTGCGGGAGGTCCACCCACAGGTCAGCCCCCACCCCATATCCAGGTTCTCTTCACCGTTATCATCGGTGGTCTGAGCCAAGCTCCCAAACCCACTCCATCGAGGGAAGGCATTGACTACTGATGCAAACCCATCCCTTGTGAGATTGGTGGGACGATGGACTGGAAAAGGAGAAGTGGGGAGGGGATCACCCTGCGGGGCAAGGGAGGAGACAGGCACTAGGGACTTGCCGCTGCTGAAGTCTTGATGTTCCCTGCAGAAGGAGGAGCTGGAGGACTGAGCTGGTGCTCACCACAAACTTACTACCCTCACCATTAGTTCTTCATCATTTCCGACCCTGGATACTGAGTTGATCTTCACCATGAACATCAGGCTAGCCACTAATCAAATAAATACTCTCCAAGGCCCCAATGTGAACACCGACTAACCTGGCCCCTATTAGAAACACTGATCTGGCACTTGAAGCTGGCAAATGCCCTGGAGAGGGTAGAGGCTGGACCCACAGAGAGCAAAATTCGAGCTAGACTTAAAAACGCCGGACTAGCCCTCCTCATGCATGGCACAAAGCACACTATCATCAGGAACACGGAATGAGCCCTCACCAAGGATTCTCTCTGGGCTTTAACACAGGTGCCAAGCTAGCTCTCCCCTGGCACTGAGTTATCCCTGCCTGTGCACACTGAGCAAGCCTTCACTTCTTCCTCCCCAACAGGTCCGGAAGATCGGGGTGTTTAGCTGCGGCCCCCCTGGCATGACCAAGAATGTGGAAAAGGCCTGTCAGCTCATCAATAGGCAGGACCGGACTCATTTCTCCCATCATTATGAGAACTTCTAGGCCTCCTGCCCAGGGGTTCCACCCGCTGCCCTGCTGAGTAGAGGTTTGGGCTGGCACCTTACCTGTTTCTCACTCCCTCAGCCTTTTCCCTGTTCTCACCTACCAACCTTGGTTCCAGTGGCCGTGATCAATTACCCCATGAGGAGGGTTCATAGCCCCCGGGACCAGAATTTCTCAGCCTGGAGAAGTAGGAGGCATTGTTTAGGGACTAGAGTTTGGGAAGCAGACCTATTATGGCTTGGGGACAAAGTGACACCTTTTCTTTTAAACTAAGAAAAACTCAAAAGATGAGCTGACAGTGTGTGTGTGTGTGTGTGGGGGGGACTGTGAGCCTAAGGATGAACTGAAAGCACAGATGCTGGCATCTTAGGACCCCTCTCCCCAAATGTCTCCTTCCTTTGGGTTCCCCACTGTCAAAAGGGTGGGCAAATGCTGTTGAGGGGGTAGAGGCTGGACCCACAGAGAGAAATTTATGGGAACACCTTCAGCACCCCAGTGTAACAGTACAATCGATTCTCTCTCCTGTTTTTAAACATGTGTTATAGTCAGAACCTGGCCCAGTATCTCTATGGAGAGCTCCTCAGCCCTTCTCTCCTCTTCCTCCTCTAAGTCTCCTTTACAAATAAACCACTTTTCTGCCTTCTGGATTTCTTTATTCTGTTCCAGGATGGGGTAGGTACTGGCAGAGGGAGCCACTCAACCTAGGTGGGTACAGACATCCTCTCTGAGCTTGCCAGTGTCCTCTGAATAAAAGAACTCACCCAAGGCCAAGTGTCCCTGCTGGTGACTCGTCTGGCTCAGGGGCACCCTTCTTAACAGAGGGCCTCTCAGTATGGCTAGTGTGGGCCTTTGGAAGCCTGATGAGGGGCAGAGAGAATGGATGAGGGGGTGTTTCTGGAGAAGTGGGCTTGGCCTGAAGGGCATGGGGCAGGACACAGAAGGAGCCTACAGGAGCCAGAGCTCACCTGGCTTGCTTCAGGACCTCAGTTACTCCCAGCCTTCTCTGAGTAACGGGAGAGTTGACACCTGTGCCTACAGCGGTCTTCCAGGTCGTGAGATGCCAGCGAGGAGGCAGATGAACAGACCACCTATCCTCTTGGGGCCTCTGCTTTCTCATCTGTAAAATGATCAAGTGCCCCCCCAAGTCAACTTAAAGATAGGGGAACCCTCTATATGGGAGTTTCTGAAGCAGTGCCCAGTTTCAAGTGATCCTTTGGATTGTCCCCACTGTATTCTTACACATATCCTCGATTTTGATAAAATAGCCACTGGACTAGAAAATCCAAAATCCCAGGATTCACACCACACTTGGGAGTTGCAGGTTTAGGCTCTGCAGGAGGCCCTCAGACTGTCCTCCCGAGGCAGTCGTCCCTGGAGATGTCTGTCCAGCTCAGGAGTTTTTGCTCAGCCAGAGCCTGGGAGCAGGAGGGACGGCCTGGAGTGGTTGACAGCAGCTCCGCCTGGTGGCCCACTGGGTATTCCCAGACCCTGGGCCCACAGGCCTCCTTGGGTCCAGGCTGTGGGCGCCCGTAGAGCCGCAAGCCGGTGGGGCCCCGGACCCCAGGCCCCAGGCCTGCGGTTAGAGGCACGGCCAGCAGGGGGCGTGCACGGACGGCCCCGCCGGGAGCCAGAGCCGGGAGGGAGGTTCGAGCCCAGGCCCGGGGGCTGCAGGTCCCCGGGGATCGGAGTCCTTCTTCCCGGAATGAGGAAGGCGCGGCGGATCCTCCGCTTCCTCTGGAAAGAAAACGCAGTCGGCAGCGCCAGCTTTCCCGCCTCCGCGGGCGCGCGGCTTCCGCGTGGCAGGGCCGCCCCGCTCCCTCCCGCCTGGCGCGCTGCCTCTTTGTCTCTCCGCGGCTCCCCTCCTCCCAGACAAATGGCTGTTGGCAGGAAATCGGACGCGCTCTTGGGGAGCTGCGCTCGCCGGAGCGGCGGGGAGGGGGCGCCGCGCGGCCGGCCGCCTCCGGGCGCTCCCAGCCCGGGCGGGGGCGGCGGGGGTGTTTTGACGTCTCGTCAAAGGAAAGAACTTGATGCTCTGGAAGTGCTTTTCCCAGCCGGCCTGTGTCTGCTCCAGAGCTGATTTATAAACAGAATCTGCGCCGGCTTCGACGCTCCCTCCCTCGGCAGCCCGGGGGCGGCGCTTGAGGCGCGGACGCTGCAGTGCCTGGCAGGACTGGGTTTATTTATTGCCTCTGGCCGGAGCCGGGGCGGCCTGGGGACTGCACAGGTTCCCTCCGGCCCGAGCCCTTCCCATCCTCTCCCAACCCCAAAGCTGTCTCCATTTCAGGGGTCCGCCTTCCCCAAGCCCCGCTCCAGACTCTGGGCGGAGCCCGCCGGGGCTTGGGGATGGAGGCGGAGAGGGGGTACGCGCGCCCAGCGGGCCCGCGTCCTGCTTCCACCCCGCACTGACCCACGGAATGAGGCCGGTGGGGAAGGCGATCGCCACCTGCGCCCTGGGGACGGAAAGGGGCTAGGTCGCTGATCTTAAACTCCAGGAGACCAGCCATTCTGAAGCCCCCTTCTCTAGTAGCTAGCCCTTCTCCCCGGGGGATTTCTCTATCTCAGCTCCAGACAACTTACTCTAAGGCCCCGGTAGCCCTTCCGCTTTAGAATAAATTAAGAAATCTCCAGCTTGCACTAGATCCCAGGGTGAAGGAAGAAAGGTTAGTGACATCATGTCCCGGGGACGGTCACAACCCTCAGCCAGGGGACGGACACAGGGCTGCGTCCAGATCTGTCACAGCGCTCAGGCCTGCCTCAAGTCTAGAGAGTCTGGATGGCCACGGGGTAGAGCAGGGACATGTGCTCGGCCCCCTTAATGGGCAGCTTGCGGCTGGCGTAGTGGTGCACGATTTCAGGGACGCTGCTGAAGGGCGGGCTGTTCTGGCCCAGCACATACTTGTGTTCCTTGGTCCGAGACAGTTTCATGTGCATGAAACCCTGACTGCTCCTGGGAAGAGGAGAGGAGATCGTGGTGAGTGGGGGCCCTCTCCAGCTCCCCTCCCCTCCCTCTCGCCCCTGCAGCCAATGTGGTTGTTCCTGGCCAGCTGAGTGGAGGCCACTGGGGAAGGTGGGGGACTGTCCAGAAAGCAGGGAGGGGAGGAGGGGATTTTGTGAGTAGGTAGCAGTAGGCACTGGTTTTGTGGGGAGTGCACTGGGTGTGCCAAGAACGGCGTGTGGTGAGTGTGCAGGACGTGTGCAGGTAAGCGACCAGCATCACCCCCCACCGTCACCCCTGGGATTTAGGCACCTCTGCCCTCCAGCCTATGGGACCAGTGCTGGTTTACCTTCCCGCTGCCTGAGCTGTTGGGGAGGACACCTGTGGGGGGTTCCTGGTGATTCAGGTAGAGACAGACACCCTTGACAGGTGTGGGCAGACAAATGTGACAACCAAGCAAATCTTGGTCGGGGCTCTCTCTTGCAGAGACTAGGGGAGGCAGTAAGCCGCTCTGGAAGTCCCTCCCAGATGTGGGATTACTCGGCTGCTTGGTCCTGGGGACGTCCCTTCACCCTCTGGCTAACTGGGCCCTGCGCCAAGCCCCCAGCTCATCCATCCACCCGTCAGCCTGGGGTGACGTCATGGGCGAGGCGGCAGCTCCATCCCCTCCCTCAGAGAGGACATGCTCCCCCCCCCACTTCTCCACCACAGTCCAGGAAATCAGCATTAGTGCCGGGCCTTGCCCACAGCACAAGGGCCCTGCTGCTCAGAGCTCTGGCCAGCTCCCAGATGGCTGGGCACCCTCAGCCTTAGAGAGAGCACGCAGGGATGGGGCCCAAGCAAGAACATTTGTCCAAACGACCACAGGCCTGGGTAGCCTGACGCCACATCTGAAACTCATGCACAGGCAAAAGGAAAGCAATGTCTGGGGGAGCCCTGAAGCCTGAGTACTCGGTCGGCTGGCCAGAGCCTATTTGGGACGAGGGCAGGGCTCACAAGCTGGTGTGTGTAGTGTATGTGTGTGTAGTGTATGTGTGTGTAGGTAGGATTGTGACGGGGTGGCCTCATCGTGAGGTTCCCACTCTTGAAAGGTGAGGCTAATCAAATCTCCTCATGCGCCACCCGGCCTGGGTACAAGGGCCCTGACTGGACCATTTCACTGGCCCACAAATAAGAAAGTGGGAGACTTGGGGGACTGAAGAGAGGAAGGGGATGGGAGGGAAAAGTAAGCTCTCAACTCCATTCCCCCCACCTCCACGGTACAATCCCTAAAGCCTGATGGGGGCCCCAGGGCTGGGTGTGTGTCAGGGTGTGGTAACATTGTGTCATCTGTGGGTCTGAGATAATGGCTGTGGCTGACGGTGACCGCACAGGCTCTGGAGAAGGGAGGCAGTGAGTGGTCCCCCTCCCATCTGCCCTCTGTCAAGGCTCAGGCCCTAGGCTGCAGGCAGCAGCCTGGGCCCTGCCTTCCCTCACCCTCTTACAAGTTGGGGATAGCTCCCTTCCCACAGTCCACTTGAGGGAATCACCCCTCCCCAAAACTGCATTATATCCTCTCCTTGAGGGACAGATCGAGCCAAGAAGGGCAACAAGTGGCACAGAACTCAGAGCTCAGCCTCCATCTGGATAACTGACCTGGAACAAAGTGCCAAGGGTCCCGTTAGGACACAGCAGAGCCCTTGCAGGACCCTCACGGAGCCTGGGTGGGACTAGCCGGGATGCAGGGCCAGTGCTGGCTGGGCTTTTGGAGGACACTGTTTAATTACCAGTGAAAGCCCTTCCATTACAGAGAGAAGAGAAACCATAATTGTATTTCAGAGAAGCCATTTATATGCAAACAAGGTTCTGGCAGACAGATGCTATGGGGCCACATCAGCCAGGGCTAGAGCAGTGTCCAGGCCTGCCTCCCCCTTTTCTCCCCAGGCTAAGGTGCGGCTGGGCTTGGCTCTGCTCTGCTCAGGCAGCCAGACCCCTCACGTCTCCCTTTGCCTCAGACCACACCAGACTTGGTGAGAGGTGGAACTGGGCAATGGAACAGTGGTGTTCTTGGAGTCAGACTGAGCTGGTTCAGATCCTGCTTTTGGCACTTTAATGAGCTGGTGGCCTTGAGCAAGTCACATACCTCTTTGAACCTATTTTCTGTCTTACAAAAAAGACTGATCTTGCAGGACTGTAGCTAGTTTGGAGATGGTGTATGTGCTGCTTGGCACATAGTAGATGCTCTGTGAACCTTTAATTTTTCAGGAAATATACATTCCTGAAATTACATAAATCAAAGTTTTGACAAATGAATTCTTCCCAGATGTCCCTTTGATTTTATGATAATTTTCAGGCTCCCAGAGTAGGAGAGCTAGAAGAAACCTAAGAGGTGTCCGTCAACACAGCGACAAAGGGAGAAATCAAGGCCCAAAGAGGTGAAGTGATTTGCCTAGGGTCACAATAGAATTCGTTATCTGCCTGGAGTCTGGTATTTTTTTCCATTATTTTTTACTTGATATTGAATAATATTCTCAAATGTACTTGTTCAGCAGTCCCAAATTTCCATATATTGAATTTATTTGGGACACACCTGTACTCTAATACCCCCAGAAAATCCGGTGGGAAGTGGTGCAGATGTCCCAGCAGTGAGGCGGAGAATCAGGCACACACTCTTAACAGGTTGCATGTGGAGTGCAGGCTCCACCAGGCGGAGCTCCCGGGTGCCAAGAAAAGGACTGGCTATCTTGCTAGGAAAGCCTGGGAGGCCAAGGCTGGTTTGTGTGGAGGATCTGTTCTGGGGAGGAAGGCTGATGGGAAGGGAGGACCCCCACCTCTTTGAGCACCCTTTAAAGCTCACCCAAACCTCCTGTCTACTTCTTCATAGTGAACAAGAATAGCTTTGTGTTCACTGTTCCACCTCTTTCCAGGACCCAGCCTCCATCTCACCCTGTAGACTCCCTTAGGCAAGGTTCCCATTTCCTTGTCTGTGCTTCTAGAACATGCAGACTCCCATTAATAATGATGATGGTGATATTTATTGAGTAGTTAGCACCATGATAAATGCTTCCCATGCATTATTTCATTTAATCCTTCCTATAAGGTAGATATTATTATCCCCCTGTTTTCTAAGTAAGGAAACTGAGGCCCAGAGAGGTTAAGGGGCCTCAGGCCACACAGCTGGTGACAGAACTCTTCTGAGCTGGATACAGTAGCTTGACTGTTTCCCCCAATGGACTCTGAGCTCCTTGAGAGCAGGGGTTGAACTCAGACCTTTCTGGATCCTCAGGGCCTGGCCCAGAGTCAGCAAATGTTCACAGCTGAGAGGTTCTCCCCAGCTTGGCTGGGCATGGGGAGAATATTAGAGTCTCTTCCTGTCCTGCTGGTTGACCTCCCACAGAATCCCCTCAGTGCCACCCTGACAGGATAATCATGCCTAAGGCTGACAGCTGCCCCACCCCCACTCACTTGAGGGACAAGGAGAAGTCATTCTTGCTGGTCTCACTGTTGCGCACCAGGTAGCTGGCTTCTTTGCACAGCCGGAGCAGGTTCTCGGCATCTGTTCGAGTGATGGCCCCGTGGTACCAGCTGAGGACGAGAGAGAGGAAGGGGGGCATCTCTGCTGGGTCCCTCGCTGTCCAGGCCCACCCATGCTGGGTGTCCCCTGCAGGCAAGCCAGTGCCAGGAGGGGAGGGGAGGGAAAAGAATCCCCAGCTGGACACGGACACTCACACCTGGTTTTCCAGAGGCAGTGCTGGGTCTGTCCACTCCCCCAGGGGGCTGCTGGGCTCCACGTTTAGGGGCTTGGCTGCCTTGGGGTTCCCTGCAGAGAGTCGGGGAGGTAGCCGCCCCTTCTCCTCCGGGCCAGGTGACAGGCAGCTCTTCTCAGATCCTTCAAACTGGGCTGTGGGGAACACACCAGTCATAGACTCTGAGGACCCCAGAAGTAGAGCCCTACAGCATAGCCAAGCCCCACACCCATTTCCTGCCAAAAGGGGTCAAAGGAATGTTCTGGAAGGGCAGGACATGGTCTTGGGCTTGACTGGCTCTAGGGACAGAACCCTGGCTCCACCTCCTCAGTGGTGGTGGGGCTT
The DNA here is from genome assembly GCA_029783875.1 of Phataginus tricuspis. Taxonomy (NCBI): domain Eukaryota; kingdom Metazoa; phylum Chordata; class Mammalia; order Pholidota; family Manidae; genus Phataginus; species Phataginus tricuspis. Next base: position 12,500,088 of record JAQQAC010003584.1, on the reverse strand, counting down.
GGCCCTCCTGTGTCATGACAGGGCCCTCCAGTCCCCACTCTGTGGGAGGAGAGGGGAGAGAAGCAACGTAAGAAACCACTTAAGCTTTTCCCTCTGCGGCAGCTGGCTGCCTTCCCCTAGTCCACCCCCCTCAGGGTGCCTTCAGTGCTGATAATATTGTTTCTTTCTCCTCCTCAGAGTTCATTACCGTTTCCAAATCACCCAGCCAAGCCATTCTGTAGAAATGACTTATCGATCTGAGAACAATTATCCCCCCTGGTGCCATCCTGACAGGCTAATCCTGCCCAAAGCCGCCAGCGGGCTGCCCCCAAGGTCCCTGCCCACGTGCTCGCCTCCCCTCCTGAGAACCCCAGTGGAAGCAGCGCTGCCCTCCCGGACCAGGGCGGGCCTGACTGCAGAGCCACCTGAGCAAGGGCCGAAGCCAGCTGGCTACACGGGCACACACAGACCTTCCTTCACCCTGTACTTACAAAACACCCACTCACACTCGGGCACAAACGCACAAGCAGGTGCTCACGCCCGTGCATGCACGAACAGACACACGCACACACCCTTGGCTGCCTGTTCTGGACAAAACTGAACATAGATGAAGGGCTCGGTGCCTTCTCTCTCCCCATTTGGGCTTTTTCTCTCCTCGTAGCACTTTGAAGCCCTGATTGTCTTTTAGTCACAGATGCAAAGATCATCCTTTCCTTTAAGGAGTTGGACACTTCCTGTGTGAACATCACCCCCAGTCAGGAGTTATTTGCATTGCTGAAGGACCTCAACTGGCAGAGCTCTACCTGAAGAAGTCAATTTAAAATAGTGGATTTTGTGGCATGGTGGGAAGCTATGTGGAAGGGTTCTCACTTAAGAGACACTTTCCCACACTTTTGGGGGAGGGATGAGTGGGTATTCTGTCCCTTCCCTCTTCCTCCAGGGTGAGGATTCTTTTTGGGTTCTCCAACCCTGCCCCGCCTCTCAGCAACTCCAGCCCAAGCCCACGGGCCTGAGGAGCCAGAGGACACATCACCCTGGCCATAGGCCCCCACAGGACCCACCGCTGCCGTCCTCCAGGCTGGGCTCAGGGAGGGGTGAGGCTGGCCCGGAGATGCCCCTGTCCCCATCAGGCAGGGAGGGGCTGCTGTCCAGCTGTCCCACTGGTGGAGGCCAAGGTAGGTCTTTGATGACCTTAATGTCAACTGGAGCCAGTAGCAGCAGGGAGGAGAGAGACAGACAGGGACAGAAACAGAGACAGAGACAGAGAAAGGCAGAAGTTGAGACATCAAAACCAGAGCTAGGACACAGAACAGCCTAGAAAGGAGGAGGGTCAGAGCAGAGGCAGGGGTGGCTTCTGGTGGAGGACCAGGACCCTGAGAGAGCTGGGCGGAGCCTCGCTGACCACAGCCAGCCAGCCTGGTCAGAGGGTGGGAGGCACAGGCGGGGGGGGACAGCAGGAGCAGGGCCTTGCCCTGCCAGCTCTGTGGGTCCCCTTCATTTGACCTCTCACAAGCCTCCAGGGCCCAAAAGGACCAGGAAATGAGGAAAAGAGGGGCAGGAGCTGCCCCTACCTCCCAGCGTGACAGCCAGGCTCCCACAGCCTCCTGGCCTCCTCAGCCAGGCCGCCCTTCCTCCTCCTCCCCAGAGCCGGCGAACTCATGGGCAGCAAGACGGAGACAGCCAGGCTGTCAGGAATACTGGGATGTGGGGCAGATGTTTCATTGACATTTACCCCCACACCTTCAATCCTGGGCCTTGACAATTAGAAGCGTGATGTCACTGGCGGCTGCAGGACTGCTAACGAGGCTTCCTAATGACGAGCATAGATTTTCCCATTAAGCAATCCAAACAGTATTGATTCTCCAAGGAGACTCTGGAGATAAACGGCCCATCCTCAGTGGTGCGCGCTTTACAGGAAAAAATTAGAAACCTGTGGTTTCCCAGTCTGGTTGCCAGGATGGGGAGGGCAGAGCAGAGACAGCGTCCAGCTCCAGGACACAGCTGCCCAATGAGGGGTGAGGGGAACGTGGGAGTGGGAATGAGGACTAATGGCATTTAAGTTCTTTATATTCTCCCTGAATCGAGGATCCGGGAGCTAATCGTTCTCCATACTCCCGTACCTCTTGTGCCACTGCGCAGATCACCAGCACACACGCTCCATGTTGGACTCTGGGCCTGGGATGGACACTGGGGTGCTTGGAACAGGAGAAACCTGATCCTCATTCAGCAAAAGGGATTTCTCCCAGCCTCCCTCTCCTTATTTCTTCCTGCTCCTCAGAAATCCCCCTGGGGCTAGGCACCCATGACACGGGGAGATACAGCCCTTCAGTTCAAGACTGGTATCTCTAAAGGTTACATACACAACTATTTTCATTGTCTGGACTGTTAAATGCCTTCTTTTGTTAAGTGAAAGTATTTAACATAGGCCACAAGTTTTATCATTTTGTTTGGATTTTCTTTATTTTTAAATATACGTAGCTCCCCCCAAACACCGAAGTAGAACCGGCCTCTGCCTCCAAGAGGCGGGGCTGCAGGCAGTCACCTTCACCCTTCTCCCGCCCATTCCCTTACCTGCAGGCGGCGCTGCACCTGCACATCCCAACTCACCGATCTCCGTGGTGAGGACTCAACTATGCTTCCCTTGACTCCGCTCTTGGGCCTCCCCAGGCCACGGGGGCCCATTCTTCCATTCCCCTGAGCCTGGAAAGCTGTTCAGAGGCCCCAGGCCTGCCCTCTCCACCCACGACTCACCTGCAAAGGCTTTGGAAATCCTCTCCTTCTTCCACTCCCAGGGCTGGTCATACTCCTCGGGCGGCCTCTCGTCATCCTCGGGCAGACGGGACTCTCGGGGCCAGGGGACCCCCTCCCCCTCTGGGGCGGTCCCCTCCTCCTCTGGCTCATAGGGTGTGTCGTACAGAGGCAGGGGCTGAACTGCTGTCTCCTTCGAGCCCCGGATCTCTGCCAGGGCAAGGCAAGAGGGGAGAGGTGTGAGCTCGGCACTGGCTGCCTGGCTCAGCTACTCTGGCAATGTTCCCCAGCCATGAGCCAAGCCTTCTTCCGAGGAGATGCCACTGGCTCTGGGGGGAGCCCTTGCCCTTAAAGCACCTCTGGGGTTCCAAGAGCATGGGACCCAAGAGAGGCACCAGAGTGAAAGACAGAAAAATGATTCTGTGATGGCCAGCAAGGGCTGGGGAGCTGAGGCTTAGACATTTAAGAAGCAGGCAGGGTCCTCTTCTAGTCCATCTCCTCCTTGCTACCCAGCTCCATGTATTTCCTTGTGTCTCAAGTGATACCATTTCACAGTCAAAAAATCTTCCTTTGTTGCTCACGTACTGCTGATCACCCTTTCCTGGAAACTGTCCCCTCGACTGTCACTTTCATGGGCTGCCCTCCTCTCTGATCACCCCCATCTGGTCTCTGCTCCCCGGGGCCAGGCCTCATTCATCTCCCCAGGCCCTCACTCCTTGAGCTGCTTGCTCAGTCTCATGGCACTGTTTGCATCTATATATTCTAATTGCTATCAATATGTTTTACTTTGGTGTTTCAAACTCCCCACTTTCCCAAAAAGTTCTAGTTTATTCTGCCATTCTCTTTTTGGATCATTGATTCCAATGAACATCTGATCAATGCTATGGAGCTACTCCCCAGAAAAATGTGCAAATTTTCACTTATAATTCCAGGGCATTCATGGGCCTCCTAGGGGTCCGCACCCCTCTGAGCTAAACGGCATAGCCACCCTCCCACCTTCTTCATTCCTGTCCACTGCTCTCCTTGGCCCTGGGCCTCCTTCCTTCTCTGAATCCCACCTGTTCATTGGAAATACCTGGCAACTTTCATCCTTATCTTTCCACAGCTAGATGAGTGCTAGGGCGAACCTCCATTCTGCAGGCTCGCGTCTCCAAGGGCTCCACGGGATAACGCTCCTGATTGCTCCGTCTCTGCACCCACCTTTTTCAAGGAGGGAGGGCAGCTTAGCGGATCAGCCAGTGGATGCTCACTCTCTTTTTCAAATCTGCCTTCTGGTTCTTTCTCCTCCTGCCCCCATGCAGGGGTCTACAAGCTGTGCTGAGTCACCCAAGCCTGGTTAGGAAGTTAAATTTTGTGGCAAAGTATTCAGAAGCTTTGGTGTCACTATGGTGACAAGGTTAAGTAACATTTTTTCCAATCAACTTTTTCAGTTAAAAAGTTGACATTGTTATCTCCATCTGTCTTTTTCCTTAATCTTATTTCTCAGTATTTCACAAGCTCAGGAGGGGAAGAAAGAAGTACTTAAGGTGTGCTCTTAAAGCATCAACAATTTCCACAATAGCCTGCTAAATCATCTTTCTGATGCCCAGTTCTTCTAGTACGTTCGGTACACCAAAGCTTCAGTAATCCTCTTAAAATGCCATATTCATCCTGTTCCTTTCTTGCTCAAGAATCTATAATGGCCTCCTTCCCCAGTTTGGAGCAAGTCCAAAGGCCTCCTTCCAGCCTTGAGGCCCTTCACTGCCCCTCTTGGCCTCTCTCATCTTGGCTTCCCTGTGTGCCTAGTAGTAAGATTGTTTGTCTCTGAACGAACCTTCCTCTTATCCTGCCTTGAGCCTTGGCACCGACTGACTCACCCCCGTCCTCCTCTCTGATCACCCCTATTTGGTCTCTTTCCCTGAATCCTCTCTTGGTCTCTGTTCCCCGGGGCCAGGTCTCATTCATTTCTCGCTGCCCTCACCCCCTGAACTACTTGTCCAGTCTTGTGTGCATTGCATCTGCACTTGTAGTCATGTGTTTCCAATTGCTGTATAAAGACAGTTTGCTTTGACATCACATCAGTTCAAACTCACCACCTTCCCTAAAGCTAGTGATTCTCCCTTTGGGATCAGTGACTCCCATGCACTTCACCATCTTGCCCTCCCTGACTATCCCAATGATTTCTCTCTGTGTGCCCTCGGGTTGTGTGGCCTTCTCTACCACCTTTGGACTCAGGCACCACAAATCACAGCTCCTTCTCCAAAATAACTATCTTGGAGGCACTGGCCACCCTCCCCAAGGACCCAGCAAAGGCTTTCTCCATGTTTTCTAGGGACAAAGGAACCAGTCCTTAGATTTATAGGTCCCAGAAACTTTTCTGCAGAAACCCAAGCCCTAGGGAGCACTCCCAACACCCCACCCTTTCCCTGTCACTCACCTGCCATCATCTTTTGGGCTTCATAGGGCTCCATGTAGCCATCATTTTCAGGAACCTTCTCTGGGGCTCCTGAAGCCCCTGCTGGGCTGTCACCAGTTTCCTGAACATCAAATGGGTCCGCATAGTCTTCCAGGATTGCCAACTGTGGGAAGAGAGTGAGGAGACCAGGCTTCAGACATCCAGGAGGCAGCTCTGCTTCTCCCAAGATGCTCTGCCCACAGGAGCAAGAGGAGTCCTTGGCAGATGCCTTAGGACCCAGCCTAGGCCCCCGAGGGCAGCCTCTGAGCTTGAGTGCAGACAAGCTCTGGCTCTTCCTTCGTGGGGGTGCCTAACAGAGTGGCAGATCTTTCTTTTCTGTTAATTTTGTGCCTCTGGGCCACTCCCTGGGTCACATGACCAGGATAAGGCTCTGGCCTTCAGGCCTACCTTAGTCAAGGTCCAGGCAGGACAAAGCCTACATCAGGTGGTTCAACAGAGGGAATTAATTCAGAGAACAAAGGTGTTGGAAGAGTTCAGAGAGCAAGGAGGGAACAGTAGGCAACTCAGAGATTAGCGTGGTCCATGCCTCCCAGGGCATCCCCTCATGCTGAACAACAGAAATTTGCAGACCATCAGGGAAGGAAGGGCTGAGGACTCACTTTGTGCCATTGGTCTGCTGGTTCACCTCATAACATCTATCACAATGTCATACGGATATTATAGTCCCCATTTTCAGGAAATAGAGGCTCAGGGCAAGTAGGGAACAACATGCCTAAGACTATTCTGCAAATGTGGAGGAACCAGGATTGAACCTGAGCCATTTGTGCAAAATCATGTTGCCAACCTACCACCAGCGGGCATCTTGTCAGTCTTGGGGGAGAGAACACCTCAGGTCAGCCCTAAGGAAAGCCGGGATTTGTGTTCTGCTGGAAACCCCTGGGTTCCTGGAGGACAGGGACAGGAAGGGCCTCGTATTAGCCCTTAGCAAATCATGGCTACCCCTCTGTCCCTGCTGCCAGGCAAAGCGGGGAAACCACAAGCCACACACCCTGCAGAAGAGCTCAAGGTGCTCAGGGTGGGGCCCAGCTGAGCACAATAGAGCCTTTCTCCAAGTTGGGCAGAAGCTCCCAGGGTTGGGGGGATGGGGGAGGGATCAGCGGAGGCAGAGACTGAGCCCAGCCCACCCAGGGTTGCTAGCATTTTGTGGGGGGGGCCACTGCACACTGGGATGACAGGCACTGGCAAGAGGTGGCTCCAGGCCCTGCAGCATGGGGAGGGGCCTCTCCTGCTTCTCCCACTGTTCTTGGTATAGGCCTTGGTTTTGGGCCAAATCAGGGCTGTGGGAGTCGACTGGGCAAGAAGGCTGTGGGGGTGACTGCCCTGCCCTGAGTTGGAGGATCTGGAATGCCTAGCAAGGCAGAAATGGAGAAAGGGAACTTCCCATCTCAGAGATCCCATCTTCATGTTCCTTGGATGCCCACAAGCCCCTCTAGGGGTCTCTAAAGCCTGTCCCAACAGCTTCTACCATCTCATCATTCATTTCTTCAGCTCCCACCTTGCTCCAGTCAAGCCCCCAGCTCCTTCACCTCCCTGAATCTTTGCCTGCTTCTGGGAAGACCACCCTCTCAGATCATCCCATCACTACCACCAGATCATCCATCCACTAGCCTGCAGCTCTTTATCACTTTATCTCTCCAGCTCCAATAAGTACCCAGCTCACAGTAGATACTAGAAAGCTATTTCTACCATATCACTGCCCATCTCCCCTCAAAGACCTCTATCCATATAGTCCTCCTTCCTCCAGGAAGTAGAGAAAAGAAATCCACTCTCACCCCAGCTGCTTCTTCCCAGGCCAACTGGCACCCACAGCCCGACCCACCTGACCAAAGGGCTCTGGAGCCAGCTGGTTGGGTACCAGCCCAGTGGGCACCCAGCCTCACACTCACACATGGCAGCTCCGCAACAGTAACTGAACCAGGGGATGCTATCCTTAAACCTTGCAATGGCTCTCCTGTGCCTGTAAGGGAAAGTCCAGACTCAAAGGAATTCAAAGATTCCACCTTCCTCTTTGATTTCTCTTTGTCCACCGTGGATCACTTTGTTACCTGAAAGCTCGACCCTCTCTTTCTTACCAAAATGTCTTTCCCTCTGCCTGGATCAGATTGTTTTCTTTCTTTAGAAAGCCTTTCCACTCTCCCCAGGCCCTCTGTGCTGGACTATCATCACACTGTGCAGTACATAGCTGCTTTATATCTCGACAGCAGTGAGACTGCAGACTGTGAGCTTCCTGAGGTCAGGAACAATGTTTACTGCTAAATTCCCAGCACCTGAAAGTGCTCAGTAAATATCTGTAAAATCAGTTCACATAAAAAAGTAAGAATGCACTATTCCTTGCTCGTTCAGAAGAAGGAGGAGGAACATGAATCTGGGTGGAGTGGGGGGTCATAAAGGGAGACTGCATCCCTGGAAGCTGCTCAGTGAGCAGAAGTGCCTGGCCCAGGCCCTGCCCCCGTTCCCCCAACTCCAGGGAGGCCCCAGCCCTTCCTTCACGAAGCCTGCACACATAGAGCCCTTCCCACTGGAGGCCTGGGCCAGTGCCCGAGGCACGACCTCTCCCAGGCCAGGGTGGGCCTCCCCAGTGCCAGCCTGCAGTGCCCGTGGGTGCCCAGGGGGCAGTTCTGTGGGCAACTCAATGGCTCCTCTGTTCCATCCCTGCCTCCACACCCTTTTCCAGGAAGCCTGGGCCACCCGCCCAGGGCTGGGGCACCTAGAGCCGCCACCCACAGGGCCAGGTCAGGAGCAGCAGCAGAGATGCCGGTTGAGAAAGCTGGCAGGGTAGGAACCCACCCCGGACCTAGAGGGCCCTTCTCCGAGGCCCGGCCTGCTTTCTCAGTGGCTTATAGGGAAGCTGCTGTAGACGTCTGACACCTTTACCCGACAGCAATTAATTTGTTTATGGGCCCGCTTCTGATGTGCTCACTGTTCCATCCATCACAGGGCCTGGAACACAGTAGGTGCTCGATGCGTATTTACTGGATGCTCAAAAGGAATCCACCTTCTGGAGTGGTGCAGCCCCTCGGGTAACCATTCACCCTAACTGACCGACCTGCGGCAGCTGTGGGAGTAGGCTGTCGGGAGAACTGACATTTCATCAGCGATCAAAGCCTGTGGCTCAAGGGCAGAGGGAGGAACTGGCAGAGAGGCACCTAAAACCAGGGCTGATATTTGAAATGCTGAAATATTTCCAAATTAGTAGTTAAGTAGCTGCTGCCCTGAGAGGCCCCTTAACCCCCGCTCCTGCCAGTGAGATCCCCCTCCCTTCTGTCAGCCAGCAGGGTGCCTCCAAGACCTGCTCTTGTGCCTGTTCAGTTGGTCAGAGCCCCTGCAGAGCCACTGCCATGCTCCGACTCTCCTTCCCTCCCCAGCCTCTCCCCGGGGAGCTGGCAGTGCCACCATCTGGTCCGGCCTTCCACTCTGCAGCTGGACCCTGCTGTGTGTGCCTGCCCCACCAATAGGGCTTTGGGTCCAGGGGAGCAAGGGGGCATGTGTCACAAGACTTTGGCTCTTCAAGGTCGCCAAAGTATACCACTTTCCTCCATTTCCTTAGTCTACGTTTAATACCTGGAAGCCTCTGGTTTTTATCTGTAGAATGGGGATGGTATTAGAACCTACCTCACAGGCTTGGGAAGAAGACAATGAATACAAGTCATATGCCTAGAGACTGGCATGGAGTCAGTGCTCAATAAATGTTGGCCCTGATGATAATCTTATATATTCAAGCATTAAGGCCCAGGGTTTAGGTGCTTGTCAGGGTACACAGCTTGCAAACAGACACAAAACTGGGATCCAGGTTTCCTGACTCCCAGTACTTTGCCACAGAGTTTCCAGAAAAATTGGGAAATGTAGCATCTTCTTTCCTCAACTTGTAGATTGAAAATACACTTTAGCATGTTAAAGGCTCTAAGAAGTTTTAAAGCAAAAAGAGCAGTCTAATCTTATTTAATTCAGCATTTCTCCAAAGTATTTAACCATTAAATCTCTTTTCCACTGAAAGTCTGTCAGTTTGGGAAATAGAATACTATTTACCTTCCCTGAACCTCAACTTTTTGCACCCTCTGTTCTCATTATTGGAATGCTCATCCCAGCGTTATCTGCCAGGGAAACCTCCTTCACATGAAACAAATTTGTTATTATTCTTTTCTAATTACAAAGCAATGCCATGCTTGCAAAACATTCAAAGATCACAGACATGGAATTAATGCCACCATCCATCTTAACACCCTTATAAGGTGGACCCTCTGTATTGGATGGAAGTACTGGCCTTGAGCGTTCAGGAAATGGTGAACTCAGCACAGAATTCACTCCTCACTCCTTCCTAGAGTCTCCTTCACCTTGTTCATTAGCAAATGCTTAGTGAACACCTCACTCTGCTGGGCTCCTCTGGTAGGTGCAAAGATCCCATGGCATGATGCTGGCAGCCAGTCTGGAGTCAGGCTGCCTGGCTGTGAACCTCAGCTCTCCTCCTTACTAGTTGTGAAACCATGCAAGCGTGACTCAACAATCCTGTGCTTCAGTATTCCTATATATAACCCAGGGATAATAGAATTTTCCTCAAAGCATTG
>JAQQAC010003584.1:12244231-12490334 GCA_029783875.1 Phataginus tricuspis | reverse complement strand
TACATGTCCAAGCCCTAGGTCCCAGCCAGCTGCTCCCATCCAGTCCCCAGGGTCCCAGCTGTTCCCAGCTCCCAAAGGACAGAGTGCCTGGGTTGAGGTGTCACTGAGTCACTGGCCAAGCCAATAAGCCACAGATGTCTTCCAGAGGGAGCAAGTGCCACAGTGTGAGGTGGCAGCACTGGACGGAGTGGACAAGCCTACCAGACAACTCCACAGTAGCCACAGGCCAGCCCTCCTCAAAGCATCAACAGCAGTGCTGACAGCCAGCCCAGGCCGTGAAGGGCTAAGACCAGTCCACAAAGATCCCTCAACCTGGACTTCTCTTGTCCTCTCTCTACCTCCCTCAGAGGACACATGTGAGAAAAACAGATCAGACCTCCAGACTCTGGAAGTCATAAGAAGAAAATTAAAGGAAACAAGCAAAGTTAAAAAAGGCAATGACAAGAAAGACCTATACCCTGAAAACTACAAGATACTCTTAAGAGAAATTAAAGAGGACACTAATAAATGGAAATTCATCCCATGCTCTTGGATAGGCAGAATTAATATTGTCAAAATGGTTATCCTGCCTAAAGCAATTTACAGATTCAAGGCAATCCCTATCAAAATACCAACAGCATTCTTCAATGAACTAGAGCAAACAGGTCTAAAATTCATATGGAACCACAAAAGACCCCAAACAGCCAAAGCCATCCTGAGAAGGAAGAATAAAGCAGGGAGAATTATGCTCCCTGACTTCAAGCTCTACTACAAAGCCACAGTAATCGAGACAATTTGGTACTGGCACAAGAACAGACCCACAGACCAGTGGAACTTAATAGAGAGCCCAGATATAAACCCAAGCATATATGGTCAACTAATATACGATAAAGGAACCATGGATATACAATGGGGAAATGACAGCCTCTTCAACAGCTGGTGTTGGCAAAACTAGACAGCTACATGTAAGAGAATGAAACTGGATTACTGTCTAACCCCATACACCAAAGTAAACTCCAAATGGATCAAAGACCTGAATGTAAGTCATGAAACCATAAAACTCTTAGAAAAAAATATAGGCAAAACTCTCTTGGACATAAACATGAGCAACTTCTTCATGAACATATCTCCCCAGGCAAGGGAAACAAAAGCAAAAATGAACAAGTGGGACTATATCAAACTAAAAAGCTTTTGTACAGCAAAGGACACCATCAGTAGAACAAAAAGACATCCCACAGTATGGGAGAATATATTCATAAATGACGTATCTGATAAGGGGTTGACATCCAAAATATATAAAGAGCTCATACACCTCAACAAACAAAAAGCAAATAAGCCAATTAAAAAATGGGCAGAGGAGCTGAACAGACACTTCTCCAAAGAAGAAATTCAGATGGCCAACAGGCTCATGAAAAGATGCTCCACATCGCTAATCATCAGAGAAATGCAAATTAAAACCACAATGAGATATCACCTCACACCAGTTAGGATGGCTAACATCCAAAAGACAAACAACAACAAATGTTCAGGAGGATGTGGAGAAAGGGGAACCCTCCTACACTGCTGGTGGGAATGCAAATTAGTTCAACCATTATGGAAAGCAGTATGGAGGTTCCTCAAAAGACTAAAAATAGAAATCCTATTTGACCCAGGAATTCCACTCCTAGGAATTTACCCTAAGAATGCAGGAGCCCAGTTTGAAAAAGACAGGCACCCCTATATTTCTCGCCGCACTATTTACAATAGCCAAGAAATGGAAGCAACCTAAGTGTTCATCAGTAGATGAATGGATAAAGAAGGTGTGGTACATATACACAATGGAATATTATTCAGCCATAAGAAGAAAACAAATCCTATCATTTGCAACAACATGGATGGAGCTAGAGGGTATTATGCTCATTGAAATAAGCCAGGCGGAGAAAGACAAGTATCAAATGATTTCACTCATCTGTGGAGTATAAGAACAAAGAAAAAACTGAAGGAGAAAAACAGTAGCAAACTCACAGAACCCAAGAATGGACTAACAGTTACCAAAGGGAAAGGGACTGGGGAAGATGGGTGGGAAGGGAGGGATAAGAGGGTAAAAGGGGTATTACGATTAGCACATATAATGCAGTGGCGGGGGACACAGGAAAGGCAGTATAACACAGAGAAGACAAGTAATGATTCTATAGCATCTTACGATGCTGATGGACAGTGACTGTAGTGGGGTATGTGGGGGGGACTTGATAATAGGGGGTCTAGTAACCATAATGTTCAAGTGATTGTACATTAACGATACCAAAAAAAAAATACATTGTAATGAAAAAAAAAAACAAAAAAGGCAAGGACCAGGTCTTCAAGGTGCTAAGCCCCTTTCAGTGCCTAGGCCAATGTCACTTGATACACAGACACTCCGCGGACACTGACTAGGGATGGTCCTGCAGTAGCAGCCCCTACTACCTGCCCTCCTACCTCACGGCAGGCCAGTTGTGTTTGACTTCAGACCTCATGAACATCTCCTTTTCTCTCCTCTTCCTACCTATCTGTTTACTCATTTCCAAATTTGGGCCTGGAGGATCCAAGTCCCTGTGGATACCATCTATGAGGTATATCTATTGTTAAAAGTGCTTAACATTTTGGGCCCTGTGAACCTCTATGGGAATCTGAGAGCTCTAAGCCTTTTCCCAGAAAAAGTGTTCATGCGCCCAATATCTGCAGACAATTTCTGGAGGCTCCTTAACCCCAGAAGCCCCTCCAAGATCTAAGAACAAGAGCCCTACTTTCAATTTATACAGGGTGCTTGACTGTCTTATTGGGTTTTTTTTATTAAGGTATCACTGACATACACTCCTACGAAGACTTCACATGAAAAACAACACAGTGACTACACTCACCCATACCAGCTTGACTGTCTTATTGTTCACATCACCTCTTTCTGTGTCACACATGCATGCACACACACATGTGTATATCTTGGCACGATGGAGGCAAAGGACACATCATGCAGATGGTCACAGGCAGCTCAAAATTAAGGCTCCTTTCACATATTCATCCTCCTTTCCTAATTAGACCATATTTTCCTGTTGAAAGTCTGAGAAAAGAGAGCAAAGCAAGGGAAGGCCCAGTTCTCCAGCCCCTCTGCCAGAGCATGGCCTGGTGCTGGACAGGGCCCAGCATGAAGGAGCTCTTCCTGCAGCCAGATGGTGAGGACCTGCCTGCTAGGTGCAGGGTGCAGCTCCTGCAGCTCCCACACCTGCCCTGCCAGGCCTGCCCAGATGGCCACTTTTGCACCCCTGCCAAGTGCAGCAGTGGGTCTCAGGGTGGGCCAGAAGCCAGAGCCCTGCATGGGGAGACGCTAATGGCCCTGAGCCCCCTGGGCCTCTCAGGGTCCTGTCTAAAGCCCTGTTCTCTCCTGCTCCCACACTCATAGGGCTCATTTCCCCTCCATCTCCCTGGCTCATCACAGCATTTCTATCCATTTCCTCAAACCTCATGACCCAGCCCCTCTCAGAGGCTTCTGACCCAGCAAGCACCAGCCATAGGGTTCCAGGAGGAGGGAAACAGGCCAGCCCGAGGCATGTCCTGGCCCCCAGTCCCTATCTCACCTCAGGAATGAGCCAAAAGCAACAAGCCAAGAGGACCTGCAAGGATGAGAGGAGGGGGGACAGAGCATAGAGAGAAAAGCAGCCCCCCGAAACAGACACAGGCTCAGCAGAGCCTCAGGGTAGGGCCTGCTCGCTGTTGGGGGGGCAGCAATTCTGAAAGCTCGGCAGACATGTGCCCACATTTAGGCTTAGGGTAAGGGGCTCCGGTACTTGGTCTGCCCTCTTTCTAAGGGAAGACTCTGGGATCCCCCAGAATCTTCTCCTAAAGGGATGGTGCTGCTCTCTCTGAATGCTGGGAGGATCCAGGTCAGGGCCCATGGAGTGTCCCTGCCCCTGGGACAGCTGGGATGGCATCCTGGGTCATTCTTATCACACCCACTAGAGAAACCACATGTTGTGTGTCTCCTGGGAGATCCTGCTAGATTTCATTCCTGTTTCTGCAGCTGACAAAGTAGTCAGACAACTCTTGGTCCCCAAGGTCTGAACGGCCCACAGATCACAGGGCTCACCCAGGGTGAGGCAGGTTGCCCTGACTGAGAAGGGGCTGTGGATCTCTGCTTGGCTGCGTGGGTGCAGCCCCTTAATTGGGACACTCTGTGGGAACACGTACAAGGGAAGCTGTAGTTCAGGAAGTCTCTGACGTTGTCACTCTGGCAATGGACAGACACCATCCGGGATGTATTCATGCACCTCTCTTTGATGCCAAGAATTGTGTCAGGCACTTGGGAGACACAGACAGAAGGAAGACACAGTTCTTGCCCCAGGGGAGCCCACAGCTTGGCGGGCAGCTCTTAAGCCATTGCAGAGAGGAGGAGGGACAGCAACAGCTCAGGCCCACATGCCAAGGGTAGTGGTCGGGGAGGAGGAGACCAACTGGTCAATAGCAAAAACAAGGCCTCCCAGTCACTACCACCATCGTATCACCTAACAGCAGGTGACAGTTTAGGAGAGGAGCCTATGGACATGTGAAGAAAGAACAGCTTCCTTTTGCAGGCTGTGGATCCTGGCTCAGGATGGACAGCCATGCCCCATGGCAGGAACTAGGGGAAAAATAATTCACATTCCTGAGGCCTCTGCTCTGACTCTGACATATCTTTCTTATCCAGGAAATCAGGCTGAATGGCACTCTCTCGGTTGAAAGCCTCAACCTTGGAGCCAAACAGTTCAGACAGCTACTTTGCTCTCCAATCAAGTGAACTGTGTTCTCTGCTGAGGAAAGGGGAGTAAGCCCCAGAGCTGAGCTCCAGGGATGCGGGAAGAGGAACAACAGAGCCAGGTGGCCCACAGAGTCATCACAGAATTTAGGGCTAGAGGGGCCTAGGGATGGCTTTCGGCTGTCAGGGAGGGACAAGGAGTTGGGCAGCGGGTGGCTTCTTCACCAAGAGCAGTGGGTGCCCAGCTCTCCTTCCTACCCCAAGCCTGCAGATAGAGGAAAGACTCTAGCCTCCCTCAGAATGGATCTGGGAGAGGGAGGCCAAAAGGACAGGAGGAGTGGACTTAGCTGCTTAGCCCCTTCTAGGCTGACTGTCCCCACACCTGGGGGGACAAGGGAAGGAGTGCAGGAGGGCCTAGACCTGAGTGGTCAGCTTCTTTGGCAAAGAGCTGTGTTTGGCTTCCTGAGCACAACAGTTCACCCAGTTCCAGTTCCACTTGGTAAGGCAAAGCCCAGCTCTTGCTGTGTCCACGGGGAGAAACCCCAGCTTTCACCTCCTTCCTGGGGCTTCAGCACCTGCAAGTATGCTTGGGCTTCCTGAGAAGCAGCAGGAGGAGGAGGGGGATGGGGAAGAGAGGAGAGCTTTGTGCAGCCTCTGCCCCGGGGGGAGGGGTCAGAGATCAAAGGGCAGTGAGCTGCAGCTCCCAGAGGTTAGAAAGGTTATAAACTGGGTGTGTGTGTGTGTGTATGTGTGTGTGTGTGTTCAAATCCCGTTAGAAAAAGGCTAGCTGCTTAGACTCTGGGAGGGGTTGGAGGGGTGCGAGGAGGAGGGGAGACCCCGGGGAGGAGGAAGGTCACAAGTCCTGGGGCGATAATAGGGGATAGAAGCAGAGTTTGGGGCGCACATCCCAGATTAGTCAGTGGAGAATCTGAACAAAGGTGATGAAGGCTCCGAGCCCCGGGGTCAGAGACTAAGATCCTGTGCTCCAGGAACCGTGACACCGAGGGGCCCGGCTCTGGCCAGGCCACCTTTGTCCCTCTCAAAAGCCTCAGACTCCCGACCACCTCTCTTCCCGTCCACCCCCGCCCGGCGCGGTACTCACCCTGTCGTTGCTGGCGGGGGGTCCAGAGATCCTCTCCTCCGGAAGGGGTGCTGGGGGGCCAGGGGTCTCGACCCGAATGAGGCGGTGGGGGGGGCGAGCCGTGGCGAGGGGGCGGCGTAGGGCCGGGGACTGCTGGGGTGGCTAGGGCAGCGGAGCCGGACGGCCCCCCGGAGTAGGGATCTTCGAAGTCGCGCTCCCTCTGCAGCCGGTAGGCGGCCAGGATGTCCGGGGGTGGCGCGGGGGGTGCGGCCGGAGAGGGTGCGGGGGGCCGATAGTCCGGCTCTGGGGGCGCCGGCTTGCCCCCCCCACCGCCGCCGCCCCCCCCGCGGAAGCCCAGGTGCTCCCGGAGCCACTTGGCCACTCCGCCACTGCCGCCCCCTCCTGGGCCGGCCCCTGCACTCCCGGCGCTTCGGCGCGACCCTCCCGGGCCGCCCCCGGCGTTCCCCTGCGCCCGCGGCCCCGGGCCGGAGCCCGCCGGAGGAGCTCCGCTCAGTAACATGGGGCCAGCCAGACTGAGCGAGGGGAGCGCTGTGGCCGGGCGGGGGGCGAGGGCGGGAGCGGGAGGGGGCGGGGCCCCGCCGGCGGCGGGAGGGGGCGGGGCTCGTCAGTAACAAGGGAGGGGCGGGGCTCCACTCCCTAAGCCGGTCGACCCCCCCCTGCCCCGGCGGAGAAGCCCGGCGGCCAGCTTCCAGCCTGTGTGGACGCGCGAGAAGTGAAGTGGGCGACCCCAGTGCAGGGGCGGCGACTCCTGGACTGAGGGTGAATCCTCCACGTGTCGCCACACGTGCCCCTGTGGGGGCGCACCTGTCCTCATCTTTTCCCTCTTCCCAGCTCCCAGCTCGCGCGCGACGCAGAGACGGGGAACCCGTAGACTCCTGGGTTCCCGGCCCTCTGGCGCTTCCGTCCCTGTCTCTCCTTCCCCACCCTCCCAGCTGGAAAATAACGTCCTAGAGGAAACTAGGGAGGCGAGAAAAGGGGCTGTTCCGTAAGACGGGTCTGTAACAAACCCCTCCCTGGTGTTTCGGTGCTTGCACCCTACAAACCCGAACCCACATTGCCTCCCAATCCGAGCAGACACACCTCACTTCACAGACAACCAGCTCCCAAGAGCCAATTTCTCCACACACGCCCTCCTCACAGGCAAACAGCCCTCCTCAAACGCCTCCCACCCCGCCGCGCACCCGCTTGGAGTAGGCCCACCCGGCCCTGACCGCAGCGCGCGCACACGCAGAAATCCCTCCAAGTCACATCGCAGGCTTCGTTGTCAATCAGATTAGTGACAGAAGAGAAACAGACAAGTCGATAAATCAAGTCTAGAAACAGTTCCAATGTTGTCTATCACAAATCCTTTATCCTCCCGAGGCTCGGGTGCTCAAGCGATAGACATTTTTGTCTTAGAATAAAGCCGGTTTCTCCCCAGAAATGTTGCAGCCCTGAAGCCGACGCTAACATTTGCTTTTGGCGCTGCTGGGAAGGTGGCAGCTTCACCTCACCAGCGCCGCCCACGCCCAACCCTTTGCCTCAGAGCCTCCCTCATCCTTAGCTTTGAGTCTGCCTTATGAGGGGGCAAAGAGCCATGTGAGGCCCCAAAGGGAAGGGGACTCGGACGTGGGGGAGTAGAAGGATGTGATGGCAAACTTTTGAAGTCCTAGGTTTCCCAGGGCCCAGGTCTCAAAGTATTTATTGGGTTTCTGCCTTGTACATATTCCAGTTGGTATTATAGAACGGTGCTTCTCAAACTTCAGCGTTCACAGGAATCATTTGAGGAACTTAAATTGCAGTTTCTGATTCTCTAAGTCTCCCAGGGGTTGGGGTCCCGACTGTAGTTCGAACAGGCCCCGGCATGATACAGATACTGCTGCTCCGCCTCCCCCTCTTCCCCCAACACACATACACTTAGGAAGCAGGGCTGTAGGGATTTTGAAAAATCTGATATTGTGACTGGTTTCATAAAGTGTAATAGAGAAAATAACTTGCGCATTTAAAAAAAAGCACTGTTTAAAACTTGGCTAAGGATGTAGAGACCCTAAATACCAAAGAATGGTCCAGTTAATCCGTTGGAGAGTCTGCACTATCACCAGGTGTCTGACTCAGAGTCTAATGGTTGTGGGTTCTAGTCAGACCTCTGGGCAAGATACTCAATGCACTGATCCTTACTTTCCTTTTATCTGCAAAGGACATGATAATTGCATGAGGATTAGGGGATATGATGGATATGAACAGAATCTGAAGACTGTAAAATGCCTACAATGGCAGGTGCCAAATGAAGCCACATGTGTTTAAGAAGTATGGAGTTAAGCTGGTGACAGCTCTGCAGAATGGAATCAATTAACTTTGCACAAAAGAAAGCAGGTTCCATGGAGGAGGGAGACCTGAGCTGGATAGGATTTGAACAGATGAAGGGAAGGAATGAAAGGTCCTTCCAAGCTGGGAGGCCAGCATGGGCTGAGTGAAGGCATTGAGGTGGGAACGAGCATACCTTAAAGAAGGGGAGGGTTCGTAGTGGAGAAGAGTAGGAAATTAAGTTAGATGAGGGGGGAAGATAGTGTAAAGGTAGAATTTAAATGATAATTTAAAAAACTGTACTACCTTGTATGCATCACATGCTTACTTTTGTTTTAAGTTATCTGTTAATGCACTTTCCTCCCCTACCAGAGTGTGGGCTCCTGAAGCAGGAGGACCTCATGGGGGCCAGGTAGTTTGCTAGGAACCGAAGGTACAGAGGTGAGGCTGTCACAGCAAGGCTCCTCTCAGACCTGGGTGGAGTATGCCAGATTCAAACGCTTGCATTTTAAGCATTACACCATAGAAACCAGGATTCTGTAGGGGAGCAGGGTGTCCCCATCACTTAATACAGCCTGTCATGTGGCAGAAGCTGAACAAATGTTGAAATGAATAAAGATCATTTTTCTTGTTCTTATTTTTACATAGCTATAATTGTGGTATACACAATTTTATATCCTTATTTTTTTCACTCAACATTGCATAATTTCCCCATTTTATTATGTGAACTTAATTTTCTTCCGTTTTTTTCAAAAAAAATTTAATACCTACAGAAAAGTTCAAAGAAGGTACAGTGGAAATCTGTATACTCTTCACCTAGATTCACTACTTTTTAATATTTTGCCATGTTCACTCTAGTCCTTTCTCTTTTTTTCCCCTTAATCATGTGATGCAAGTTGCAAATATCATTATGCTTAAGCTGTAAATATATTCAGCAGCTATTTCCTAAAGATAAGGAATTCTTCTACAGAGCTATGAAACCATTATCACCATAGTATTGTCTATTATACAGTCCATATTAAAATTTTCCATTTCCCCGCCAAGTGTCACATATATACATAATACATATATATACTATATATATATATTGTGTGTATATATGTATATATTTGTCTTAATTCAGGATTTAACCAAGGCTCCCCCCTTGTATTTATCTGTTAAGGTTTTTTTAGTCTTTTTAAATCTTGAACAATTCCTCATTTTATTGTTGCTAGTTTGTTTTTCACAACACTGATTGTTTTGAAGTGTCAAGGCCTGTCGTCATGTAGAATGTTCCAAATTCTGGATTCTTCCAGTTTCCTCATAACTAGATTCAGGTTAAATGTTTTTGCAAAGGTCACTACATGGAGGGTATTGTGGACTTCCCAGTGTGTCACACTGACAAGCCAATAGTACACATTTATCCCTTTATTGGGGATGCTAGGCTTGACCACTTGGTTAAGTTGACATCCATCGGATCCCTCCACTTTACAATTTAAACTTAGCTGTGGTGTGATACCCTAAGACCTTTGACTATTTGCTCCCAACAACGTTTTACCCAGTTGTTTGAGCTTCCATCGATGATCTATGTTTACATTTGTTATTACACTGGAAATTGCAGAATGGTGGCTCTCTAATTCTGCCATTTGTTCTGCATTTATTATCTATTATTCTTCTGTACAGAAGAGCTGCTTCTCTTTCTCCTCCTTTTTCTTCTCTTTCTTTTTCTCCACTCTCTTCCTCATCCTCCCCTTCCCCAGCCTCTTTCTCTCCTCCTCCTCCTCCTTCCCCTCTCTCTAACCCCATGGGCTGAAAAACTGCTTTTTTAATTCAATGTGATATAATCCATTACCATCATTTTTTTTGATGCTCAAATTGCCCCAATTTGGCCAATAGAGTCAAGAGGCTTCGATGTCCTTTTGACTTGGTCCTATCAATGTTTTAGCAGTTACTTGTTTCCTCACATAAGATATTCCACACTCAACTTGTATTTCCCCTGCTGCAGTCATTTCTTTAAGGAACTCTTACTCCATTTAGTTGGAAATAGCATTTAAAAGTTGACAACTATTTGTGTACTTTTGATACATTAAAAATGACTACTTAATGTATCATCAAAAAAAATACCTTAGCCTAGTTCGGCATTGCCTTATTTGTTGAACATTTAGGCCAGTTCCATTCTCCACCCTTCTATGTAACTCTGGAGGGAACATCATTATACAGATAACTTTTCCAAGTTTAGGATGGATTGTTTCCTTTGGTAGGCTCCCCAAAGGTGGAATTATTGGGGCACAGAGTGTACATTTTTTTTCTGACTTTTGATACACATTGCCCAGTTGCTTTCATGGAAGGGTTTCAAGGCCAACAGTGACTTCTAAGTGTCATACCCACTGGTTTTGTCTCATTTGTCTTTCTTCTTTGCAGCACCTGAATCTGCTGACCTCTTCCATCCTCAAAAGCTTCTTCTCCAAAACTTTCCTTACAATGTCACTGTTCTGGTTTTCGTCCTTTCTTTCAGACCATATGCTCTTTTCTTTCCTCAACCTCCCAAATTTGAGCATGTCCCAAGGACTAGGCCTTAGCCCTCACTTTTCATACTGGGTACTGAATGGGGTGTCTTCACTTCCGTTTGCCTGACTTCGGATGCTCAGTCCTGTCCTGAGCTCTGATCCCTTATGGGTTTTGCCTTCTTTTGAGACTGGTCCTTGCCTTTTGTCTCCAGCCTTGCCTTGGGCCCATGTCTGTCCACAACCTTGAGAGGACAATCACGTACTAGTACAGTTATTACATATGCACTCAGTTCTTTGAGATTCTTTGAGATGTAGACAGAGTTTCTCATTTGGGCCAGTTTTTCTATTTGTCTGATATGAAAATAACATGAACCATGTTGAAAGAATACAATTTAAGATGCAACCGTAAAGCAAACTGAGGCATTTCACTCATTTATGGACTCCATAAGAGACCCCTGTCCAAATATTTATAGAGAGGCTATATGTTTGGAACATAAACATAGTAAGATTCAGTTCTGCCTTTGATTAACTTGAATTTTCTAACTTTAATGGTTTGCGACTTAAGTTGGGTCCTGACAATAAGATAAGGGAGAGAAGAAAGTGGAGGGTCTACAAAGTGGACTACAAAGTCAAATCCCTCATTCCAGTTCCAAATCCAGGATGCTTCCCTGTCCTTGCATCCTGAAATCAAAATAGGGCTCCTTCCCAAGAGAGCCTAGGCTCTCATTCAACGGTTTATATGAGCACAGTAGGGAATCCCTTTTCCCTATCTTACAAACTCAACTGTCTCCCACCCTCCCAGCCAGGGAGAAAAAAGACAGGATCTAGGTGGGTGGATATTCCCTCCAGATGTGTGTACCCTTCCCCATAAAGGGAAATTGCCTACCAGTGCAATTTAGCCTCCCAAGTTCTGACTTCTGAGGGACAGGGAGAGGAAGGGAAGAGGTTATTTGTATTATGCAAGAATCAACGGAAATGTATTTTTATACATTTATACATGTTTAAATGTTTGTTTATACAAGGACTGTCATGGAAAGATATACTAGAAACTAACAGTAATTGGAGGATGGGCTGAAAGATGAGAGGGAGACATTTACTTTCCACCGGAAATGCATACGTATTCTCTATTGAAAATGAACTCATTTAAAAAATGCGTAAGAAGGAAAAAAAGTCTTAAGGTCATGGGGAGAGCAGTTTTGCTGGTGTAGAAGAATGATTCAGGCAACGATTTTCAATTTTTTTTTCGGGAAGGAAGGGATTACAACCGATCTGAAACTGTATTCAGAACGTTAAATGAGAATTACTGTAGGTGGCGATCTTAAAGGTGGCTTAATTTCCGAAGTGGAGAGATGCAGCGGCTTATTTCAAGAAAGTGCGTTATGATAGGTACAAAATGTTACGGACTCGAAGGGAAGACTTTAAAAGGTAAGGTTCCTTGCCGTGCCATTGTTCCCACAATGCCGTGACTCGGATTCGAACCGAGGTTGCTGCGGCCACAACGCAGAGTACTAACCACTATACGATCACGGCGAGCTACCGGAGACCTGAAGGAATGTGCCTCTTATTTCCCTCTTCAAGAGTCATATGCCTTCCCAGTCCGCACGTTACCACAAGGCCGGCCCATCTATGGGGCGGTGCTTCAACCCGAGGCTGAGTCCGAAAATGCGCAGGCTCCTTGCGCTGTCTCTAGCTGCTCGGGTTCTCTCGCCTTCAGGTCCATAAGCCACCAGAGGTGCGATGATGCAAGGGGAGAAGTGTGGTTTTCCTTGTCCATCACTGCTCCCACCCTCCCGGCGACTAGAACGAGGCCGAGTGCATAGCATGCAGTGTCTTTTTTTGCTAAACCGAGAACCTCCCACGGTTCTAACAAATGAATCTGGAGTGACCACCCACCTCTCCAGTGTCATCTGCTCTAATCACCACTCCCCCCGGCTCGCAGAGTCTCCAGAAGGCTCTTGCTAAACATGAATCGAAACCTTTCACTTCTCCACCTCTCGCCCCACTCCCAAAACTGCAGGAAATTCGTCTACCTATTCCAATTCATCATTTGGACCTCCCTCA
This sequence comes from Phataginus tricuspis, assembly GCA_029783875.1. Lineage (NCBI taxonomy): Eukaryota > Metazoa > Chordata > Mammalia > Pholidota > Manidae > Phataginus > Phataginus tricuspis. Next base: position 12,477,682 of record JAQQAC010003584.1, on the reverse strand, counting down.
GTGTCGCTTCCCACTGCCTGATCACTTGGATTCATTCACTCAACAGGTCTTTGCTAAGCGCCTATTATCTGCCAGGCAGGGGCCTTTCGGGGTCCTGGGGGTGGAACGATAGACTTACAAAGAGGACGGTAGTTCCTAGTAAATACCTCATTCATGCCTTTGCACACAATAGACAAATTCCCTCTCTGTTTTAAGAGCTACTTCAAAGGCCACCTCCTTTGCAAAGCCTTCTTTTCTTACTGGGAGTCCGTTTCCAGGGATGCCATGGCAATTCGTACATGTCTACTACAGCACTTACCAGCCTTGGGATTGTTCTGGGCTTTGTCCCCAAAGAACAGTAACGCGAGTAACCGGAAGCCTACTTCTTCAGAAGTCCAATTTAGCCAGATCTGGAGTAAAAGTCATTTCCAACTGTCACAATGGGATTGAGACTCATTTTCGAGAACGTAACAGACTCGAGATTAAAAATGGAGGACAGTGAAAAAACGGTAGGTCCCCTGCCGTGTTATTGCCCTCGCAATGCCGTGACTCGGATTCGAACCGAGGTTGCTGCGGCCACAACGCAGAGTACTAACCACTATACGATCACGGCGAGCTACTGAGGACCCGGAACTTAGGTTTTTTGCCTGAACTCTTCTCTGTTGGAAGCCCCGCCCCCCTCGACTTGTCATTCTCTGTCATTGTTCCCTCCCATCCCTAACCGCGCCGCTCCGAGAGTACGCAGGCGTACTGGTCACCGCTCTCTGGATTTCAGTCCGCACTCCTGCGCCGGCCATATCCAGCAGCTCGGGGTTCCCTTTTCCCTGCGCCTCAAAAGAAGTTGTGCGGGTGGGATGGAACTGATTTTTCCGTCTTGTAGAATTTAAGAGCCCCATGCCCAGCCAGAGTCCGTTCAGATAGCGTGAGCGCCAGGGCATGGTGTGTGCGAGAGGGACCCAGGGCCACCATTCAGGCGATCCTGGTGCCTCACATATTTTCAGGCTACGTGAGAGTCCTGCCTCTCAGGAATCCTTTAGTTTGCAAAGCACTTTCAAGTCCTTTTTTCTATAGTCCGTGAGAACGACCAGCGCAGACTAGCTGTAGCTGGGGAGTCCATGGTGGCCCCACTCCTTTTCGGGGTCAGCGTGAGGGTCGTTGGCCCAGTAGACGAGGGGCAATTTCTGAAGACCAGAACGGATGCTGTCTAGAAAAGAAGAATCACACTCGGTAGACGACCTCCGCGACGTTCCGGTAGCTCGCTGTGATCGTATAGTGGTCAGTACAGTGCGTTGTGGTCGCAGCAACCTCGGCTTGAATCCGAATCGCGGCGTTTGTGGGAACAATGGCACGGCAAGAGCACCTTTTTAGGTCCAAAAAACCACGTTCCCCTCTGTGTTTATCTTTGGTTTGCTGCTAGATTCTAGGTTAAACTCGAAATAAGAAGGCGGCAAAAAGTTCTGGGGGAACTCCGGGACTGTGCTTTCTCTTCTGCTTCTACATCTTCTAGTGAACCAGCTAATTTCATCTTCCCTGGTGTGGTGGTTTTATTTTAGGACGTTATTCTGTGTGGTACCCTTCCTCTTTTGGCCCCATCAATGGTCAAATCATATACTGGGTCCTCTAAAAAAGCTCACCCGGGGTAAAAACTTCACCACTTTGGAGTGTAGGGATTATAGGAACTATGTGCAAACATTTACTAAGGGTTATTAGAATGCAGATTAGACAATACTGTGAACCTGGTTCAAATACTGTGACAAGTGAAAAATGTGATCGCACTGGAGGCACTGGTTCCCGTAGCCACTTGGAGAGGTGATAATAGAGGTTTGTGACCTCCATCCATCTCCTCAACCTCAGGGCTGAGCGGGGCTTTTCTCCTGCAGAGTTTTTTCTTGCTCTTCATCAGGTTTAAAGCAAATTTTATCTCTTAGTTTGTTTTAGGCACGCTTAAAAAATCCAAATTCAACAAATTCAGGTCTGTCATTGACATTTGACATTCGGCAAAATGGAAATAAGTTTAGATTCGGCTCTCAGGTGGCTGGCCGCCGCTGTGTCACTGACAAGGTGGGAATCAGTTAGGACTTACTGAGGAATAGACTCTCCAGATCCTTCCAGGGAACCTGCGGTTGGCAAAGCAAGTCTAGAAGCATTCCTGGGAGAGATGGACATCGCAATGGGATTGTGTCCCCCTTTACCGACAATCCATCAGCAAAGACTTAGTGAAGTTGAATCTAAGAGCAAGACACTGCGGCGAGCTGTAATTTCCCCAAATCTCCCCGTTCCCAATTCCCTAAGTTTGTTGAGTTTAAAGTAACACACAGGACAGCTCAGACCAGGAGAGAACAGAATGTGGGAGGGTGAGTCTAAGAACTTGCCACCCCTTCCAGCTAGAGGTCCGACAGTTTTTCTACATTATCAGCACCAGGGAAGAGGCAGGAGATGTAAGAGCTCTCTGTTTGCACATTCCAGCTCCAGCTGTTTCTTGTCTTGGTTGGATTTGTTACTTTCTGCAGGTTTCCACTCTCCACTCTAAATCACTTACATTTTTTTCTTCCTTCTGATAGTAGCTGACACTCTTTCTCCAGGCTAGCCTTAATTCTAATTAAGGGCAGCATAATTTAGGAATTAACTCTGTGACACCCGGAAGCAGGCTGCCTAGAGTTTGAATCCTGACTCTTGCATTAATTAGTTGGTGACTTTGGGTAAGCAACATAATGTCTCTTTGCCTCGGTTTTCTCATTTGTAAAATGGGAATAAAAGTAGGCCTATTATGAAGATTAAATGAGTTAATATTTGTAAAGCAACAGTGCCTGGCACTTACTAAGTCCTATTTAAGTTTTCCTTAAATAAAATAGTAGAATGGGAATATGACATGATGAAATCAATTCCTTAAAAATGAACACAGGGGAACTTAAGCATCTAAATGAGTTCTGTGTTTCAAAGCAGGCTTTCCACTTTTTCCAATCAGTTGCCCAAAACATTTTTGGAACTCTTGTTTGGAGATTACTTTCAGGGCTAATTTATAAGCCATATGAGTAAATCTATCTCAGTATTTATAGTCACATTTTACTTGAAATGATTTTTGGCTGCTTCTAAATCCACCTTTGAAAAAAAAGATGTCACCACTGAGTTTTTAAGGTGTACCAACCTTCACCGTCAAACCCCAAAATGTTATAAGCAACATTCCAGCAAAATATTTTTTGGTGTAAGTGTGTAGACTTTCAAGGGGCAAACCTTGAAAGGGACAACTATAATTTATTAGACTTTATAAGCCTATAATTTATAACACTTCAGAGTGTTTGCTTAAACAGCCCCACAGCTTCCTGTCACACCTGGTGCATTTGGGAGCTGCTGCTGCGGCAGGTCACCACAGGGGGACAGATCAGATCTGCAGCCTTGCTGTCACCTGGAAGCTGGTTCAAAATTTAGCATCTTGGTCTGCAACCCAGAACAACTAGATAAGAATCTTCATTTTTACAAGATCTTCCCCAGGTGACTCTTCTGCACATTAAAGTTTGAGAAGTGCTGTTCTAGTCTAGAGGAAGTGGCTGGCTGTAATGGAGTCCTTCACTGTTCACCTTGTGAGTACTTGGGGTTACCAGCAGGTACCTGCCCAAGTCTATTGGGCCTCATCGACGGGGGTGACAGTAAGGTTTTGAGGATGAGAAGATGGAGAGAAGGTAGAGATAGATCCTCGTTCACCCAGGAGCCCATGTTTGGGGGCCTGTAGGGAGGCGGCAGTGTCACTGGACTTCCACTGGGAGGCGCTGCAGCCCTGGAAGTGGATGTGGAATGCTGCGGCTGAGTAAGACTCAAGACCACACCACTTTACACTTAACCCCTGAAACAAAGAGTCCATTCCTTAGGGATTCTCTAGATATTCTGAACTTATTCATTCATTTATTCACTGTTCATTCAGTACACTAGTATCTTCTAGCTCTTAAAGTGCCGTACATCATGGGGAGCTGCAAAGTTATATAATATGTCTTGCCCAAAGTAATTTATTTTTCCAGCTGGAAGAAAATACTAGCCTACAGGCAACAATCAGAAAAGAACACAAGACATTCTCCACAGAAGAGCTGACATAAGCGTCCGGCAGAACTGTAAAATAACTGAAGTTTATTTTCAGCACTTTCAGTCCCCATCATTCTGACGCTCTTCCACCTCTGTGTTGTCCTTATTTCATGCATGCTCACTCATTCAATGAACAATATTTATTGAGGGCCTACTATGTGCCGGGTGCTGTTCTATGTTCTAGGGCTATTGTAGTGAATAAGATAGATGTGTTGCTCTCATACATCTACATTTTAGTGCAGGAGTCAGAAAGGAAAGTTAAAACATAAATAAGAAAATTTGAGTCAATGGAAAATAATGTAATACAATGTCCTCCTGTTCTCTGGCTATTGCCAACCCTTCTGTCCCCTCAGCTCCTTTGTCTGTACAAAGGATGATGATTAGTAATAGCAAGGGTTGCCTTTTAATAGGGATTGAAGTTTTACACTGAAGTGATAAATTCTAACCCAGAGTGGCGCAGTTGTGGTATAAAAAGCCTTCAGATCTGAGGCAGTCTTGTGTGGGCAGGGTGAGGAGGACTCTGGGACCTGCATGGACCCACAGCATAATCCATACACTTAGCTGGATGCTGAGGGCCAATGAGCAGGACCAAATGACCACAGGTAGGCCAAGAACTTGCCAAGGATACCAGGAAAACAAAGCAACCATCTAAAGTAAGAAAAAATTTTGGGAGAACAAAAAGCACTGAAGTGATAATTTCAGGAGAGAAAAAAACCAAACAGAACTTGGTTTGGAAATAATAAACTACGTAAGTATTGAAAAGTTTTCAATTACATATAGAAGACATCATAACCTTTTCAGTGCCTGAGACCCTGAGAAGCTAATCTAGCCCTGCCGATGCACTAAACAGTGCCCTGGATCAAAGATGCGACACCCGGGGAAGAAAGGGGGAGGGATCCTAAATTAAGTTTATATTTCTTAATTTCTTATGTACTCTGTGGAACATATTCAAATAGAAAATAAATTTCCTAAGAACAAGAAAGTTGCATTTCTTGTATTCTTGAGTTTGTCAACTGAGATGTGCACCTAATACACAGGCTCAGTGACTACGGCTAGCACAGAAGTTGACACATGGTAAATGCTCAGTACGCACTAATTGGTCTCTTGCTTCCAGATACTTCTCGCTAAACCCATGAAACCAAACCCTGGGGAGATTGTGCAGGACTATTCCTGTCATGAAGCCTGAAACTCATTCCCGAGTCAGGAAGAATGCAGGAGCCACCTCCCAGAAGAAAAGATTTAAATTGAGTGGTTTCCAAATATTATTCTAGAACTGATAAATGGGGATGAACTTTTCATGATGGAATGAGAAAAAATAAATTTGGTGTGATAAGCTTTTCAAAAGGCTAAATGTGTTTAATTCAAAGAACTTTTAGGCTGAGATTATGTCCTTCCGACTTTGAGGTATTAAAGTGACCTCTCTTTTATAAAATGATAGAGAAAGTTGGTGATAATTTTTAAAAATATGTTTATTTGGAAAAATTAAAAACTGGCAATCCTGTGTTGATCTCCAAAATTATTTTTGAAATTTAAAATCTAAAATTACAACGCTTAACCATAATATTGCACATGTAATTGTAGATTAATGATACCAAAATAAATTATAAAAAAATAAAAATAAAAATAAAATTACAATGCTTACTACAGAGCCCAGAGAAGAAAGCATCAATCTGAGAAGAAATGCCCCTGGGTTTGTAGGAAAATTTCAGCCCCCTGGTCTGGCTGGTGAGGTTAAGGCTTGGGGACTAACCTGGTGTTGGAAGAGGGACTCTTCCCTCATATCACACCCATAGTTGTTTCCTCTTTACCTCAGAGGTAGAGTGGATGGACAAGTTGGATGAAGGAAATGTATGTGAGACTCGAGAGGGAGCTCTAATATTAACAGTATTTTCTAGAGTCATGGTAGTCAAAATAGTATGAAAGGAGATGTATTTACGTTACCCTAATGTCATTGTTAACATTGAGAATATGACATAACATAGTATGCAAATTTCAAATGTAATTTTAAGTTAAAAGGGGAGAGACTCATGTAAAAATGGCAACAAATTGACTTCACTTTTTTGCTATTTTCAACTTTCTCTTACATTTTTGAGTCAAAATATTTCTGTGTCGTGACTCCTCTTTGGTTCATGGCCTCATCTTGAATCTAGATGACTTCCTTTGTTACCATATCATCAGAGTGGCTAAAAACTTCTTTTCCCCTTAATTTTCTTTAGATCAAATACCCTATAAGAACTTGTGGTGGTTTAAAATACATTCCCAAATTCTTGGATACCCCTCTCTGGGGTGAGGGCAGGACTTGCTGACTTCTTCAATGAAAAGGATATAGTAGAAGTGATGGTGGGTTCCTTCTGATATGAGGTCATAAAGTGCATTGTGACTTCCTCTGCTCTCCTTCTTGGGTCACTAGCTCCAGAGAAAGCCAGCTGCCATGTCATGAGGACACTCACAGAACCCCATGGAGAGACCCATGATGATGTGGGGAACTGAGGCCTCCTGTCAGTCACCATCAGGGAGATGAGCCAATAGCTAATGTAAGGGAGCCATCTTGGAAGGGGATCCCGCAGCCTCCTTCAGATGACTACAGCCCCAGCTGACATCTTGACTGCAATTTCATGAGAAACTCTGAACCAAACACACTCCGTTAAGTCATTTCCAAATTACTGAGTTAAGAAACTGTGAGATAATCATTGTCGTAAGCTACTAAGTTTTCAGGTAATTTGTTACACTGTGATAAATGATACAGATTTTGTTGTCAGTATGGCACTGCTATTACAAAAACAAAATGTGAAAGTGGCTTTGGAACTCAGCAGACACTGGAAAAAATTTTGATTGGGTTCGTGAAAATCTGAATAGACTTAAAGAATTTGCCTGTTTTCTGTTCTCCAAATTTCACACAAGTACTGCTCATCTGTGGAATCTAATATGGAAAATGGTTGTCAAAGGATTCTAAGAAATGTTTTACAGACTTCCTAACCTTTTTGGGGGAACACAGAAGGATGCTGAGTTGCCAATAGACAGTCTGGTGCAGTTCATTGTTTCAGGTACTCAGCATCCATACGAACCATTTTTATCCACAGTTAATTTCCAAACAACCACAGCAACAGCATAATGCTTTCACCTAATTTTCTGTGACTTCCTCTTGTACAAACGAAGATGCCTTACCATCCTATCAGTCTTATTATTCCCGAAGTCTTATCAGTCATTTCTCTTGACTTTATGATGGTCATTTTTCTTTCTTCAGTCATAATCCCCTTTCGATATCCTGTAACATAAAAACCAAAGTAAAAGGTTAATTACCATCTACTCACTCCATATGAAATGGTACAGGAAAGGGAAGAAGGAGAAGAAGAAATTATCAAACGTGTGCAAAATAAACCAAGGGAAAAAAATATGCCTAGCTACTAAAACCTCTTAACTGGTGATGAGGCAGTAGATGGAGTTTTTAATTTCCTTCTTCCCCTACCCAAATCACATTCCCGAAGCCCTCAGCCAGCACTTCAGTTACTCATGGTTTTTTATCTGACGGTGTGGGGTAAAACTGCATTATTTCCAGAATCTCTCGCCTGACCTCAGTCCATTTATATGTCAACAGGTGTTTCTTCCCACCGCCTCTGGGATGAGTGGAGAGAGGCTGTTCTCTCCTCCCCTCTGTTCCGTATTTGGCCTGGCGCCTGTCAGTCACTGGGGATCAGCCCGCGGAGTTCCTCCCAGAAGAGGTGGGGAACGGAGGCCGGTGCGCGCTGGATTGGCGGAGACCGGGAGCGAGAGCTGTGGTCAGAGGGGACGAATGGAACCGGGCCTCATGGTTGAGCAGTAAAAGGGGTTTCTCCTAATCCGGCCTTTCCTTGGACTGATTTCAGTCACACCGGTTTATTTGCCCCGCTCCAGGGACACGCTTCCTCTCCGGACCTACAGATGGTATGACTCACCCTTCACTCTTAAATGTGAACCATTAGTGGTCCTGACTGCACTGTATTGCTATAGTCGTCCCATAACTTTTACCACGAGACACCAAAATCCTAAAAGCCACCATATCCACTGTAAGTGTAAGTTCACAGAGGAGCTTCTCTCCTGTCCGTGCTGGAGCAATGTAATCGACCTGCTGCCAGGTGACCGGATACTACTGCTAACCTTTGATCCTCAATCCATTTTCAAAGTCACTTCTTGAGACAGTCTAGACTTAGCTGAGCCACTAGTGAGCTTTGTGCAGTCAAAAGACCAAAGAATGATACTACTGACTCAGCATTGGTCTCCGCTATTGGTAGATTTGTTGGGGAGAAAGTCGGTTCACACAGGGAGGTCAGAGTGAGACATGAAACCAAAGTTAAGAAGGCAAGGTAAAATTTATTTCTCCCTGTACAGCAGAGCGGGCCTGCCTAATGTTAGGAAGTTTACTCTGCGGCTTCTTTTATAGGGTTATTGTCAGGAAAGAGAAGTCCTTGACTGACGATCTTTGGCCCTGGAGGCCTGGTCTAATTTGTAAAAAGAAGACTTGGGCTGCTCTGATGATTTCTGTGCCTGTCTTCTGATTTTTTTTTTTTCTTATCTGGAGAGTGTCTGTGCTTGGAGACTTCTCATCTGGGTATGTTGTTTTTTCATCTGGGGAGTGTTTGGATATTCCAAGTAACTCCTGGTCCTTGAAACTTCAACTAATTAACTCTGTCTTTTCTGGCTCTCTGGTTTTATCTGGTTAACTCTTTCCGTCCCTTTTAGTGGGATTTACTAGCTTTATTGTCCCTCCACCTGCTTATGTCTACCTTTCTGCCTAACAGATTCAGCATTGGCCACTGGAAGAGGCCAGTTCAGCCTTGGGGAGAAGCTGTGATTGCAGAGCCCATGCATAACTTCCATCCCTGCCACCATGGCCACTTTGTTCATGAGTCCATGGAGCAAGCACTGGTGTCGCTGAGGAAACAGACTGAAAGATATCCAGTCTCCTGTCAGTGGCTCCCACTTGGCTAAACCCAACCAGAAACCACAGGGCAAGGCAGCCTATGAGGCAGCCCACGCGGGTCAGAGAAGGATGGAGAAAGACAGATGGGGCATCTAGAGGAGGAGACAAAAGCTACCCATACTCTTGACTGTGGTGCCTCAAGTAAGATCTCTGCTTACTGGGACTGGACTTTTTTCAGTTAAGACTTTTGTAGACACTTATCTTAAATCTAGGGCCCCAGTTCCCCTATCTGTAAAATGAAGGATTCGGACTGGATGAATCCTTAAACATTTTATAATTCCCCTAATCTTTAGTTCATCTAATCAAGGTTCTATAAAAAATATTACCACACCCGAAGTGGTTCTAGGAGACAGCTAACAATCAATCACTACAAATTCCCCGAAGCATAGCTCCACAATGCAGACAAGAGGCCCTGCTACTGACTTCTGTGCTGTGTTTGTAAACCTGCTTTCAGCCTGGCTTAGTCTCAGGAAACTGAAGTTGGCTCTAACTTAGTAAGTTGCCTCAATAGCTCACAACGACATGCCCCCCACCAAAATACGGGATTCTGATTTTTTAACAAATCCTGATTTGACAGGAAAAGGTCTTCTACTCAATTTTCACCTTAAATTAATGATTTAATTAAAAGTTGTCCAGAATAAAATTTTTTTCCCAACAGCTGAATTTTGCAAATCTATCCTTGTATATATTGCCAGTGTCATTCTATTTAATTTGCTTGGATCTCAGAGGGCCACAGGAGAGAGTTCATGACTCTTGAAAATAAATTTTTTTGAATGCTTTACTTGTATATAACCATATTTGTAAGTTATTTAGATGCCTATGAGTGGCTATTTTGGCAGGAGAAACTCCCAGTTAATTTTTAATGTTCTCTAAAGAAAAGGTTGGGTCTGTGCTGAGTGATATAGGAGCCTGCTCTCCTGGAAGCCAACAAGGCAGTGAAGGATCAGCCATTCAGACAACAGAGCACCTTGAAAGTTTATTGAAAAGCGGTGACCCACCTAAAAACATTCCCGAGGTGACACAGAAGCCCAACATTTTAATGAGGCAGAAGGTTAAGAGTGGACAATGCACTGAGAATGTGTCTGATAACACTTCCTAACAGTTTCATAGAAAAACCCTTATGTTTCTAATGATCTCTTTTAGCTCCCTCTCCCAAGCAGTAGCCATGTATTCAGCCTGGAAAGGGTAATAGTTTTGTGGTTAACATTCAGCACTGTGGCCACCCTAAGGCATGGCAGTAATACAGGTCCAGTTGTCCGTTGACAGAGTTCTCCCTCTTCCTGTCTCTGGCCACTCACTGCCACACCCCCTCCCTCCAGCCTGTTCTACCAGGGCACCCTTCTGCTACTCTCTCTTCAGGCAGCTCTCCCCACTCTGGCCCTCCTCACACATCTGTCTAATCAGGTACTCTAACCCTGGGGCCCTGTTCTGTGATTTCCAAGATAAACAGTTAATCATTTAAGGTTTTATTTTAAATCCTTTGTAATTGTTTATTAACCTTTGCTAAGGTTTATGCTGTGCCAGCATGGAGTGCTTTATTGTACTTCCTTATCTTCTGGGACATAGGGGAGAAACTATGAAGTCAGAAAACCTGGTTTGCTGATTTTGGCTTCACACTCTTGTAGACACCAACACTGCTTCCTTAGTTTTCCCGCCCAGCCCTCTTAAACCTTCTTTCTTCCCACTAAACATATCTTTTTATCCAAATCCCCTCAGAGGGAGCCTGCTAAGTTGTTGAAGGGTGTTAAAATAGTACCCTCCTACACTGAAGTAATGGTCACTTTAATGAAGACATCCTAAGCCCAACTCCTTTATGCTGAGACCCTGAGACCAAGACAGATCAAGAAAGAAGATTCTCTGGTACCACTAGGGCCTCATGATAACACCCAGATTGTCAAAGCACTCTTGCCCCACAGAGTGTCTCATTTGTGATAGAATATCTGAGCTGTGGATAGGAGCAATGGAGTGTGAGGAAAAGCAGTGTGGTGTCCATTCGTGTAGCATAGAAGATGTGTAATAGGAAGAAATTTGACCTGGGTGAGGGTGGGCCAGGAAGGTCTGTCTGCTCCTTTGAACCTCTCTGAGTGTAAATCTTGAAGCGTTCTAGCGAAGCAGGTATACCGTTTGGCTCAGGCTGCCATACTAAAATACCCACTGCACGGCTTAAACAACACATTTATCTTCTCATAGTTGGAAAGTCCAGGACCAAGGTGCTGGACAGTTTGTTTTCTGATGAGGACAGAAATGGCTGCCTTCTTGCTTTGTCCTCGCATGGTAGAGAGAAGGAGGTGGCCACTCTGATTTCTGTTCTTATAAGGACTCTAACCCTATAGGATTAAGGCCCTGCCTTTATCACTTCACTTAACCTTAATTACTTCCTTACCATAAATTTAGTCACGTTGGACATTCGGGGTTCAGCATGAATTTAGTGGTGGTTGAGGACCATAGCAATGGGAGGGCTTAATCTAGACCCCTTGCTCTGCGCCCAGAAAGGTGGGGGCATGTCCTCCAGTGGTAGCGCCAACGCTCTACTGTTCTGGAAGCAGGGGTGGAGTTCGGGACTCTAGGAGCTGCAAGAGGACCCCAGGTACACGTCTGGATGTGGTATTTAGTGTTGGTGTCACACATTCTGCTGCCGAGGGCCCACACAGGCCTGGATCTTTCCGTACAAGAAGCCCTTTGCTCAGAAGCTCTGTCCAACACCTGTGGCCCACAGGTCCACAGCCTGGGGCCAACAGGTGTGTGTTCTTGGGGTCCTGAGAAAGACTCCCTGGCTTCCAAAGTTTATTTATTCAACACATTTTAAGGAGCCAGGCACTGATCTGGGCACTGGGGAAATGATCCTGAACAAGACGAAGCCCATCTCTTCTACTTGCTCACTGATTATTAAAAGCCCTTTAACAGGGCACAGAAACTACGTGGATACTTTCTGACTTTGGTTCCCAGGAAGGCAGCCTCCTTTCCTGCGGACAGATTTTGATCAGGCCAGAGAGAGGAATTCAGAGGATGGAGAAAAAAGAAAAAAAATAGAGGGCACGGCCCCACCTGACCCAGGACGGACCTCGTCTCCTACTCTCAGATGATCTGGACAGTGGTTTCCTTGGAAAGGATCAGATTGGGGCTGCTTGCAGAGGTGGAGAGAAGGGTGAAGTGAGGAAATGGCAGCCACCATTTTGTTCTGTTTCTTGCTGGCAGGTTCCACTGTTCCACTCTTTTACTCTTTAGTGGACCCTCCACTTGGAAGAGTTCTTGAGAACTTGGCCTGTGGATTGAACCACAGGTGGAGTCTGTTGACTTCAAGTCTGGCGCCAGCCTGGCTGCCCTTCCCTACTATTAGAGGTATCTTAGCTCATTTCAGGAGAACGCGGAATTACACTTATCTTCATTGCAACACTGCTGACAGGAAGGCTCTTGCAGGAACTGGAGTAGCTTCCTGAGAGATGTGAACTGAGGGGCTAAATTAGTCTCCCAGATACAGCACCCCTATCAGTGCCATCTGGGGCTTGAGGGGGTCAGGGGATGACTGGGACTTCATGACTTTACTTGGGAAAATACCCAACTGTCTGGATTCATATCTAAGGTTTCCATTTAACAGCAAGTGGGCAAGTTGTTTAACTTCTCTAAGCCCCAGGTTTTGTAAAATAGGGTTTTAAAAAGTAGTAGCTACCTCTTGGGGGTTGGGAGAATTCAGTGAGAAAATGCATAAAAGGCCCTTGGCCCAGAGCTTGGCACCAAGTCAGCTCTCATAAAGGTTAACTGTTATTATGAATAATAATTGAGTATTTTTGCAATCATGTTAGGACATGGTTTCTGTGAGTGTTTTCTGCCCCCCCCCCCCCACAGGCCTCAGTCAAGTTCCACTGAGCCTTGTGCTCTGATGCACAGCTTGGCAAAGCTTCCGCCTTTGACCCTTGAACGTGGCTGGGGACTTCCTACCCTGCTCTCAGCCCAAGCCCAAGCCCAGGTCCCACCCTGCCGATTTACCCACCCGGTGAATGGTCAGATGACCAGTCATGTGTCAGGAGCTGTTGAAGATACAATGAAACACAAGGAACATGGCATGGTAGAGGGAGCACTGAACCTAAGTTTAGGGACAGAAAAAGAAGGGAGAGCCACAGCAGAGGAGAGAAAAAAAGAGACCATCCACTGAATATCTATATGTGCCTGGCAATGTGTCAAAGATGTTAATTATTTCATTTAATTCCACAGCTCTATGAAGATGTCATTGTTATCATCCTTTTAAATATTAAAAGGCTTACGATTGGCAGGCATAGGGTGGGGGGGCACGGGGGGGACTGTACAGCTCAGAGAAGACAAGTAGTGGTTCTCATCTCACTACACTGATGGACAGTGACTGTAATAGGGTTGGTGGGGGGGACCTGATGAAGGGGGTAGTTTAATCATCACAATATTGCTCATGTAATTGTAGGTTAATGATACTAAAATATAATAAATTGTAAAATAAATAAATAAATAAATAAAAATCTCAAATATATAGTCTTACACTTTAAAAAAATATATATATTAAATGGCTTGTCTCAGGTTTTGCCCTGGGTAGGAAATGTGAGATTTGGGGGGGATACACAAATACCTCTGTGGGGCTAGAGAGGACATGGACTGTCGTGTGAGTGGCTCTAGAGGGTGAGAGAGGGAAGAGGGAGGGCAAGCTAGACTTCACCCTGACCTCCAGGTTCAGCCGCAGGCACCCAGGTTCTTCCCCTGCCCCAGGCGGCCTTGTCTCCTTGTTGGCTCTGTAACCCAGGAAACAGGACAGCATTACTCTTAGGCTGCATCTCCGTAATTTGAACACAGGGGAAATACACTGATACTTGCTATACGATCTCAGGGTTATTGCCATAGAGATTCAATTCAACACCTTACCATAGTTCCTGTTCCCAGGAAGTCACAATACAGCTAAAGGGGCATAACATAAACCATGTGGAAGCAGTATGCATGTGACTCAAATGCTGGCTAGTGGGATGCCCCCAAAGTCCTCTGGCCTGCTGGCCATCCTTTACTATTTAGATAAAATTGTCTTAAACCCCCATCTCCTATAAAAGGAGAATAATCATCATCATTCCCAATATTTCCAAGAACTATTAGGGCCTCTCTCCTTGCCTTTGTCTCAATTTTCATGCTTCTGCTGCTGAATTTGCTAACTTTGCTGGGTGGGCTCTCTTTTGTTTTTTAAATACATCACCTCCCAGCAGCCCAGAACACACCACGACCTGGCTTCCTGAACTTCCTAAGTACCACTGGCACCAAACTATACATGTAGCAGATTTTACTGAACACTTGAAGAAAGGAGGGTGAAGTCGTAGCTCAGCACAGCAAATGCCCAATGTCCCTTTCCTTCACGGCTCCTTTGCCACAGCCACCCCTGAAAAGGCCTTTCTGGCCTGCTCTTTACAGAGAGCCCCAGCAACTGCCATACTGCTCTACTTCTTCCTCTCTCTTCTCCTGCCCTCTCCTACCTGCTCCTCCTAGATGCTGCAATAAGTCCTATCTTATTTAGGTAAGGTAGACAAGATAGCCATCACTTACTGAATGCTTACTTCGTACCAGGTACTATGCTAAGCGCTTTATACCTCTCAGGTAACAGACACTTTCTTTTTGTCACTTTTTTTTTTTTTTTGCTCTAGATAGTCTGGGCACATATCCTAGGAGCTTCTGTTCTTTTTCCCAGCAAATAAGTTTTACACAACTTCTGTGTGCTAGGTGCTGGGGTCTCTGCTCGAATGGAGCTTCACAGCCAAACAGCTAACCAAGATAATTTGCTAAAAAGCACAGTTCTCAATGAGGAATTCTGCCACTTTTATACAAACTTTTTTTCTCCAGGATGTAGCCTGGAGAAAATATAAGACAACATTATGACAAATAGCAGTATTAGAGAAAAATACAAAAGATGCCACATGATTAACACATGAGTAGCTTAGGCAGTAAAAGAGGACAGTGTTTCCTGGGGGCTGAAATGGAATCCAAAGGCTTTTAGAAAAAGGAGGAGTCATCTGAGTTGGATCTTCAAGGACGGCGAGTCTGAGAACAGGATGAGGGGAGGGAAGCCTGGGAGGCTGGGGCAGAATGGGCAGTAGAGAGTTGTGGTTAAGGGCACGGAGCTGGCCTCAGACACAGACCTCCCATTTACTCGCTTTGGGACTTTGGCAAGTTGCTTCATCTCCCTAAGCCTGAGCTTCCTTGTCTGGAAAACTGCGATAGTAACAGTACCTTCCTCCAAGGTGGCTGGTCAGGATTAAAGGAGAAAAATGCATGAAATGCATTTCAGGCATGGAGTAGTGCCTGAAGTATGAGAGGTGAGCAAAAGAGTCTAAAAAACAAAGGATCTGTATCAGGATCTTTACACTTTAGCTATTAAAACTTTTGGAGCACTTTACCATTTATACAGTGTTTTTGTCCTTTCACTACTCTAATTTAATCATTTTGATCATTTTAGGCAGGTAAGCTTATCATTATTTCCATTTGGCAGAGGTGAAAATTGAGGCTCAAAGATATTAAATACTTTCTCTAAAGTTCATGAGGTTACTTTGCCCATGGAGTCTCTGACTCCAAATCTTTCCAATCCTGCCTTAAAAGTAAAAAGCCCCAAGAGAGAAACCCTGAAATGCTTAATGACAAATAATTTGGCCAAGGATTACTTCCTTATAACTTTCCAAACAAGGGTAGACTTTGACCAGTGGGATTTAGTTAGAGCATCTAGGGGGAGGGTCAGCAGTAGGAGACCAACGGCAACTTCCTTAGACTTTGTCCACCTCAGATTTCACCATGAAAAGAATTAGCCAACTATAAATCAATAGGGAATACTAGAGGTCAGACTTTTCTCATAGAACCCAAGCAATGGTCTCCCAAGAAGCTCAGCAAATACGGAACAAGGATTCTAACCCGTAGTTCTGTAAGACTAGTTGTGGGGCAGTTGCCATTGGTGCTGAATCTCTAGAACACATAAGCATGCTCGCAGGGCCTCACTGGCTTCTCCACAAGCCTCATCCCTTCCCATCACAAAGCTGGGACTGCTCACCCACCTGCTCCCTGACACACATGCCCTCGGCACTGTCTCCCTGGGTCACTGGCTCTGCTGTGCAAAGACTGGGGCAGCCCCGCAGGCGCTCTGGAGGCTGTCTCTTTGCCCAGAGCTCTCTCTGTCAGAGCTTTCTCCAGCGGAGCACAGGAAAGTGTGAACAGGAGAGATGGGAAATTGACAGGAAGGTGTTTGAGGGAGAGACAGAGAGGAGAGGCAGGGAGGGAGAGTCAGAGACAGAAATTACAAACAGGATGCAAAAGCAGAGGGCAGGAAAGAAGATAGAAATCCCTAATGCCGGGGCAGAGAGGCTAGAACTTTTTAGGACTTACCATATTCTCACTCTGCTTCTTATGGTCAGATAACATTTGGTTTATCTTTCATTAGGCATTTTTAGAAGTCAGGCATTTACTGATAGAGCAGGTTATCCGGCACGTGGTCAATGAACTGGCCAAGACCACTGCTGCCGTATGGAGGGGCATTTATCCCCTCCCTCCTCTATTCCTACAGCCTTCACACCTCCAGTGTCCACCACTCCGAAGGAACCTGCGTGTGGGGCAAAACTGGAGAGAAAAAGACCTTAAATTTCTTGTAGGCAAAATTAAAAAAGCATCAGAATTCCATGAGAAATGGCAAACATTTCAAAAAATGAACTATAATTGTATAATTATAAAAATAATGGGGTCCTTGGAAAACACTGTCACCACCACCTACTGTCACCATCATTGCCATTTTAACTGCCCCCAGTAATTCAACTGGCTTGGTAGTCACCGCCAACCCTATCGCAAACTGTGACATTGAAGAAATGCACCTTCAAATGCTCCCCTTGGCATTCTACTCCACATCTCCTTTTCTCCTTCGCAAGTTCTTCCGTCAAGGAGCTTCCCCTCAGGTGAGAGGGAGCCAAGGCCCTGGCTCTAACACAGGCCCAGCTCCAGCACCAGTTCAATGAGGGAAAGTGCCCATGTGGGAGGCAGAAGACAAGCAAGTGTAAGGAATGCTTTACCTAGGAGAATATGGAGGGGTGTTGGGAGGAGGTGGCATGTGAAAAGATGAGTTAAGTTCTTATCTAGAACATAATGGTATTGAGACATGGGTGGGCCATCTACATGGAAATAACCTTTTGTGTTATTTTCCCAAACCTGTTTCTGGGAAGACAGGAGTATGGGAGGAGACTTCTCAAGGTCATGGTAAGAGAGAGGGACTGGCTATCATCTCCAGGAAGTGGGAGGTGTGTAACAGGAACAGGCTCTCAGGTTCATGGAGGGCCTGAGTGTACAAGCAGCAGAGCACAGAATCCTTATGTACATCAGGCAGACGCCTATGGCTTGAGGACTTGCATCACCTATAGTCAGTGCAATTGCAGGTATAGCAGGAAGGTCTTAAAGATCCATTTTGCTCTAAAACCCCATATGACTACAGATAACCTGCTCCACACCCCAAGATAACAACTATTTTATGACCTGGGCTGGTGCCAAGGCCAGATGGAATCAAGTCAGGGAGGAACAGGGGGGCCTCCGAGTACTCCTCCTTGGTACTTTGATTTCTTCAACCAACCTCTTGGAAGTAGGGTAATTCCCAAATCTGTTCTAGTCTATACCTGGTAGAGATAATATAATATATGCACTCAACATTAGCTCAGCCAATGATTAGAGTTGGAATTTTTAGTTTGTTGGTGATCTGCTTTTCCTCTTTCCTAATTCCTTCATTTTCAACAAAGCGCTGTCTCCAGAGGTGCTAAATGCATTAGCACTGCATTCATACTGGCAGACCCAACCTTCCTGCTCGAGAGGGGGTCGCCCATGTGGGAAGCTTTCCGGGGTGCCAAAAAGATCCAGATGATCACAGTTATCTAGTTCCTTTCCTTAGAGCCTGGTTTCTTCTGTCTTCTTCATTATATACCCAGCAAGTATGTATTAAGTGCCTGCTGTGAAGCTCTAGGAAGTGCTAAGCACTTGAGCTGTGAGGGATGAGTGGCTGCGGGTTTGTTCCAGCTGTGCTGGAACTGCTAGGCGGCTGGGCCGCTGGAGAGGCTTTCTGTCTGTCTGACAGATGACTGAGGGCATTGCAGAGGAGCCTGGAATTTTTCTGGAGGTGAGACAGGAGAAAGAATGGCTTCATGGGTGTGTGACCGGGGCAGTCACACAGGGCTCACTCTCAGAAGGCCCACTCTCTGCAGTCACTGGTTTGAAATTCCTAATAATTTTTCAACAGGGAGGCCCACATTTTTATTTTGCACTGGGCCTCGTAAGTTATGTAGCTGGTCCTGGAGAAGAGAGAGTCTTTTGGAGAGAATTCTGCATCTGGGGACAGAGACTATAGGAATAATAATAGAATTTGCACAGGGTGGATAGAAAGGTGCCAAACTCTACTCCCAGCTGTGGGTTTGTCTCCGTAAGTATTTGGTGAATTGAACTAAAGTGGGGTGAAAAGCGGTCCACATCAAACATTGAGCTAAATATGCATTTCACATAAATGAACACAACTTAATATTCTATGAAATGAGCACTATCCTTATCATTGGCAGTTCTCGAATTAATGTTGTTTTTTGTTATGGCCAACTAGCCATTTGATTTACAAAATGGTAGGCAGTATTTTTTATACTATGTCTACTCTCCCTCATCTCTACCCCCAGCCTTCCAGTGTGGTCTGCTACTATCTGCAGTATAGCTTTAGATCTGGAAGTCCTCTATTAAGGAAACTTTAGAAGAGGAAACTTTAAAATTGTACCCATTCCTACTATAGGAATACTTATCTTCACAAGCCTTCACTACAATGCATATTCCTGGAGGACAGGGCCCTTGTCTGTGTGGATCACTACTGTATCCTTAACATCTAAGGCTGTGTCCACACAATAATAGGCACCTTACTGAAAGAATTCCACTTTTGGCTAAGATGGAATAATAGAGACAGGATTTACTCTCTCACCTTCAACTACAAAAATATCAAAGCAAAACATATGCAACAAGGATCTTTCAGATATTGGACAACACAGAGAATGGGAAACAAGATAAGCCTTTTGATTGATTTAGCTTACTGCCCGGGTAGAGTTTCTAGGCCATGACTTAGAGAAGTGGGAGAGAGGCTGGTGGTCTCAGGATTCAGAGCTCAGAGAGGCTGAGCTGGCTAGAATCCACAGGGCAGAGCACTAAGGAGGAGAGCGCTGCCCAGAGAGAGCTCATGAGCACACGCATGTGAGGAAATCACTTGGGCCTGGGAAAGGATGACTGGGAAAGAGCAGGCAGAAAAAGCCCCAGAGCTCACATAGGGCTGGGAAACTACCAGCCAAAGTGGAAAGACTTCCTAACTTTTGGGACATTGAGTAAAGTTCTCAGAATAGGATTTTCTCAATAGTACAGCCAAATTAGTCCTAGATTAAAGACTGCTTTGGACCTGTGTTACAAAGCAGAAAAGCAAGCTTTAATAGTTTCAGACTATTTCCAAGTAATAACTTAGCTACATTCCAGAATGAAGTCCAAAAATATTTGAAAGAGATACAGGAATATCCAGCATCCAACTACATAAAAGTCATATAAACGGTCATCTTACTTTACACTATCAGACATGTAATAATGTATAACTATAGGATCCATTAAAAGGGGAAAAATCAATAGAAACAAACACAGAAATGACATGATAGAATTAGAGGACAAAACCATTAAAACAGGTATATTTAACACACATCCCATGTAACTAGGAAAAGGCAAATTAAAACCGTAAGATACCACTACACACCCATTGGAATGGCTAAAAGAAAAAAAGAAAGAAAGAAATGACTTTTCCCTCTTTTTTTTTTGGTTATCTGTTTTTCTTTGGTGAAGGGTCTATTTAAGTTTTTTGCCCGTTTACCAAGTTTTTTTTTTTGTTTTGAGAATTTTAAATATATTCTGGATACAAGTCCATTATCAGATACATAATTTGCAAATATTTTTACCTATTTGTGGTGTGTCTTTTCATTCTCTTTATGGTGCCTTTGAAGAGCAGAAGTTCTTAATTTTGATGAAAATCCAATTTATTTTCTTTTTATGGACTGAACTTTTGTATTGTATCTTTGTTTAGTTGTCTAATCCGAGACCACAAAGATTTCCTATTTTTTTCCTAGAAGTTTTATAGATTAAGATTTTAGATTTAGGTCCATGATCCATTTTGAGTTACTTTTTAAATAGGGCACAAATTATGAATTGAGATGAATTGTTTTGCATGATTTGCTTTGTATGATTTCAATTCTTTTAAATATTCTAAGGAGTTTTTGGTGGTTTTTTTTTGTCCAGAATATGGTGTATCTTGCTTGGCAAATGTTCTGTATGTAATATAGTGTCAATGTATATGCTCTTGTTGGGTGAAATGTTTCAAAAATGTTAGTTAGGCCAAACGCATTGATAGTGTTGGTCAGGTCTTCTGTTTCCTCACGTATTTTGTTTACTTGTTCTATCAACTACTGAGAGGACAGTATTAAACTCTGCAAACATAATTCTGTATTTGCCTTGTTTCTCCTTTTAATTTTTTCAGTCTTTGTCTTATATTTTTTGAAGGTACATTTTTAAATCCATACACATTAAAGACTGTTAAATATTCTCAGTGAAGTGACTTCTTACTGTTAATGTAATGTTCTTTCTTTTTTTATCTCTGGCAATATTCTTTGTTCAAAAGCCTTCTCTTTATGATATTAATATAGACACTCCAGCTTTTTATTTTTATTTTTTGGTATTATCATGATACCTCTTTTTCCATCCTTTCACTTTCATTATATATTTTTACATTTAAAATGAGTCCATATAGACATCATATAGTTGGATTTTGCTTTTATTTTTATAAATCCAATCTGGCAATCTGTTTTTATTTGGTGTGTTTAGACCACTTATATCTAATGTAATTACTGACAAGGTTTGACCACCTTGTTAGGTGTTCTCTGTTTGTTCCATTTGTTCTTTATATTTTTCTACCTTCTTTTGGATTGAGTTTTTCTTGTAATTTTACTTAATCTCCACTATTGGCTTATTATGTTTCTGTAAAATTTTTTTAGTTGTTACCCTAATGTTTGCAATATACAGCATTAAGGATCAGATTCTGTGTTCAAGTAATATCATACTGCTTCGTGTAGTATAAAGACCTTACAATAGTATACTCCCAATTCCTTCCTCCCATTTTTGTGCTATACGTTTTATTTTTACATGTACTATATATACACAATACACCAATACTATTTTTGCCTTAGGCAGTAATCTTTTAGAGTAGTTAAATTAAAAAAAAATTTTATGTTTACTTACATTTATACCATTTCCAGCACCCTTTATTCCTTTATGTAGATACAAGGTTCTTTCTGCTTGGAAAACTCTCTTCACTATTTCTCCTTGTGCCATTTACTGGTAATAAATCTCAGTTTTTGTTTGTCTGAAAAAATCTTACTTTTCCATCCTTTTTGAAAGATATCTTTGCTGGGTAGAGAATACTGGGTTGACAGATATTTCTTTCTTGTCTTCTGGCTTGCATAGTTTCCTCAAAAAGTGTTTGGTAATTCTTGTTTCTCTGTATGTAATGTATCTTTTCTTTCTAGTTGCATTAAATATTTACTCTTCATTTTTGGTTATCAGCGGTTTGAATATTATATGTGTAGGTGTGTGTGTTATGGTATTTATTTTGCTTAGTGTTTTCTGAGCTTCTTGGATCTGTGGCTTGGCATCTTTGATCAATTTTGGAAAATTCCTTGTCATTATCTCTACAATTATTTCTTTTGCTCCTCCCTTCTCTTCCTCTTCTTCCTCCTCCTCCTCCCTCTCTCTTTCTCCTTTATCTGGGAGTCCAACCACACGTATGTTAGGTCATTTACTATTGCCCCACAGCTCTTGGATGCTCTGTTCTGTCCCCCACCTTTTCTTTGTGTTTCATTTTGGGTAATTTCTGTTGAGTTAACGTTCACTAATTCTTCCCTTGGTTTAACTGAGTCTACCAATAATACTGTCAGAGACATTCTTCATATCTACTGTCATGCTTTTCACTTTTAGCACTTCTGTTTGATTCTTTATTATGGGTTTCTTCTTTGCTGACAGTCCTCATCTTTTTATGCAGGTCGTCTCCCTTTTCCACTAGAGCCTTCAACATATTAATCTTAGTTATTTTAAACTCCCCATACAATAGTCATAACCTCTGGATTACATCTGATTTTGATAATATTGTCACATTTTCTCTTGAGAATGTGTGTCTTTCTTGGTTTTTGGTCATGAATTTTTTGGTTGAAAGTCAGCAATCTTGTGCAGAAGAGTAGAAACTGGGATTAGTAATATTTGTATCTGGGCATGGGCATGTGTTTCTTTAGCCAAAGCTTTAGATTTTGGGGTTGAATCAATATAGTCAGGAGTTGACTGGATTTACGGAGTTGAGTTAGTAGCTTGTCTGTCTGAAGATTTTTGTCAATGACTGTTTTGATCCTCAGCTTTGTCTTCCCTTTGCACCTGTGCCTTAGAGAAAGTCATTCCTCACACATTTTCCTCCCTCTCTCAGAAATAGATGCCTGTTACTTTTCACTCAGTGCTTGCTATATCCAGTTGTGGAAAAAAAAAGCGATTTTTGTTTTTCAGGTTTCCCCGCAGTCTTACATAGGTATTGTGTCCCTGATTATTGAAGGCAGGAGGATATTATCAGTAATCTTTCCTTTCCCAGCAATAGGAGGTCTTTAAGGCCTGGGTCCAGGATAGTTTTCTGCCTCTTTCCTGGAGGAAAGGAAGAGGTAGTTTGTTTGTTTTCTGTTCACTTCCCTCAAAGAGTCTTCACCTATGGCCTGAGGGTAGCAGGTTGTTCTTCCTCTCCCTGTGACCCAAGGCTTCTGTTCCATAGGCGAGAGAGCTGGGAATGATCCACCTGGAGCTTTGTTTTTTTTTTTTTTTAAACAGTGGCAGCTGTTCACCTTCCCCAGGCCTGTACCAGAAGGAAGACTTTCTTAAGTCTCCTATCTTGCCCACAGTCTTTCTTGTAAGTACTTGGCAAGGTTTGTAAAAAAGAGCACGTAAGTGAATATAAGTTTCCCTTGTGTTGTGGCTCTTTTTCTATTATCACACCATCCATAAAAATTTTAGAATTTTTTTTCTGTTTCTGTGAAAAATGTCATTGGAATTATGATATATACACCATTCTTTACTATTTCTATTTCAATTTATTATTGCATCTGTGATTGATTTGGGTAGTAGGGACATTTTAACAATATTAATTGTTCCAATCCATAAGCATGGTATATCTTTCTATTTATTTGTGTCATCTTCAGTTTCTTTCATCATTGTCTTATAGTTTTTAGAGTATAGGTCTATCACCTCCTTGGTTAAATTTATTCTTAGGTATTTTATTCTTTTTGATGCAACTGTAAATGGCATTGTTTTCCTAATTTCTTTCTGATGGTTTGATATTAGCTTACAGAAATGTAACAGATCTCTATATATTGCTTTTGTGTCCTACAACTTTAATGAATTTATTTATTAATTCTAAGTTTTTTGGTGGAGTCTTTAGGGTTTTCTACATATAGTATCATGTCATCTATGCATGTAATAGTTTTACTTCTTCTTTTCCATTGTGGATGCCTTTTATTTCTTTTTTTTGCCTAACTGCTTGGCTAGGACTTCCAATACTATGTTGAATAAAAGTGATAAAAATGGGCATCCTTGTCTAGTTCCTGATTTTAGAGGAAAAGCTTCCAGCTTTTCACTGTTGGGTATGATGTTAGCTGTGGGTTTGTCATATATGATCTTTATTATATTGAGGTAAGTTCTCTTGATACCCAACTTGTTGAGAGTTGTTATCATAAACGGATGTTGAATTTTGTCAAAGCCTTTTCTGCATCTGTGGAGATGATCCAGTGATTTCTATCCTTCACTGTGCTAATGTATCATTCATTGGTTGACTGGTTTGCAGATGTAGAACCATCCTTGCATCCCTAGATAAATCCCACTTAATTAAGGTGTATTATCCTTTTAATGTATTGCTGAATTCAGTTTGCTAATATTTTGTTGAGAATTCTTGCATCTATGTTCATCAGAGATATTGGGCTGCAATTTGCTTTTCTTGTGGTGTCCTTGCCCAGTTTTGGTATCAGGGTAATGCTATCCTGGCAAAATAAACTTGGAATTGCTCCCTTTTCTATTTCTCTATATGAGAAGAATTGTTTTTAATTTTTTTGAATGTTTGGTAGAATTCACTAGTGGAGTGTTTGATCCTGGACTTTTGTTTGTAGGGTGCTTTTTAATTATTGATTCAATCTCTCTACTATTGTGTGTTCAGATTTTCTGTCTCTATGATTCAGCTTTGCATGGCCATATGTTTCTAGGAATGTATCCAATTTCTTCTAATTTGTCCCCTTTAAAAGCATGTAATTGTTCTAACAGTCTCACAATCCTTTATGTTTTGGTGGTATCAGTTGTAAGGTCTCCTTTTATATTTCTGATTTTATTTATTTAAGTCCTCTTTTTTTCTTGCTGGAGGTTAGTCTATTTTGTTTCTTTTCGGAGAACCAGCTCTTGATTTTATTGAGCTTTTCTACTTTTTTTTTTTTAGTCTCTATTTCGCTTATTTCTGCTCTGGTCTTTGTTTTTTTCTTCCTTCTATTAACTCTTGGGCTTTGTTTGTTCTTCTTTATCTATTTCCTTGAGGTATAAAGTTAGATTTTATATTTGAGATTTTTTTTCTTGTTTCTTGAGGTAGGCATTTATTGTTATGAATGTCTTAGAACTGCTTTTGCCGCATCCTGTAAGTTTTGATATGTTGTATGTCCATTTTAGTTTGTCTCAAGGTATTTTTTATTTCACTTTTGAGTTCTTCAGTGACCCAATGGTGTTAAAGTAGCATGTTTTTTAGTCTACACATATTTATGAATTTTTGAGTTTTCTTCTTTTAATTGATTTCTATTTCATAGCATTGTGGTTGAAAAAGGTGCTTGATATGATTTCAATCTTCTTAAATTTGTTAAGATTTGTTTTGTGGTCTACATATGATTTCTCCTGGAGAATGTTCCATTTGCACTCAAGAAGAACGTGTATTCTGTTGGTTATGGGTGGAATGTTTTATAAATGTCTTTTAAGTCCTTGTGGTATAATGTGTCATTTAAAGCCTTTGTTTCCTTATTTTCTGTCTGGAAGATCTATACTTTAATGTAAGTCAGGTTTTAAGTCCCCTATTATTATTGTATTGGTGCATCTCTCCTTTTAGGTCTTTTAATATCTACTTCATATATTTAGGTGCTATGTTGGATGCATAAATATGTGTAAGTGTTATAACTTCTTGTTGGATTGACCAATTTATAAATATTCAATGCCCTTCTTTGTCTCTTATTGTGATCTTTGTTTTACAGTCTGTTTTGTCTGATATAAGCATAGCTACCCCCACTTTCTTTTGGTTTCCATTTTCAGGAATATCTTTTTCTATCCCTTTACTTTCAGTATGTCGTCACATCTGAAGTGATTCTCTTGTGGGCAGAATATAGATGGGTCTTGTGCTCTATGTTTTTTTATTAGATAATTGAGTTCATTTATATTTAAGTAATTATTGATTGGTATGTACTTATTGCCATCTTGTTAACTGTTTTCTGGCTGTTTGTAGTTATCCATTCCTTTCTTCCTCTCTTGCTCTTTCTTTTTGGTTTGATGACATTTTTTAGTGGTAAGTTTAGATTCCTTTCTCATTATCTTTTTTTGTATTTACTGTAGATTTTTACTTGGTGGTTACCATAAGGCTTACATATAACAACTTATATTTATAACAGTCTATTTTAAATTGATAACAACTTAAGTTTGAATCCATTCTAAGGCTCTAAATTTTTACTCCTGTCCCCACGTTTTGTTTTTGATATCACATTTTACATTTTTATCTTCTGTAGTCCTTAACTAATTATTGTACTTAGTTATTTTTACTGCTATTGTCCTTTAACCTTCACAATAGCTTTATAAATGATCAATCCACTACCTTTACTATATATTTACCTCTACCAATGAGATTCTTACTTCCAGATGTTTTCTTGTTACTACTTAGCACCCTTTCTTTCAGCTTAAAGATGTCCCTTTAATATTTCTTGCAAGGCTGGCTTAATGATGATGTACCCTTTTAGCTTTTGCTTCTCTGGAAAACTCTTTCTCTCTCCAATTCTGAATGATAACTTTGATAGGGTGAGTATTCTTAGCTAGAATGTTTTTTCTTTCAGCACACTGAGTATACCATGGCACTCCTTTCTGTCCTGCAAAGTTTGTGCTGAAAAATCTGCTGATAGTCTTATAAGGACTCCCTTGTATATAACAAATTGTTTATCTCTTGCTGCTTTGAAGATTCTCTCCATATTTTTAACTTTTGCCATCTTAATTATAATGTGTCTTGGTGTGGGTCTCTTTAGGTTTATCTTATTTGGAACTCTCCGGACTTCTTATCTGAATGTCCATTTCTTTCCCCAGGTTAGGGAAAATTTCAGCCATTGTTTCTTCATATAAGTTTTCTAACCCCTTTTCTCTCTCTTCTTCTAGGGCTCCTATAATGTGAATATTAGTTTGCTTGATGTTGTCCTGAGTCCCTTAAGCTATCTTCATTTTTTTTCATTCTTTTTTCTTCTTGCTGTTCTGAGTGTGGTCTGCTGCCCTGTCTTTGAGTTCATTGATCCTTTCTTCTGCTTCATCTGGTCTGGTCTGGTGTTGAGCCCCTCTAGTGTATTTTTCAGTGCAGTTACTGTATTTTTCAGTTATGTGACTTCTGTTTGGAATGTTCTTATATTTCCTATCTCTGTTGAAGTTCTCACTATGTTCTTCCATTCTCCTGAGTTTGGTGAGCACGTTTACGACCATTATTTGGAACTCTTTATCAGGCAACTTACCCATCTCCATTTCATTATGTATTTTTCCCTGAGGTTTTCTTTTGTTTTTTCATTTGTAACATACTTCTCTGTTTCTTCATTTGCTTGACTCTCTGTGTGTTGGTTTCTATGCATCAGATAGATGGAACAGCCACATCTCCCAGTCTTGAAGGATTGGCCTTTCGTAGGAGATGAACTTCATTGTTCAGCCCTGCCTTGGCTCTTGGTTCTCTCAAACCTTTGTGACTGTCCAAGCAGCTTATTTTATTTTTAATAGTTCTAGTAGTTGAGGGTGTGCCAAGAGCTGTCAGTTGTCTCAGACAGGAAGATCTCAGTTAGCACCAACCAGGCTGATTGGAAGCCAGACTACCAGGTGACAGCATTTAAGGAATGAAAATATATACAGTCCTATGGGATTACAAGTGGAAACCCCACTGGTTCCCAGAACCAGGTGATCTAAAGGTATCCCCTGGGCAGCAGTCACAAAAATAAGAGCTCCAGATGAGTGTATAAGCTCCTTTCTGGGAGATATTAGTGAGCTCTAGTGAGGCAGGGAACAATGCAAAGATGGCTTCTCTGATCTATGCTCCCTGAGATCACCCCTGTAGTCTCCAGATGTGTGCCAAAACTGGAGCTTGCTCCAAAGGCTGAAGCTTCAAGACTAGCAAATAGGCCCCTTTCACAGAAAGGCTGGGGGTGTGTTTCAGTCTGCTGTCTGTGCAGTGTCCTGGGAAGGTAACCTGCCAAGAACTGTCTCTCTGATTGTTATAGTCCCATGGGACCCAGGAACGCAAGCCACCCTGGCCCCCCCAGAGTCAGGCAATCAAGGGGAGTCTCCTGGATGGCAGTTGAAGTATTATTTCTTTGTACTGAGAATTGAAAAATACAATTCCCTCCTTAGAAGAGCTAGTATGAATATGGAGCTCAACTCCTGTGCTTCCCTTCTGTCAAGGATCATAGACCCTCAAGTCCTGCCTGTATTTTTCACTTTCAGTGCTTTAAAACTGTTATTTTATACATTTTGTCTAACCTTTTTAGTTGTTTTCAGCAGGAGATGTAAGTGAAACACAAGCAACTCCATTAAGACCAGAATTGGAAATTCCTGTATTCTCAACTAGTCCTGCCTGCTTCTACTAGTAATCAAGGGAGAGGTAAAAGCAGAGAGGATAAAATCATATATTATTTATACCCTAGTTACTTTCCAGATGGGTTTGTGAGAGGCCACCTGTTTTTTCAGAAATAACCCCTAGGCTTTAGGAGAGTTATAATGCCCAGCTTCCATGGAAATGACCAGAACTAGCCTCTAGTCCTGGCTTTGCCCTAAACAGTTGCATGACTTTAGACAAATTGTTTTTCTTTGAGTCTATTTTTCTTTGTACTTTAACTAGTAGCTGACCTGCTTATAGAAATTTTCTGAGAATGAACAGTGAAAGTATAGGAGAATATTTTTAAAGAGTGTAAAATGCTGCAGAAACAGAGGTATCTCTTAACTTACCTCTACCCTACATCCAGAAATAGCACAAGGTGGGAGGGAGGATCCCAGGATTTGGATTTGGCTTAGCCACTAACTCGCTGTTGACTCTGGGTAAATCACTTCAGTCTTCCTGATTTGAGAGAGTTTATAAAACTGTAAGTGATAAGACAAAAAGAAAACATTTAAGCAACAAAGCTCAAGGCTGTCTGTGGGCCAACAGTTAATTGATGGGAGGTACCTGCCAGATTAATTCTCTTCCTCTTGGCAGTTGGGTTATGTCAATAATACCTGCATTTAAAGGAGACTTGGATACCTTAGAAAAGTGAGATGAATGCTGTAGTCTGCACTTAGAAGATGAACATGGAATTTTATACCTCTCCGGGAAAAGAGAGAGGAGGAGCATGAGAGAAGAGAAATGTGATCACCGGCATTGTTTCACCCGGACTGAAGGCTAGGGTCTGTTCCTGTTATGGTGCCTGGGCTTGGCCCTAGAACTGGCAATTATTTAAGGTAAAAACGAAAAGCAGAGATAAAGTGTGAGCTAGGATGAGCAAGACAGACTCCATAATCATTGAAATGATAGACATCAGCTTGAAAAAATCTGTAATTTTCCCGAGTTACTTTAATTAGTAATTCAGTAGTAGCCTACAGTTGTAAGGTCATCTACTGTTTTCCAAATTCTTTTTCTATTACTTAATTCTCATGATTATTTCCTGAGATAACATTAGGCAGTTGGGCAGGATAACAGAAGGTGCTGAGAGGCAAAATGAGTTACTCTAGGTCACAGAATATAACACACATTTACTCAGGGCATTTATGGATGTGAGCATGTGTGAGTGTATGGGTGCATGTGCACACATGGATCTAGGGAAAAAGAAATATGTGTCCCTATTTTGGTGATCGGTATCATCTATATACCCAATAATCTAAGTGAGAATCCTGTTTTGTTTTTTACCTATTTTCCAAGTATTTTTTGATCACCTAATATTGTGGCAGGTCTTGAGCCTGGGGATATACAGTGGTGAACAAGATAGAAAGTCTGTGCTTGAGGAGATCATAGTCTAGTGGAAAACAAGTAGACATTCACAGTACTGTGTGTTCTGTGGAGTTGTGCAACAGTATGTTGCAGTAGGCTCGAGGAGATCATAGTCTAGTGGGAGACAAGTAAACATTCAGAGTACTGTGTGTTCTGTGGAGTTGTGCAACAATATGTTGCAGTAGGAGCACAGGGGAAGGGATCCTACGTCTTGTCTGGAGGAGAACAGTAAGCTTCTTTGGAGAGGGTGGCTTGCAACAGAGACCTGAAGGAGGCATAGGAATTTGCTAGGTAGATAAATGGGAGCAGGGTGTCAATGGCAGAAAAAACAGTATCCACAAAGTTACACGGGCATAAGGGAATAATGTGTGTTGAGGGAACAGCATGCAGCTAAGTATTACTGGAGGATAGGAGTAAGCAGAAACTAGATTATTTTGAACAATTTTGAAAAAGTATCTTCCTTCTTTTATACATTCTCTCTGTGCACAATTCAACAAGTCCTATATATGATTTGTTTCCTTCTATCCATTCTCTTCGATTGCTTTGGTTAGAGCCTCACCATGTCTGACCCAGACTATTGCTTTTATTGCCTCACTGATCTCCTTGTTCTTAATGTGCATACTTCCAATTCACCCTCCTCTTTCCTCCCTATCTGGTTCAGAATAAGCCCAAACTTTTAAGCCTGGCTTACAGAGACCGCCTCCATCCTGGACTGTATCTGAAGACTTAATTTTTTGATAGACCATCCCCATTCTCACATTTCCCCTCTCTACTTCTTAATTAACACCTTACTTTATTTCATCTTTCCTTAATTAATTCCTCAGAAACTTCCCTCCATTCTTTAGCTGAGTTTTGCAGCCTTCTTAGCATGTCAATCCTCCCCTCTGTGCCTCTGTTTGTTTCTCCCTTTGCTGCTCTTTCCCCCTCTCCACCATTAATCCCCTACCTGTCAAGACATTCCAGACTTAGGGCAAATGTTATCAACTCTTTCTGGTTAATCTTTGTTTTCTCAGCAATATATTGGGGTCTGGAGTCTTCCCAGCCCTCTGCCTCCCATACTGTTTTCTTAGCACAACCCAGTGAGGTCCCCACAGGCTAGCAAGAGCAGTTGCCCTCTGATTCTTCCTTATTGATTTACAAGTTCCTTTATGACGATGTCTCATTCTCTTTTGTGTTGTCAGTACCCAAAACAGTGGGTGATAGTGAACACTCAATAAATGTTTGTTGAATGGATTAATAAAGACTTCCTAGCAGTCGTTTGGCATTGAATCATGTACAGTCTTGCTTTATGTTGTTTTCTAGGAACTATCTTCCCGATACAAAGTGATGGTAAGTTTTCTGCGCGCAGAGACCTTTTCTTTTACTTTTCTTTTACATGCTTCCCAGTGCCTAGTTCAGTGCTGGACAGTGCTTCTGCTGATGTGTCTGTTAGGAGTTCCTGACCCTGCAAAATAGTCTTAGAAATATATAACTATTTAACTTGAGTTGCACTCCTATAGAAAGAAGGTACTAAGACAAAGTGACCAATCACAGGAAAGTCACCTCCCCTGGCCCCAGCCTGTCCACCAGGGTCATGGTCTCTTGGAGCTGAGTTTTTCTTTCCATCCTTAACTGAGGAGATGGAATCTTACAAGCTGTAAGCAAGGGTGTTTGGGGAGGGCAGGAACCTGATTTGCCAAATTTCTTAACTGGTCACATTTAGAACCAAAGTCAGGTAATTATGTGCCTGTAGAGGGAGGCCCTAATTTACACAGCAAAAGCCTATTTATGTATGTTTAATGAAATTATATTTTAAATGCTTGAAGGGATTACATTTAAAAGAATTAATTCCATGGGGAAAGAAAAAGTAAAAAAAATCTCAGAATGAACTTATAAGTTGGATGTCTCAAATGTTTGATTTAGTTTCTTGATTCTCTCATTTTATTTTAAACCTGTGTGTATTTGGGATAATTAACATTCATACTGATTATTCTACTCCTGCTTTATTCTCCCTATTATTTTCATGGAACGTCTTTTTCTATCCCTTCACTTTTAGATTGTGTATATCTTTGGGTCTGAAATGAGTCTCTTATAGGTAGCATATAGACGGGTCTTGTTTCCTTATCCATTCTGCCACTCTATGTCTTTTGATTGGTGCATTCAGTCCATTTACATTTAAGGTGATTATTGATAGATATGTACTTATTGCCATTTTATTCATTGCTTCCTGCTTTTTTTTTAATCTCCTCTCTGTTCCTTTCTTCCTCTCTTATATTCTTCTCTTGTTCTTAATGGTTTTCTTTAGCACTGTAATTGGATTTCTCTCTCCTTTTAAAATTTATTAATTTTTGTGTGTGTATTTATTGTAGGCTTTAGTTTTGTGGTTACCAAAGGTTCAAGGACAGCTTCTTTACTATCTAACAGTCTATCTTAAATTGACTACTCCATTTCAAACACAATCTAAAGGTACTTTTTTCTCCTCCTCTCCCCTGCATTTTTCTGCACTTTTTGTGTATCTCTTGACCGATTTTGTGTGTAGTTGATTTTGCTTCTTTTGTTTTTATTTTGTACTTGCTTGGTAATTAGTTGGTCTAATACATTTACTGTGGGTTTATTTTCACTGGCGACAGCTATTTAGCCTTAGGGTCATTTCCATCTACAACAATGCCTTTAACATATTATGTGAGACTGGCCTAGTGGTGGCAAATCCCTTCAACTTTTGTTTATCTGGAAATTGTTAAATCTTTGCTTCAAATTTAAATGATAATCTCACTGGGTAGAGGATTCTTGGTTGGTGTCCTTCTGTTTCAGTACATTAAATATATCATGCCACTCCCTTCTGGACTGTAAGGTTTCTGCTGAGAAGTCTGCTGATAGCTTGATGGGATTTTCTTTATAAGTATTCTTTTTTGCCTCTCTGGCTGCTTTCGACACTCTCTCCTTATCCTTGATCTTTGCCATTTCAATTATTACATGTCTTGCTGTTGTATTGCTGGGGTTCCTTTTATTAGGGGATCTCTGTGCTTCCATGACCTGAGTGTCTATGTCCTTCTCCAGATTGGAGAAGTTTTCAACAATTATTTCCTTAAAGAGACTTCCTATCCCTTTGTCTTTCTCTTCTCCTTCTGGTACCCCTATTATGCGAATATTGTTTCATTTTGGATTGGTCACATAACTCTCTTAACATTCTTTCATTCCTAGAGATCTTTTTTCCTTTTTTCTCTCTGTTCTTCAGCTTCTTTGTTTTCCTGTTCTCTAATTTCTATTTCATTTACTTTCTCCTCTACATGATGTAATCGACTTTTAAATCCCTCCATTGTATGTTTCATTTCAGATACTGTATTCTTCAGCTCTGAGTGGCCCTTCTTCAGGTTTTCTGTCTCTTTGTTGAAGTCCTCCCTGAGATCTTGAATACTTTCTATAAATCTGTGAACATGTTTATGACTTTTATTTTGAAATCTTTAACAAGAAGATTGGTGATCTCTGTTTCATTTATCCCTCTTTCTGGGGTTCTGTCTTGTAGTTTTGACTGGATCAAGTTCCTCGGCCTGCTCATTTTGTCAAGGATTCTGCGTTTTTTCCTTTGTATTAGATGCCTCTACTATGCTTTCTGGTCCTTTTCTGTGTGTCCTTTCTTCCTCCTCAGGTGTATGGGGTCTGCTCTGCAGTTTTCAGGTCTAGTTGCATTTGCTGTATTTTCTTCTTTTACATGTTTTTGGGAGGAGGTTTCCATCTTGCCTTCCTAGTCTGCCATCTTTAATGATATCCCATGATTATTCTAAACATAATTTCTTTTATTTAACTAACAAGGAGCCTTCTTAGATGCTCCAAAAACAATTATTGTGCTACATTACAATCGGAAGCTTGAAAGCCTGTTAATCTTTGTTTTCTCATCAATATGTCAGGGGTCTGGGGTCTCAGTCCTCTGCCTCCCATACTGTTTTCTTCTAACTCAGCACAGCCCAGTGGGGTCTCCCCCAGGCTAGCAAGAGTAGTTATCCTCTGATTCTTCCTTTAAGAGACCACCCTGGGGCCCTGGGTAAGCCAATGAGTCCTTTCAATTACTTCTGCACCCCCACCCCCAGATGAGCAGAAAAACATTCCTTTGCATGTTTGTTCTTCCACTTTTTTATATATCATATTTCTGTGAATTGACAGACTTTCTATGAATATTTCTTACTTACATAATATTTTACAATTTGTTTAGTAGATTAGTGGTTCATGCGAATTCTAGAGTTAGACTGCTTAGGTCTATATCTGAACTCATTTGTATCTGAATTCATCTCTATATCTATCTATCTATCTATCTAATCTATCTACCTATAACAGATGTCTATATTTCATTATTTATATTAAAATTGTGCTGCCAATATTCCCAATTCTTAGTTCTTTGAGAAATCAACTAAACCTCTAAAGATTTTTAGTTTTGTTTTTCTTCTGGGTAACTGGCCCTAAAAATCCTCCCCAGCTCCACATCACAGAATGACCAACCTTTCAGCCTTGGCCCTGAATTTATTTTTCAGTTGAGAACAGGAGATGGAGAAAACAAATGGAGGAGAAACCAGAGTGGAGAGTGACACAGAGGAACTGGAACTGAAGCCCATGGTAATTTACCAGTTTCATTTCTGCACAACTCTGTGGGCTGTTGAATGGCCTCATAGAGGGTCTTTGGCTGTTCTGAATCCTCACGACCCCTGGCAGGCCCTGTGAGTGACCCTAACTCTACCTGTGCTTACAGGAAGAAGACATATATTCTGAGGGAACCAGGACTGAAGAACAAGGTCATAGCATTGAAGATGGGTTGGGGCCTTCCACTCAGCAGAGGTACAGGTGTGCTGAAATCTGTTTGGTTAGGACCTAGAAACTTAGGTTTTCTTAAGTGTAGCCAGGGGACTCAGAAGAGGTCAAACTTATCCCATTCTCCGGGAGCTGGTGGTTTTGTGTGGAGATAAGTCTCACAGTCACCTGACATTAACATATTCACATATTATTTTATACAATTGTTTGTTATATAAACCTATGCCATAAATAATGGGAGTTCAGCAATCACCAGTGGTGGCTGAACTGACAGCAAAAATAACAATGAGAATAAAAATGGCTAACATTTATTGAGTACTTACTATTATGCAGAATGCTTTATGTAATTATTTAATTTTCATAGCAACAGATAGGTACTAATTTTAATCTTTTTTCAATTACAAAATTGAGGTTTAGATATTAACTTGCCCATATCATTAAAAAAAAATCTGTTCCAGAATGCTGAGATTTGGGGATGGGGAGAAAGAGAAATCAGTTTTAAAAAGAGAGAGAGAGAAGTGAAAAAGTACAGTGTTGGACGTCAAAAGAGAAGGAAGTGTCAAGAATGAAGGCATAGCCCAAGTCCACAACATTATGTGTAACAAAGGTTAAGGAAGGAGGAGGAGAAAAAGCTTTGAATTCGATCGTGGATATGGTCCCAGAAGTAATGTCTAAGAAAGCTGTTTGGGTAAAATAGTCAGATGGAAGCAATGCTTCATGGTGTAGAAAAGGGTCTACGTATTTATAAAAAAGGACCAAAGTCATACACTGGAAAGCTTGGAAGAGGATATTGGATAGTTTCTAATGTAAATATATGGATATGACCCAGAGCAGTTCCTAAACAAAAGGTTATTTTTGTTTGTTTTTTTTTCTTTATTTTTAAGAATTAACTTAGTGACTTCATAGAAAAAACAAGCTTAAAAATTTTAATTCTATTTTCTTCTTCAGAAATTCACTTCTATATATAAACTGATATATATATCAATGTGGACATTAATACTTTGCATATTTATTTTTCCACTTCTTTTATGAATCACATTTCTGTGAATCGACAGATTTTTTTTTGGAAATTTTTCATGCTTTCATAATATTTCATACTTTGTTTAGTAGTACTGTGGTTCATGTGAATTCTATAGTCAGGCTACTTTGGTCTATATATCTGAACTCTACTAATTGGTGTGTATGTAAATATTTAAGAATTGGCTCTCCAAGAATAATTTTGTCATTAATGTTGGTTCATATTTTTGCTCAGCTTAATGAGTAAGACCCGGAGTTGGCAAACTTTTTCTTTAAAGGACCAAAGAGTAAATATTTTAGGCTCAGTGGGCCATGCCCATTTGTTCAGTATAACTACTCAACTCTACCATTTTAACAGGAAAGGAAATACAGCTGATACTTAACAAATGGGCATGGCTTTGTTCCAATAAATCTTTATTCATTAAAAACAAGGCGAGACAGGCATGGTCAGTGGACCATAGTTTGCTGATCCGTGGTCTAGACAAAATAAATCAAGCTTTGAATTGTGTTATATGCCTGTAATATAAACACTCTCAACACAGCTGATTTCAAGCTACCAATGGGATGTCACTGAAAGAGGAATCAGAGGAGATTCACATTACTGCAACTTTATATAAGATTTCTACCATACATATAAAACAGATATAACCTCAAAGGCTTAGATAACAGTAAACTGTAGCAAGCTAAGTAGGAAGTGATGAGTTTTGAATATTTATTACCCTTGTTTTTAATGTAATTTATGTAATTTGATTTTAATAATGGCTTGCACAACTCCTGAAAATTTAATAATCAACTCTCCTCAGCTGGTATAATCTGGCTTCCTGTGCACTACTGACTCTACCACTTACCAGATATTGGGCAAGTTCCTCTCTAAGCCTTAGTCTTTGCCTTCTACAACAAAGACAATGTTAGTACTTAGTGAAAGAACCTTAATATATTTTGTCACATTGTCGTTGGCACCTTTAACTGCTCTAATATGTAATTTTGTCTAGTTCCCTTAAGTCTCATCAACTTTATATTTTCTCATAAGAAAAAATTTAAGATATATGGATATAAAATCTTTTAAAGTTATAACTTGCATTCCTTTAAGTTCCAGTTAAATTCTACATATTTTTCCCATTTGGTTTGTTTTCTGTATTTCTGTGTGTGATTTGCTTTTCTTCTTTATCAACTACAGTAGAACCTGGATTTTGAACTTTGTTTCCTTTCTGCTGAATTACTCAAATAGCATCCATATAGATTTCTTGTTTCCAGTGCTCCCCACCCACTGCCAAACACCTCGCCTCCCCCCTAGATTTTATCAAAACTGCCTAAAGAATGAGTCTGAACTCCTTTGCTCAAAAGTCTCTATGGCTTCCCATTGGTTCCTGAACAGAACCAACTCTGCAACCTGGCATTCACATATCCCACACACATCCTCCAACTGGACTTTCCACCATTAATTCTTCTCGTTCCCTTTCTGATGCTCCCCTACACCTTTAGTAAGAGTCAATAATAACTGTTCCTTGTACAACGTAACCCTTCATTACCTGCATCTGTGTCGTACTTTCCATAATTCCTTCTGAGTGAAATGTCTTCTCATTTTACAACTTTTTTTTATGGCCCAACTCAAGAACAATCATGTCCATGATACCATTTCCAATGCTCCTCCTCCTCAACCTTACTGGCTCCAGACCTGTAAGGCCTCTTCTTCCAAACTTCTATAACATTGTATTTGATCCTCTCTTATAGCACTTAAAACTTTGTGTTATACACTTATATGCATATTGTATCCCCTACACAGGACTATAAATACATGGAGGGCAGGATCCATGTCTATTTCATCCATTGATCTCCTATAGCACCTGATAGAATGCTTTATCCATAGTATATAATCAAAAATTCCATAATATTAAAATTTTAATAGATAAACATGTTAATAAGTTCTTTATATAATCTAGACAATAGACCATTATTCTTTCATGTATACATAAAAAATTATGATTGTCACTGTACTGCTTTTTAAATATGCTATTTGCTTTTTGTTCTTTTGCTTGATTAACTGTGATCTGGGATTCTTTGGAGGTTGCAATATGAAGTGTAGCTCTAGGCTGATGCTTTTCTATACTGATATCCAATTTCCCAACAATAATTATCAAGTTGTGAGTCCCTTCTCCATTCTGATGTTGTGTCAAGTTTAGCATTCATTAAGTAAGTGAGTCTGTTATTTCACTGACACAGTTCCCTGTAACATAATATCATAATTGTTGATAACTTATTTTAAAATTTGATGGACCAAGTATTTGATTCATTTTCCCTTTAATAATATTCCTTGGCATTCTTCTAGGATGAGTCTTCAAATAAATTATAAAATGTCAAATTCTAAAGTACTCCTGTGGGAAATCACTAATTCAAAAAGATATATGCATTCTTATGTTTATTGCAGCATTATTTTCAATAGCCAAAATATGGAAGCAACCTACATTTCCACTGATAGATGAATAGATAAAGAGGGTGCAGTATATACACATGATGGAATACTACTCAGACATAAAAAAGAATGAAACATTGCCATTTGTGACAACATGGATGGACCTAAAGGATATTATACTAAGTAAAATAAGTCAGACAGAGAAAGACAAATACCATATGATTTCACTTATCTAAAAAACAAAACAAGTGAAAAAACCAACAAAACAGAAATAAGACTCATAGACACAGAGAATGGGTGGTTGCCATGGGGAAGGAATGAGAGGATGGGTGAAATAGGTGAAGGGGGAAAAGAATTAGAAAGAATGTTTAATATCTTGGTCTGGGTGATGGTTACATGCATGTATACACATGTCAAAATACATCAAGTTGTAAACTAAGATTTGTCCATTTTATTGTATGTACCTCAATAAAGTAAATAAATACAAACAAATTAATAAAGACTTAACTTTTAAGAAAATAAAAATAAAAGTATTCCTTTGGGGAGTGAAATTGTTATGATATTATAAGTATTTGTTAATTTGCAGAGTGTTGTCACCTTTAATCTTTTTGGTTTTCCTAACTGGAACAATGGTGTAACTCCGTTTATACATGTTCTTTTATATCTGCCATTAGAGTTAACAACTTTATTCAATAAATTTCTTCATCCTAAATTATACCATTTTTCATTGGTTCTCAGATGCATTTTTCTTCACATTTTAATATCAGTAATTGGGATATGTCTTGAAATTGACTGCATGTCATAGTTTAATTGTCCCCATTTTGGCCTTTTAATGTAATTCTTAGTGAAGTGTTGCATACTTATAGAAACTGAACATATTAAGTGTACCCCTCAGTGAATTTTTATAAAGTGAATACATTCATGTGACCATCACCCAGATTACAAGCCATAACATTTCCAGTATCCAGGAACCATTTCACATCCCTTTTCAGTCACAACATCCCTAAGGATAATCACTATCCTGACTTTTAGTTTCATAGATTAATTTTTGCCCATTTTTGGTCTTTCTATATTAAGTCCAATTTGCACTTTTACTGGAAATAGAGTCCCTTTATATTTTTCATGGAGATATACCATATATACTATATACATATGTATATATAAACATGCCATATATACATGTTTTGTGTTTGGCTTCTTTTACTCAACATCATGTTTAAGAGATTCTTCCATATTGTTGCATGCATTATAGTCTGTAATTCTTAATTGCTATATAGCGTTTCATTGTAAGAACAGACCACACTTTACTTGTCCATTTTACTGTGGTTGGGAATTTGAGTGGTGCCCACTTTTTTGCTATTATGAATAGTGCAGCTATGACCATTCTCATATTCTTGTATATGTCTTTAGGTAAACATGTACACCTCTTTATTGGGTACAAACCTTGGAATGGAATTGCTATGCCACAGGAAATGCATAGGTTTATGTAGTTTTAATAGATGTTACATAATGGTACCAATTTTCATTCCCATAGCAGTGTCAGAAAAACCTTTAAAAAATTTCTCTATTATATGTGCTAGTGTTATCACCTTGTAGTTTTGCTTTGCATTTTCCCAATGACTAATGAAATTGAGCACCCCTTCATATTTTTGTGGCCACTGGATATTCTCTTAGGTGAAGTTCTTGTTCAAGTCTTTAATTGGCAGCATTTTTCTTTCTCAGTATATAAAAAGTAGCAGTACAATTTATAAGTGATTAAATGCAACATTAATACTATATATGTTTTGGTTGCCAGTGTAAATTATATTTTTCTTTATACTTTCTAACCATGTAACACAAGTAGGCAATTCATTTTTATGGATTTATCCTATCTATCCATCTACCCATTCCTTCACTCAGTAAGCACTTATTGAACATCTATGATGGGTCAAACACTTACTGGCTATCTGAAACAACAATATGTGTAATACACTCATTAGGCACCAAGAATACAAAGACAAAAACAGAAAGACACCTCTCCCTGATATGCTTACAATCTGAAGAATACTGGTAAACAGAAAAACGACAGTATCCTATTTCATGGCATGTGCTGGAAAAGATACATAAAATGCCCTAAGATCACAGGAGAATGAACAACTGTTTCTGACAGGGAGGAATCAAGGAAGGTCCCTGAGATGATATTTAGCTGTATCTTCAGGAACAAATAGGAGCTTATCAGATGGAAGGATAGTAATAGAGCAAACCAGGAATGGGGCTGTGAGAGATTCTCGGGTGTCCTGTGAAGGATAAAATATTCCGTGTGGTGGAATACTGGGTTATATAGTGGGAAAGAGACAAGCAGTGACACCGTGACACTGGAAATGTTCATAAAGCCACAAGGGGTCTGGTTTTATACTAGTGAGCTAAAGGGGATATTAAGCAGGAGAGGGAAAGGAATGACTTTGTTTCTGAAGAAAATAACTCTGGCAGCAATGTGGCAGGGGGACGGGAGTGGGGAGAGATTGTTGGCAGGAAGCCAGTTAAAAGGCTCTTGGAATCATCCAAGCAAGAGATGAAAAAGTTCTGTGCTAAAGCAGAGTAAGAGGGAATAGATTAGAGAAGGTACATCCCAGAGACACTTTTAGAGTAGAACTGACAAGATTTAGTGGTGGATTAAAGGCCAGCCATTCTCAGGACACACCCTCAGGCACCTGTCTTCATCTTCCCTTACTCCTGCCCTTGGTTCCTCAGGACATCCTTAATCTGATGCTTCTGTGCCAACTGATTTTAGTTTCTCTTTCTTTTCATTTCTCTTTCTGAATTTCAATAAAGTAATTTAGCAAAACATAAACATTTTAGGGAGGGTTCTTCCTGTTGTTAAAATTAAAAACATTTTGGTGGTGGTGAAGCATTTGTTTTTAAGAAGCAGTGAACTTGAGCATACCTGATGGTTGAAAGAAAGGCAGGAGAGTCAGAGAAAGAGAAGGAATGGATGATGGAAGGGGTTGGAGACAGTGGGAAAAATAATTGTCAGAACAAGACCCTTAGGAGTTGTCAGGAGATAGAACTGAGGTTAATTAAGTTGGAAGATTTGCCATAGTAAATGGGAAGGCCAGTTTTAACTAAGACATTAGAAAGGAGGATGAGAAGCTATTGGATTAGAGAGGTACTGAGATGAAAACAAGGGGTCTAAGGCTAAAGAAGCCAAACTTTTATAAGGTAGTGGGAGAGCAAAGGAGACTAGGCTACTTGAGAGCATCCTTCAATCTCTCAGTCCTCAGACCCTCAGCTATACGCCCCCCAACCCTGAGTGGTAGTGCTAGGGATGCT
Source organism: Phataginus tricuspis (assembly GCA_029783875.1). Classification (NCBI taxonomy): domain Eukaryota; kingdom Metazoa; phylum Chordata; class Mammalia; order Pholidota; family Manidae; genus Phataginus; species Phataginus tricuspis. Next base: position 12,436,810 of record JAQQAC010003584.1, on the reverse strand, counting down.
GTGGTTCTGGGCTGGCCTGCCAGAGAGGTATCCTGTTCTAAGCTAGGGTTTGGCTGGGGAAGGGGCAGCAGACCTGAGAGGGATTCTTCTGCCCTGGAGGAAAAGTTTCATGAACTTTTTCCTAGCTTGTCTTCTAAATACCACCTCTTCATGTTCTTGACTTCAGAAATGAAGAGTTGTGTTACATTAAAATTTTCATGTGCATGAATGGTTTTTCATTCAAGCTAATTACCAGAAGAGAGAGAGGATAATGATCATATATCAGATTAATGTTGCCATAAGTCTTGTTGAATTTCAACTCTAAATTCTGTTCAGATGTGCCTAGGCACATGGAGCCCAGTTAAGTCATCACAACTTATAACAATTAAGTGGAACGCTGGCCTCAAAGTGGACTGCCTGAGCCTTCTTCATTGGCTGGCACCTCACTTCATCACATGGGCACTCACCTGCTTAGTTCCTTTCAGCAGTTATTTAAAAACTCCCCAAATTCTCAACCCCATTTACTCTACCCATCCCTATATCCACTGCTAATTGGTATATAATCCAATATCATTTCTTTCTAATAAGATTAAGCATTTTTTGTCACTAACTCAATCATCATGGCAATATCACTTATAATATCACCTTATAATTTGTTTTTCTTTGCCGTCTTTTTTTTCCTCTCTTTTGCTTTTCTAAGCCAATCTGCCAGTCTCTCCTTCTTAATTGGAGTGTTTAGGCCATTTACAATTAATGACTTAAATCTATCTTGCTATTTGTTTCTATTTGTCTCAACAATTCTTTATTGTTAACATGTCAAAATTATTTCTCCCACTGTTAATTTATTTTTCCCAATTATCCAATAAGAATAGATTGTCTTTTCAGTGGTTACCATATATTACATTACTTCCATCAATTTGAATCACCTCATGGCTCTAATTTTACAAAAATCTTCTTAGCAATTTCTTAAAATTTAGGGTTTGAGGAACATTTCTTATTTCATCTGTCACTCTTAGCTCCACAAAGTCAAACCAGACAAAATAAAAAGTAAAGACCGAATTCACAATGAGGATTTAGCTTAAATGTTTACCAAAATCCTTCCTCTAATCTCTGGATTGCAAGTAAACACAATTAAAAAAAAACTGAAATATAGTTGACATATAACAATGTGTAAATTTAAAGTGGACAACATGTTAGTTTGACACATTTATATGTTGTAATATTATGGCTATTGTAGCCAAAATTAACACCTCTACCATGTTATATATTGATTCTTTCTTTTTAGTGGTGGGAATTGTTAAGTTCTAGTCTCTAAGCAAATTTGATGATTATAATACAATATTGTTGCAACACTAGGCATTAGATTTCTAGGGTTTATTTACTAGTTGTTGCAAGTTTGTACCCTTTAACAGTGTCTATCCTATCTCCCCACTCCTCATCCCCTGGTAACCACTATTTTACTTTGTTTTTACGAATTTGGCTTTTTTTAGATTCCACACACTAGTGATACCAAACAATACTTATTTTTCTCTGACTTATCTCACTTAACATGATATGCTCATGGTCCATCCATGTTGTCACAAATGCCAGGAGACGTCCTTTCTTACAGCTGAATAATATTCCACTGGCTTATATATACACATCCTTCTTTATCAATCCATCCACTGATGAGCATTTAGATTGTTTCCATATCTTGGCTGTTGTGAATAATGCTGCAATAAACATGGGAGTGCATCTATTTCTTCAACATCCTGTTTTCATTTCCTTTGGGTGTACATCCAGAAGTGGGAATGCTGGATCATACGGTAGATCTATTTTCAGTTTTTTGAGAAACCTCCATTTTGTTTTCCATAGTGGTTGAACTGATTTATATTCCCAACAGTACACATGAGTTTCCTTTCTCCACATCCTCACCAACACTGACTTCTTGTCTTCTTGATAACAGCCATTCTAATAGGTGTAAAGTGATATCTCACTGTGGTTTTCATTTACATTTACCTTAAGATTAATGATGTTGAGCATCTAATCATGTACCTGTTGGCCATCTGTAAGTATTCTTTGAAAAATATCTCTTCAGTTCCTCAGCCCATTTTTTTGCCTATTTTTAATTAGATTTTTTAAATGAGTTCTTCATATAATTTGGATATTAACACCTTATCCAATATACGGTCTGCAAAATTTTTCTCCCATTCTGTAGGTTGCCCTTTCAGTTTTTAATTGTTTTGTTTTCCTATGCTTTTGATATAGTCTCAGTTTGTTGACTTTTGCTATTGCTGTTTGTGCTTTTGGTGCCAAAGCCAGAAAAAACACTGCCAAGACCAATGTTGAGGAGCTTCTTCCCTACGTTTTCTTCTAGGAATTTTACTTACTGTTCCCATTTTCTCAACTCCCCATTCACTTCTCAGCCCGGTGCAATCTAGTTTTCCCCACCACTCCTTGGCTGAAATTCTCTTACTCAGATGAAAGCCTGCCTATCAAGTCCAATGTCCACATACTTCCACTAGGCATTTCTGCAGCATGACACTTGTGAAACTTTCTTGAAACCTGGAATTTTTATTGTTTTTTAATGCCACTATAACCACCTCATTCTCCTATCTCTCTTCCTTGTCTGCTGCTTTTCAGGGTCTGTCATTTGTCTTCTCTTCTCACTCCTACACTTAATGTCTTGATCATAAGGCCACATCTGAAGCCTGCACCTTTGTTCTAAGCTTCAGACCTATATATCTAACCATTTACCAAATACCTATCTATACCTAGGTGTCACATATATACTTCAATTTAAACACTGAACCAAAAATTCCTTGAAGCATAGATTTCATGCTTTCCTACTGTATCAGACCCTGGGCTGGGCTCTAGGCACAAAGATGAATAAACTTATATTTCCTCTTCAGGTCTGTTCCTCCTCCTGTATTCTCATTTTTGGAGAATACCATCACCCTTAACTGAGGATTATCAGGATTATTACCCTGATTGAGGATTATCACTCATGGTAGGAACCCATAATTATCCCAGATTCTCTCCACTTGATGTTGAGCCTCTCTCCCAAACCCCCATGCCACTCACCCTTCTTATGAGTCCCTTTCATGCACCCTGGTTACTTCCTAAATGGGACCCAGCCCATCTCCCACCCCACTGCCACCAGAGTGATCTTTCTAAAACATGCATCTGCTCATATTACTACCTTGCTTAAATTCTTCAATGGCCCTCTGCTTCCTACAAAATAATATCTAAATTCCCAACCATGGCGTATAACCTACATGACCTGGCTTCTGTCCTGCTTTACAAGTTTTCTCCCCACCATCCATCTACATGATCCCTGCTTCCCAGAGAGAGCAAATCACACTGTTCTTTCAAAATGTTGGGCTCATTCAAGCATGCCTTTCCTCTAGAGATACCCTAACCTTCTAACTCCCTGCGACATAGTCACTTAGCAAACTTCTTTGCTTTTGCCTTTCAGATCTGTTTATTTGTCCTCTCTTTAGTGAAATCTTTGACATTCAGAGGCATAGTTACCTGCTTCTTCTCTACCTCCTTAGCAATCATAACTTTGGAATTCTGGAGCAGTCCTTCTGGACTTCTAGTTTTACATCTCTAATTAGAAACCACATGAAGTAATGGAAAGATCTGGGTTTTAAACTATCTCTGTTACCTACTGGCAGGCTCGGTTTCCTCACTTATAAATGTGTATGATATTAACCTTGCAGGTTTTGGAGGAGCAGACTAATGAGGTCTTTCAGTACCTGGTGAAAAGTGCTTAATAAACAGCATCTGGTTTTTCTTTTTTTCACAGGCAAAATTTTGGAAAAAATGGTTCACATATGCTCACACTCACTCAATACCCTGCAATTCCACTTTCACCCAGTCAGTCACTTTCCTAGAAAGTCAGTCACCTCTTCCCTGACAAATACAACATCATCTTATTTGTTGTGCTAGCTGATTTTATACACCATTAAATATCATTGACTTATCTTCTTTCTTAAAGATTCTCTTTTTTGCTTTTCCTTCTAGCTCTTCAACTACTCTTACTAAATCTTCTGTCTCTTTTGGCTGCCCTATCAGAGCAGCTATTCTGACTTCCCAGGAGGATGGTGGTAAGCCTTGCAGGGATGTGCAGGGGTGGCAAGATAGCTGGGTGGATGTGAGCTGTACGAATTATCAGGAAGGAGGTCTGGAAGGGCATCTTGGGCCTGACTATGTTACATGTCAATACAAGTCCCAAGGGAAGAATTTTAGGCAGCCTCTCCTTGTTGGGAGCTCCTTTCCCCCACTGATTTTTTTCTCTCATTAGGATTTGAGCCTGCTGTCATCAGCTGATGGAGCTAAAGCTCCTTTGCCCTCAAGTTCCTACTGAAATCATTCAAAGAATGGCTAAATAAGGACAAATTGTATCAGCACAAGAAGTCCATGATGGGCGTTAACAATATACTGGAAACTGGGAGAAACTTTTGCTAACAAGAGAACTGAAGGGCTTGGTTTGAAAAGGCCACTGGAGGTAGAGTCATGACTTTCCCTAATGCTAGAGAGCAACTGAGCTGTAAAGACTTCACTGCCTATCAGAACCACTGCTGCCTCAAACTTGGAGAGTTACGAGTTCTGGGAGGGAAAAGTTGAGTGTGGATCAAAGGGCCAGTTGGAAATCCCACCACATAAGTCCTTCCTGTCTTTGTGGACTTTGGCATTGGGTCTCCACTGCTGGTGTGAAGGTCTGATGTTTTCTCTTGTCTGAAACGGCACTTAAAGTTGAGATTTGGGTACAGTGTGGAGGAAGAACTCTTTTCTAAGTAATACAACCATCACAACTCAGGAATTAAGCACCTGGCTGTGTTCTGGTTTAGGTTCCCTTCTCACTCTGCCTGGGCTGATGGTTCTCAGCACGAGTCATCTCCAGGTGTACAGACTCTGCCTTCATGTAAATTGGTTGGCTGCCACTTGATAGACCTTTCTCTTACCTTCCCTGGTTTTCCAACTCCTATTTGGCTTTCCACTTTGGCTTATTAATAATCTTTTTGCTTCTCAAACTCAGTCACCATTCTCCCTTGAACAGTTCTGCTGTTTGTTCTCAAGTCCCTATCCCATGTCACCTAGATATACTTGCCCACCCAGTTTGAAACCAGTTGTATACATAACTTTGAATCTGGAAAAGTGGTATGCAGTTCAGTACCCACTGACCAGTTCTTTTTATGCCATGATCAAAGTAAAACCTTTGATCCCTTGAAAAGACTCTGGTCATTTCTATGGAGAGACACTCACCCTTTACTCAGACCATCATTTGGTTCTGGTTGACTTTCTTTTAGGTCTTACTTCAAGGCAGAGCAACAAAGATTCACCCAGAGCCATAATGTCTACAGTCACCATAGATGGATTTTCTGAAAGCTATCCTGTGATCTCCTTTTGGGCCCCCCTGATAGAATCCAACCAGATAAGCCAGAGGGCATGGGAGCCTACTGGTGTGGCCCACAGGTTTAGATGTCCAGGGTACATAGCAAGGTGGAGAGTGGATCTGGAGGAGCAGACCAGAGATATATGGAGCACACGGAAGTCTAGGATTAAAATTAAATTCATTTCTTGATATGTTTTGTGAATAATGTTCCAAAGATAATGACATCCTTTGGTACACTGAAACTTCTAAGCAATCCTTTTACTCACTGCTCCGTCTATTAAACATGGAAAGGTAGAGTTCTTGAGTTCCTAAGGTAGTCTCTTGAATTGATTCAATTGGTGATAAAGATTGTTTTTTCCTTTGTCAGATTACCTATATCACACTAATACACACTCAGCTAACACTGGGTTGGGCTCCCTGCAGAAAGGGAAATGAGGAGGAGAGAGAGGAGGGTAAAAGAGGGGGAAGAGGAAGAGGTGGAGGATGAAGGGAAGGGAGGAGTGAAATGGAAGGCTATGTACTAGGAACAGGGAGCAGGTTAGATGGGAGAGGCAGCAATGGAGAAAGAGCCATGGAAATCTGTGAGCCAAGACCCCAGGCATTTGGAGTTAGTGGCTGGTCCCAGCCCTAGCTAAGCTGTTCCACCTCAGCATGATGGCCAACTGGGATTTTTTGCTGTGCCCCCTTTGGGGTTTCCAATATTTGGAAATTAGAGTGTTTTGCTCGTATGACTGCAGTGTACTTAGGAATTCTTCGAAATGGTAGAGACAGGTGAGTTCGGAGTCTAGGTAAGATGCAGCAAAGGTGATGACTAAGAGGTCAGATTGTGAACCCAGACTGCCTGAATTTACATTCTGTCCACACCCCTTACAGCTTCCATGATCTTGGAGAAGTTACTTAACTTCTCTGTTTTCCAATTTCCACATATGTAAAATGAGAATGATAACAGTAATCACCTCAAGAGATCTTAGGAGGATCCAATGAGTTATTATTTGTAAAGTTCTTAGAAAAAGCCCAGCACATAAAAAGCACTATATAAAAGCATGTTAAATCAAACTTGAATAGTCTTACTTTCTGGGCACCTTCCCTCAGGCCCTGCACCCAGGGACTTCTAAAGGTGATGGTGATGTTTTCCAATCCATCTGTCAATGCACATCTGATTAGCTGCTCAGGGTTATGGATTTGTGTGTCTTTTTGGGAGGAAAGATCAAAGCTGCCTCTCGGAAGAATAGGCCCTTTTCTGAATCTGGAAGCTAAGCAATCCCTTGTTGCTGAGGTACAGGGAAGGAGTAGGTCCAGGAATGTCTCCCTAATGTACCCAGTGTCCACTTCTGTGGTAGCAGATTACCTAAGACATTGCTAGTCCGGGTTTAGTAGGATTATTCTGACCTGCTGCCCACTGGCAAGGTTTGATCTGGCCTTTTTGGCATTGCTGGAATACTGCCTATTGCCCCCAGGCTGAATAATTTTCCTCATTGATTAATAGGAAATTCTTGTTCGGGCCAGGTAATCTAAGTTCTGGGAATTGGTACAAATGGGATGCAGTAATTTTTGTATTTTAATTTTTGGGTTCTCATCAGGAGGAACCTACAAGCTTTCACCAGGGCAAGACGTTTCTGCAAAACCCATGCTGGCTTGTTCAAGAAGATCCTGCTGGGCCTGTTGTGTTTGGGTGAGGTGTTAAGCATTGGTGGAAACAAGAAACATCAGTCATGTTAGGAATGCGACCTTGCGTCAAGATGACTGCTAGATGGAAAGCAACTTTATTCATAAACCCATCTAAAGGGCTATTTGATATGTAGATCTTAATTACTTGTAGGTGAACCATAATTTACTGAGTTGCACTTCTAGAAATAAGCAGAATCAGAGAGCTTTCCAAAACTGTACTGTTTGATAGACTTAAATATTTCAGATAATCTGGGCTTGTCTCTTTTTTAGTGCCTTGATTTGACACACAGCATGGCTCTTGTCCTTCCAAGAGAAGCCTGTAGTATACATTACTTAATTGCTGGTTTACTAGCAAGATCAGTGCTATAAAATGTTTTTAAAAGACAGAAAAACTCTATTTAAAATATACTGTTAGTGATCATGAGACTTTGATGTTAATATGAGAGGCAGCTGGGATGGTGACAATAGAAGTTTTATCTTGGGGTGAGTCAAGGAGCTATGGGGTGAGGATCATATGACTACCTCTTAGTAGTAGCCTTGTTTACATGGTTTTGCCCAAGAGGGATGGTATAAATGATTGGGGTTTTGAGAAAATATAAGTTTTGAAGAGTCTGATGATAGACACTAATCAAACCTACTTCAAGAGACAGAAAGGGGATATCAGGTAAAATTGAAGGCAGTGAGATTCATTAGAGACAAGCAAAAATATACAGTATTCAAACTAAGTTGGACTCTCCTTGGGAGTCCTCAAAAAGAAAACAATTGGCTCTCTCTCTGGGCCTTGAGAACCGCAGCTCAGGTGGATGATTAGGGCTGGTGGCAAGGTTGCTGGAGGGTTTTTCTTTTAAGCCCCAGACATTCAAGACTACAACTTCATTTGCCCCTGGAAGCTCTGAGTTGCTGATCCTTACTCTGTACCCTTTATTTTTAGCTTATGCCGCCTACTTCCTGGCAGCTTGCATCTTGGATTTCCAGAGGGCGCTGGCCTTGTTCATCCTCACCTGTCTGATGCTCTTGGTTCTGGTTCACCGCTTTCTGAAAAGGTTCTTTGGAAAAAAAATAACCAGATGTCCAAATGCCTTTAAAAACTCCTCCCTGAAGCTTTGGATGAAATGGTAAGATAAGAATCTCAATACCCCTGGTCCCAGAACTTGTCCCAAACCCCAGTTCACTTTGCTTTTTCTCCTTTGACAGTCCCTCAGCTGTCTCTCAGACTCTCAGAGAGAGTCTAGGTCTTTGTAAGACCTACATGTACAAAACTAAGGCCCTGAGAGCACACAGAACGCGCCTCTGAGCACTGGGCCTCGGTGCGGATTCTTGTAGCCTTATATCTTTACACTGGTAGGGGGCAGGAAGGGCTGTTTCAGGGAATAGTTTCAGTTGTTTATTGTCAGAGCTCAGAGATGAGATTAAACCATGCTCCTCTTCAATGAGGCAATCAAAGAGGCTTGCAGCCATGTGAAGCTATCAAATTGACTTGGTGGTCATATGTGTCTCCCTTAGTTACCTGATACTTTTTATGCTTTGTTCCCTCTGGTCGTCCAGACTTCCTGCACCCGGTGGTTCTTTTACAAACTTACTGTTTAGCATATATTGAACTGGACTCAACAGTAGGTACAGCATATCTAACTAGGTATTAACATGCTCTTTGATCACAAGCCTGGGTGAGAGAATAAACTTCATACTCTCTCTAAAGTTCCTCTTTCCTGCCTGTTCTCCAATGGATGCACAGAAAGAATGTCTGCAACAGTGATATTGGGAGAAACACACTAGACTACAATCTAAATTTTGGATCATTGATTGTTTTGACACTGAAGAGATAGGGTTAAAAGGACTTTACTCACTAACGGGATGGATTCTGGAAGCCAGATTTTATTCACTTTAAGAAAGATGAGCTCACAATGAAAACAGCTCTGAAATTCAACCTGACCTCTAATGCCTTTTGCTGTCTTTGCTGTTTTTGAGGCATCTCAATGAATAACGTGTTCTTTTTGCATTTTTTTCATACGTGACCTCCCTTCTAATTCTTTTCCCTTGAACTGAAATGACTCCAATGCTGAGACATGAGGAAGCCAGTTTGTGTATTGATCAAGCGTGTTTGGTGCATCAAGGGACCATAAGTAGCTAATATGTGGCTCAGCCTTTTGCCCTTGGAGTGGTTGGAAATTGGAAGGAGATCCATGGGGACCATGCATACCTTTCCTCCTTCTTTTAAAAATATTTTGGTTATTCAGAACAACCTTTAAGAGTAGGTCTTTATAGTACATCTTACTTGAGGAGAAGGAAGTCATGTGATTTGTGTCCTCAGTGGTAGCTAGAAAACTACCAGATGAATGATTCTCAAGCTGTCTTTGTGGCTAATCTACTTGAACTTATGGTAAACATCTATTTTTTAGAGGTAAAGTAAATTATTTATTATTAATTCATGAAGCTGGCGACATGGTCTTGGAATTCCCTCTTCAGGGTGTTTGCAGGACTCTCCTTGGTTGGCCTTATCCTGTGGCTGGCTCTAGACACAGCCCAAAGGCCAGAGCAGCTGATCTCCTTCGCAGGAATCTGCATGTTTATCCTCATCCTCTTTGCCTGTTCTAAACACCACAGTGCGGTGAGTTTTGGGTATGAAGGGTAGGCATAGCAACATATAGCTAAGGGCCACGTGTTACTAATCACAAAATGCATGTGCCAAGTATTGATTGCAAAGGCATAGAACTAAGTTCTTAACAATCTCTGGAGATTACCTCTTTGACAATATTGCTCCTAGGAGAGGTTTTAAAGTTTTCAGAGGCTGTAGGCCACTTTTTCAAACTGTAGATTGTGATCCATTAGTCATATCCATTGATATTCATTATTGATATAAATTTTATGGATCTAGGCCAGAGTTAAAAAAAAGAACAAAAAATAAAATAAAATAAATAGCATACAATAGAAATTCAGCTTGCATTGCACAATATTAAAGTACTGATTGATGATGCTTTTGTTTGTGTCATCTAGCCTGTAGATGGTTTTAAAAACCACATGGATATGTATGGATCTTTATATATTACCGCCCTGTTTTGCCCTGCTGTCTGACTCCATCTCACCCTAGATTTAACTGTTTACATCTATGTTTGGTTCCACCTAGAGTACATATATCCATGTTTAAAATTCCAGCCAGATAATGAGCTAGAGGGTTTAGAACACACACTGGAATAATGTTCTTACGTCCCAGGTGTCCTGGAGGGCAGTGTTTTGGGGCCTGGGTCTTCAGTTTGTCTTTGGGATCTTGGTGATCAGAACTGATCCTGGATTTATTGCATTTCAATGGCTGGGAAACCAGATTCAGGTATGAGAAACTGAATGTGAGGGCTCTTGTTTGAGACCCCTGGAGAAAGGAGATTTGGGGGAAGCATGAGGAGACTGGGCAGTGTCTTGTAATGATGGTGGTGGGATACCCGGTGGGAAAGTAAAGTGCATGCTGGGGTGCAACTAAGCGTATGCATAAAGAGAACTGGAGTGCTGAGTTCTCTGTCACCCAGTGATCTCACGGGCCACAGCCTGCCCCACTGCCGCCAGGAAGCCAACGTCAGTGTCAGCGTCAGCACTAGGTCCTCATCGTGCAGGAGGCTGATCCTCCTTCCTGGCTTCACTCTTGCTTACTGTCTCTTTTTTCTTCCAGACTTTCCTGAACTACACGGTGGCTGGCTCCAGTTTTGTCTTTGGGGATATGCTGGTCACCAGTGCCTTTGCCTTTCAGGTTGTATTTGCTTTATGGGCAGGAATGAGGGTCACATATTATAAGGCAGAGGGGGAGGAATAAGGCAGAGGGTGAAAATGTGTGTCTAAGAGATCAGCCAGTCTACATACCAATTTGACCCTAAGAAGAGGGTTTGATCCCATCAGGAGAGGAAACAGCTTCAGTCTCTTGCCCTTTGATCATTATTATACTGAAATTGGAGTGAAACAGGGGGTTGGGGAGGAAGGCTCAGGAAACATCTCCTTTGGCTTAATACCGATGGAATAATAGATCTGCAATATATTTAAAATGTATTTCTAAACTAGCCTGTGTTTAAATATCTACTGAGTATCGGTGCTGTAGCAGCTGCTTTTGGGATGCAGAGACCTTAACTTAGAGGCCTGAAACGCAGTCCATTTACAGCGTACACAAGCACATTCAGTGTGATATCTCACTGGGTGCCCGTATTCTTATTACAGGCCTTACCAATCATCCTTTTCTTTGGCTGTGTCATGTCCATTCTCTACTATCTGGGCCTCGTGCAGTGGGTCATTCAGAAGGTAAGACCTTCTCCTACACCAGTCAGGAGACGGACACCATCTTGTGGTCTGTTAAGAGGCACGAAGACGACACTTTGGAAAAATGCTCCCACATAGGATCTGGAGTGTTAGAACCAATGTGACAAGCAAACTCTTTCAAGCACACCTGCTATCAGAGGGTCAAAATCAGGCCAGAGGTAGCCTGAGTGACAGAGCAGGGAGAGAAAATGGGCTGGACTACCATTTCATACTGAGTTTTAATCTACTTGTTCTGGAAGCCAAGAGTCCTGAGTTCTGTTCCAGGCTCTGCCTGTGACTTGCTTTGTGCCCTTGGGCTTGTCACTCTACTTCTCTGGGCCTCAGTTTCCATATCAATAAAATGGAGAAGGAGGGGTCTGCTAGATGTTCTACAAGATTCCTGCTAATGTTAATGGTTTAGGTCTTTGTATCCCTTTAGATCGCCTGGTTTTTGCAGATCACCTTGGGCACCACTGCAACAGAGACCTTGGCTGTGGCAGGAAACATCTTTGTGGGTATGGTAAGCACCCTGAGGCCTTCTGATTTTCTCTTCTCTGGGAAACAGAGAGTGTGACAGAAAACAGGTTGATAAAAGTATGCTTACCTTCTGAAAAGGCAAATGAAGACTGTATGGGCAGCTAAAAGCTGATGAAAGAAAACTCAGAAACTGAAAGGGAACTTAGCTAATTGTTTTCACCTTTCACGCCTAGTAATACTTACCTGGTCATAATTAATTCAGACATTCTTAACTACCAGCCCAATTTCTTACATAGGAATTTACAGAAATGTCCTGGTCCAAATCTTCTCTCCCTTCAGGGGCTATGGAAGATGCTTGCTCTATTCTGAGTTCTCCCTATGACCCTTGTTTTCCAGGGTCTCTGAGGAGTCAATAGCTTCCCTTGCTCAGGGCTAACACCAAGGTTCTTCCCCATAATACCTGTCTGATACATTTGTCTATGTGCTCAATATATACTATTCACTGATTAGCTCAATGTTAAGGACAATGGAAATATGTACTCAGTAAGTACATTGTATTCCATAAAGTTGTTCATTAAGCATATGGGTTTAGATATTGAGAACATACAAAAGGAATACACCATTTCTCTTCTACAGCATTTAAAAATTTAAATAGATGAGACAAACATGTATGAAAGCCTATGGGAACAATGCCAGCTAGGATATGATTGGGCGAGGCAGGCGATGGGAGTGCCTGAGAGCAGAGCTGGGTGCTGAAGGGCACACCCACTGAAGGGATGTGTCCCAGGGACTGGGTGGCACTCTGAGTTGGAGCACTGCACCCTCTTGAATCTGACTCGCTTCTCTTGTTTATAGACAGAGGCACCTCTGCTCATCCGTCCATACCTTGGAGACATGACGCTCTCTGAACTCCACGCAGTGATGACTGGAGGGTTTGCTACCATTTCAGGCACTGTGTTGGGAGCCTTCATATCTTTTGGGGTAGGCATAGTCTGTTCACTCCTGGGTGAGCAGGGTCTGGGTTCTGCAGACACTGACTCCTGCATCTGGCTTTCCAGATCGACGCATCATCCCTGATTTCCGCCTCTGTGATGGCTGCCCCCTCTGCTCTTGCCTTGTCAAAACTGGTCTATCCAGAAATGGAGGAGTCCAAGTTCAAGAATAAGGAGGGGGTAAAATTGCCCCGTGGGTGAGTCTAATGAGTCATGTAATTTGGGAGATGGTGAGGTCAGGTTCAGAATCAGGAGTGGTGCTGTGGAGGCAGAGGCACCAAGTCTCCTGGAGAAGGCATAATATGATTCCCTATTCCCTCTTGTCTACTGCCTCTAGCTAACCATGTTGATTTTCTGTTGCTTAAGCCTCCCATCTGTCTCTATCTTCTGCAAGCCAGTATCCTCTGTCCTTAGTGTCAGTGCAATTTCATGGCAAGTAAATGACATTGCCTCACTGTAATTCCACCAAGAGGGTCACTAAGGAACTCCCATCACCACTCAGGCTGGTCTTACACTCTCCTCCTGCACTCCTGCACTGCAGGGACTGTGGGAGTTCTCCTCCCTGAAAGGCTCGGACTACCCTAGACACCACATTCTTCCCTTCTCCCAATAACCACAGGGAAGAGAAGAATGTCCTGGAAGCTGCCAGCAATGGAGCCACAGATGCCATAGGCCTTGCTGCTAATGTAGCAGCAAACCTGATTGCCTTTTTGGCTGTGCTGGCCTTCATCAATGCTGCCCTCTCCTGGCTAGGGGAAATGGTAGACATACAAGGGCTCACTTTCCAGGTAAAAGATTACATTTGTTGGGTTGTCCCTCCAGGGTGTGGATAAGTAGTCCATGAACGGTGCACGTCCTCTTGACCCACAGTGACCTAAGAGAGAGCACGGATGGGAGAAGGATGAGGAGACGGAGTCAAGGCTCCGCAGAAAGTCCTTGGCTCCTGCCCTGCAGGATTATTCTTCCTTTCCCTGGAATATCTTTCTTTCACCCAGGTCATCTGCTCCTATATCCTAAGGCCCATGGTTTTCATGATGGGTGTAGAGTGGACAGACTGTCCAATGGTAGCTGAGATGGTGGGGATCAAGTTCTTCACAAATGAGTTTGTGGCCTATCAGCAACTGTCTCAATATAAGAACAAACGTCTCTCTGGAGTGGAAGAGTGGATCGGGGGTGAGAAACAGTGGATTTCTGTAAGTGACAATCTAAAAAAGCATAATAGTTTGTGGGCAGTCAGGGAGTGTCACACAAAAGTCTGTTTCACACCCACAGATCTCCTTCCAGTGTCCCTGGCCTAAATGCAAAGCAAGTGCAGCCGTATGCTTAACTCCAGTGCCTGAGCGGCCCTGAGGTCTGGGTGCTATTCCCCCCAACACTCTGACCCAGTGTCTCTCTATAATGGAATTGTTGGGTCTTTACGGATGGAGCAGTCCAGGGTGGACCCTTTCTGATGGTCTAAAATCCTCTTCTTTATTTATAAGTTTAAATTGCTATAAGTTGATTTTTCCCTCTCCCTCTCAATCATCCTTATCTTAGGCCTTCTATTTATTCATAGGTTTCAACAAGAAGAGTGTTGAGCCAAGAGGCATACAGTGGTTTCCGTATCAGTATCCCTCAAGCAACTCAGGGAGTGAATATTTTCTGAGCATCCTTTCCACACTCTATAGGGTAGTGTGGACAAAACTGGGAGTTCCAAGTACTCAGGGACTTCTATCCTGATTATATCACTGCATACATGGAACTGAGTTTATTATTTATCTTTGTTTTCCTTAGGTGAGAGCTGAAGTTATTACAACATATTCACTCTGTGGATTTGCCAATCTTACTTCCATAGGAATCACATTGGGAGGCTTGAGTGAGTTCATTAATTTTCCCAGCTACTCAATAAGCCGGCCAGTTTCCAGCTTCTGTAGTGAGCAGTTGTGCTTCAGTACAAGTGAGACCAGAGAGAGAAGCTGATGTGAAATGGGCCCTTTCAGGCAGCAGTTAATTTGGAGTTATGGCAACTGCTACCTGGCTATGCATGGAGTCCAAGCTGGGTTTATAATCTCAATTTCTGTTACCTTTTTTCCTTTCAATTAGAGGCCCAAAAGAACAATTTTATTTTTATTTTCCCTATGAGGAAGAACACAATGGTATTATTTTTATTTTGTCATTAAATGGTCATGGTGTATATGTAAGTAAAGATATTTTCTTTTTTATTCAGTAGTGAAGGTACTTTCTAAAATCAGGCCGCTCACCAACTATCTTCCCAGAAGTAGGAGTTGTACGAGGGTCAAAGGATAAGAGCAGCAGACACATAAGGCAGATAGTGAGAGTGAGTGGTGTGAAATGTTGAACTAAAAGCTACAAGTCACCAGGTGTGGAACAGCATGTATTTGAAGCAGACACAGATACATCAGAGATAACATTTAGACTGCTGAAGATATTGCTAAACATGGGTGATGGCTGGAGAAAATACAATGAGGAACATAGAACTGTCCTTGAGGTCAGGGGCAGGGAGAATGACTAGCAGATTCCAAGTTTATGGAAGATCCAATTTAGACATAGAGTATAAAAACAAATACAGCTCAGTGTGTCCATTTTTTTTATGGCACTCATATTCTAGGGTAGAATCATTAAGTTGATTTACTTGTTAGCTGAACAATTTAAAGAGGAAACAATTTCCTCTTAGTTTTTCTGTTGAATACTTGTCTGTTAAATACTAGTCTGCATGGTTCTAATTCTGAAGCCTGGTAACTGACTGCAAGATTGCCATCTCGTAGCGGGACACGCATCACATGGCTAAGGCTTAGGTGAATGCTGCCTTCATTATTCCACTGGCTCAAAGCCATCCATCTAATTCTGGTCCCAGCTTCAGAGTGCAGATCTCAACAAGTGGACACCAGGCATTTGTCCCTGTCTGGGGCAAGCCAGAACTCTGCTTGATCTAGATATATGTTGGGAATGTTCGCAGAACCACTGAAGTTAGGGTCATACTATCCTTGACATGGGAAATGTCTGGTTAGTAAGCCCTCAGGACCTACTTCTTGGAACACCACTGGTTAGCTTCTGGGGGTTTGTGGTAAGGATGATGTTCATCTGCTGTGTTTTGTTCTTCATTCTTCTAAACGGGGCTCATGGGATATACCCAGTGCCTGATGGGGAAGAGATCAAGTTATTCTGTTTTGTTGTCTGCAGCATCGATAGTACCCCACCGGAAGAGTGACTTGTCCAAGGTTGTGGTCAGTGCCCTCTTCACAGGGGCCTGTGTGTCCTTTATCAGTGCCTGTGTGGCAGGTAGGTGCCTCAGCTTAGTCTCTTGGCAGAAGTCACTTACCTAGATCTCAAGATCTCCCTCAGAATACTGCTTCAACTATCCATCTCGCAGATGCATGGAAAAGGCCCTAATCTACAATATTCTCAATTTACACCCAAAGAATCAAGAGCCTTAAGGAACATATGTAAAATATTTCTCTTAGTATCTCTGTCTCATTTATCTAGGAATCCTCTATGTTCCCAGGGGAGCTGAAACTGACTGTGTCTCCTTCCTAAATACAAGTTTCAGCAATAGAACCTATGAGACCTATGTGTGCTGCAGAGGACTCTTTCAAAGGTGAGTGAACTCTGGGATCCTGTTCCCTTCTCTTATACACTATCCTCCACTCAGGAATCTTCTGGAAGTGGGGAGAAATTAAGTCTTGAGGGGAATCATACAGGTGCTAAGTGGAATGTATAAAGAGGGATGGGTATTTATGGTGGTCTAGATCTGTATTCTTTTCTTTTATTAGATGCATCCTCAGTATGGAAAAGCTCTAGTATGGAAAAGTGACAGATTTTACCTGTAATGGTGAGGTATGGAGAAGTGGAGGGTCAGGGGAAGAAGTAAGGAAGGGTGGTTTCCCTGATAAGAAGTTACTGTATTTATTGTGATTGAAATATAGATGGGTTTGGGTGAAGATTTGACAATGGTCCTAAATGGGAAAAAAAATATGGGCTTCTTCAGACAGAAATGAAAAGGACTGGGAGAGAATAAAGTTGAATTGACAAAATCATGATACATCAGATAGGGTAAAAAGGAACTTGTTTACCAATTTCTGGGGTATTATTAAAATAGTTTTCTGGTTCCATATGTAAGGAGCTTGGAAGTCACCTCTCTATACTAACAAGGTAAAACCTGAACAGTCTGAAAAATCAGTAACTCTTGGATCCATAAGAGAGGCAGGGACACAGGGCAAACTGCTGCCCCAACATCATAGAGGCAGTCAGGTGAATATAGGAAGTCATGGCTCACTGGAGCAGTGACCCATCAGTGGAAGCTGCTGCAGAAACCTGTTCAGGAGTAGCAAAGCCTGAATTGTAACTGCTGAAGGTTCAGTAGAGAAATGTCTTAATGTTAAAAACTCTGGGGGGATCCAGTCATGGGGGCACTCCCAACACTACTGTGAGTTTTACCTCCAGGACCTGGACCAGGTTCTCATAATAATATCAGACAACAATCCCCTTGTGTTCTTGGCAGGGGGAGGGGAAAAAGAATCATTTAAAAAATATACCTGAACACTGCTCTTTTTAAAAAAGAACTGCCCTCAGGGGAAACTAGTTAACCAGTACCTAATCTACTAAGGTATTATCAGAGCCTACTTGACTTGGGGAGGGGAAATACCCCACTTTGGCCATCGTGTCCCACCTAAGAGGGGAGAAAAAACCTGAGAAACACTTTTTAAGTGTACAGTCCAGAGGCAAGGCTCACTAGAAGACTGAGACCTAATTGCAGGACTATAGCACAACTTTCCCACCTCCCACACCTCACCATCACATTATTAAAGACTTATTTACAGCAGTTCCTTTTATGGGTCCATTATGTCTGGATATTAAGAAGAATTACAAGGCACACTAAAAGGTAAAAAAAGAACCCACACAATTTGAAGAGACAGAGCAAACATCAGAACCAGATATGGCAGGGATATTGAAAATTTAAACAACCATGATTAATATGCTAAGTGTGCCAATGGATAGGGTAGATGGCATGCAAGAACAGATGATCAATGTAAGCAGAGATACTGTGATCCTAAGGGAAAAAACAAAACGAAATGCTACAGATTAAAAAACACTTTAAGAGAAATGAAGAATGTCTTTGATGGGCTTATTAGTAGACTGGACATAGCTAAGGAAAAACTCCCTGAGCTTAAGGATACATCA
This sequence comes from Phataginus tricuspis, assembly GCA_029783875.1. Classification (NCBI taxonomy): domain Eukaryota; kingdom Metazoa; phylum Chordata; class Mammalia; order Pholidota; family Manidae; genus Phataginus; species Phataginus tricuspis. Next base: position 12,418,867 of record JAQQAC010003584.1, on the reverse strand, counting down.
ATAGAAACCTTCAAAACTGAAAAGCAAAGAGAATGAAGACTGAAAACAAAACCCAAAATAGAATACCCAAGGACTGTGGAATAAGTACAGAAGGTATAACATACATACAAGGGGAATACCAGAATGAGAAGAAAGGAATAGAAGAAATATTTGAAGCAATAATGACTGAGAATTTTCCTAAATTAATGTTAGACACCAAACCACAGGTCCAAGAATCTTAGAGAACACCAAGCAGGATAAATAATAACCCCCCCAAAAGACCAAAAACACTGTGTAGGCATATCATTTTTAAACCATAGAAAATAAGATAAAGAAAGAATACTGAAAGAAGCCAGGGGAAAAAAAAAGGATACATCATTAAATTGAAACAACTAGTTACAGGATACACAAAAGGACAGCTTTGAGGAACTAGAATGATCAGTTCTGTCAAAGCAAAAGATGTATTACTAGTTATATACAGGTAAATGAAGAGAGTTCTGGGAGATGAGGATGAGAGATTTTAAAAGGCCTTGTATGAAATACTAAGGAATTTAGATTTTTGACTTATAGAATTCTAAACACTGGCAATAAAATGTTTTTTTGAAAAGATCATTTTGGTAGTCATTTAGATATCAGGGAGACCAATAAACACACTGCTGTATTAGTCCACGGGAGAGATGGTGACAGCTGAAACTACATGGTTGTGAGAAGGGAGGTGCAGCAGACCAAGGAGAATCAATAGGATTGGTCATTGCTAGACAGGAGGGAAGGGTGGGGTGAGGGAGGGAAAGGAATCTCACATGAGTGTCTTCTTTCTGGCATGGGCAAGTGGGTCTAAAGGTCACTGAGAAGAGGACTAGTTCCAGGAGCAAGAATAAAGGGGAAGACTTTGGTTTAATTCAGTTGGATATGTTGACTTGAGGACCTTGCTGTTCACAAGCAACTGGGGTCTGGGGTTCAGGAGAGAAATGAGAGCTTCACATAGATTTGGAAGTTACCATTAAGTAAGTGATCTGTTCCTTATAGGTAAAGGTTCAGGCACTACCTGCTTAACAGGTTACTATGCCAAGTTAACAGATGTTACCCTCCTGTGTTTGGAGGTAGAAGGCAACCAACATCCTCTGAAAAGATAATCCTTTTGATGTACAGTTAAAGATGAATTATAAACTGTATAGACTGTTGATCTGGCAGAGTTTGACTCCTGTGTTCTTGTGGCAGTTCAGCAGATGTCAATGTAAGCATCATCTAAAGTAAATGAATAAAGTGAAAATTGCTAATTTTTGTTTAACAATAAGCTGTCCCTATGTCACTGAACTTCACTAAAAAATTAACAGAATACTCTTTTCTGCTCATCTCTGCCTTCAAATTTGCAACTGATTTTTTGCCTAAAATCACTTACTGAGCATCATTAGCACCTAGAATCTGAAAGAAATAATGTTTTGTCCAATTCATTTATACTAAGTAAGTCTGAAGTGACTTCAGATCAAGATGGCAATGTAAGAAGCTCCTGAACTTCCCTTCTCCCATGGATGAACCAAATATACACGTGGAGTGAAATTCCTCTGAAAGAAATCCAGAAACTAGCTGAGTGACTCCTACAAATCAGGCAACTGAGAAAATATCCACATCAAATTAGGTAGAATAAGCTGAGACACAGTCTTACCATAAATCCCACCCTGGCACAGCACCATACAAGGGAACTTCCAACTCCCAGCTTCTTAAGGAGTGAAAGGTTGGGGCTGCATACGTAATACTCCAAAGTTTAAGGCTCCCATCTGAAGGACAGGCTCCAAAAATACCTATCTCTGAAAGCCTAGAGTGAGTGGGTTCCTGAGTCCCACAGAACTACAGGAAACAAAGAAGCAGTTATTAACAGGTACTCACTGTGTCTATCCTCCCAAGTCTCAGTGCAGGGGGAGCAGGCAAAAGTGTCCATCTGCCTGAGGGCCCACCTTCTAATTAGCATGCATCTAGGGTATGACTTTGATCCTCCCTGAAGTCTACCTTCTCTCTCTAGCTTACTGCAATGAAACCAAGTTGCCAGTATCTCCCTAGAAAGAACTTATACCCACAGCTAGACCCTCCATTTTAATGGCTGCCATCCAAGGGATGGGTCTGCAAATCACCCAGCTCTGTTAGTAAATGGGGCTTGCATTCACCAGTCCAACAGGAATATAGCAAACAAAAATGCAGTTTTTAAATGGGCACAAGAGTATCCTCCACCCCCCAATAGCTATACACATAAGTTCAGCACAGAGGAGACAGGCAAAAATGCCCATCTCCCAGTTTCTCCCTAAAAGGGGTTTGACTGCACACCTTCCCAGCTAGTGCTTGAGGGTTCAGCTTCTATGCAGCCTGCATATAGGTGTCTATGTCAATCCTCCTCTTTGGGTCACTAGAGAGATCCACACCAAGACACATTATAATTAAATTATAAAAAGTTAAAAACAGAGAATCTTAAAAGTAGCAAGAGAAAAGCAACTCGTTAGATACAAGGAAACACCATAAGACTGTCAACATATTTTTCAGCAGAAACCTTACAGTCCAGAAAGAAGTAGGATAATATATTAAAAAAAAAGAAAAAACAACTGCCAACCAAGAATACTTTACCTGGCCAAGTCATCCTTCAGAAGTGAATGAGAGATAGTTCTCCAGACAAGTAAAAGCTGAAGTTCACCACCATTAGAACAGCCTTACAAGAAATGTTAAAGGAAGTTTTTCAAGATGAAATAAAAGGATAATAACTTTAGTAATATGAAAACATAAGAAAGTATAAAACTCACTGGCAAAGAAAAATATGTAGTTAAATTCCTGGTGGCAGATAAACCAATTATAACTCTACTATACAGGTTAAAGGACAACAGCAAAAATGTCACAATTTACATTTTTGTAAAAATGTAAATGGGGAGGTGTATAAATGTAGAGCTTTTGTATACATTCAAAGTTAAGTTGTCATCAGCTTAAAATGGATTGTTGTAACTGTAAGATGTTTTATGTTAGCCTCATGGTAACCACAAAATAAAAACCTATAGTAGATACACAAAGGTAAAGAGAAAGGAATAAAAGCACACACTGCAGAAAATCATCAAATCACAAAGGAAGAAAGAAAGGAAGAGAGGAAGAAAGGAACTACAAAACAGCCAGAAAACAATTAACAAAATTATAGTACTAAGTTCATACCTATCAATAATTGCTCTAAATATAAATGGACTAAATTCTCCAATCAAAAGACAGAGTGGCTAAATGGATAAAAAAAAAAAGACCCAACTATATATATGCTGCCTATAACAGATTCACTTCAGCTTCAAGGACACACATAGACTAAAAGTTAAGGAATGGGAAAAGATGTTCCATAGAAATGGAAATCCAAAGAAATTAGAGGTAGCTATGCTTATATCAGAATGAACAGACTTTAGGCAAAAAACAGTAACAAGAAACAAAGGTCATTATATAATGATTCATCAAAGGGATATAATAATTATAAATATTTAAACACCCAACTTAGAGCACCTAAATATATAAAGCAAATATTAAACAGATCTGAAGGTAAAATAGAGAGTAATGCAATAATAGTAGAGGGCTCCAATATTGCACTTTCAACAATGGGTAGATCATTCAGACAGAAAATCAGGAAGGAAACTTTGGACTTAGAGTACATGTTAGACCATATGGACATAAAAGATATTTATAGAACAGTCCATCCAACAGCATAAGACAAACCTTTAGCTAAGCTAAGAAGAGAGAGAAGATTCAAAATGAGAAATGAAAGAGGAGATATCATGACTGATCACAGAAATACTAAGGATAATAAGATACTACTACGAATAATTATATCCCAATAAATTAGATAACTTAAAAGAAATGGATAAATTCCTAGAAATATACAACCTACCAAGACTGAATCAGTAAGAAATAGAAAATCAGAAGAGACCAGTTACTAGGAAGGAGATTGAATCAGTAATCCAAAACCTCTCCACAAAGAAAATCCAAGGACCAGATGGGTTCACTGGTGAATTCCACCAAACAGTTAAAGAGGAATTAATACCAATCTTCTCAGACTTCCAAAATACATGAGGGATGAACACACCCAAACTCATTTTGTGAGGCCATTACCCTGATACCAGAGCCAGACAGGGATACTACAAGAAAAGAAAATTAGAGGCCAATACCCCTGATGAATATAGATGCAAAAGTCCTCAACAAAATATTAGCACATTACATTAAAACAGTACATTCTAAGGCTAGAACACCATGATCAAGTGGGATTTATCCCTGGGATGCAAGGATGGTTCAATGTACACAAATCAATAAATGTGATATACCACTTTAACAACATGAAGGATAAAAACTATATGATCATCTCAATAGGTGCAGAAAAAGCATTTGACAAAATTCAACATCCTTTCATGATAAAACTTTCAACAAATTGGGTATAGAAGGAATGTACCTCAACACAATAAAGGCCACATATAATAAACCCACAGCTAATATCATACTTAATGGTGAAAAGCTGAATGTTTTTCCTCTAAGATCATAAATATGACAAGGATGCCCACTCTGACCACTTTTATTCAACATAGTACTAAACGTCATGGCCACAGCAATTAGACAAGAAGAAATAAAAGGTGCCCAAATCAGAAAAGAAGAAGTAAAATTGTAGATGACATGATTTAACATATAGAAAACCCTAAAGACTTCACCAAAAAACTGTTAGAATAAATGAATTCAGTATGTTGCAGGATACAAAGATTGATATACAAAAAACAGTTGTGTTTCTACACAATAACAACAAACTATTAGAAAGAAAAATTAAGGAAACAATTCCATTTTCAATAACATGAAAAAGAATAAAATGGTTAGGAAAATATTTAACCAAGGAGATGAAAGATCTGTATGCCAAAAACTATCAAAAAATAGGGATAAAAGAAATTGAAGAAGACACAAACAAATGGGAAGGTACTCTGTGTTCATGAATTGGAATAATTAATAGTTAAAATGTTCATACTACCCAAAATGAGCTATATATTCATAATCAATCCTTATAAAAATTTCAATGACGTTTTTCATAGAAATAGAAAAAAAATTCCTAAAATTCATATGGAACCACAAAAGACTCCAAATAGCCAAAGCAATCTTGAGAAAGAACAAAACCGAAGGCATCACGCATCCTGATTTAAAACTATATTACAAATCTATAGTAATAAAAAAAAGTATGGTATTGTCATAAAAACAAACATATAGTTGAGTGAAACAGAACAGAGATCCTAGAAGTAAATCCATGCATAGATGGTCAGTTAGTTTTCAACAAAGAAGGCAAGACTATACAATAAGGAACGGATGGTCTTTTTAATAAATGGTGTTGGCAATATCCACATACAAAAGAATGAAAGTTATCTTACACCATACACAAAAATCAACTCAAAATGTATTAAAGACTTGAACATAAGACCTGAAACCTTAAAACTCCTATAAGAAAACATACGGGTAAGCTCTTTGCCACTGGTCTTGGCAATGATTTTTTGGATTTGACACCAAAAGCAAAGGCAAAGAAAGAAAAATAAATAAGTGGGCTTTCATCTAAAAACCTTCTGCACAGCAAAGGAAACCATCAACAAAAAGAAAAGTTAACCTATAAAATGGGAGAAAATAATTGCAAACCACATATCCAACAAGGGGTTAATATCCAAAATATACAAGGAACTTAAAATCAATAACAAAACCCCCAAATTATCCAACTTAAAAGTGGACGCAGGAACTGAACAGATATTTTTCCAAAGACATCCGATTGGCCAACAGAACTGCTGTATGATCCAGCAATCCCACTTTTGGGTATATATCCAAAGGAAACGAAAATGAAGTCACTATCTGTACTCCCATGTTCACTGCAACATTATTCATGATATGGAAACAATCTACACGTCCACTGATGGATGAATGGATAAAGAAAATGTGTATATTCCAAAATATACAATGGAATATTATTCATCTTTATGAAAGAAGGAAACCCTGGTATCTGCAAAGACATGGATGAATAATTATGCTAAGTGAAATAAGCCAAAGACAAATACTGCATGGTGTCCCTTATATGTGGAAATCTAAAAAAATGAAAATAAAATTCGAACTCATGGAATCAGAGAGTGGAATGGTGGTTGCTTGGGGCTGAGAGGTGGGGGAAATAGGGAGAGGCTGGAATAAAGGTACAAAAGTTCAGCTGTAAAATGAATAATCTTAGGCTCTAATATGTAAGATGTCTGAGGATCTAATAAGTAAGATGGTGACTCTGGTTGATTATACTGTATTATATAACTGAACTTAAGTTCTCACCAAAAAAAAGAAAAAGAAAGGTAAACATGTGAGGGGATGAGTGTGTTAATTAACTCAATGCTGAGAAGCCTTTCACAATGTACACTTGGGTCCAACTGTCACTTTGTACACTCTAAATAAATTACAATTTTATTTGTCAATAATATCTCAATAAAGTTGTAACAATAATAAATAAGCCTGACAGCCAGCCCATCTGAGCACTTTCTTAAGAGGGAAGTAGCTTTGGAACACCACCTCACTTTTTAGAATAAATTCAGTCCTAAATCTCATTACAAGGCACAACTTTTTCCTCAGTGATGTTGGAAAGGAAATTCCCAAAAGGAGTATGGTTAGGATTTGGGCAAAGGACCATATACTATATAGAGTTTCTTGCTAGTATTATCTTGTGTGTGAATAAGAAAATACACTTAATTCTGTCCTGTTTATTCAGTCACTGGGATTGGATCCATGTATGGGTTTTGTTCTTGCTTTTTTTTTAGCTGCTTGGTAGACCTTACTAATACATCCTGTTGCATTGTTTTTATCTGACCCACTAAGTATCTCTCTGGCTTTTCATTTCAGTACTGCTCTGAATGGCACCAGTCCTCCTTCTTTTTCTGGCCCTTGGGGAGATAAAGAGTTCAGTGCCATGGCCCTTGCTAACTGCTGTGTGTTGTATGCCAATGCTGTCTGTGCCTAAGGCTGGTTCATTTCCATAACAGCCCTGATCTTTATGCCTTTTTGATGGCAAAGGTGCTTATGTACTCAGAGTTCCCACCCTCCAAGTAACTCACCATGATCTTTAACAGTAAATGTAAAAATTTCATTGTGCTCAGTGTATGCCCATAATGAAAATTAGATTTCTCTTTTCATTATTTGGCTGAACCAAATAGGCAATTCTTTAAGGGCTCTCTCTGAACTTAGATTTGAAATAAATATTACCATATAAAAAAAGCCTTGCTTCTAGTTGCCATCTTAAAAATTATGTGATGCAGTTTACTATAAATGTGATATGGTGTGTAATGTACACTGAGGTAGAAAGCTGTGTTTCTTGTTGTTCTATGGATCAGTTGAGTTTATGGTACTAGAGATGGATGTGAAAGTTCCATGAATATTTAATAAGATTTTTCTGATTGTTATACATTTGTAAACCTACAAATTCCCTAACATCATTACATAGTAAACAAAAATTGCTTCCTGTATTCAAACTTGTGAGGGACATCCAGTTCTTAAAGGCCTTTGTTTTAGTATTTTGCTTTAGTGCCATATTTACTTCAGGTCTCCAGGGCACCCTCTAAAACTGGTTTTCAGTGAGAAACAGGGTAGAGGGGGACAGTCCTGCCTCACAGGACATTTAGCAATGTCTTCAGACATTATTAGTTGTCACAACTGGGGAGGTGGCTGCTGACGTCTACCAGGTAGAAGCCAGGATTGATGTCCAACATCCTATTATGGGCAAGTCAGTTCCACAACAAAGAATTCTTTGGTCCCCAACATCAGCAGTGTTAAGGCTGAGGCACTCTGATTTAAAATGTTTAAAATACTTTTTATATCTAATAGTGCCTATAATACGAATAATATTGTAGCCTTAAAGAAGAGTTTCAGAAGGATGTAGAGGTTCCTCAAAAAGTTAAACGTAGAATTACCACATGGCCCCACAACTCAGTTTCTAGATATATGCCCCAAAGAACTGAAAACAGATATTCAAACAGTACATGAACCTGCATGTTCACAGCAGTACTATTCGCAATAGTCAAAAGGTGGAAACAGTCCAAATGTCCATCAGTGGCTGAATGGATAAACATATCATATTATACATATACAACAGAATTTTATTCAGTCATAAAAACCATGATATACTGATACATGCTACAAAGAGGAACCTGGAAAACATTATGCTAAGTCAAAGAAGGCAGACACAAAAGCTTTGCATAATTACTCTATGATTCTATTTGTATGGTCCCATTTATATGAAATATTCAGAACAGATAAATCCATCAGACAGAACACAAATAGGTGGTTGAAGGGCTGAGACGGGGGAAGAGGAATAGGGAGTGACTGCATAATGAGTATTTGGTTTTACTTTGGGTCAGTGGAAATGTTTCGCAACTAGAAAGAGGTGGTGGTTGCACAACACTGTGAATGTACTAAATGTCACTATTTGTTCACTTTAAAACAGTTTATGTTCTGTGAATTTCTCCTCAATAAATTATATATATTTTAAAACATGGATGTAGTACTTGTATGTTCCCTTGGCTAATCTACCTTCTTCCACTTTACAATTACATGAGCTCAGAACCTTTTGGTCTTCTTTCCAGTTTTCATTCTTATCTCCTCTCCCATATTTTCAAACTTGACGTAAAAGAAAACGAAGCTTCATAAACTGCTTCCTGACCTGCACACTGATTTTTACCCTAGTTTGGTTTCTAAGAGCAAGCAAAATGCAGTGATTGGTGCCACTGGACACTAGGCCAGATTATTTGGGCTCTGAGTCAGGCTCTGCCACTTGTCCCAGGGTGACCTTGGGCAAGTTCCTTAACTTCCCTGTGCCTTGGCTTCCTTGTCTCTAAAATGGGCATGAGACCAACCTTATAGGTAAAGGTTGTGAGGTTGTAAAGGGATCAACAGTGACTGCTGACTCTAAGCCTGATGTAAGGGTTAGTTGCTATTATTATTTAAGGAGCCGAGTTCATGACAGTCAATTTATTGAGCTATGTATGAAATTTAGTTCACACATGAAAGCACGTGGGACAGACGGAAGTCCTTACCTCCTTTCAGGGGAAGGGCGGGCCATCACTTCTGTTTCCTGTTGAAAGCAAATCTGGCCTATGCTCTCACTTAGCGCTGTAACAGCAGGAAGCATGACAATTGTAACACCATCATCTTCAGAACAGTCTCACAAGTGGGAGGCACAGGAAAAGCCAAGGGTTGAGTGCAACCTCAGCAAATACAATGGCAACGGCTTGGGCCAAAATGCGCCTCCCAACCGAGCACCGAAGAGACCAGGGCGGAAGTGCACTGAGCAAGCCGGAAGGCGTGCAAGGGGGACCAATCGCCATCAGGCTCTGTCTTGGGGGCGGGGCAAGTGTGCCGACTCCCGCGTTCTGGGAGACAGACAACAGTTTTACAAACTGCCGCCCATCCCTGGTATAGGATCCCCAGGAAGAGAAGAGAGGAGGCAGAGGAACAGTGGGCAGGAAATAAGACAGGACCAGGGGAGTTGGGGATTGTGAGAGGCGGCTATGGTGGGATGTGGAAATAATAGTGCAGAAAGGAGACAGCAGAGGTGGGGAAAGGAGAGGGGCAGGCTGCGTCACTGAATGAGAAGTCTGTTCTCTTAGGCACTACACGATAAAGCCTCTCATGCGCGTGTTGTTCCATAGCCTGCCATTTTTGCTTGCGTGTGTGGATGTCATTTTATGTACATATATGATGTACCTCATTCATTTTATTGGCTACATTCTGCTCCATGTAAGGAAGTACCTAAGATATCTGTTACCCTTAATGAATATTTAGATTGACTTATATTTTGGCCAATTATTTCCAGAGGCCTAACTGAGGTAGACAAAATTTATGTTTGACTCCCACTACTGACTCTCTTTTAGATGCCTCATCTACTCTTGGTGAAAGTCCTTGACTGAGCTGTTGGTTGTCAAGCATTTAAAAGGTTAACACCTCTGCAGTGGTAACTGACTTTTAAGACAAGAATAAAAAGATTAGCAACCAAAAGATCTGGATTCAAAGCCCAAGCCTGAGTCCTTATCAAGGCATGTGGAAGTTCTTAACCTTTGCATCTTTATACATGAACATTTACTTGGCACCTGTCACATTCCTGGCATTGCTTAATGAGATTTACGTATTTGGTGTTTCCTCCATTTAACCCATACAACAACCTTCTGAGGAAGGCACTATTTTTACCTCAGTTTTCCAAAGAGGAGAAGATGGGCTTAGAGAGAATAAGTTACTCCCTAGAGTCATATATTAAGGGACAGAGCTGGGAATTGAGCCCAGGCTCTGACTCCAAAGGCCTTGCCCTTAACCACTGTGTCTATTTTCGTACCATTCCAGCCCTCCTTGCCTTTCCTCCTTTTCCGTCCAGTGCTTCAAGGCCCACCACTTTAACCCAAGCGATCTCATCAGCTTCTAAACTTCTTATACTTTCCGAACTACTTGTGTGCCAATCATATCATGCTGTGTGGCAACTTTTGTATTTTTGTCTTATTTTTCTGTTTGTCTTATTGTTGTCTTCCCTTACAATGAGTAGAAATATAGTTGCTATAAAAGCTGGCAATTCCCTCAAAGACAGGATTGTCTTTATTTAACAAGTTACTTTTATCGGCTTTTTGAATGTGGAGCTCGATGAGGGCAGAGACCAAATCTGTTTGTTACCAAAGACCTAGGATCTAGCGCTGTGCCAGAAAAAAAAAAAAAAAAAGGGGGGGGGGTGTGTGTGTGTGTGTGTGTGTGTGTGTGTGAGGGGGTGTTTAATAATTTGAGGAACAAAAAAAGATGAAACTCCAAGGGCTTGGGCCTGAATACCAGGGGCAAAACAAAGGGAGAGAAAATGTCTGCTACATGAAAGAACATACAGAAAGCACTTACACTGTCTGGTACAAAGTGGACCTTTAATCAGTGTTAGTTATTGTTACTGTGCAAGTGTAAGAGTAAAGGGGGGTGGTGGGGAGGCAGCAGGTAGAAAATGGGAAGGCAAAAGATAAAGTGGAGTGAATGATACTGGGCTAGGTCTGTTTGTGAAGAGATGGCCTGTGAGGACTTCTCAGAGGCAGAAATGGGCTAAAGGGCCATTTAGGAACAGGGATACCCAATGTTCACCCTGGTATAACCCCATAAGCTTTGCCCTCAAATCTTTAGTAGAAGTCTGTTTACATAGGGTCTGGTGCCACTGGTATTTTGAAGAATTCAAGAATCCATGTGGTGTCCAGTGTAGATGGTGTGGTGTAGGCAGTCCAGTCAGCACAAGGAGTAAAGAGCCGTGGATTTTAAGTAGAGAAATAGGGTGTCCAAGAAACCTCAGAAATATTGGGAACAATGCTGGGTTTTTTTCATTTTATATAGGATGGAGGTTCAAGGCCATTTCCATTAAATCTTAAAGGATGGGAGGTTCTCCAGTAGGCTGGAGGACTTTTGGGATGTCAAGACAGCTGAACCCGGAGTTACACTTCTGTGCTTAGTCTATGTAAATTGTATTCATGCCATGTGCTCCCAGCTTGATTATAAATGTTTCCAACTAGAAACGATGAGGAACGACTTGAATCTGTATGGCCTTTTTCTATGTATGAATTTCTTTCCTTTACATGAATTCATTGGAACTTTTGTTGTAAGTTTGATGGCCTCATCCCCCTGCCTCCCTATTTTAAAGACAAGAAATTCAGGCAGAGAGGTTAAATACACTTGCCCTGGGTTACAGAGCTGACAAGGACAGAAATTAGCCTAGTAGAGTGGAAAGGATATGGCTTAATAAGACTTTTCACCATCTGAGTGAAATCTAGCTTTCCAATCTCTTTCTTACCACCTTCTCATGCCACCCCTCCATGTATACAATCATGACACAGACCTACTGACTTTCCCCAAGAAATATACACCTAAGTGCCTTTGAAAAAGAGCCTCTGTCCTCACAATTATACAAATGAAAATAATAATGGCTTCACTGAAGGACTGTTGTGGAAATTAAATGTCTTACTTTAAAGCAGTTGGAACACAGATGCGTAAGGAGCGTTCTCTTCTCTCCTCAGCTCCCTGGCTTCCTTCCTCTATCTCCCAACTTAAAGTTCAATACTTTCTGCATAATTCTATCATGTATTTCTTACATTCTCTGCAACGTGAATACCACCTGTCCCGTGGTTTGCTCGTCCTACGCCTCCCCTGGGGCCAAAGACAGTCTTAGAGGAGTGGGGCTCAGGGCTGGGTTAGGTGCTGCTGGTTGTTGCCTGGGACATTCAGACAGGAGCCCCATGCCACAATTAAAGTACAAGGCCAAGGGTCAGAACTGATGGAGCCAAGTCTGTTTTCAAGTAATGGGGTGTCTAGGAACAGGAGCAACTAGGTCATCAAATGGTTTCAAAACAGATACTGGACACTCATGATAAACATTAGTCATCAGAGACTTCCTGGAGTGGTGGCTGGTCCCCACGTCCCTCCAGCCCTCCCCACCCTCCCCTAAAAAAAAAAAAAAACAAAAAAACAAAAAAAAATTAGTCATCAACAAGAAAAGTGTGATTTAGGGAATTTAGTGGAAACCACCCATGTTACCACTTACATTTTTCATTAGACTAAATTGCTTGTGTCAGTTTTTATTTTTAAAAATGCAACTCTTGCTTCCAAAAAAGCAAAGACATAATTTTTGAAAGCCTCAAATTCACTTTTTCACTGTCTCAAGGCCCACAGGTATCACATTCATCAGTACATGGATTTACCTTGACTCTCAAAATACTTTCCATGTATTTTAAGCAGGAATCAACACAGAATATTGAAGCCATTTTTTTAACATACAGAACAGCAATTTCTTTGCTGAAATCATATTTCCACTTGTCAAGAGCTGTTGTTCCTTCAAGGGAAGTAAACATTATGTCTGTGACATTAAGTGCCTCATAAAGAAAAATTGGAGGTGGGAGCCCTGTTTTCCATGGTGACAAGACTAAGATTTGAATTATTCATTAAATGAAGGATATTTATTTATGATTAACCAAACTCAGAGGATGAGGTAGCAAATTTTCCAAAGAAAATATTATCCTTCAGATATTTGACACTTGAGGGCTCCTGCCTTCATGGTTTCAGAACCAAATCTATGACTGTGAATGCACAAATTATCCTTCAGCTACGTGGCTACAATTTATAGAACAAAAAATAATACCAACTTATTTCCTTAGAGGATTTCAGAGACCAGTTAAATGTTTAAAAGAATTGCTTAAGGTGGCTGGCCAATGGAAGGCATTATCACTAGTCATATTTTTATAAAGGTGAAACACTTAGTTCCACTGCATGCTGTGTGCTTCTTGGCTGGTGGCCACAGCTGTTGTGAATTTGTTGCAAATCCATTTGGCTGCCTGGTTGTCCCCTGCTTCTGTCGACCACAGCCTGTGTCATTGTTGAACCATTCAGATGTGTCTGGTTCCGTATCAAAGTGCTGAGTGTAACGGTGCTTAGCAAAGGCTTAGAAGGCATGGGGGAAATGCTCATAACAGTCATGTCACATAACAATCACACACAAAAATTTTACTCAATTACTATTAAAAATAATAGCTAACGTTTGCTGAGTGCTTATTAAATGCCAGACACTGGGTATTACTTGAATGGGTCCTCACAAAACTCCTATCAGGTATGCTTGTCATAAAGCCACAGCCACAGCCTCTGCTTCCATCTGACCCCCACAATGTAGAACTGACAAGGAGGAAGGACTGAAGCACCTGAAAATTGGCCAGAATGGACTGCAGAGTCTCTGGCTTCCCGAGAAGCTACCTGGAGGGAATGGGTGAGGTAATACAATCCAGAATTGTGGGGGAGTTAATGTCAAGGGTAGGGGTGGTAATCCTTAACCAATGAGACACAGGAGACAGAAAGAAGCCAGTAGTGCCCACTCTTCCTCCTATATGATGGAGACTGTAAGAAGCAGTAGTTTCATAAGTACTCTCTGGAGAGGCCCTGGAAGATCAAGTAAACAGCTTTGTTTATGATGAAGCTATGGCCATCTTGATAATGAATACATCCCTTATGTTTGTGTCACTTTTCCCTATTTCACTTTCTTTATCTCCCACACCTTTTCCCCTGGAATTTCACCCATCAGTAAAGCATTAGTATAAAATCTTCTGCTTCAAACTCCGTTTTCTTAGGAACCTTGGTAAAAAAAAAATGCTGACACCAAGGTGGTCTTTAAGAGATGGGATTTTGGAGTTGAGTTCTGAAGGCAACAAGAATGGTTTTCCTGATGGTCAGTACATAATAATCTCTGCAATGCAGTGGCGTACATCACAGTTACTAAAGCTTTCATCTACAGTTAACAGGGATGAAGTGCAGGTGGAAGATAAGGCATTGGGATACCAGGTAGATGCTTACTTGACTGGTATGGGAGAAATGATAATGATAAGCATTGGGGAATGTACCAACTACTTTTGACAGCACTGGAAATCTTGCAAAAAGAAAACAATAGCTTAAAGCAGCTAATTGTCAATTTAGGAACACCATGAAAGCCAGAAGACTTCTATGGCAGCCATAAAGGAGACTGCCATCTCACAGCAGTAAGTTAGATACTGTTAAAAATTAGGTTCAGAATCCAGAGTGGAAAACTGCAAAAGAATTTGAATGCATAGATTTAACAGGCCTGACAGTCAAAGTCTTTCCCAGGTAGGAAAAGTGTGAGACCTTAAGACCCAGACAAGAAACATTTGAGTGGGTGAGCCTCAGAAGTCTGAGCTACCAATTGTCCCAAAATCTTCTTGGACAGAAGCAGTAGTCCATTGCCTCTTGACAGAGGAAAAGAGCCTCCCCTTGCTTGGAGACCATATATGAACTCAACTGAAGTAGATGCATTGCAAGACAACTTGTTTTCCTCAAGACACACCTCCATCACCCTTTCTTGTTTCCACTCTGATAACCAGTGTCAAAACTCTGCACAGCCTGAGCGGGGAAGTACAGGCCTGCTCCAGGAGGAATTGCCTATGTTCCAAAAGGACCCGAGACTATGTGGGAATCAGAGTAATACGAGAAGGAGCTTGACAAGTTAAGCAGAGCCAAATTTGAAGAGTCTTTGGTTCTAGGTAGATTAAAAGATTGAGATAATGTCTGATGTCATGTTCTCTTGAATAAGGTGGATTGTAGGAAAATACAGGAGTTAATCTCCTACCTACACTGTGTTTAAACCTGTAATATCATTAATTTAATCATTCTATAGAAGGGTGTCTAACTGACCTCCACGTGTATTCAGAACTTAGCAGTTCACAGAGCCAGTGGGAACAGAGCCACTTTGGTAAGCCACATGCATGAACTGATATGCACCAGGACCTTCATTGCTTTAGTAGGAGTTTGGGGCAGGGATGGAAAGTAAGATAAAAAGGAGATAACAATGAGGGACTAGAATAGAGCTTATCTATCAGCTAGAACCGATGATCTAGTTCTGAGCTTCTGTGCAAAGGAAATTGTTTTAGAAAGAGAAAAGGCTCTTTCTCTTCTGTTTTAGATTCATGAAAAACTTTGAGAAATTCTGGAATTACTATATTCCAAAACTCAGGAGAAAAGGTGTAACCATATGCTGGTGCACAGGCCAATCTTCCCCTCCATTTCCCCTGCCTCTGGGTAGCCTTGGGACATCAAGGGCTCCAGATAACCACCATCTTAAGTCTAAGTGATTACCATCAGTGACTACTGCGTCTAGATCTAGAGGAATGGCATTCTCACAGAGGGCACTGGTAAGAGAAGTGGTAGCGAGCTTCTTGACAAGCTAGCCGGGGCAAGAGTGCTCAAGACCCTTGGGACACACCAAAAATTGGATGAGATTTTGATGTTAGGTATTGAGGTCTCTAAGTGTGATAAACCAAATAAAGGTCCTCTGGAGGTGTCTATATTCCAATCCCTGGGATCTATAAATCTGTTGTTTTACATGGCAGAAAACATTTTGCAGATGTGATTAAAGTTAAGGACCTTGGGATGGGGAGACTACCCAGGATTATCCCCGTGGGCTCACTGTAATCACATGAGTCCTTTAAAAGTGGACCTTTCCTCGCAGTAGTCAGAAAAAAAAAAAAAGATGTAACAACAGAATAAGGATTACAGAGACTCTACATTGCTGGCTTTGAAGATGGAGGAAGAGAACATGAATCAAGGAATGTTGGTGGCCTCTAGAAGCTGGGAAAGGTAAGGAAAGGAATTCTCTCCTAGAGTTGCCAGAAAGGAACGCAACCCTACTGACACCACGATTTTATTCTAATCATATCTGTGTTGCACTTCTGACCTAGAATTGAAAGATAATAAGTTGGTGGTGTTTTCAGCCACAGAATTGGTGGTAATTTGTTATGGCAGCAGTAAATAACTAATACACTAGGCAACTCATGTAGTGGGTGAGAGGTTTCATAGTTGGATTAATGGCAATGTGATGAAAGGCATGAACACTTAGATCCTGAACTAGATAACTCAAAATAATATGTATAGGTAGACACACTGTAGTGAAACTTCAGATCTTCCAAATTTCACAAACTTCCAAATATGAAGAAAAAATTTTCAATGGAAGACAGACAGGAAAACTTAATGATAAAGAACAACAACCAGATGGACAACAAACTTCTTATCAGCATAATTAGAGACCAAAATACAATGGAATAAATTCTTCAAAGTACTGAAGGAAATAACGGTCAATCTAGAATTCTCCCTAGTTAAGCTGGAGGGGAGCTAAAGAAATTTTCAGACAAGGAAAGACTGACAGGTTTTTATTCATACATCCTTGATAGAGCAAATAAAGGGTGTACTTTAGGGAGCTGATACTTCTATATCACTTATTAATGCTCTTTAGTGAGTGGAGTTTCACTTGGGAGAGGTCAGAAGAAAGGCTGAGGGGTCATTTGATACATGGCTTATAAGCATAAAGAGGCATTCAATTTTATAATAGAAAACAAGCTTCTTCTATATTTACTATATAATATTTAAAAATATTTTTTAAATACTGGTTTGGAGGATGTCAAACTATTAGCCTGTCCGGGAAGGTGCTGTGAGGACCTTGTTCATGGGGATGCAGGGTTTGAATGTCATCCACTAGAGCTTGTAAAAGCTGACGCTTCTGGAACCCCCAGGGAGATACTGTAAAAGGGAGGATCTGGAAGATTTTTGTTTTCGCTGATGCCCCTCTCCCCTTAACTTTCAAGTTTATTTTTAAAATGTTATGCATAAAAGACACTCTCACTTCTGCCCGTGAAGGATTAACTGATAGAAGACATGTCTTTCCACAGTAAACAAGTAGAAAACTGGACAAAATATATGAAATGACTGTTTTCACACATTAGACAACAGTCAGTGAAGGACTGTGGTTTCTGAGAATATGGAAGCAAGTAAGATGGGCCCTAAATCCATCCTCCCTTACTGTTGTGCTACCCAGGAGAGATCCATATCCTTTGTGGCCAAATGTCTTGCAGAAGCAGGGTTCACTTGCTCCTCCTACTTTCTCACCTTCCTTTCAGTCCCAAGCCAAGTGCAATTTCATTGTCATCACAACCACTTCATAATTGCTCTCACTAAAGTCATCAATAAAAACCTAATTGTTAGATCTAAGGGACACACACTTACCAGGACTTATTTCATCTGACCCCTCTGAAGCAAGATCCTTTTAAAGCTTCCTCCTTCTTTATTTTTAAAAAATCAGCTCAGCCATTCTTGAGTCTACAATACAATAGTGTGAACTATATGCACATTGTTAAAAAGTTCTCTAGAGTTTTTGCATCTTGCAAAATTGCAAGTTTATACTCATTGAACACCTACTTTTTTCCCCTTTTCCTGCCCAGCAACCACCATTCTATGTCCTGTTTTTATGAGGTTGACTACTTTAGATTCTTCATATAAGTAGAGCCATGCAGTATTTGTCCTTCTGTGACTAGCTTATTTCACTTAGCATAATATCCTCAAGTTTCATCCATGTTGTAGCATATAACTGGATCTCCTTTTTTAAGGTTGAATAATATTCTATTGTATGTACTCACCAAATTTTCTTAATCCACTCTTTCATCCGTGGATGTTTAGATTGCCTGCATCAGGCTATTATGAATAATGCTGCGATGAACATGGGTGTGCAAACCCCTTCCTTCTTGAAATTCATCTCTGTTTCCATTACCAAACTTTCTTGTTTGCCTACCTCTCTGGCTGTCCATTCTCTGCTTGCTTCATTAGCTTTTATTTCTTTACTTGCTCTTTATGTGCTACGTAGTTTCAAGGATTTTATCCATGGACTTTTCTCACTCCTCTACTTATATCCTGATTAACAAAGCTAATTCACAGGTTTGCAATGTTTTTCTAGACCTATATTTATAACAGTTTACGAAACATTTCCACCTGCCTGTTCCAGGGATACTGCAAACTAAATTTGTCTAAAATCAAACTCACATCAACAAGCATTTAGTGCTTGTCTGTCAGCTCTAAGTTTGTAGGTATACAAAGATGACTAACTTCACATTTCCTTCCCAAGTATGCTCCTTCTCCTGCATTGTTTCATAAATATTATCACCAGTCACCCTGAAAAAGTATTTGTCACCTCACATCTCTTTTCTCTCCACATCCTATTGTTTCTGTCAAACGTCTATTTCTTCTGCCTCCTATTCTCATTCTTTCTCCCCTGGATCATCACAGCTTCCTCCCAATTGGCTTTCCACCTATCTCGCACACCACTGCTACCACCATGACCCTTGTAAAACACCAATCTGGTTATATTGACGCCTTGCTTAAAACCCAATGACTCTCCATTGCCTCTAGGAGAATCCTAATCTCCTGGGCATGGGATATTAGATGATACGGCATCTGTATGTCTCTCCAGTTATTTCCCTTCACCACCCCATGCTAGGCTCATTCAAACTTCATAGCCATTTCTTATGCTGTTTCTCTGCCAGAGATGCTCCAAAGCTCTCTCTGATCCTCCTCTTACACGTCCTCTTAGCAAAAATTTCCTCTTTTTCAGCTCCTTCTCAGCTCTCAGCAGCCACAGCTTGAGCCTCAACTTCTCTGGAGTCCTGTTTCTCTTTCTCTAATAAGAGGCCGTGTGGTATAGTTGGAAATTAGCCCAGACTTTAGCCAGGCTATCTGGGACTTTAAACCCCGACTCTGCCACCTGCTGGTAGCATCGGCGTTGTCCATTGGAAAACTGTAATAATACCTACCTGGCAGGGTGGCTGTGAGGATGAGGAACATCCTATCTCTGCAGTACCTGGGAGAAGGTGTTGAAGAAGGTAACATTTTTTCTTTTGTGAAATTCACATGGATATACAAGCATCACCTCAAAGTCTATTTTCCCTTCTTTCCAAACCAATTCCTCTTCCAGACGTGTCTTTCCATCTGCAGCTCTATCATTCTTTCAGCCATCCAGAATGAAAACCTGACAAATTGGATTTATCTTTGTTCTTCATCTGCTCATATTAACCAGCTATGAGATCCTGCCTTTTTTTCTTTCTTCCACCATCCTAGTGTTATATTTCAGAATGTTATTGCTGGACAATTGCAAATGTCTGCTGGCTGGTCTCAAATACCACTTTACCACTTCACTCCTTTGTGCCAAAATCCTCAGTGGGTTCGTATTAGCTATGGAATAAAGTCTAAATTCCTTAGTATTTATTAAAACCTTCCACAGTCTGTCCATATGGTTGCCAGATTTAGCAAATAAAAATACAGACTGCCCAGTTAATTTTGAATTTTAGATAAAAACAACTTGCTTTTTGTATATCAGTGCAATATTCGGGATTACTTACTATTAATAATTTACTATTTATCTGAAATTCAAATTTAACTGGGTTTCTTATATTTTATCTGGTAAACCCATCTGGCCTTAACTTCTCTCCCTTTGGCCCTATAACTCAATACCCTCCATGAATCCAGGCTACCTGAGGCCTGTCCTAAGGCCTATGTTGCTCACGGCTTATATTTTGGCCTCCTTTGCCCAAGGAGAAAAAGGATGGCCTCTGAAACCAGAAAGATCTGAGTTGTACCCTCAGCTCTCTTGCTTACCAACCCATGACTTGGACAATTCGTCTACCCTCTCTAATGTCAGTTTCTCATGTATAAACTGTGAGGCCTATACCGACACATGAGATGATGGTTGTGAGGATTAGATGCCCCATGCAAAAGCGAGGCCAGCGAGGCTTTGTGCATAGATTCGACGAGCTGCTAGTTCACTGTCATTGCTGCTGGGATTTCTCTAAGAGCAGAACTCCATCAGCTGTTGGGGCCTTTGGTTGTACCGCGAGCCAGGACTGGCAAGAAGCAATGTGCTTGAGATTACATTTGTAAGTCACAGAGGCTGGAAGGGAGGTCAGGGGTGTTCTCTCCTGGGTGCAACTGCCTTCGCAGGTCATACTCTCTGCCTGGCAGTAGGAATGGAGCAAGCTGGGCGGCAGAGACGATCCGGGGACAGGGAGCCTAAGGGGCCTGCCAGCACTGGGAGCCACTTCTGCCTCCACTGGCCCAGCATTCCTCTACCCTACAAAACCTTCTCTCTTCACCTTACTCCCTTTCAACCATCACTCCCCTTATCAGTTTATTTATTGACAATGTCTTTAAAAAGCAGTCACATTTGTTTCCATTTCTCCATGTGAAGCACAGTTTACACCCCAGTAACTTCTGAAACAGTGCTTTCAGCTCTCTTCAGTCACCTCCTGATCACCAGATTCAGTCTATACTTTACTTATGTGTTTGAAACTGTCATTGATGTATTTAAACTGCTGACCAGTCAACTTCCCGTTGACCTCCATGGTAATGGCCTCTCTGGTTCTCCTCTTACTTCTCTGACTGCTTTTTCTAAGCCTCTTCTGCCTGCTCTTTATATATGACTCTTCTTAGCAGGATGGTGTAGGGTGTGGAAGCCAAGCAATTCTCTCCCAAAACTCCATTGAAATAATCAGTAGAGTGGGAAATAATTTAAAGGGGGAAATAATCGATCACTATTGAAAAGTAAGTTGGAATCATCTGTAAACTAAAAATCTGGAGGAATGTCTTCTAGCAATAACTATGGGCTTGGATTGAAAAGAGCCAGTGAGTGTGAGTACCACTCTCCTTTTTGAAGGAGGACAACTTATCTAGAAAGCAAGTGCCACAACACGCTGGCTGACTCCACGGACACTCCCCAACTTGGAGAGGCCACGGCACCACTACCCTGGCAGAGAGGAGGTGGGGAGTTTTGAGGGGCCTGCTGAGAGGTCCTCTGCCAGCTGCAAGGACTGGTTTGCTCCTGCCAGCTGCAAGGACTGGTTTGCTACAGTCTGAGCAGAAAGCTGAGTGCTATGTGTGTACATAGCACCTGGCAGTCCTTTTCCAGAGCATCTCAGCAGTGCTCAGACAGGCGTCCAGCTGTGGCTTAGGTTTCCTCCTCACTCAGAGGCCTTGCTGGTGACCTCAGTGCTCACTACCTTGCTGTGCCCAGCCTTGCCTTCAGATTTCGCCTGCCGTCTGCCCATGCCTGCCCCCTGCCCCTCTCCCCCGCCTTCGCTGGTTTTCCAACTCCTACTTGGCCTTTGGACCAACCCAATCCTGGCAGTTAGGAATACCACTTCAGCTCAAATAAACGTTTAAAAAAATGTATGTCTCTGATTTATAAATTCTCACCTCCTTTATAGTTTTCTTGGGAATTAATCCATCAAACTCTTTGATACAGTCTGGGTTCAAAAAAAATCCCTCAGAGGAATATGATGCTGCAGCTATGTAATTTCAACAATTTTCTCACTTCAAGATATTTCCCTAAGTCCACCCTAGGTCATCGGGACATGATTTGGCTGTTAGTTTGATAAGGATACATAGCGCTTTCTGATGAGACAAAATGAACGACAGCCAGCAGCAGAATAAAGACAGTTACACTGTTTGAATTTCAAACAGTGGGTGAAAATGCAACAGGTGTTTCTAGGTAAATAGCCAAATATAAAATAAATCTTTGTTCAATAGGGAATTAAATTCCACTATTGGAGTTTTGCACGGAATGAAGGGAGGGTATCAATATAAAACACTCCTTCCCTGCTCAAGTACAGGATCAGTTCAAAGACAAAGTAGTTGGATACTTTTTAAATAAAAGACAATTTCTCCCACTCCCTTTCAAATTTTTCCATTTCGTTATTTTTCCTTCCTGGTATAGAGGCAGTGAGGTAGGAAGGTGAGCTGCATGGCCGTCATCTGGCAGCATACCCATCTGCACCCAGGGACCACAGAACACTAGTGAGGAGAGAAAGGAGCTGTGCGGGAGCACATTGGTATTGAGCTCACTGGTGCCCAAGAATGAAGAGATGAAATGCATAATTGTTAGACAGAGGAGACAGCCAGCATGGCTGGGAGACTGTGTGCCATCACCATAAGAAAACCGATTGAGCAAATAATCAAATATACTTAGGATTAAAGAGCCAGGTTTCTCACCATTGGAGAAGGTGAAACATGGGAAGAGACAAAGTTGAAAAGAACTCTGAGGTGCTGTATTATAAATATTGGTATAAATTCATAGGTATGTGTATATATATATACATGCCTGTACACATAAGTACACTTCCTAGCTCTATCCACTCAAAAAAGTTTAGAAGCAATGATACTCTAGTAGCAATGAGTACATCTAGTAGTTAGATCTTGGTTTTCAAATGCCATCCTTTTCTAAAATACCAGAACTCCTTGGAGAAATGGCTGATTCCAGGGCTGGAGCAGGGAATATACAAAATAATCCTGAAATATCTTTTTCCAGAAAGCAAGAAAGTATTCACAGAATAATGGGGACATGTCAAAAGATCGCAGGAGCCCATTGATGGAACTCCCATTGGTGAACCCTGGACCAATTTAAACATGAAAATAATTATAGTACTTTATAACCAATGAATAAGATAGGAACCCATGAGTCCATACTAATACAAATAAATAAAGAATAAATAAATAGATTGGAGGGGAGGCTCTTTTTTACAGTAGAATATCAACTAATAAATCTAGCTGGAATGCTGGAAATAGAAAATCACACTTTGGCAACCTTCAGAGTAGTGGTCCATTCAGGAGAAGTTGTCAGTGAAGAGTAGGCCTGTAACTGGAGGTTTGACAGAAAAATTTTGCAACACATCCCACAAAGTGCTAACCAACTATAAAGGCAAATGATGACTTTATAGTAGAGACGCTGCAGATAACCAGGCGAGTAAGATTAAGCTCACTTTAGCAGTGGGGTGGATCGACAATGCTTGCCCCAGCTCAGCTTTAGAAAGCGCACAGCATCATTTCTGAGGAATTCTTGCCAGTTGATCTGAGTGTGGCCATGAGGAAACATTGGACTGACTAACATTAAGGATCATTTCTCCAGAGGATAGGGTGTGTATTCTTCAAAACTGGCACAGATGTAAGCCGTGAAACTGCTGAGGACTTGAAAGGTAGGTAAATAGGAAAAACAGCGTCAGCCTGGAGGTGACTTTAGAGATTGACAATAGCAGCTTATGTTCCTGGAAGGGAGAGTGTGCCAAAAAGGAAGAGGAGACATTGTCAGGGAAGCTGGTGAAACTGGAATTGGGGCAGGGTGCAGGGTATGCAACTCTGTGAATTGAATGATGGTATTGTATTAATGTTGATTTCCTAACTTGGAGGGTTATATGCTAGTTAAGTAGCAAAATGTCCTTGATTTAGGGAAATATACCCTGAAATATTTAGGAGCGATGGCACATGCAACTTGTTCTTAAAAGACTCAGAACACAACTAATATATATATAATGTTAATATGTATAATTAATATGTAATATATAATAATATACACATACAGAGATGGAGCAACTGTGATAAAATGTTAACAACTAGGAATCTGGATGAGAGGAATGTTCTTTGTACAGTACTTGCAATTTTTCTGAAAGTTTGAAAATAAATACAAATTTATTTGAAATTAAATTGAATTTAGGTTAATTAGAATTTAAATTAAATTGAAAATAAATTCATATATCAATTTCAGTAATATATGAATTTCAGAAAAATGTTTAAAAATTAGTTACAAGAAAATGTCAGCTTTGTTTCTTTTTTTTAAACAATAAAAGCTAAGTTGAAGAATGTATAACACTTTTCAGGTTAATTTGCATGCCAACTGATGCAGAAGGGTGGTTCAAGGTGGCTCTCCCAGACTTTGTTTGCTTTACTACCTGTGGATAAAATGAGAGTTCTGTGGCCAGGATTCTCACCTGGCCCTGGTAGATTAGCTCACTGCACACCTGTGGGCAATACATGCCTGTTGACTCTTTATAAAGAGCTCCGCCCAGTGCTCTGGGTCTGACACGGGACATGGGACAAATAGCGGAGGACAACCTCAGGCCTCTCCCTGAAGGAACAGTCTCTTTACTATGTAGACTAAAATATTTGCTTCCTGAATTTACACTGGGTCCCAAAAGAGGCTGAAGTATTATATGTCCTGTCCCTTCTTCCAAACTCACCACTCACATGAGTCTCCTCCTAGCACATCCCAAATACAAATACCCAAGGAGGAGTGTGAGTCAGAATGTCTTTCTAACTGAAGTCTTCTTGGAAACACAAAGACTGAACCTAAGTGTTATTCCTCAGCAGCCTTGTTTTAGGGAGACTCCTGTTTTTCAGGTGTTGGTGGGTTACTCCAAAGGCTCCCCAACTATCTTGGGGGCCACTGAGCTATGCAGTTTCCTGGGGAATCCTCGGCTCCTGTCCCCTCCCACTGAGACTTTTGCAGTTGATGCTGCATCTCAGTTATCTGCACAAGCAACTCTGTGCCAGGTAGCAAATGAGAATCACAGGGTTTTCTCCCCAAACCAATGCCCACCTTGGGAAGGCCAAATTCCACAATATTAAAATAAGGGGGGTATGTCAGGGAGCTTCAAGAAAACAGATTGGGAGCATGTAAGGCAGAATCACAGGAAACAGCAAGTGATAAACGAATGGAACTTGTTAAGAAAGGGATGACAAAGCTGGACAATCAACGGACATTTGTTGAGCATTAACTCCAGGCCAGTCCCAGGAGATAAAATGAGGAGCTTACTGTTCAATTGGAGACACACGTGCTTAAGTACACAGTCACAGCACAATGGGACATGTGCTGTAATCTGGTGCTCTGAGAGCTCAGGTGGGTCTGGCTAAAGAAATCAGAGAAGGCTTCAGAAGTGATCCTGCACTTCCTGTTGGAGAAGGACCAGGAATTTCTCAGGTAGAGAAGTGGGAGAAGGGAGTGACAAAGATCCTCAAGGCAGATCAAGCAGCAGTGTGTGTAAAAGCAAGGCAATAACAGAAAGTACGAAGTGTTCGAGTCTGATAGGACTGGGGCAAAGGTGAGTGTGTTCAAGTTGTGCAGGCTGTGTGTGCGCGAGGGTGAGACAATCTTGAGTGCAGGTGGGTAAAGAAATTTCTAGGGAAGAAGGCTAGTAGGTGGTGTAAGGGTGATCTTTCCTTGCAGTAACTTAAGAGGCTGAATCTGGTGGTCTGGCTGTGCAGGTTCCGTCCTTTGGGACGAATGACAGTCCCACTCAGAGGGACCAAGGAAAATTCCCAGTATCAGCCGCGTGTTAAAGAGCCAAACACCCCCTCTGCGCTCATCAGGTTAATTTGCATGCCAACTGATGCAGAAGGGTGGTTCAAGGTGGCTCTCCCAGACTTTGTTTGCTTTACTACCTGTGGATAAAATGAGAGTTCTGTGGCCAGGATTCTCACCTGGCCCTGGTTGATTAGCTCACTGCACACCTGTGGGCAATACATGCCTGTTGACTCTTTATAAAGAGCTCCGCCCAGTGCTCTGGGCCTAACACGGTGTAATGGCGGCAAGGCTGCAGGAGAGCAGAGCAGAGGCTGGAGTGGTGGCAGCGCCGAGGACAGAGGCCCAGAGGGCAGCTGTGCGGGACCAGTGTGCAGAGAGGCCCAGAGGACGGCTGTGTGGGACAACTGTGCAGGCAGAGGAGCCCAGAGGCAGAGACTGGCTTGCTGCATACAGACTCGCTCTGAGTGATTGGGATTTTAGTGACTGACCTGCCACCGTTAAAGTTGGGTATAACCTTTTCACCCCAAGAACAGTTTTGCTGTCAATTCTTTGGTCACACTGACTCCACAGCGAACTTGCCCGGGGCTGAAACCCACTGGCAAGACACTACCCCCTCGGGATGAACTCCTAGGGTACCCCATATTCGGGTGGGTTATCCTACCCTTCCCCTTACCCACTCAAGGCCCCGCCCGCACTCTCCTTTCCTAGTCTCGGAGGTCTCCTCACCCCACCGCTCCTCCCACATCCCTCCCTCTTTCCTTCTTCGCATTTCTCTGGACCCTCCCATGCTCCCACCGTCTCTTAAGTTTCTTCCCCATAGCTTCCTTTTCTCCGCTCCGATGGTCAAATCTCCTCTTTCCCGCTCTACCCCTTTCCCTGGCCCCTTTAAGCTCCTCTCCTAGCCTCGCCCGCCGCGGGTACCGGCTGCGCAGAGGCCCCGCCCACGGTGCGAGGGCGTCCCCACCTTCCGCCTTCCGAAGGCGGTGCCAGAGAACGATTGGTCCCCATGGTACGCCTCCCAGGACTGGCAGCCTTCCCACCCAACCCGGGCGTGTCCAGCCCACTTCCGCCTCTCGCCTGGAGGAATTCCTGAATGAGGGGCGGGCTCGTGCTCGCCGCCACTGCTCTCCGTCTGCTGTAACTCTTCCAACCTTTTACTGTGCTCTGAAGGCCGTGATTGTTGGTTCGTCTTGCTTCCTTGCTAGGAGAGCTGCGCCTATATTTGCTTTAAATAGGAAACTGAGTCAGAAAGCCGGCTCTTCTGTTCATGGATATTGGCCAAACTTCTTAAGAAGTCCAGCGAACTCATTAGTAGCCATGGACTGAATTCCTCGGTAAGAATAATAGTAGTTAACACTCCAAATTTACAGTGCAAAAGCCACGGTTAGAGACGCTTTATATGAATTTCCTCTGTGAGGTAGCTTATAGTTCATTTCTCTGTGAGGTAGATGTATATTATTCCCGTTTTACAGGTGAGGAAATAGGTTACAGACAGGTTAAGTATCTCCCTTAGATCAGCTAATAATACAGCTATTGAGTGGCAGGTAGGATTGGAACCCAGATAGTCGGACTGCACTGAACCATACTCCAACCCATTATTAGCACTGTCTCCGGGAGTCTACGGTGAATCCTGCTGCAATTCAAGAAGCAGATTGTTGGGGCTTCCCTCTTCCTCTTTATCAAGTTTAGAAGACATAGAGGAGGAAGGGTGAGGATGGAGAAGACAAATTCTTTGCTTTGGTGATGTATTCTCTGAGCTTGATGAATTGGAAGATGAAGCATTTCATTAAATCTATATACAGTATTTGGGTATCCTTTTGAAATCATTCTTTAAAATTAATTGCTAAAATATTAAGGGAAAAAAAACTATGGTCCTAGTCTTATTAAAATGAGAAAAACAAAACTCTTTAATACTAAAACATAGTAAAGACTTTAAGGAGTAGGATATAGGAGTTTGTATGTAGAAAATATTTTTGTTTCTATAATATTTAAACAGATATGTAGCAGCTATGCAAATGTGTATGGGAAGAGAAGAAAAAACTTGCCAATTAAGTTTATATACACCTTTCAAATGATTGAGTAGTTACATAAATCTCTGTTCACTCTTAAAATTCCAGAGATTTTCACCACAAGTACCATTACTTACCCCTACCATGTATACACCACATTACGTCATATAATTTATATAATGACTACCAGCAACAAAAATGTTAATTTATTTGATATGGTAATATTATTTCAAATCTAAGCTGAGGTAAGGTCCACGGGTACTTATTGAACATATTGTTGAATAAGTTTTCATTATTAGACACAGTGAACAAGACTAAACATTTTCTGTTAGAGATCTTGGTGGGTTGATGGTAGCACAGAAACTCAAGTAGTTTTGCCTACAAAAAGGTGGTATGTATGAGGAATGGTAAGGAAATGAACCAGTTGGATGCACAGTGGTCCACTTAGACACTGAACTCTTCCATTTAGGGACTGGGTAATGATGGTGCCTTTTAGAAAAGTGCTGAAATAAAAAGGCAAAGGAATACATAGTAGTTCAGATAATACACAGGAACAGGACCGTATCAATGTTATGCTAAATAACTGGAGGTGAAGCCTTCAGCAATGACTAAGTGAATAATAAATGTATTTTCTCTTGATATCTTGAATTACACCTGTAAGGACTTCTGTATTAGAACTAGTTACGTCTTTTCTTCTCCCATTCTTCATACTCAACTCTGCCCCTGCTGGGAAACTCACTCCCCAGGCTTTGTTGCAATTCAGTTTATGCTTTGCCAAGAAATTTCTTTGGTGGGTGACCATTCTAAAAGTTGAGTTAGGTATCCTAAGACCTGTACCTTTGAGGGAAATAGAGACTCAGGCTTAATATCCAATATTAACTGATTGGATGAAAATTGTCCTTCAGATTCTGAATGATAATGGGCTTCATTATGGAGCCATCAGCAAACAGTTCTGGCTCTGAAAGAAGTAAGAAACACTCCTTATATTTTGTTCATTTGGCATAATATACCTCAGTGATATGACAGCTTACTGTGAACAAAAGGTGGTTTTTACATTATTCTTTTACTACCTTTGGCCTTAATAATGACAAAGAGCCACAATAGGAACAACAACAACAACAAAAAGCCGGGTCAAGATTATCTAGCTCAGAATTCTAACAATGGAGCGCAAGGACTAAATTGGAGAACTAGATTGCCTTCCCTGATGTTAGCAAGTTCAAAACAGGACAGCATCCTGTAACTTTCCCTGTATGGAGCCAGGAATGTGAACATAATGCATCCATCGTGACTGTCATTTATTTGCCATTGACTCCTAAATTTAGGCCTCCAGCACTGACATCTGCATAGACATCTCCAACCCATGTCCAAAACTGAATTAACTTAATCCTACCTCACTCCAACCCCAGAACTATTCCTCCATATTTCCATGAACACGAGTATCCCCTTAGACTCAAGCCAGAATTAGAGAATGTTCCAGATCCCCTCCTCCCCTCACCCTCCCTTCTATCTAATAGTGGTCATTCATACCGATTCTACTTGATTCAGTGTATCAGGCATATTCGTCCTCATAAACAGTTATTACTGGTTATCTTTAGCCAGGCTCCCTAGAAACAGAATCCAAAAGAGGATTTTGGGTGCACATGATCCATTGAGGGAGAAAGTTTCAAGATAAACATGTAAGGGAGGGAGAGAAGCAGACTAGAGAAAGGAAAAGAGCCTAGCAAGGATGTAGTATCAGGTAAAGTCTAGCTACCCTGATTCACAGGTGAGGAATCTGAGGCATTAACCTTGAAGCAAGGGGGACAACATCTTGTAAACCCCACCAAGTCATTGAATGAGGACAAGTGGTTCAGTGAAGTACCATCATAGCTTCCTGGGTCAGGTGGCTGCAGGCAGTGGTGAGTAATTCTTTGGAGAAAGGGGCAGCCGTGAGCCATTGGCATCCACAGTCACTGCCGGGGTGGGGGCTCCAGGCTGGTGAAAGGCCATGTGGGAGGTCAGCAGAATGGCTACCACCCCAGCCCTCACCAGCAGTGCAGTAGCCTGCATGTTGGAATCGCTGCTTCCAGACTCAGCATCACTAATTCACCATCCACACTGCAACCAAGGTGCTCTTTTCCAAAAGAAAATCTAATCGTGTAGCTATTCAAAACTAGAGAAAAAAGCTAAACTTTTTCAACCCTTCAAGATAAGACCTTACACCACCTTCCTAGCCTTCTTCCCTAGAAATTTCTTCACCCACCTGCACTTCAAGACTGTTGCACACTCTCACACACAGCCTGCACAACTTGAACACATTCACCTTTGCCCCAGTCCTATCAGACTCGAACACTTCATACTGTCTGTTATTACACACACTGCTGCTTGATCTGCCTTGAGGATCTTTGTCACTCCCTTCTCCCACTTCTCTACCTGAGAAATTCCTGGTCCTTCTCCAACAGGAAGTGCAGGATCACTTCTGAAGCCTTCTCTGATTTCTTTAGCCAGACCCACCTGAGCTCTCAGAGCACCAGATTTACAGCACATGTCCCATTGTGCTGTGACTGTGTTCTTAAGTATGTATCTCTCCAGTTGAACAGTAAGCTCCTCATTTTATCTCCTGGGACTGGCCTGGAGTTAATGCTAAAAAATGTCCATTGATTGTCCAGCTTTGTCATCCCTTTCTTAACAAGTTCCATTAGTTTACCACTTGCTGTTTCCTGTGATTCTGCCTTACATGCTCCCAGTCCGTTTTCTTGAAGCTCCCTGACATACCCCCCTTATTTTAATATTGTGGAATTTGGCCTTCCCGAGGTGGGCATTGTGTTGGGGGAGAAAACCCCGTGGTTCTGATTGGCTGCCTGGCACAGAGTTGCTTGCCTGAGAGCTAATGGCATGTGCAAGTAGCAGAGGAGCAGAAAAATATTTGTTTCATTATGTGTGTGTGTGTTTTTTCCCCTGTGTTTACTCCCAAGGTTTTTTACTGGGTCCTTCAGCATCTCCTCCATTCTGTTTTTTAAATTGTGGAAAGATTCATATAACATAAAATTAACCATTTTAAAGTGTACAAATCAGTGGCATTTAGAACATTCATAATGTTGAATCACCACTTCTATCCAGTTTCACACAATTTCATTATCCCAAAAGAAAAATCTGTACCCATAGTCACTCCTCATTCTTCCCACCCCAAGTCCTCGGCAGCAACCAAATTGCTTTCTGTCTTTATGGATTTACCTATTCTGGATATTTCTTGTAAGTAAAATCATATAATAAGTGACCTTGGTGTCTGGCTTCTTCCCCTAAGCATAGTGTTTTTGATGTTCCTCTGTGCTGTAGCATGGATGAGTACTTTATTCCTTTGTATGGTTGAATAAAATTCCATTGTATATAGATGCCACAATTTGCTTATCAATTCATCTAATGGATATTTGGACATTTGGACATTTCTACCTGTTGGCTCTTGTGAATTGTGCTGCTATGAACATATGCATGTACATGTATTTATTTGATTCCCTGTTTTCAATTCTGGGCATATATACCTGAGAGTAGAATTGGTGGGTCACATGGTAATTCTATGTTTCACTTCTTGAGGAACCTCTGTTTTTCATAGCAGCTGCACCATTTTACTTTTCCACCAGCAATGCACAAGGGTTCCAATTTTTCCAGATCCTCACCCACACTTAACTTTCCATTTTTTCAGTAGTCATCCTAGTGCACTTAAAGTGGTATCTCATTGTAGTTTTCATTTGCATTTTCCTAGTGATTAATTATGTTGAGCATTTTTCGTGTACTTGTTGGCCATTGGTATAACTTCTTTGAAGGAATGTCTATTCAAGTCTTTTGTCCATTTTTACTTTGGGTTGCTTAACTTCTGGGTTGTTGAGTTATAAGATTTCTTCATATATTCTGAATACTAGATCATTTATCAGATATATGATTTGTAAATATTTTCTCCAATGGGTTGTCTTCATTTTCTTGATAATATCCTTTGCACAAAAGTTTTTAATTTTCATGAATTCTAATTTATTCATTTTTCTTTTGTTGCTTATGCTTTTGGTGTCATATTTAAGAATCCATTCTGAATTAAAAGTCTTGAACTTTATCCGTATGTTTTCTTCTAAGGGTTTTATAATATTAGCTTTTATATTCAGGTTGTTGATCCATCTTGAGTTCATTTTTATATATTGTGTGAGGTAGGAGTATGAATATCCAGTTGTCCCAGCACCATTTATTAAAGAGACTATTCTTTCCTCATTGAATGATCTTGGCATACTTGTAGAACAATTGTTCATAGATGTATGGGTTTATTTCTGGCCTCTCAATTATATTCCATTGGTCTATATGTCTATCATTATGCCTGGGCCATGCTGCTTTTAGATTACCATAGCCGTATAGTAGGTTTTGAAATTGAGGAGTCCTCCAACTTTGTTCTTCTTTCTCAGTATTATTTTATATAATCAAGGCCACTTGCAGTTCCCTATGAATTTTAGAGACTGGCTTTTATGTTTCTTGAAAAAACTTCTGTTTTTTTAGTATCATGCCTCAATTTATCTTACAGGTAATACCCAAATCTCCTACATTATCTTTCCTTTCACTTAATTTTTCATGCTGTTTCACTATGTAAAGCCTGATGGAAGGTTCCTATTGTACTCTGGGTCAAGAATACGGTTGCCGCAGGTTCCAATAACTTTTCTTTTGTTCTACCCCTGCTGTTCTTAGAATGTATAAATAAATAAAGTATTAGTTATTAAAACATTTTTTTCATCTGCTCTGTTTCAAGAGCATTTTATATCTTGTAAACAGTTCCTTAAATTTTGCCTCTTCCATGAAGCCTTCCCAGATTGATTATTGAAAATAAAAAGCTAATTACCTCTTTCTCCTAATGCTTTTGAATGTGAGATTCCTAAGTTGTACTCACTTTGATATCATTCCCAACTATGTTACTCTTACTTTAATGACAATGCACTTAAAACCACAGAATTTGGAGTTGGAGGGGACCTTAGGATTATAATACAGACTCCTAGTTAAATGTGGTCAAAAGAACACAGTTCTTTTTTTCTGCTGTCTATCCAGAGTCCTCTGAAAGGACAATAAGTTCAAAATGCGTAAACCTCAAGGACAAAGAAATTGGGTGAGCTTATCACAGCAACCACATTTTGCAAGTTGTAAAGCAAATGGAAGAGTGAGAACTGACTTTGCAAGAGTCAAAATTATGCGGCATGACTGAGGACAAGTATACTGTAACGATAATGGGAATTATGTGAAAGTCAGTATTAGATGGTGACATCTCAGCCCTCTTCTCCAACTTAGCTCTGAGAATACTGGCAACTAGGCTTACTCCAGTCCTGCCTTGACCCACAGGTATGTGATTGGATAATTCATTATTGGGAAAACTTTCTGGCCCAAGAGGGGCAAAACCCTGCAGTCTTAATAAGACTATCTCTACTGACCAGGCCAACCTCCTACCCTGACTTACCTCTGCTATTGGTCTCATTGCTCTTAAATGGGGACAGCCGGGACTTACCCTCAAACAGTCCGGGAAAGCCTCCAGTGTGAAAGAGACCAAAATGAACAAAAAGGAACTCAGAGGAAGTAGAGGCAATGAAGTTGGCAGGAAAACTTGTTTTTAAGCTTTACTGTTAACTCATGAACACAGAGAAAAGACTGGTGGTTGCCATAGGGGGTGTTTGGGGGGTGATGGGTGAAATGTAGGGGCAAGGGATAAAGAGGCACAAACTTCCAATATAAAATAAATTAGTCATGGGGATGATAGTATAACATAGGGAATATAGTCATCAATATTGTAATATCTTTGTGTGTTGACAGAAGATGACTATGCTTACCATGGTGAGCATTTAGTAGTATATATAATTGTCAAATCATTATGTTGTACACCTGAAACCAATATTGTATGTCAAGTATATTTCAATAAACAAAAAGCCCTACTAGATATCTGTAGATATCTTTGCCCCCTTAAAGAAAGAAGACTTTTTTAAAGGAACATTCAGGACAAAAAGAACTCTTAAATTGAAAATGCTGTAGTAGAAATAAAAATGCAAAAAAAAGGAAGTAAAATAGGTGAGGAGACCCCTGAGAACTGATACCATCTATACCCACACAACTTATTGTTTACATTTACAAGACTTACTATTTCACCCTTGTCACCAGCATAACTTTACTATTACAGGGAACTTTTTCACAGGGCAATAAAGGATGTAAAAAACTTTGTTTATTCTGGGAATTTTCTTCCACAAAAAAACCATTTAGAAGAACAATAAACTGTTCAGCTTACCCATAGATAGCATCAAGTGGTTTACTCGAGACTTTGAATCCTTCAAAAGTCTCAAAATTCTTGTGTTCTCTGTCTACCAGCCCTAAACTCTTGTCCAATCCTAATCAAGCCCTAACATTGGAAAGCCTTCCCTAAACCAGACTTCAAAACCTCATAGATATCTCTGTTGTCACTTAAGAGAATGGGCGATCCAATCCTGGGCCATCTCTCTGTGCCCTATGTGAGACCTCAGGCTGGGAAAGAGTTCTTGACTCTGATAAAGAATTCATGGTCAAGGAGGGAGTGTGGGCTTGCTCCAGGGAAGAGCAGCATGGTGAGGTTCCGGTTGGGTGGTCTTATAGCTGGAGTTTAAGCCGGGGTGGACTATTCATCAGGATATATGGGGTTTTCTCAGAATAGGTAGGGGATTTGGGGGAAATAGGGTGACCGCCCCTTTTCATCCTTTTAGCCTCAGGACTGTCATGGCACCAAGGGGTGTGATTTTTATTATGCTAATGAGTATATAATGAACTTTGAGGTGAAGTCAGGGTCAAGTTCTCCATGTTGGAACCAGTCAGTTTTGGCAGGTCTGTTATCTATACCCTCCCTCCCCACATCTGGTAAAGGACAGTTTACCTGGAATATTTAGACTATAAACAAGCACCTAACTGATGTGTAAGCATAAGCCAAAGCGCCCAACCCCCTCCCTGCTCATGTCTGATTATCTACCTAGTATAACATCTCAACTTTGCCCTTTCCTCTCTGGAAGGCTACTAAGCGCTCTCCCTTCCTCCAGTAAGAATGAACGCAGCTTTGTTTTTACTAACGGGGTGATTTGGTGATATTCTGGTGGGGCCAAAATCATCACCTCTCAAAAACTAGTATAAAAAAGACAGAGAGGGGGAAAAAATGGAAGAAAAAAGATAAGAGAGTGAAAGGATCAATTCAGGAGCTCTAACATCCAAATTATAGGAATTCCAAAAAGACAAAAATGGTGAGGAGAAAAATATCAAAGAAATAATTTAAGGAAATTGCCTGTAAATGAAGGACATACATTTTCAGAACAAGAAGACATGATGAATCAAAGGACACTTGTACCAAGGTTAAAATCATTGTTAAAGTATCAGAAAAATTTAGATACATAGAAAGGAAACAAGTTCTTGGTTGCTTGCAGGTTGAGATTACTGCCACCAGATGGCAGTAATGCACGAAAGGGTCTATTTCTAAGAAATTGTGTTGTTTTTCTCTTCATAAAATTTCTCCATCTCTTTCCAAATCATTAGAACGAGAGAGGCTCAGTTTGGATTCTTTCCATCTAGTCATGCTCTATCAGGGCTTTCATTCTGATTTCTTCCTAAAAGGATGTGCTAAAAGGTCACCATAAAATCAGCTTGAAGGAAGAAGAAGACTCAGTTCTTTTTGAGGAACTGGTTCATGTTACTCTGAGGGGGGGGGGAAGACTTTTAAGAGAATGGATTCTGATCTATAATTGCCTGTTGTGGACAGGGTGACTTCTGTCATGCAGGGATTGTACAAAGCGTTCATTCATTCTCAACACGTGTTATTGATGCCAGGTACTATGCTAGGCACTAGGAATACCCCAATAAAAAACCCAGACACAGTCTTTTGTCTTCACGTAAGCTTACACTCTGAGGGGAGATACATCCAATGGACAAGTTACATATCTATCTGAGGATCTGGATAGAGGTCAGGGTGGAAGTAAGCAGACAAGGTAGGAAGCTCTCGCAGTTGTCCAGGTGGGAGATATAGATAATTTGTATTAGGACTATGCTAGGGGAAAGAGAAGCAGATGGATTCAAGATATATTGGAGGTAGAATTGACAGAACGTGGTCACTGTATGGCTCTGGCAGTTTGGAGAGCAGACACATTAATGTCTGGATTGAGCAAGTGGCTGAGTCCGTGGATTGCCATTTTCTCAGGTAGGGAAACTTGGAGAGAAAGCGGTTTTGGTGCAGAGGATGGTAGAATCAAGAGTTCAGTGAGGATCGTTAATTAGTCTTTCTCCCTAGGCATTTGAGTTCTGGTGGATATCACTGATCAGACTAGGATGGGGTTGCTATGATCCGCTGCGCATTAGAGTGGCTTGCTCTGGCATATTTGGTTTCAATTGGCTCATGGTTGGCATTCAATAAAATTGCTGTTTTAACTCAGTGTTTTACAGAGCAGTAGCAAAATTCGCTTAACTTTGCAGTGTTTTTTCTGAGGTAGGCCTTTGAAAGTTAAAGAGAACAGGACAGAGCACCTTCTACATTTTATTTTTTGTACTCTTCAGAAGGGGCACACAATCTCAAAGACAATCTTGTAGAAAATGTAACACCAGTTGTTTTGCTGGATCCTTCTGAGTTCCTATGAATGAGATTCTGGAATGACAGGTGAACACTTCTTCCCTTGGCTCTGAGGACAGAGACCATGTTTGTCTCATTTTGTCCCCTGCATAGTGCCCAATATATGTATACTCAATAAATACATGTTAAATTGAAACCATTCCATCTGGATATTTTTCTAGGCTCCAGACCTCAGCTGAGCTCTCCATCAGACTTCCAATATCTCACATTATCTATTTCCCAGAAGGCTGTTACATAATAAGCTGCGGGCTGAGAGGAGGTGTCTGCCTAGACTCATCATGGCTTAGGACCACAGTACCAGGTATGTTAGAGAGAGGCACGTTTCCTTACTTTTCCCTACACCCTGCTCCACCAGAACACTGTGCCATTATCAACATGGTGTTAAGGCAGAGTTTATTATCAACTTAGCCCTCAACATCAGTATTTTCATTTGTAACCTAGAGTACAGACATTCTGTAACATCCTCATAATCAACAGTTATCTCACTCACCTTCTTTGATTCACTCTTTGCATGCTCTTCATACCTGTTTGTTTCATCTTTGGACTCTGCTTCTTGGGGAGTAAGAATTGTATCTTTCTCAACTTTATACTTTTATACAATTTAGAACAGTATAACCTTTGATGATATCAAGTAGTGGCCTAGGAGAGCTTCAGCTAGCTCCACCAATTTTCACAAACCTCATAACCCCTCTTCAGAATCATAATTAACATATAAAAAGAAAAAAGTTATAAATTGTAAGTAAAAGCATCTTTAGAAAATACATTATTTTTATTGTCGTGTAGCATGCTTTGTAAAAACAGCATGCTTACTATGCAGAAGCAGCATGAAGACAAGTCCTCTAGCTTCCCCTTCTGCCAGATTGCTACTCCTGAGCATTTCCCATGCAAAAATCTGATGCTCCAAATTGCTCAATATTGTTAACAACTGTTGTTAAAGAATGGGAACCAGTGCCTGCCAAAGGATGCCTTATTCCCCTGAGAGCTGAGTCCTCCTTCTGTTTCCTTCTCTTCCTCCCATTCTGTTATGTTGTTTTTGTGCTGTGGCCTGTATTCTGGATTCCCAGAGGACTCTGCCCTTATTTATCTTTATATATGTGATTCTTGTTTGGGAAAAAGACATATCTAAGTCCTGTGAAAAGTCCCTCTTGAATGTTTGCCTAAAATGTTAAGTAAGGAAAAAGTTGGACTATCATTTGAAAGCCAGACTCTGTCGTAAGTTCTTACAAAGCAATGCAAATAGAGGGTGTTTAAACAAACTAAAATTCTGGGAAGTTTTTATATAGCAAGTTTCGATTCAAAACATTTAGGAGGATAGTTTGGAAATATCATATCACATTTACACCTCAATGTAAATAATAAAATGTATAAAATAGTTTTCCGATATATTGTTTTCCCCCATTCAGAAGATTTTTCTTAGTCCCAGGTTTTTCTCTTAAAAATGATTATGTAATCAATCAACAGAACAAAATAAGAAGCTTAAACGTTGAAAAGGAGATGGCAAAATTATTGTTATTTGCAGATGACATACCTGGAAAATCTAAAGGAATCAATTTAAAAGTTATTAGCTACTCTTTTAGTATATCTCAAATACTTCATGGGACATACACTAAACATTTTTTATTGTTATCATCTTTAATTGGGAGTACTGTATTTTTATTTGTTAAATATAGAACCCTATTAAACTGGGTTGGTCTGCATGACCAGTAGTATATGACAGAAATAATGGATGTCACCTTCAAAATTAGGCTATAAAAGACTGTGGCTTCTGTCTTGGACATGCACCTTGGTCTCTCACTCTGGGTGAAGCAAGCTGCCAAGTTGTGAGCAGCCCTATGGAGAGAACTACCTGGCAAGAAATTAAAGCCTCTGGCTCATATCAAGTGAGGAACTGATGCCTGTCAGCAATAATGTGAGCCAGCTTAGAAGTAGATCCTTCAGCTCCAGTCAAGCCTTTAGATGACAGCAGCCCCAGCTGACATCTTGAGAGCGACCTTATGAGACCCTGAGCCAGAACTGCTCAGCTAGGCTGCCCCCAGGTTCCTGTCCCCTAGAAACTGTGCAAGGTAAATGTTTTAAAATGCAAAATTTTGGGATAATCATTTATGTAGCAATAGATAAACAATATACTGACTCACTTAGATATTTAATCATAAAGTTACAATGATAAAAACAGCTTGGTATATTAATGCAGAAATCTATACTTCAGTGGAATAGTAGTGAGCCTAAAAATTGAGTATGTATATGGGAATTTTGTTTATGAAGCAGGCATCATTTCAAATCAATATGGAAAAAAATTTAATTAGTAAATAAATGACATTGGCATAATTGCCTAGCCATTTAGAACCTTGCCAAAAATAAAGATGACCTGCTGTTCCTGGACTAGGCTTTTAAAAGAAATGAAATGGAAATTTCAGGATGCCAAAAACCAAAAACGACTCAGAAGATTTTTGTTGTTCTTTATTCTCTAAGACAATGGTGAGCAATATTTATGTGTTACGTGCATGGCTTTTAGCTCTCTGCCACAGGTGAGAATATCTCAGGTATGTGCAGTCCAGGATTCACTGACTGATATGGCTCACCTGGTGTTAGAGCTGGACGTAGTCTGCATACAACACATAGCCAAGCTTTCCGGGCAGTACTGACAGCTTCAAGGATGGGGGATGATAGGTTCTGATCTCTTTAATCCCTCCACTAGGAAAATACTGTGAGCATTTGGTTATATTGCATAATAACTCTCTTAACCTCACTGAAGCAATTTCACAGTGACACTCACACAGCTTTGTTCCTTCATTCAAAACACTAAGGGGCAAGTCCCTCTCAACTTTTTAATAGAAACATTAAATAGCAAGTTAAAATTAAAAAGAGAAATGTGTGACTTCTCATGGGCATTCTGCAAACATTGCATGTACTTTCTCCTTATTGATATATATTATTATAGGTATATACATCTTATATATACCTATATATTGATATTATGATATATATTATAGTTAACATGTACATATGTAAAATGTATATACATTTTGTAGCCTATTTTTTCATGTAACATTATCATATAAACATTACCTTAATGTTAAAAAATTAAATATATTTTAATTTAACTTAAAAAATTCATTGAAGTAAAATTTAATTCAAATATTCCATTGTAATTTGCTTAATTATTTTCCTACTGTTGACACTTAAGTTGTTTCCAGTGTTTGCCCATATGATTAATACTTTTACAGACATCACTGTGCAAACATCTTTGTTGACTCTCAGATTATGTCCCCATAGTAATATTCAGAAGCAGAGTTCCTAAGGCTCTTACTACAACACAACATAAAGGTGACCATAGGAAATATAGGACTACACTCACAATAAATAACTCAACGGAACTTGGGCACCCAACGTTTTAGAGAATCTTTCTACTGACATTTGGTTTAAATAAATATAGGCAAGCATAGAAAATAAATATTTAAGAGAATATTTCCCAGATTCTTTGGGGAATCTGCTTTGTGGTAGCCACTGTGCTAAGTTCTATATAGGCTATGAATATAAAATTCCTTCTCTTAAGGAACTTAACTCTTCATTATTATATACACTAAAATTTACTCATAGCCCATGATTTTTATTTATTTATTTATGTTGAAGAATAATTGACATACAATATATTAGTTTCAGATGTACAATAATTTGACATTTATAACATTATGTAATGCTCATCATGTTAACTACAGTTACCATCTGTCACCATACAAAATTATTATAATATTATTGATCATATTTCCTATGCTGTACTTTACACCCCTGTGACTTATTTATTTTATAACTGGAAATTTGTACCTCTTAATCCCCTTCACCTATTTTGTCCATCCCTTACTTCTACTTTCCTCAGAAACACCAGCTTGTTCTCTGTATTTATGAGTCTGTTTCTGTTTTGTTTTCTTTATTTTGTTTTTAGATTCTACATATAAGTGAAGTCACATGGTACTTGTCTTTCTCTGATTTATTTCACTTAGTATAATACTAAGTCCATCCATGTTGTTGCAAATAGGAAGATTTCATTCTTTATTTTGGTTGAGTAATATTCCATTATATATATGTTCATCTATCTTCTTTAACCATATGTTGACGGGCACATAGGTTGTTGGCTATTGTAAATAATGCTGCAGTGAACATAGGGTTTATATACACCTTTTCAAATTAGTGTTTTCATTTTCTTCAGGTAAATACCCAGAAGTAGAATTTGCCGGATCATGTGGTAGTTCTATTTTTGTTTTTTTGAGGAACCTCAATACTGTTTGCTATAGAGGCTGCACCAGTTCACATTCCAACAAACAGTGAACAAAGGTTCCCTCTACTCCACATCTTCACCAACAGTTATTTCCTGTCTTTTTTTTCTTATCTTTTTAATACCAGCAAATCTGACAGATGTTAGGTGATATCTCATTGTGGTTTTGATTTGCATTCCCTGATGATTGGTGTTGTTGAACATCTTTTTATGTATCTGTTTCCTCTATTCATTTTTTTCCTATATTTTTACTGGAAAGATCTGTGTGTAAGTGGACTCATGTAGTTCTAGGGTCAAAAGTATTTATGGATTTGTTTACAGACCCCAGACTATTTAAATTACAAGAGATTTTAGTGCTTCCTTGGTCGTTTCTTCATTTTCTAGATGAGGTCTAACTATCTGTCAGAGAGGATGGCAGGAGGCAGAGAAACTTAAAGTTGAAGTGTTAGGCATACATTGAAAATCAATGTTGATGAAAAGAGAGTGGCTCAGAAATTTTACTGGAAGTCTGGGGAATCATAATTGATATGCAAATTTAATGTACATGCAACTTTTCAGGAACATGCTTGTGGAAGGAAGCCAGAGGCCCACGTATCTGGCTCTCAGTGGAGTTTGCCAGTGGGGCTTATGGATTCAGAACAATGCACTGATGCAAAACTGTCAAGAGGGGAGTATGTGGAATCTGGGATGCAAAGCTCCTCAGGCTGCCATAATCCTTGCTAATGGAGGGAACAGTGGAGGTTCCAGATATAATATGTGTGGTTTTCTTTCTTTCAAAGACCAATGCTAATATCATCACATGATTCTCAGTGAGAGACAAAGCCACAAGAGAGAAAGCTCCTTTCCCACTAAGCAAAAGAGAGTGTGTAAATGGGTGTACAAGTGTATGTTTGAGTGTGTGTGTGTGTGTGTGTGTGTGTGTGTGTGTGTGTGTGTGCACTACCAGATGCCACTGTCTCTGGTTGTCATTTTCCCCTTTTCAACTGTCAGAGCTTTACCTGGGGATGCTCCTGTGAAAGGTTTAACATTTTAGATACCTTTTCCTTAGACTGTAGAGTAAGTCATATTTAGCGAACCCTTACAAAATCATTTCCTAGTACTTTGGAATTACTTTTCTTCCCCAAACCATCAGTAAAGTGTGATGTACTTTTTAGGGAAAAAGTTATGATCTTACTTTGAGAGCTGGGTATCCTCCGTCCATTTTAAATCATTTTGTTTTGGTATTGAATTGTATGAATTCTTTATATATATTTTGGATATTAACCCCTTATAATAAGGTCTGTCATTTGCAAATATTTTCTCCCTTTCAATAGGTTGCCTTTTCATTTTATTGACAGTTTCATTGAATATGCAAAAAAGCCTTTAGTCTGATGAGGTCCCAATTGTTTATTTTTGCTTTTGTTGGCTTTGCCTGAGGAGACAGGGCAAAAAAAAAAAACATTGCTGAGACCAATGTCCATGAGTTCACTGCCTATTTTTCTTTTAGGACCTTTATGGTTTCAGGTCATACATTTAGGTCTTTAATCCATTCCAAGTTTATTTTTGTATATGATGTAACTACGTGGTCCAGTCTCATTCTTTTGCATGTAGCTATGCATTTCCCTAACATAATTAATTGAAGAGATTGTCTGTTCCGCATTGTATAGTCTTGCCTCTTTGTCACAGATTAACTGACCATCTAATTGTAGGTTTATTTCTGGTTTCTCTATTCTGTTCCATTGATCTATGCGTCTATTTTTGTGCGAGTATCATACTGTTTTGATAGCTTTGTAGTGTAGTTTGAAATCTGGGAGGGTGCTATCTCCAGCTTTATTTTTCCTTAAGATTGGTTTGGCTAGTTGGGGTCTTTTATGGTTTCATTCAAATTTTAGGATTATTTGTTCTAGTTCTGTGTAAAATACCATTGATATTTTGATAGGGATTGCATTGAATCTGTAGACTGCTCTGAGTAGTATGGACTTTTAAACAAATTCTTATAATCCATTAGTATCGTGCATCTTTCTTTTTATTTGTGTCATCTTAAGTTTCTTTCATCAATATCTTATAGTGTTCTTAGTAAGCCCATGGTAATATTTATTTCTGGGTATTTTAGTCTTTTTGATGCAATTGTAAATGTGACTGTTTTCTTAATTTCTCTTTCTGATAATTTGTTATTAGTATATAGAAATGCAACAGATTCTGTATATTGATTTTGTGTTCTGTAACATTAACTGAATTCACTTATTCCAATTGTTTTATGGGGAGTCTTTAGGGTTTTCTATACATAGTATCATGTAATCTTCAAATAGTGACAGTTTTACTTCTTCCTTACCAGTATGGTACCTTTTATTTCTTTTGCTTGTCTTATTGCTGTGGTGAAGACTTCCAGTGGTATGTTGAAAAAAAGGGGTGAGAGTACAAATCCTTGTCTTGTTCCTGACCTTAGAGGAAAACTTTTCTACTTTTCATCACTGAGTATGATGTTGGCTGTGGTTTTGTCATGTATGGTCTTTATTATGTTGAGGTACATTTCCTCTGTATGCATTATTTTTATTATTTATTTATTTATTTTATTAAGGTATCATTGATATACACTCTTATGAAGGTTTCACATGAAAAACATTGTGGTTACTACATTATCAAGTTCCCCCCATACCCTATTGAAGTCACTGTCCATCAGTGTAGTAAGATGCCACAGAGTCACTACTTGTCTTCTCTGTGCTACACTGTCTTCCCTGTGACCCAACCCATGTGTACAAATCATAATACCCCTCAATCCCCTTCACCCTCCCTCC
Organism: Phataginus tricuspis; assembly: GCA_029783875.1. Taxonomy (NCBI): domain Eukaryota; kingdom Metazoa; phylum Chordata; class Mammalia; order Pholidota; family Manidae; genus Phataginus; species Phataginus tricuspis. The sequence goes on along the minus strand of JAQQAC010003584.1, from coordinate 12,375,744 downwards.
CCACCCACCCTCCCCTACACCTCCCCTTTGATAATCACTAGTCCATTCTTGGAGTCTCTGAGTCTGCTGCTGTTTTGTTCCTTCAGTTTTGCTTCATTGTTATATTCCACAAATGAGGGAAGTCATTTGGTACTTGTCTTTCTCCACCTGGCTTAATTCACTGAGCATAATACCCTTTAGCTCCATCCATGTTGTTGCAAATGGTAGAACTTGTTTTCTTCTCATGGCTGAATAGTATTCCATTGTGTATATGTACCACATCTTCTTTATTCATTCATCTACTGATGGAGGCTTAGGTTACTTCCATATCTCGGCTATTGTAAAAAGTGCTGCAATAAACATAGGGGTGAATATGTCTTTTTGAATCTGAGATCCTGCATTCTTAGGGTAAATTCCTAGGAGTGGAATTCCTGGGTCAAATGGTATTTCTATTTTTAGTTTTTTGAGGAACCTCCATACTGCTTTCCACAATGGTTGAACTAATTTACATTCCTATGAGCAGTGTAGGAGAGTTCCCCTTTCTCTGCATCCTCACCAGCATTTGTTGTTCCTAGTCTTTTCAATGCTGGCCATCCTAACTGGTGAGGTGATATCTCATTGTGGTTTTAATTTGCATTTCCCTGATAATTAGTGATGTGAAGCATCTTTCCATGTGCTTGTTGACTCTCTGGATTTCTTCTTCAGAGAAGTGTCTGTTCATATCCTCTGCCCATTTTTTAATAGGGTTATTTGCTTTTCAGGTGTTGAGGTGTGTGAGTTCTTTATATATTTTGGAATGTTAACCTCTTGTCAGATATGTCATTTACAAACATAGCCTCCCATACTGTAGGATGACTTTTTGTTCTACTGATGGTGTCCTTTGCTGTACAGAAGCTTTTTAGTTTTATGTAGTTGCATTTGTTCATTTCTGCTTTTGTTTCCCTTGCCCAAGGACATGGATGCATTCAGGAAAAAGTTGCTTATGTTTATATTCAAGAGATTTTTGCCTGTGTTTTCTTCTAAGAGTTTTATGGTTTCATGACTTACATTCAGGTCTTTGATGCATTTCAAGTTTACTTTTGTGTATGGAGTTAGACAATAATCCAGTTGCATTCCCCTACATGTAGCTATCCAGTTTTGTGAACACCAGTTGTTGAAGAGGCTGTCATTTACCCATTGTATATCCATGGCTCCTTTATTGTATATTAATTGACCATAGATGCATGGGTTTATATCTGGGCTCTCTATTCTGTTCCGTTGATCTATGGGTCTGTTCTTGTGCCAGTACCAAACTGTCTTGATTACTGTGGCTTTGTAGTAGAGCTTGAAGTCAGGGAGCATAATTCCCCCCACTTTATTCTTCCTTCTCAGGATAGCTTTGGCTATTCGGGGTCTTTGAAGTTCCATATGAATTTTAGAACTATTCGCTCTGGTTCATTGAAGAATGCCATTGGTATTTTGATAGGGGTTGCACTGACTCTGTAGATTGCTTTAGGCAGGATGGCCATTTTGACATTAATTCTTTCTATCCATGAGCAAGGAATGTACTTCCATTTATTGGTATCTTCCTTAACTTCTCTCATGAGTGTCTTGTAGTTTTCAGGATATAGATCTTTCACTTCCTTGGTTAGGTTTATTCCTAGGTATTTTATTCTTTTTGATACAATTGTAAATGGAATTGTGTTCCTGATTTCTTTTTCTGCTAGTTCATGTTAATATATAGGAATACAACAGATTTCTGTGTATTGATTTGTATCCTGCAACTTTGCTGAATTGAGTTATTAGTTTTAGTAGTTTTGGAGTGGGTTCTTTAGGGTTTTCCATGTACAGTATCATGTCATCTGCAAACAGTGACAGTCTGACTTCTTCCTTACCAATCTGGATGCCTTTTATTTCTTTGTGTTGTCTGATTGCTGTTCTAGGACCTCAAGAACTATGTTGAATAAAAGTGGGGAGAGTGGGCATCCTTATCTTGTTCCTGATCTTAAAGGAAAAGCTTTCAACTTCTCACTCTTAAGTATGATATTGTCTGTGTGTTTGTCATATATGGTCTTTACTATGTTGAGGTACTTGTCTCTATACCCATTTTGTTGAGAGTTTTTACCTTGAATGGATGTTGAATTTTGTCAAATGCTTTTTCAGCATCTATGGAGATGTTCGTGTGGTTTTTGTCTTTCTTTTTGTTGATGTGGTGTATGATGTTGATGGATTTTCCAATGTTGTACCATCCTTGCATCCCTGGAATAAATCCTACTTGACCATGATGGATGATCTTTTTGATGTATTTTTGAATTTGGTTTGCTAATATTTTGTTGAGTATTTTTGCATCTATGTTCTTCAGGGATATTGGTCTGTAATTTTCTTTTTTGTGGTGTCTTTATCTGGTTTTGGTATTAGAGTGATGCTGGCCTCATAGAATGAGTTTGGAAATATTCCTTCCTCTTCTATTTTTTAGGAAACTTTAAGAGGATGGGTATTAGGTTTTCACTAAATGTTTGATAAAATTCAGTGGTGAAGCCATCTGGTCCAGGCGTTTTGTTCTTAGGGAGGTTTTTGATTACCAATTCAATTTCTTTGCTGGTAATTGGTCTGTTCAGATTTTCTGTTTCTTCTTGGGTCAGCCTTGGAAGGTTGTATTTTTCTAGAAAGTTGTCCATTTCTTCTATATTATCCAGTTTGTTACCATATAATTTTTCATAGTATTCTCTAATAATTCTTTGTATTTCTGTAGTGTCCATAGTGATTTTTCCTTTCTCATTTCTGATTCTGTTTATATGTGTAGACTCTCTTTTTTTCTTGATAAGTCTGGCTAGGGGTTTTTCTATTTTGTTTATCTTCTATAAGAACTAGCTCCTGGTTTCACTGATTTTTTTCTATTGTTTTATCTTCTCTATTTTATTTATTTCTGCTCTATTCTTCATTGTGTCCCTCCTTCTACTGACTTTGGGCCACATTTGTTCTTCTTTTTCTAGTTTCATTAGTTGTAAGTTCAGACTGTTCATATGGGATTGATCTTCTTTCCTGAGGTTGGACTATATTGCAATATACTTCCCTCTTAGCATGACTTTTGCTGCATCCCACAGATTTTGTGGTGTTGAATTATTGTTGTCATTTGTCTCCATATATTGCTTGATCTCTGTTTTTATTTGGTCATTGATCCATTGGTTATTTAGGTGCATGTTGTGAAGCTTCCATGTGTTTGTGGGCTTTTTCGTTTTTTGTGTGTAATTTATTTCTAGTTTCATACCTCTGAGGTCTGAGAAGCTGGTTGGTACAATTTCAATCTTTTTGAATTTACTGAGGCTCTTTTTGTGGCCTAGTATATGATCTATTCTTGAAAATGTTCCTTGTGCACTTGAAAAGAATGTGTTTCCTGCTGCTTTTGGGTGGAGCGTTCAGTAGATGTCTGTTAGGTCCATCTGTTCTAATGTGTTGTTCAGTGCCTCTGTCTCCTTACTTATTTTCTGTCTGGTTGATCTGTCCTTTGGAGTGAGTGGTGCCGTCCTGGTGATCTGCGCCAGGAGCACTGACACACTTCACGTGGTGTATCGAAGATTGCAGAGACAGAGGTGCAGATTCCAAGACGGCAGGTCCACCCAGGCAGTTCCCTGGGACAAAAGAAAAGCATGCGCTTTTTTAGCGGTGTTAAAGAGACAGGGGCCCAACTGAGGAGCAGGATCGTCCCAGCGCACTCAGCCAAGCAGGCTGGGAGCCCTGGGAAATTTTGGTCCCCTTGGACTGTGACTGGGGAAAGCAGTCGCACGGAGACTTCCCACAGAAATTAGCAGCCTCCCATTCATTCCCTCCCCGGCCAGAGTCACAAAGGGCCCAGTGGAGCAGCATGGTGACAGAATAGTGGAACAGCAGCGCCACCTACAGGATCCTAACAGAAACTACACCTGACAGGCGTTTTTTTTTTTTCTCTCTATTTTCCCTTTCTTCTTTTTTTCTTTTTCTGACCACTTCTATTGCCATGAAAAGACAGAGAAATATGGTACAAACAAAACTTACCCAGAAAACCCCAGACCAGAGTACCCCAGAGAGGGAATGTGAAGGGATGGACATGCACAATCTTTCTGAAAAAGAATTCAGAATAAAAGTCATAACCAAAGTGATGGATCTACAGATAAATATGCAAGAGCTAAGGGAGGAAGTGAGGGAAGTGAGGAAAGACAATGCAGAGATGAGACAAGCGATGGACAGGCTTAGCAGCAGACTGGATGAGATGCAAGACACTGTTAATGGAATAGAAATCAGTGAACAGGAATACAGAGAAGCTGAGGCAGAGAGAGATAAAAGGATCTCTAGGAATGAAAGAATATTAAGAGAACTGCGTGACCAATCCAAACAGAACAATATTTGCATTATTGGAGTACCAGAGAAGAAGAGAGAGAAAAAGGATAGAAAGTGTCTTTGAAGAAATAACTGCTGAAAACTTCCCCAAGCTGGGGAATGAAATAGTCTCTCAGACCATGGAAGCCCACAGATCTCCCAAAACAAAGGACCCAAGGAAGACAACACCAAGACACATAATAATTAAAATGGTGAAGAACAAAGATAAGGACAGAGTATTAAAGGCAGCTAGAGAGAGAAGAAATATGACCTACAAAGGAAAATTCATCAGACTATCATCAGACTTCTCAACAGAAACCTTACAGGCCAGAAGAGAATGGCATGATATATTTAACATAATGAAACAGAAGGGCCTTGAACCAAGAATATTGTATCCAGCACGATTATCATTTAAATATGATGGAGGGATTAAACAATTTCCAGACAAGTGAAAACTGAGGGAATTTGCCTCCCATAAACCACCTCTTCAGGATATCTTAAAGGGACTGCTCTAGATGGAAGCACTCCTAAGGCTAAAAAGAGGTCACCAGAGAAAATAAAATCATAGCAAAGAAAGTAGACCATCCAAATACTAACTAAAGGCAAAGAATAAAACACCTAGTATATAAAGAATGGAGGAGGAAGAATAAGAAGGGAGAGAAATAAAGAATCATCAGACTGTGTTTACAATAACTTAACAAGAAAGTTAAGTTAGACTGTAAGATAGTAGAGAAGCAACCCTTGAACCTTTGGTAACTACGAATCTAAAGCCAGCAATGGCAATAAGTACATATCTAACGATAATCACCCTAAATGTAAATGGACTGAATACAACAATCAAAAGACACAGAGTTACTGAATAGATAAAAAAGCAAGAACCATCTATATGCTGCTTACAGGAGACTCAGCTCAAACCCAATGATATACACAGACTAAAGGTGACGGGATGGAAAAAGATATTTCATGCAAACAACAAGGAGAAAAAAGCAGGTGTTGCAGTACTTGTATCAGACAAAATAGACTTCAAAACGAAGAAAGTAGCAAGAGATAAAGAAGGACATTACATAATGATAAAGGGGTCAGTCCAACAAGAGGATATAACAATTTTAAATATATATGCACCCAACATGGAGTGCCGGCATATGTGAAACAAATACTAACAGAAGTGAAGGTGGAAATAGACAGCAATGCATTCATTTTAGGACACGTCAACACACCACTCACTCCAAATGACAGATCAACCAGACAGAAAATAAGTAAGACACAGAGGCACTGAGAAACACACTAGAACAGATGGACCTAACAGACATCTACAGAACTCTACACCCAAAAGCAGCAGGATACACATTCTTCTCAAGTGCCCATGGGACATTTTCCAGAATAGACCACATACTAGGCCACAAGAAGAACCTCAGTAAATTCAAAAATATTGAAATTCTACCAACCAACTTCTCAGATAACAAAGGTATAAAACTAGAAATAAATTGTAGAAAGAAAACAAAAAGACTCACAAATACATGGAGACTTAACAACATTCTCCTAATTAATCAATGGGTTAACGACCAAATCAAAAGAGAAATCAAAGAATTTATGGAGACTAAGGACAACAACAACACAAAGCCACAACTTCTATGGGACGCAGCAAAGGCAGTTTTAAGAGGAAAGTATATTGCAATCCAGGCTTATTTAAAGAAGGAAGAACATTCCCAAACGAATAGTCTAAAGACACAATTACTGAACTTGGAAAAAGAAGAACAAATGAGGCCCAACATCACCAGAAGGAGGGACATAATAAAGATCAGAGAAGAAATAAATAAAATTGAGAAGAATAAAACAGAAAAAAATCAATGAAACCAAGAGCTGGTTCTTTGAAAAAATAAACAAAATAGATAAACCCCTAGCCAGGCTTATTAAGAGAAAAAGAGAATCTACACACATAAACAGAATCAGAAATGAGAAAGTAAAAATAACGACGGACCCCACAGAAATAGAAAGAATTATAAGAGAATATTATGAGAATCTATATGCTAACAAGCTGGAAAACCTAGAAGAAATGGACAACTTCTTAGAAAATACAACCTTCCAAGACTGACCAAGCAAGAAACAGAAAAACTAAACAGACCAATCACTAGCAACGAAATTGAATCGGTAATCAAAAAAAAAAAAAAAGAAAGAAAGAAAGAAAATGGAAGTTCCTATGGCCAGGATCCTCACCTAACCCCAATCTACTTAATGACATAATTGGCCTATTTTGTAGGCTAATTATACCTCCACTGTCAATGAGCCATTATTATCAGAGATACTATATAAAGAGCTCTGCCTAGAGGGAGAGATGGAGACAGATTGCGGATTTGCCAAAGGGAGACATGATTCCAGCAGTCGACCTACCATCATGAGAGTAAAGCTTGGTATAAACCCTTTTACCTCTAACATTCCATTGTTCTTATTCCATCTCACTGAATCCAGAGTGATTTGCCCCAGGGGAATCCCCCTCAGGTGAGACAGAACTAATCGAGGAAAAAGAGTGGGGTCACAGGAAAAAGAAGGGGTGCTAGAGTCATTTAAAAATTTGTTATACTATGCATAATGACATCTCTTATTTATTTATTTATTTTCAAATAGTCTATATATTTTATTTTTATTTTGGTATCATTAATATACAATCACATGACCAACATTGTGGTTACTAGATTCCCCTCATTATCAAGTCCCCACTACATACCTCTTTACAGTCACTGTCCATCAGCGTGGTAAGATGCTATAGAATAACTACTTATCTTCTCTGTGTAATACTGCCTTCCTCATGCCCCCCCCATGTTATGTGTGCTACTCATAATGCCCCTTATTCCTCTTCTCCCTCCCTTCCCACGCATCCTTCCCAGTCCCTTTCCCTTTGGTAACTGTTAGTCCGTTCTTGGGTTCTGTGAATCTGCTGCTGTTTTGTTCCTTCAGTTTTTGCTTTCTTCTGATCCTCGACAGATAAGTGAAATCATTTGGTACTTGTCTTTCTCTGCCTGGCTTATTTCACTGAGCATAATACCCTCTAGCTTCATCCATGTTGTAGAAAATGGTAGGATTTGTTTTCTTCTTATGGCTGAATAATATTCCATTTTGTATATGTACCATATCTTCTTTATCCATTGATCTACTGATGAACACTTAGGTTGCTTCCATATCTTGGCTATTGTAAATAGTACTGCAATAAACATAGGGGTGCATATGTCTTTTTGAAACTGGGATACTACATTCTTTGGGTAAATTCCTAGGAATGGAATTCCTGGGTCAAATGGTATTTCTATTTTGAGTTTTTGAGGAACCTCCATACTGCTTTCCACAATGGTTGAACTAATATACATTCACACAAGCAGTGTAGGAGGGTTCCCCTTTCTCCACATCCTCACCAGCATTTGTTGTTCCTAGTCTTTTCAATGTTGGCCATCCTAACTGGTGTGAGGTGCTATCTCACTGTGGTTTTAATTTCATTTCCCTGATAATTAGTGATGTAGAGCATCTTTTCATGTGCCTCTTGGCCATCTGAATTTCTTCTTTGGAGAAGGGTCTGTTCATAGCCTCCACCCATTTTTTAATAGGGTTATTTTCTTTTTGGGTGTTGAGGTGTGTGACTTCTTTATATATTTTGGATGTTAACCCCTTGTCTGATATGTCATTTACAAATATATTCTCCCATACTGATGGTGTCCTTTGCTGTACAGAAGGTTTTTAGCATGATGTAGTCCCATTTGTTCATTTTTATTTTGTTTCCCTTGGCCGAGGAGATGCATTCAGGAAAAAGTTGCTCATGTTTGTATTCAAGAGATTTTTGCCTATGTTTTTTTCTAAGAGTTTTATGGTTTCATGACGTACATTCAGGTCTTTGATCCATTTCAAGTTTACTTTTGTGTATGGGGTTAGACAATAATCCAGTTTCATTCTCTTGCATGTAGCTGTCCAGTTTTGCCAACACCAGTTGTTATCAGTGATACTTCCATTAAAAAAAAGTTATTTATAACTATATAAACATGTTAAATACATAGTTTATTCATATACTATATATAATATATAGTTATATTTATATTCCAGTTATAATACTGCAAGAATAAATATGCCCCTGCTTGAGAAAAGAACAAATCTGAACCTTTTCTGTGTAGGTGAGAATAGGAATGGTGAAAAATGGTCTAGGAGTCTGATATGTTTAAGACATCAAGTTGATCCCTCTCCATGTTTGCAGGTAGTAGGGCATTCATCTCTTGGCTTGGAGGAGAGTACAGAAGGTAATTATGTTGGCTTCTGTCCCTCTTATTCCATTTTGTTTTTTATTCTTTGGTCCAGCCACTGAATTCGTCACTCTTTTCCTGTTTTCTCCCACAACTTTGTGTACAGGAGCATGGGAAAAAGAGAGGTTTGTGAAGAAAGGAGCCTTCCAGAAGTTTATTCTTAGAGGCTCTCTGCCCCTGCTTTTGAATACTTGTTGATAATTTATTCTGTAAGTGCTGATCAAAGTGTAGTTATTAGCAATTACTATGATAAGTACACCAAGTCCACCTTATGAAACTCTTCTGCAGGCAATGCTATTTATCAGGATAAAACTGTCATAACATTAATCCATATTCATTCGTGTGGTCTGAAATCACCTACTAAATGAGAATCTGTGGGTTTGTAGGGTTCAAGAATCTGCATTTTTGCAAGACTTCCGGGTGGTTCTCATGCACATTAAATTGTTTTATATGTTCAAACATTTTACAAGAAGGAAGGGATCCTTTCCAGCATGAAGAGAATCAGAAAAAAAACAGTAGAGAAGAAAATCAGGAAAATTTTATGACTGTCTTCATATTGTTAGAAAAAGCATAAAACCTAAATGTGATTTATTCCCATCAGGAGGTTTAAACGTTTTAACAATAAGGTATTGACAAAGGGCCACGTGGTGAAAAATATGTCAGGAAGTGGGGGTGGGGGTGGGAATTAATAAGGAACAGGCTGTACCCAATATTTGGGAAAGGAAAGACGTTTTAAACCTGCCAATAAAATTAAGACAAATGTAAGGGAAAGCCTAATATGGATATAACTTGTTTAAGGTGGCCTCCGGGAAAGAATATAAACCCTGTAGTACTTAGCCAATGAGGAACCAGGCGAGGGACTCACATGCTAGAGAATAAATTGCTCACGCCAACCGCCCTAGGTGTGCCTGCTTACCAGACATCCGATCTTGCAAGACCGCTATTAAAGCCTTGCTCTGCTATTCTCTTTGTCTCTGTGTCCACTTGTTGAATTTGGACCAGTGAGTGCATGTCTCACAATATGATGAGGAAGAAAGTACTATTAGACTCTTCTCTTAGTAGTTGAGTTTTAACATGTCATTACATTGCAGATTAATCACTTTCAGTTGAAGATTAGGTAGAACCTCATGAATTATACAGTTAAATGGATTTTGAAATACAGAAATTACCTTAGTACTTGCATCAGGTTTCAAAGCTTGCTGCTGAAATTGTGGTTTGAGCTCAGAAAATATGTCTGTGTATAAAGCAACTTGATATGACTTGTGACTGAAACAGCATTAGTTGTCATCTAAGTAACTTTACCATACTATAAGTTTTGCATACAAGCAGTATTTTGCCTTGTAATTTTAGGTTGAATTTATTAAGAAACACTATCAAGTCTGTAGCAAAAGCAATTTCTAAAGCTGTTCTGTGTTCAATAACAGTGGTTGAGGGCAGTTCTCTTCCAGAAGAATTTCAGTCACAGCCTGAGCTAACAAAGTTGCAAGTAAAAGCTTTACCATTGCTAAGCTATTGAGGTGCTTCATGGGAGGGCAAGTCAGCATATTCATATAATTCTTCAGTCATTTAAAAACTAAGTAGTGAACTCCTTCAGTAATCAACAACTGACCAGTATTGGTAACATCTACTGACCCAGCAAAAGCCAAGGAAAACCACTCAAGATCTTTTGGCTTCTTGCTTAATGACTTGATGTTGCTCCCAATGTCCTCAGCTCTTAGAGCAACTCTTCACACCAAATAGCTGATGGTCTTAAACAGGTTTGTTTTTACTGGACACATTTCTTCAGCTGCTGCAATCAAACATGATTTAGTTAACTTGCCATCAGTAAATGAATTCCTTTGCTTGGCTACAAATGAGCCAGTAGGAAACTCAATTTTGTTGCAGCCTATTTCTCATTTTTAATTTTTGTGGATACATTTTGCTGTGAAGAGATATTCCATTTCAAACTCTCTAATTTTTCTGACCTGATATCTTTGCTCTCCTGTGAGTTGGGAATACTGTGACCAGTGCTTAGTTTGGTAATGTCAGCATATATTGTATTCCTTTAGCACAGCTATAATGGCATTGTATGATTAAATAGAGTGCTTTGCCATCTAATTTGATAAAAATAATCCACACTCCATTGTGTCTTAAAAGCATGGCATTTGAAGTCTGCTTTTCTTGTTTTGCCATGATGGGTATTCACTGGCACTAAAAAAAAAAAAAGAAATATCATGGGAACAGTGATGCAAAAGCAGTTGAAACACTGTCAAGGTATAACTGTCAGTGTGATCTGTGAGGTTGTAACTGTCAGTGTAATTCACAGTGGGCAAACAGCAGTGTGAAGCAGTGATAGCACCACACAAAGTCTTTGTGGCAACCACTCAAATTGGCTATTGTAGCCCAAAAGCAGCCATAGACATATGTAAATGAGTAAGTGTGTCTGTGTCCCAGGAAAATGGACCCTGAAATGTGAATTTCATGTAATCTTCACATGTCATGAAATATTTTTTAATTTTTCAACTATTAAAGAATGAAAAAAACCACCTTTAGATGATAGGATGTTAAAAACGGGTGGCAGTCCAGATTTGACCTGGAGGCCATAATTTGCTGAACCCTGCTCTAGAGAATGAACCGTGGGGAAAAGTGCTTGAAGAGAAAGTCTAGGAAATGGCTGCTGGAACACTCCATTCTTTTTTTACTCAGAGGAGACAGTTCCTGACAATGTAGTGGAGCAAACTTCAGATAAAAGGGGATTGACGTGGATAGTAAGAAAATGGATATGGGAAATAAAAGCAAGTCTTTCATGAAATTTTGCTCTGAAAAGGGAGAAAAAAATGAGAGGTAGCTGGGGGAATGATGTGATTTAAGAATTTTTTGTTGATATAGGAGAGACTTGAACATGAGCGCTTAAACTTTATTTTCTTTCTTTTTTAATAAGGAAAATAATTTCTATTTTGAAGTTTGTTAGAAAGGTCAAATGAAATAAAATATGTATTGTACCCAGACACTGCCTATTATGTGGTAGGGTCTCAATAATAGGTATTAATATTAATATACATTCACTATTTTTTTTTTGTAAAAAAACAACAGAGGTCATGCTTCCCATGTTACTTTGTCGATAGGTTCATAAACTTATTTAATAAAAGATTAGGAGTGGGGTGTTTTGTGTTAAATAAATAGGTGGTTAACCAACTGGTCAACATTTTGTAACTTCAATAATTCTGATTTTGTAACTTCCCTAGCTTTCCTCCTTCTAGACTGAATTCTAACCTAAATTTAGTCTGTCTTCACATGGAAGCCACTTTCTTCCCTTCGGACATTTTCATTGTCTTTTTAACTATAATACAGTCATACACAGAACTGTACAAATGGATCATACAAATCATACACTTACTTGGTATATTAGTGGGTTTGTTTTTATTATTAATTTTTGAGATAAATACTCTAGAGTGTGATATTTTATTTTTTATTGAAGTATAGTTGACATAATGTTATAATAGTTTCATGTGTACATATTGGTGCTTTGACATTTATACACGTTACAAAATGCTTACCACAGTAAGTGTAGTTACCATCTGTTACCATACCAAGTTATTACAATATTACTGACTGCATTCCCCATGCTGTACCTTTCACCTCCATGACTTATTTATTTTATAATTAGAAGTTTGTATGCCTAGACCCCTTTCACCTATTTTGCTAATCCCTGCATGCCCTGGCAACCACCAGTTCTCTGTATTTATGAGTCTATGTTATTATTTGTTTTTTAGATTCCACATAAAACCAAATATGGTATTTGTCTTTGACTTATTTCATGTAGTATAATGCCTTCTAGGTCCATCCACACTGTTGCAAATGATAATTTTTCTTTTTAATGGCCGAATAATATTCCATTGTATATATGTACCACATCTTCATCTGTTCACCTGTTGATGGATACTTAAGTTGCTGCCATATCTTGGTTATTGTAAATAATGCTACAATAAATAGAGGAATGCATATATCCTTTCAAATTAGTGTTTTTTGTTTCCTTTGGCTATATACCTAGAAATGGAATTGCTAGGTTATATGGTATTTTTAATTTTTTGAAGAACCACCATACTGTTTTCCATAGTAGCTGTGCCAATTAACATTCCAGTGAACATTGCACGAGGGTTCCCTTTTCTTCACATCCTGCCCAACACTTGTCATTTCTTGTCTTGTTGATAATAACCATTCCCACTGGTGTGAAGTGATATCTTATTGTGATTTTGATTTGCATTTCCTGATGATTAGTGATGTGAACATCTTTTCATGTGTCTGTTAGCCATCTGTATATCTTTTTTTGGAAAAATGTTTATTCAGTGCTTCTGCTTATTTTTTAAGTGGATTTTTTTTTGGCGTTGTGTTTTATGATTTCTTTGGACATCAGCCCCTTATTGAATATACCATTTGTGAATATATTCTCCCATTCAATAGTTGCCTTTTTTGTTTTGTTGATGGTTCCCTTCATTGTGCAGAAGTTTTTTATTTAATGTAGTCCCATTTGTTTATATTTACTTTGGTTTCCCTTGTTGGGGAGATACATCCAGAAAAAAATCCTAAAGTTGATATCCAAGAGTTAACTGTGTATGGTTTTTTTTTTTAGGAGCTTTATGGTTTCAGGCCTTATATTTGCTCTCTAGTCCATTTTGAGTTTATTTTTATGTATGGTGTAAGAAAATGATCCAGTTTCATTCTTTTGCAAATAGCTGTCCAAATTTCCCAACACTATTTATTGAAAAGACTGTCTTTTTCTCACAGTATATTCTTGCCTCCTTTGTTGTAGAGTAATTGGTCATATAAGTGTGGGTTTATTTCTGATTTCTCTTCTGTTCCCTTGATCTATATGCTTTTTTTTTTTTGGTACTAGTACTCTACTGCTTTGATTATTACAGCTTTGTAGTAGAGCTTGAAGCTTGGGAGTGTAATCCCCCCTGCTTTATTCTTCCTTCTCAGGATTGCTTTGCCTACTTGGGATCTTTTGTGATTCCATACAAATTTTAGGATTCTTTGTTCTATGTCTATAAAAAATGCTGTTGGTATTTGATAGGGATTGTATTAAATCTGTAGATTGCTCTGGGTAGTATAGATATTTTAATATTAATTCTTGAAATCCATGAACACAGCATATTTTTTCGTTTATTTATGTCATCTTCAATTTCTTTTATCAGTATCTTACACTTTTCAGAATACAAGTCTTTCTCTTTCTTGGTTAAAATTTTTAGGTATTTTATTCTTTTTGGTGTAATTGTAAATGGAATTGTTTTCTTAATTTTTCTTTCTGACAGTTCATTTTTATATAGAGATGCATATATAGAAATGCATATATAGTATATAGAAATGCAACAGATTTCTGTATATTGATTTTGTATCCTGTAACTTTACTGAACTCACTTATTGGTTCTAACAGATTTTTTTGGAGTCTTTAGAGTTTTCTATATATATAGTATCATGTCATCTGCAAATAGTGACAATTTATCTTCCTCCTTACCAATGTGGATGCCTTTTACTTCTTTTCTTGTCTGATTGCTGTGGCTAAGAATTCTAGTAGTATGTTGAATAAGAGTTTGAAAGTGGGCATCCTTGTCTAGTTCCCAATCTTAGAGAAAAAACTCACCATTAAGTGTGAGGTCAGCTGTGGGTTTGTCATAAATGGCCCTTTTTAATGTTTCCTCTACCCACTTTCTTGAATTTTCATCATGAATGGATATTGAATTTTGTCAAATGCTTTTCTACATCTATTGAGATGATTGTATGGATTTTATTCTTCCTTTTGTTTTTGTGGTGTATTACATTGGTTTGTGGACGTTGAACCATCCTAGCATCCCTGGAATAAATTTCACCTGAACATGGTAGATGATCCTTTCAATGTGTTGTTGAATAGAGTTTGCTGTTATTTTGTTGAGGATTTTTTCATATACATTAATCAAGGATATTGTTTGTAATTTTCTTTTTTTCTAGGTTCTTTATCTGCTCTGGGCATTGGTAATGCTGGCCTTGCAAAATTAGTTTGGAAGCATTCCTTCATCTTCAATTTTTTGAAAAAGTTTGAGGAGGCTAGGTACTTGGTCTCCTTAATGTGTGGTAGAATTCACCTGTGAAGCCATCTTGTCCTGCCTAGACTTCTGTTTTTTGGGAGTTTTTTGATTGCCAATCCAATTTTGTTGCTATTAATCAATCTGTTCAAATTTTCTATTTCTTCCTGATTTAGTCTTGAATGATTATGTTTCTAGGAATTTATCCATTTCTTCTAGGCTGTCCAATTTGTTGGCATGTAATTTTTTTTGTAGAATTCTCTTACAATCCTTTGAATTTCTGTGGCATTGGTAGTAACTTCTTTCATTTATAATTTTATTTGAGTCCTCTTTATTCATGATGGGTCTGACTAAAGATTTATTAAGTTTTATCTTTTCAAAGAACCAGCTGTTAATTAGTTTCATTGAACTTTTTCTCTTGTTTTCTTAGTCTCTAGTTCATTTATTTCTGCTCAGATCTTTATTATGTCTCCCCTATACTAATTTGGGGTTTTGTTCTTTTTTTTCAATTGAAGTATAGTTGATATACAATATTATATTGGTTTCAAGTATACAACATAATGATCTGACAGCTACATTATTAAATGCTCACCTCTACTACTGTAGTTATCTGTCAACGTAGAAAGATATTAGTGTTATTGACTACATTCTCTATGCTTACTTTAATCCCTGTGACTAATTGTATTATGATTGAGATTTTGTGCCTCTTTATCTCCTTCAGCTATTTCACGCACCCACCCCACACCCTCCCCCATGGTAACCACCACAGTAACTTCTTGGTGTCCATGAGTCTATTTCTGTTTTGTTCATTTGTTTTGTTTTTAGATTCTGCTTATAAGTGAAATCATATCATATTTGTCTACTTTGTTCTTCTTTTTCTAGTCTCTTTAGTTGTAAGGTTAGATTGTTTGAGATTGTTCTTGTTTTTTGAGGTAGGACCCTATTGCTAGATACTTCCCTCATAGAACTGCTTTTTCTGTGTCCCAAAGATTTTGGGCAGTTGTGTTTCCATCTTCATTTGTCTCAAGGTATTTTTAATTTCCTCTTTGAATCCTTCATTGACACATTAATTGTTGAGTAGCATGTTGTTTAGTCTCCATGTGTTTGTATTTTTCCAGGTTTTTTCTTGTGTTGATTTTTAGTTTCATACCTTTGTGGTCCAAAAAGATGCTCTTTGTCATTAGCTGTGGAGACCTAATCTGCCATTCTTCAAGTCATTTTCATAGTTAGTTATTTTACTGTACTATAGGTAGTTCTGCCTCAGTGTGTACATGGGAGGAAGTTACCACAGTGACTTCCTATTCCAGCATCTTCCCCCCAAATCCTCTAGTGGTTTATTTTTATTGTTATTAGTTTTTTAAATGTAACCTTTTTCCCTTTAAGTCACAGATAGAATTACCATATGACCCAGGTTTCACTCCTCCAAGAGAAATGAAAACATACATCCACACAAAAATCTGTACACAAATGTTCATAGTGATATTATTCATAATAGCCAGAAAGTGGAAATAACCCACATATTCACCAACTGATGCATAGACAAAATGTTGAATATCCATACAATGGAATTTTGTTCAGCCATGAAAAGGAATAAAGTACTGATATGAACGACGAAGTGGATGAAATTTGAAAACATTTTGCTAAATGAAAGAAGCCCATCACAAAAGACCACATATTGCATTATTCTGTGTGTGTGAAATGTCCAGAAAAGACAAATATATAGAGACAGCAAGTAGATTAGTAATGGCCTAGGGCTTGGAAGAGAAATGGGGAGTGACTGCTAATGAGTATGGAGTTTTTTGTGGGATGATACTTTATAGTCTGTGTCTGATGATCTAATATCTGGAGTCCCTATAGATAATGTTTCTGTTGAATGTTTTGCTGAAGGGGTCTTTTTTCCTCCTGTGTCTGTCTTTCTTTGGTTGTGTGTAGGTCTTTATACATGAAATTTTAATATTAGAAATAGTTTGAAGCCTAGATGGATGTTATATTTTTCAAAGAAGAATTTTGATTGCTTTTTTCAGGCACCTGGGAGTGCCAGAAATCAGGTATCATATTAATCAAATTCCAGGAGAGAGATTTTCTGGACTACCCACGTGATTTTAAGCTGGGCTGCAGATAATGCAGGGGCTGATTTACTTCCACTTCATCTTAATTCCTAGTGTGCAACTGGTGTCGTGCCTCACCACATGGGAGCCTGAAACAAAAGAAGCATCAATAATACTGATCCTGTCTTTATTTTAAATTTGATATTTTGTTCATCATGGATTTTTTCATTAGTTTTAATCAATAATACTGCATTAAAGTATTATTTGACTAGATTACTAAGTTTTTTGGTCCCCCTACTTTTTGTGCCCAAGGTGAGTACTTCACTGGCCTCACCCTATTTCCAGCCTTGGGATTTTTACAGCCTGTGAGTTTGAAGAGGCAAAGCTGTAGGTCCCCTCAACTTCCTACAAACTTTCATAAAAGTCTGGGGGGCACTCCCTCAATTTCCTCCTTTATCATGCTAGTTGGAATGAGCTGTCTAAAGACTTCTGCACAGTTACGGACCAAAGTGGATGAAACATAAACAATTACCTTCATTTTCTTCTGAAAATGCTCTAAAATGATAGTCGTGGAGTAACAAGGTAAAAACCCACAAGGATGAAGAGAAGGGAGAAGAGACAACAGCAAACAAGGATTGTCCACAAATTTTTGGAATATAAGACATCTGATGGAGGAGTGATATGTGATAGAC
Organism: Phataginus tricuspis; assembly: GCA_029783875.1. NCBI lineage: Eukaryota > Metazoa > Chordata > Mammalia > Pholidota > Manidae > Phataginus > Phataginus tricuspis. The sequence continues at coordinate 12,358,381 of JAQQAC010003584.1, read as the reverse complement.
CGCAGGGTCCAGGAAGCAGAGACCTTCTGTCGACAGAGATGGATAGTGAGAAATGAGCCACAGAATTCCACAGAAAATGTGTTCTCATTATTAGTTGCTGGAGAGAGGCAAAAACAATTTGCATTCTTATGTCATGGTCTATACTATTCATTTACTGTGTCACCTCAGGGATATTTGAATTTCCCATGTATTGTCACAGTCTGGTCAGGTGGGACCTAGATCTAATACAAATGCACAATCAATACACTATATTGATGATATTATAATTATCTTAGAAACTAAGGATCAAGCTAAAAGTGACTTTACTAAGGTCATAAATCATATGACTTACTGGAGATGATTAACTCCAAAAATATCCAGGCTCCCTATAGACTGTAAAATGTTAGGGGGATTGCGTGAGGTGGAGCCACCTATGGCAAACTGGAGACATAGGAACAAATTGTCATTGCTCCCCACCTCTCAGACAAAACAAGCGACTCAATACATAGTGGGCCTATTTTGCTTTTGGGAAAATCATATCCCTCACTTAGGGAGAGATATTGTTAAGTTCAATTGATAAACTTACCCAGGAAAAGGCTATATTTGGATGAGGACCATATGATCCTAATTATGAAATAAGATTAGAAGTGATGACTGTCTGTCCTTGGATTTTCTGGCAAAAGCTCATAGCCACTGATCAATGGTGACCTCTGGGCTTTTGAACTAGAAAAGTACCAAATGCTACTGTCTAGTATACTCCTTCTGAAAGACAGTTACAGGCTTGTTACTGAGCTATGAAATAGCTCCAATAACTAAAGGATATAAGATTATATTAAGACCAGAAATACCCAGCATGCCATAGGTGATATCAGAAAATCACTACAAGGAAGACAATGTCCGAAGAAGTGTCATCCTAAAATGGAAATGGCATATACAGGAGCATGCTGCTGTGAGTTCACTGTCTCCACAGTAGCTTCTTTTCCCTTAGTGCTAACTACAGAGCTGCCCAAGGAGGATTTGCCTACCGTTATTTGGCCCCTGCTGATGCTCAAACTCATTATAAAAATTGCCTTATTTGCCAAGAGGAAAGACAGAAACCTTAGTCCTGGAGAAATATTCCCAGGAGAAAAGGTCCATCATGTAACTGGCAAGTAGATTATAATTGTCCCTTTACCTATTGTTTGGGGGACTTAAATATTGGCAGGACTTGATACACATCCTGGGTTTGGCTTCACACACCAATGGCTAAAGCCAGTGCTACTAATACTACCAACGGACTGTAATAACAGTGACATATGGTACCAGTTTTGTTCTCCTACTTACATTTCATCAGCGCAGATCACAACACTCACTTCACTGCCTATATAATAGGGAAATAATGGGCAGAGAAAATCACATTCAGTAATAAGCTTATCATATTACTTGCCACCCTCAAAGTGATGGGTTACTAGAATATTGAAATAGACTATTAAAACATCTTTAAAAAATGAGTTAAAAGTGAAGAGCTGGTCTACAAAATTACAGCATTGTGTCTTGTAATTTAACATGAGGGGGATTAGAGTTCTATGAGATAATCAGGTAGAATTTTTAAAATATTATAGAAGCTAATAAAACTTATAATACTGATATCGACAATCAAATGTATTGGGATATTGAATTTTAACCCCTTCAGGGTATTATCCCTGTGGAAGTGTACTGGCCTGAAGAAAATTTTGATCTGAGCAATGATAGGTTGATTACAGTTCCTTAATCTTTCAACAGATACATATTCTAAAATACAGATGGCTCAGAACAGGTAGACAAGCAAACGGTAAAGCTAATTAAAAAATATGAAGAAATTTATGCTGGAATTTTTGGATGGCTCAGCTGTTTAAATCCATACTAACCCCTGAGGGGTTATTACAAATGTGTGGAACCTGTAGGTATAATTTGATTGTCTTTGATCACATAATATCATAAGGCAAGTAATGGCAGGCAAACTAAGAGCGATCATTTTGTTATAAACAGGCCTTGACTGTGGATTGGGGGTTATTCTGTGCTGCAAGGGTTAATTCCTGCAAGCCTGAAATTGGTTTGAGCTGTTTTGCTAAAATAAGAAACATGTACCACATGACACACTGACCACTGGTCAAGGCCTAAAGTCTAATTACGAGTGTTGCTTTGTAACCATGGGTGGGAAGAGTTTCAGGGCAAGATGTTGGTATTGCTTACTGGTACCGGTGAATTGCTGAGTTGCACCTGGTCTGAGACAGCCTAGGGTTCTGTCACTGGAGCTAGTTACATAGCAAGTTTATGTTCAGATGACTGACAGGGGATTAGAAACCCTGGTTGAGACTCCACCTCGGGCTCCTTGGTTCTGAGGGTCCACGCCCACACTGTGGTTCCTGACCTGAGAAAGTGGGTCTAGCCGGCCGTTACGGAGCGTAACAGATGGAGCTCAGGCTTGTCTGCCCTGGACCTCTTGCCGTGAGGCAGCCTTTGGCTATAAGTGCACTAAGTGATAGGAATCTGAGTATTTTTAATATTCCAATTTCTAAAAAAAAACAAAAAAAAATCCCCGTGTGTCCATTAAGCTGGCCATGAAAGTCTGAGTAGTGTCTTGTTACCTCCTCCTGAACCGGTGGCTAGTGCTCCTGTGTAGGTAACAAGCTGACACACTGTAGTGGTCAGATCCATGAACTTTATTATAAAAGGCTATTCCTGAAAGGAATACCTTGCTTTTTACAGGGACTAGACCTGTCTTACAATATCAATATTAGATATTATTTGAAATTAAGTTCATTTTTTTCTTTTTATGACAATGGGTTTGTCCTACTGTGCATAGCTGTTTCCTCTAGAGAGTGAATTACGAAGCGGCACGGTTTTCCCTGGAAGAGCGGTAATCCCAAGTTGTTGGTGTGTGATCTAGAAACCTGATGTCTGCAGCAGCAGATGGTGGCCCTTTGACCAGCTACAGTTCAGAGAAGCCAATGGCTCACAGGAGTTGTGGATGAGATAGAAAAGGAAACCTGATAGCAACTCTGTGGTGAAGATGAGGCTGCTTCTGTTCTCCTCCACAACCCTGACAAGAGAGCACACCCACAAGCAGTGTCATACAAGCAGAGACTTTATTAAAAATTTCAATTGCACTTTGTTGAAATAACTGTCTTGTTGAATAACAATACAGAAGTGAACAAGATGTGGAAGAGGGAAGAGTCCAGGATGGCCTGGCCAACCGAGTCAGTTATGGTAATAGTGTCAAGCCTGCAATGCCTTTGCACATTCATATAACGTCCAGACACAGGACCTGAAGGCCAGGATAAGGTCTACACTAGGTCTGGGCATAAGGCCTCCCCTCCCATGTAGCCCCTGGGAGTTATTAGTAGGTATGTGGGAGGGGAAGTCCTGTGCACAGATGAGATCACCTAGGAGGTGAGAAGAAGCCCTAGGACAGGACCCTGTAAACATCCACCTCTTAAGGGTAGGAAGACTACCCAGTGAAGGAACTTGAAAACGGCAAGAAGAAATGGGAGAAAGCGGTTATCACAGAAATGCAAACAATGAGACACATTCAAGGTAATGATCATGAAGGTCTGAATAGTGTCCACTAGAAATGACACTTGAGAGGTCAGGGATATCCATAGCACACTGTGGTGACAAGGTAGAATCAGATAGCAGAAGACTGAGGAATAAGTAAAAGGTGAACAACTGGAGATAGTAGATGTATTCTTTCTGGAAGCTTAGCTCTGAAGGAAAATGAAATTGCCAGAGGAAGTTTTTGTTTCAAACGTTATTTTGAGCATGACGATTTGCTGAGGGGAAAAAAGAACATGCACACACACACAAAGGCAGGAGGTGTAACTGATGCAGTGAGTTTCTGGAAGAGGAGAGGAAGAGTTAAAGGACAGTGTGTGGATTAGACCTGGTCAGAAGGTTCACTTGTTTTTCTACAGCTGTGGGAGAAGTGCCCCTTTGTAGCGGGATGAGAAGGAAAGACAAGCAATGAGATGGAGGCCTGACTTTTCTCTTCAGTAGCTTAGTAAAGGCAAGAAGAGAAAGAGCTTCCACCAGAGGATGCAAATGCAGAGAAACCTATGGGGAATTGGAGCAAAGGGCTGAGAGAACTGACACCTGATGGCCTCCCCTTCCTCTGTGAAAAATGAAACAGTAAGAGAACATAATGAAGACTTGGAATAGCCACTGAGGAGAACGTAGGTGTATAATAGAATTGGGAATATATACCCTAAGTGTGTGCTGACCCACAGGGCTGTATAGATTTCTTAAGCAGAATTCAGTCCGAGTGCATAATGATAGGTGTTTCTGTGAAAGATGAAAAATGACACCAGAATACAAAGGAGTCAGAGGTGCTGGCAAGAGCAGGGTTAAAATCTATGACTCATTTTGAAGTGTATCTCCCTCACCCACTGATCCCCAGATTATTTTTGTGAATCAGAACATTTGGCAATTGAGAATGGAGATTCTTTTTCTTTTCTGGGGCCTAAGATTAGTCCCTTATATTCAGAAGTCATTCAGGTATTTTTGAACGAATCAATTAACTAATAAATAAAATCTAACTCTGCTAGACAATTCTGAATACAAATATCAGGTTTAAATTTTTATCTCCCATGGATTAATATGCTGATTACTTTTAGAGCATTACAATTCTGCCCCAAGAGCACCATTCCTATAATTTACTTACACTTTAAGCAGACTAATGCCAAACTCCAATAAAATCCATTCTATAACACAAAAGTTTATTAGAATAAAAATACATGTACAGTATCCAACATAAAAATTATTTCACATTGCATGTAGATTTTACCTCCATTAGTATTTTTAATGCTTTTTAAAATCTGCACTTTAAATATTTTGCATACCTGTAAACAAATCTTAGATTACCAAAGATGCAGTATATACATTAGATATTGAACATCAAAATTTAGGGATGGGAACTAACACTTATATCCTATTGCACTAAATATTTCTGTAAAATTTTAGACAGAAAAGAAAAAGAGATTCAAATAAATCACTTGAAATGAGGTAAGTTGTATGAAAAGGTTTTAGTAGCAAATATGACAAGTGTTGAGATAAGAATATTAAAAACACTCATGGAAAATTCACTTAAATGTTTGCATAGTCTAGGTTATTAAAAAAAACATCTAAAAGTACCGTTATTAGAAAAAGAGACAATATCTGATTCTACTTAAGGTAATCTGATTCTAAATCTTTCATTTAGAAAAAAAAAGTGATACAAACATTCACGACTCATGAGTCTAGCAAAAAGTGAAAAAAAATGAGGATTAGGACCAATATTTCAAGCTGCCTTTTGGAAAGAAAATTAAAAACAGAGGTAGATGGTTAAATATTAGCAGCCAAGTTACTCAATTACTAGTTTTGTCTTGGTACACATTCACCAAATTTTTACACTTGAAGCCAAATAGTAAATAAATTTAGGAGTAGAAAGTAAGACCTAGCAGAAGTTATTTTCCTCACATCAAAAAAAAGTAATAAAAATAAACCAGGCTTAAGACCCCTATTAAGAATATGATTGTTTAAAGCACTACAGTTCATGCACTTCTTAAAGGAGGAGAGTGGACAGTGTCCCTAAACTTTCTAGGCTTATTTGAAACTAAGCCCCTTCAGGCCTGGTCAGTCAAAGTACGACTGCAGAGTGCCTCGGCGCCGGACATCACAGGTCCAGCAGTGGAAGCCTCCTCCCAGGGAATTGGCATTACGAATGTTAACTTTAATGGTACTGATACCTGCATTGAAAGAGAGAGACATGGTCAATTAGATGGACTCCCATGAATATCCTCCTACAGAAAGGAAACCGAAAGATGGGTGGGAATCCTGTTGGTTAGGCTACCCCAACCCAGGCGAGTCTTTCAATTTTATTGTCACCAATTATATTGCATCTTTCTGTATTCCACTGCCGATAAGAAAGTCAGCAGAGACTCTGAGTCTATTTTGTTCTGGACAGTTCACAAGTCAACAGGTTGGATGAGCAGATATATTTGCCAAATGTTCAAAGACAATCAAGTACTAAAATTTCAAGGACTTTTTAAATTATACTTTTACTTTGTCAGACTGTTTCTAATTTTAGCATGCCAATTTAGTAGGAAAAGTATAATTTAGCCAACCTGAAGAGTTGACTTTACCAACTTAAATATAAGCAGAGTTTATCTGACATGATTAACTTTACCAGGCCACTTTAAGGAACCATGGAACAGAGCTCGTATTTAATATCTGGGTGAGACAGGTACTATCAGATCTACCCAATTTAATCTGGCACCATTTATGTTGACATGGCTAAATACCAATCAATCAGTGGTATTTAGGAAGACTCTGTTGTGTTTGGCATAATGGGATTTTAGAAAGAAAATCTTCTCTCTCAAGGAATTCATTATTTTGGGGGGAAAGATAAGTTACAGAGTCACTGAAGGTGACTATAGTCACTACATCACTGGTATAGTCAGGGAGGGGGAAGGCAGCAGGAGCCATCAGGAAAGACTTTCCTGAAAAAGTGAAACTGAGTAGGACTTCAAAGACTCAGAATAGGGATTGGAAGGGGTTAAGCAGTGGGCTTGGGATAAGAAATAGGCTTTTAAGCATAAGCATATGTCCTGATAGATATATCTTATTCAGATGGCTAGAGCTGTATTAATCCTGACTTGGAGAGAATTCAGTTGCTTGATAAAGTTTGCTTTAATGAGTTCCCGTGTCTAAAAAGACTTATTTAAAAATAAAATTATAAAGCAGCTACACACTCCCTTATGATCTTCTGAGGTAAGGCAGGGACATAGGACAAGCACCATGATTAATTTTTCCTGCCTATGAAGAAAAATGCTGAGATATAAACAGTACAGTTAGGAACAGGAGGGACTCCATCTTAAGCATAAGATTCCATTTTAAAAACCAGGGAGTTGGGCAGTAAGATTCTTAACGTATTTTATGGCAATCAGACAATAAGCTACCCTATCTTAAGGCAGGGCAAGTAGTCTTAAATGATATGACCCCACTGCTCAAGGGCAACTACTACCTTGGAGAAGAACAGGAGCAATAAATTCCTTGTGTTAAGTTTATCTTATAGGATATCTACAGGACAGACTACAGAGGGTGAAATAATGTCTCTCACTGGAGACAGACATCACGAGACCACATGTCAAGCCTATGTCCCTGAGGACCTTTATTTACCCAATTCTTGAAAGCCTTAAAAGACAGAATCCTAAGCCTTTAAGCACATCTCCTCTCTGAGGTTGCCCATACTCCCCCTTCTTTGAGTGTATACTTTGCCTTAAATAAAGACTTCTCACTGCTCAAAAAAATTTACAAAGCAGCTATTGGGTGCTTCATAATTTTTAAGTTGAGAAACAGTAAAATCTTAATGGACAAAGAAACTGAACCCAGCAAGTAGGTTATTATATGAAACCAGAAAGAAGTGGCATAATATTAAGGGTCAAATCCTTGGATCAGGCTCCATCTAAATGGACAGGCCAATCCTTTTATACTAATACTACAGTAACAAGAGATGTATCAAAGTTGCAGATAACTTCTTCTGGATATTATGCCCAAAATATATAAGACATAAATCAAAACATGACTCAGTTTCAACAATTATATTGCCTGGCTTTATGTGGCACTTAGTATTTGTCAAGTATGTTAACTGTGATAAACAAACATACATACTTCTGTATGCCACATAATAGCCATATCAAATCCTTTCAACACTTTTCCAAAAGCATTAGAATAACTGGTCTAAATTTTGATATCGGCATAAGCAAACTCCCACCCAAACAAAACCAGTTCTGCTTCTCAGTCCAAAGCTGAATAATTTACTAACACCCTCTATTTGCATTTGATTACTTTGTTCATTGTGCTTATCACATATAAAAGTCACTTCTGTATGTGTGTCCTTGTAAGTCCTTTAAAATATGTAATGACAAATTACTTTTAAAAGACCTCCAATAATTTATTTGGAGAGGGCTCAATATTCTACATACTCTTCTGCAAAGGGGTAGTTCTTCATATATGGGCACCTGGAGGTTAAATAAGTCATAGGAGATTGATGAAGTTATTGCTAAGGGGCTGAGGAGCATGGCATGCATTTCCAACCTTCTAAGGTTAGGACTGTTGAAAACAAAAAATATTGTGCATCTATGAAATAACAACTGGTACCTCTAAAAAGAATGGAAATGAATTAGATAAATCCTACATTAGACCTGGCAAGGCACTTTTTCAATTCTTCTCATATGAAACTTTCCTGTATGACATGTTTCATTTACTATACATACCCAGCTTTGCAAACATCTTTTGAATTGGGACTTCATTGGCATCTACCATAACACGCTTTTCGTCTAGCATTAAGACATTCATGGAAAGCCATTTGGATGACATCCAGAGTGGGTGATCTAAAAATAGCAACAAACTGTTAAATCCTATCTGCTATCATTTTTGTTTAAAGCAAGGATTTGAAAGTGAAGAATATTAAAGTGACTATTCAATTCTTTAAATAGTTCACTTTCCCTGTGAAAGTTTATTTTAATCTTAAGATAATTTACCTATAAATGTTCTGACTTGATCTATACTCATTACGCATTTGGATTTCACCTTGTTTTCTTTAAAAAGTCATTTCTTGCTTTATGTGATGTTGTTTTATACTGATTTTTCCTGTCTACTCACTTTCATTTTCTATGGAAGGAGAAGTTGTGAACACAACTCCCAGCCTTGTACCCACAACCCCAAGTGCTTGTTTACTAGTTCTTTTTTTTTTTTAACTAGTTTACTTCTTACTGGGGAAACATTTTTTCTAGATTGCAGAGATCTGGGCTACTGTCTACAGGTGAAAGATCCTCAGTTACTGAAGGAACCATTTAGTCTGAGTATATAAAAGTAAACATACCATCAGGGATGACTGGTATTGGAGGAGTAACTATAGTCCATCCTGCTTTCTTGAAAAGCTCAATCTGCAAGATAAAAAAAAAAAACCCACCAAAAGGCTTAAACCTATATATACTATTCTCATCATTCTTAGTTTCTGTTAGCCCTTATGATTAATCACTCTTTTTGAGAAGCTGTCTTCTCAACCGCCAGAATAAAGAAATTAAATTTTCAAAACACTTGGGTGATTTTGTCTGAATCCTAATTAATGATATACGTAAAATCTCCATATTACCAGATTAAAGTTAAAAAGCAACAGAAACATTAAAGCTTTGAAAATATTCTTGTGCTTTTCTTAGGTTTCAGAGATTTAAAAATGCCAAAGATACTTACCTTGAGAAATTCTCATTAGAGAAAATAAAAATATTTATCTACTAAATTACAGAAAACAAAAATGTGACTACGTCAAAACTGTAGTCCATTCACTTCATAGTGCGTCACTTTGTATCCATTAGGGATGTACTCCCAAAGAACTGTAATTGTCCTTATGACCTACTATAATTCATCCATCCCTATGTTCATATACCCACTTAGTATATCAGTAAAGTGAAATGAGTGATCTTGGTCATTGGCTCTAAATATATGGGCTAGAATGAACAGTAACATGGTCAAAGCGATTTTTAAAAGGTGTACAGTGCCCTAGCAAGTAACACAAAATCACTTACTGCCCCACCGGAAGTCGAGAGCAGCAGGTGGAGGGCGGGGGCTGCAGGTGAAGGGGAAAGGCCAGGTGCAGTGCAGTGGCTCCCCTCCTCCCTGCAGAGGGAAGAAGACACCCACTGCCCAGTGGCATTGCCCAGACATGCAGAGATCATCTTGTTTGCAATTTAGCTGCTATGGAACCCTGGCTGCAAGTCATGAGATGATATCAATCTGTTTGCTTAGAAACACACATGTACAAACCTGAGGCTTTGACTGCAGCAAGCAGCCAAGGCCAAAGTCTGATGACACTACAATAATTATCCTGGCTATAGTGTGCTGCGTTTGTGAGTGTTGGACATCTTGAAGAAATACATCACAAGTAATAAAGTGTTTGCTTATAATAATGTTGAGCATTGCTGAATCTGTCATTTAGAACCATTAGGAACCATGGAGGGGCTTGAAATAAAAGTGGGAATTACTTCAGTTGCTAGACTTACTGCTTTACCAGTGTCTTAAGAACTCCCTTACCTGGTGACATGGTCGGTCAGGGTTGGAAAGCACAAGACCAGGTCCAATGATATTGAAGGTGGCATCAATATGCATTGGGTTAGGATCTTTAAAGGAGATGATATGCACTCTGTAGTCTGGAGCAAGATGCCTTCGCATCCATTCAATACCCAGGTAGTTTGTCACCTGAAAACCAAAGGAAGACACAAATCTCTAAAAGATTTGGTTCTATGTTTAGATAAGTGAAAATATTTCAATCTGGAAATAAAAAATACAGTAATAAAGTGTGACATTTCAGAGGCAGCCTTTATTAACCTGGCTTCTCTGTGCAAAAATATCTCTTCCAGCTCGAATGAAGTCAGCAGCATCAAAGCATGGCTCAAACTCAGTCGTCACAAATTTTCCCTGAGCTGCCAATTTGTGTCTGTCTTCTACAGAATGGATGGGGTAATCCTAATTGGAAGAAGAATGAACACATACAATGCATACTGGTTCATGAGGAATGATTTATAGGGCATTCATTACTAAGAAAGTTAATCCAACACCATCATTTCCCAAAACACCACTACCCTGTTCTAGACTAAAACACGCACAGGGAAGATGTAACCAAACCAAAACAAACAACAAAAAGTAAAAAACTGGGCATGACAGCAATTTCCTGATGCTTAGAAGCAACTGGTACAGAGGCAGTTATGACTCTGAAAATATTCTATGACCCACCCATTGATTTATGTAGCTGTCTACAGTATGGAAAGCCAACAGGATGGAGTCATTCTTTCTTTTAGAAAAGGAATTTGGTCCTGAACTTAACTCATACCTTAAAATGAGATGCCATGCATCCTCTGCCAAATTTGATTTGGTGTGGTGGAATGCATTCATTACTTATTTTTGTCTTTAAACCCCTAGCAGAAATTCTGATTTTCTGATTCTATAAGTGATCAAATAATACGATAATACGTGATCTAATAAGAGACTTATATTTCTTTTTATTATGAATTTGGCCTGTAAACCAACTTCTTTCCTAGAAGAGAATAGAATATAGCCTAGTGGTTTTTCTGTCTCTCCCAATAGCTGTGTACCATTAGGCAAGTCTTCCTTCCTGTAAGGGAATGATACTGCCCCCTCAGAAGGATTTGTAAGGAACAAGCAGGCCTGAGGATGTGAGTAAAGCACTCAGCTCAAGTCCTAGCATATGGTAAGCACCCAATAAGTGTTAGCTATTATCATTACTGTTATTATCACAGCATTATTTACTCTTACTTCCATCGTAAAAGAATCATTTTTAAAAAGTAAACGATGCTCTGTTTCTGAAATGCATACTAAATACAAGGTATCAGAAAAATCTCAATCTCATTCTCTGTGGATTACTTAGAAAAGTTACTAATAAACTCACCTGTAATTTGGACTTACCTGGTCATAAAGCTCATCAGCCATGGTGGGCTTAGGAGCCGTTGTCCACTTGGCGCCACGGTGGAAGTAGTCTTTGATAATTGACCTGTACGCACGATACTCAAAGAAGCGAGCACGCCATGCCATGGGAGCCTCGATAATCTCATTTCCCACAACTATCAGAATGTCTCGAGGCATTGCACCATACAAACCTGTCAGGCGGAAAAGTTCCACGACGACCTCAGTAATGCCAATATGGAAGACAGAGAAGTCTATATAATGACCCCATTATGTGGTGGAAAAACAATTACAAAAAACCAGCAGGTGTATGTATGTAACTACATGCAAATGGAAAAAATATGGAATGATATATACTGGACTGTAAACATGAATTCTGTGTGGGGATGGCAAAGCCAAGTGCCCTCCCCCCCCAAAAAAAAAAGAGATGAAAAGGGGAAAAAAATGAAGCAGCAAGGTCCTTGTCCAAAGATATCCTGAATTACCAAGTTTTCCTCTCTTGTAAGCTCCTTTCTCGCTACACAGAAACAGAGTGTTTCAGGGACTATCACGACCACAAGATAAAAACTGGGCTGATGATCACTTTTAAAACTATAAACAAGAACACTAAACTCAGGCACAAGAACAATCTTGTAGCAATGTCCGTTAAAACTAAAATGGGAATGTCTGTTCCCATCTTAATTCTTGTCCTTGAGGAAAATTAAGTGGAAGCAACTATTCTTATGTAAAGAAATGGCCATACAGTTCAGAAAAACTGCTTCTTTCAAGGAGATTCTTATTTACAATGGACGTTAGCATATGCTCAATCTTAATCATATGAATAAGAAGCTCTGTTCCTAAATAATCTTTAGTTTCAAAGTATTATTAAAACAAAAGAATCTCTGAGAAATTATTCGAGTGTTCTTCTTACACACTAAGAAATAAATTAAAGAATAAGACACTAGCAGTTTAGGTATCCAACATCACTTACCTGAAGACTCAAAATCAGGAGTTTTATACTTCAGTGACCAGTCGATGGGGTCAGGCCTCCTCACGGTCACTCCTTCCATTTTTAAAATATTGCACATTTCCTCAATTTCAGCAACAGCTTTTTTTAAGTGATCTTTGGGAAAATAATGGCCTCCATGCTTCTGATAAAATGGCCAGTACTTTTCATATGTGTTAGCCTAGAAGGAGCAGAAAGTAAGTGAAATACTTGCTGGAGAAAAACACAACTCATGATAATTTCATAGGCACTGAATAATGATTCATGTAGCTTAGCACAACTGAGACTAAGACCACGATCCCCAGCACCGAGCACACTGCCTCTGGAAAGATACTATTTGCTGAGAGTGAACGCTAAATTCTCTTGACGTCTGTAGACCTTTAGCTCCCCCTGCCTGAGATATCATGTCCTAGCACTCAGCATGTCTGCCCTCAGATGGGCTTGGAATCCCCTTGAGCCAGTTTTTACAAGCTTCCTAGACAAAACAGGACACAGGTGCCCCATTGGACAGTTTCAACAAAGTCAAATAACAACCACAAAAAAAAAAATAGCATAAGAGAATAAAAGCACACCCACTAAAATAAAGCCTTGGGCTAATCATGTATCTCAGATTCGATCTAGGAAACAGTCCTGCAAGATATTTTGTGGGAAAAAGGACAGTACCCCTTAAAGGTTAAGGACACATTCTCAAGTGTGCTTTGTTTCTCTTAAAAATCCATGATTGAGCTTCTTATTCAACAGATGTAGCACTTGCAAAATTGTGCATCAGTGCAAGTCTGCCTTTGGTATTTCCTACCCTTCCCTGTGAACACCTTACTCAACCACAGCTCTCCTCTCCCCAGTCCATCCCACTCTCATACTGCTTCAGGTCCTTCTGTCGGAGAGTAACATGATCTGATAAATGAATTTCCAAATTTTTAGCAGCTGCAAAAAAGCTCAACATTGAGAAGCGTCCAAGGGTTATATGCATTTTAAAAGACAACTGAATGAAAAACAGTTGAATGTTTTAAAAAGGCTCGATTTGCTAATAATGAATGTTGAGTTAGGGTAGGTATGACTGTAAAATTCTGCATTTTGAAATCATAGCCTTCTTCATCTGGATAGTTTTGCACACATTTCTCAGTCAATTTACTGGGAAATATAGGCAATGCATATGGATGTAATTTATCAAGATGAGATGAGGCGGAATTCCAAGCAGAAGATCTAACTGCTAAGAAAAAGCCTTGGACTTTCACCAAAAGATTGGCAAAGCAATGTACATTTATACATATTTTAAAAATATTTATTTGTGTCATTGGTAACCAACTACCAGTCTTGATTGTGTCAAATAAGGTTTTCATTACAAATCAGACAATTTGAGATAGTGGTAAGTGCTATTAAGAAGGGGGAAATGGGTAATGAGATAGAGTGTGTCTAGATGTGTAGCTCTTTAATGTCAAAGACAATGTCTTTTCCAGATTTTCTGTCTCTACTTCCATTTCACTTCAGTATGATAAATATCTCACATATGCACAGACCTGCCTCTTGACAGTTCAGTGTCTAGGTTCACATCAGTAAGGCTGGAGCTGTGCCTGGTGGGGAAGGAATAAGAATCTGAAAGGCATGTCTTTTCCAAAGTAGCAGACGTGAAGGATGCCAGTAAAGCTCTAAAACAAGGCCTGGCAAACTAAAGTTCATGGGCCAGATCTCCCCACTGCCTGTTTTTGTAAATAGTTTCATGGGAACACAGACACTCATTGATTTATGGTTGCTTTTGCACTACAGCGGCAGAGTTGAGAGGTGAGTAGTTGTGACAGAGACCTTCTGTCTGCAAAGCCTGAACTATTTATTACCTGGTTCTATATGGGAAAAGTTTGCAAACCCCAGACTAAATTATTAGTTAGCTGCTTTCCTTTTGAAGATCTATAGGCAAACAACAGGCTCTATTTCTAGACCATGAAAGACACTATCAGTATTAAAAATGTGAGTTTTTAAGATCAAACCACTTTTTAAAAACAAAACAAAAAAGTACTCCACTGTTTTCTGCTCCTCCGAAGTGCTTCAGCAGCAGCCAGAAGCAGAGGATAATGACTCTTTATATTCCTGTCTGACACATCCTGGTACTACTCATCCATTCACCACTTCCTCCTTCTCATGCCAGGCACATCTCCTGCAGTCCACCAAAGGGCAAGCTTTTGAAAATTTAACACGGGTTATAGCACATGCACAGCCACGTTGTCTTGCCAGACACATTCCAAAGTATCCCATGTGACTATTTGTGGAGTGAAGCTTGCCTCGATAAAGAAGTAGTAAACTTCCCTGGGAGAAAAAAGTTATATGAACAAGTGTGAATTTGCTTGTATAAACTCATATTCTAGCTAAGGCTGAACAAAGTCCAAATGATCAGGGCATACTACGTTTTCCAAGAAATAGTTGGAAATTATTTACACTTCCTTTATAATCCTGGTAAATGAGTTAGCAATCATTTACAAAGTGTCTGCAAGATAAAAACACACTGTATTAAAAGCTTAGCATATGATGTTTTTAATAACCTGCTGCAGATATGTAGCTGCATTCCTAGAAACTTTATAGACTTTAAGAGCCTAAAATCCTTCAGGGGGGGACTGCCAGATGAAATCTTAAATCCTGTCTTTGGAAGGTTAGGAAATCTCCATGGAAACTTCCTATTTATCCAGTGGCAAACTTTTATTAACCTTGATTGACTTTCTATTTTAGAAAAGGTCCTCTACGAAGGGTTTTATACAAAAGCAAAACAAAAAGCACATATTTGATGGAAAGTATTCACTATGTTTTGCAGAATAAAAAGCCATATAGCTCTTTAAAACTGTTGCCTCCTGGTCACTGTTCCTTACTCCCTTAAATTTAACCAGCACTTATATTTTCCAACATGCCTTACGTCTAATTCCATATAAACAGTTCACTATGTTATCTTTCATTGTTCCCAAACTGATTGCTACATTGTGTCATGTTTCTCCAACTACAAGGTGCGGCCTTGCCTTCTAGGGGCCATGAATATCTTAGATTTAATTGGCTGTCCCTCAATACCTAATTCAGTATGTGGTATAAAGCCGAAATAACCAAATGAATGAAATCAGTACCACTAATGCTAGTAATATCTATAACCATTACACCCCTGATGTACTTTTGTAATGTAACTGGCAAACTGGATATCCATACAACTATAATGAGTTATGTTTTTTTCCTTTAAAATCCCTAACATGTGACCTATTACCTTCATATTTAATCTCATTAGGTAAATAGCAAACCTCTTAATATCTTCATTTTACTGAGGTCCAGAAATTTGTGGAACCTTGCACAAGGTCAAACAGCTGATTAACTGAGACTAGTAGTGTCCAGTTTTTATCAAATACCTAATTCAATTCTAGTCGCCTGACTTAAGCCTAAGTACACTTTCCAAGAGTGACAAAGAACTCAAAATAATGTATAACAATTCTGATCCTCACATGGTATAAAAGGTAACAATTTTAAAGACAATTAGAAGGATAAACGATTGCCTGGATCTGAAATTTAATTTCACCCAATTAAAATGGTTAGGAGATGGGGCATCTTTTCAAGAAAAGACTTTAAAAAGATGCCTTTTTAAAACATGTCAATGATCTATAATCTGTTTGTCAAATTTCAAGTATCAGAATCGAAGGTAATTTCACAATACGAAGTTATTACCTTATGACCCTATCTTCAAGATCTAACTCAAGAATCATTTTCTTGGAGGACTTCCTAACTACCCAGGCACCTGATCACTGCTTTCTCCTTAGCTCTCCTGACACTTCAGCTGCCTTAGCAGTTGGTTGGCAATAAGATACTTAGTATCTGTCTTCATTTCTAGGTGAAGATCATCTCTCTCCAAACAGAAAGCAGGTTCTCTTGTGAGAGCACCCCTGGAGCCATGGTCCAAGGTAGGCAACATTTCTGATGATGAAGACAATGGTGTAACAGGGTTTATTTACTCAATCTATGTTACAAATAAAAATGTAAACATTCAGGAAGAACTTAAGTACACTGAACGTATATTCATAACCCATTGTGAATGGAAACTTAGGCTCTGTCTTCAATGTGGATTGCATTTCTTTAGATATGGGGCCCTCATGAAGTATACCATCTGAACACCAACCAAGAGAGGCCCTGGCCATAAGAATAGTACAGATAAAGAACACTAGGAGTTTTTTTTAAAAAAGGGAGATATTGTTGTCAGGGAAATCCTGGAAGGCTTCATGGAAGGTGTCACTGGACTGAGGTGGTAGGAAGAGTGGTAGGTTTAAATTGCAGATAAGAGGGCTGCAGGAAGATAGGTGGAACTGTCCTAAGTGGGAGCAAAGGCATGAGACTTGTTTGGGGAACAGTGAACAGTCTAGTTTCGCTGCTTAGGTGGTTATCTTATAAAGTCTGCTGCAAACCAAGGTGAAATATTAGAGGTGAGAGGGACCCAAACGGGAATGAACATCTGCTGACCTATCCTACTAACACGTCTCCAAGATGAGCCAGTGACTGAAATGAGGAGTCATGGAGAGGCACACTGTGATCTTGAATACCATGAGGATTTTATCGTAAGGTTTTGTGGGTGGGAGGATTTGGAAACTACAGGCGCGACAGAAACAAGATGAATAACATGAATGAATTCTGGTTTAAAAAAAATTACTGATAGAAGCTGCAGAAGAGGGTGAGCTGGGGAGACCAGTGGGGAGTTAACTGAAATAGTCTAGGCAGGAGATGAGATCCTGACCTCAGGCAGTGGTAGAGGGATGGTGGAAGAAGCTCCCTTTTGACAGAACACTTGTTAGATCTTGGAGAATGGATGTGGAGGGTGTGACGGAAGGCAAAAATCAAAGGTTATTCTTTGGAGTTTTGGCTTGAGTAAATAAAAAGGCATGCTAAAAACTAAAAAGAAGGAATGAGGAAGGGTACAGTTTAGCAGAGTGGCTAGCAGTGGAACTCAGGTGTTCAAAGTTCAAGGTCCTGTGGCAATATCCAGTAAAGAGCTTAATTAGTATGTCTCTGTGGAGAGAGTTCAGGAGAGAGATCTGGACTAGAGCGGAGGTGGGAGCTGAAGCTCTGAGTACAGCTAAGAGAAGAGGGCCAAGGTGAAATTGTGCTCATCCCCACTATCACAGCCAGTGAAGGAAGATGATGTGAGGAATAGCGAAAAAATTCAGGCATGTGAATACCCTTGCTTTACCTTCACCTCCACAGTGAACAGTGGAACACAGGCGTTTTCTGCTCTGCCCACAATCACTTCCTCCAAAGGGTCCCATTCATTGTATGAGGAGACAGGGCAGTCCTTGGGCAGAGGATCGGTGGCCTTGTCAGCTGCGAAGGAATTTCGGGAGGAAGCCGTAGCTGCCTGGGTGCTCTGGAAAGTTCGCTGCACCCATCCTGTTAAAATTCTTCCAAGCTTCCAAGAACAAAGAAAAGATTATTGTGTAGTACTATACAATAAGGGGAAGGAGAAATAAGAAGTGGGGCTTTAAAGTCATTCAAAGCCTAAAATCCTTCACGGGGGTTTTACCTTCTTGTTTGTTTATACTTTCTTTTTGGTATATTATGTTAATTGGCATGACTCTTTAAAGCCCCTCAGAAAATTCTGTCCCCAATGACCATAAACGGCCATTTCTCAGAAGGGTTTTCTGTAATCAAGCTTTAAGCTGCCCTTCCACAGAGGATGGGTCACCCTCTTGCCAGAAAACCACAGAAAGCTGCTGCTCGTCTCCTTGCCAAGCCCAGCTGGGGGTGGGACCCTCTTTTCCCCTTTAGGATGAACGGTTACCCGGTTACCCGTATTAGGCTTTTCCCTCCAAAATGAAAATGTAGAAGCATATGTAATAAAGAACTTTATCCTTCAGGACAGTGAGCTTCAAACCAAAAATTTTTCCTTGCTGACACACTTCACATGCTTTGGCATTTCAATTCTGAGAATGACCAAGTGCCATCTGCTCTATTTTACAGATGGTTCACACCATCCTAGCCAAGAGAGGCACAATTTTAAACTAGAAATATCTAAGAGCTTCAAAAAGCCTTTTGAAAATGCAGGGCCTATAAAAATCTAAAGCTGGGAGCGTTGTTCACCAGCTGGGCAAACCTCAACCCTTAAACGTCTATCACTGTTAAAAACCTTAGGAAGGAGGCAGGAGGGGAGCCAAGGTGGAAACCAGCACGAGAGGGAGAGTGACAGCTGTTCCGGAACCAGTTGCCGAGGAGAGCCAAACTGCTAGGCTATTCCTGTCCTAGGAGCTAGGGAGGGTCTGCAGGCGCATGCTTCCATATCCGGGATGCGAAGGGCGGGGACGTGCAAATCGAACTTGCTCGAACTCCTCTTCCACTCAAGACTCCATGTTATACTTGGATTGGGCCTGCTCGCTCCCATTCCATCTCCAATTCCCACTCTGCATCTTCACCCGACCATACACCCCACACGCATTTTCCCCAACTCTGTCCACTCAGGGCACTGACCTCCCAAAACGCCCTCTTTATACCAAGAAGGGTTACTCGTTGCCCCCACCCCTCACCCCAGGCCGGAAGCTCCGTAGCGCAACCCAGGTCTGGCTGCGAGCGCGGGGCGCCCTGTGCTCTCGGGCCCCTCGGAGGGCAGCTGTACCCACGGGCTGTGGCCACAACGCAAGCCCCCATCTCCGGGGGCCTCTGCCACGCTCCCGGCAGCCAGTAAAGGCTCCTGAAGCCGAGGTTCCGAGGGGCACCCAGTGGGTAGTCGTCATGCAGCGCTGGCCGGGGAAGGCGAGGGAACGCGATGGGGAGCGCACGGGGCCACGGGACGAGGCGGTGGCGCACGCACCCGAGACCCGATGTAATGCAGCGCTTCGGCGCCGCGGCTCCCGCCGCGCAGGCACCGCACCCGCAGCATCGCCCCGCACCCGGCTGGTCCACACGCTGAACGTTCCGGTGTTCTGCCGCGTCCGTCCGAGCGGCCTGCGAGCGCGCCAGCAGCGGCGTGCAGACCCGTAGCCCGCAGGCTTTTGTCGCCTCGCCCCGCCCCCGCCGCCTCCCGCGCGCCCCATTGGCTGCCGGGAACAGGTGGCGGGGCCCGCGGAGCGCACGCCCGCGCGCAGGCTGCCCGCGGTACTAGCTGCTGGAAACCCGGGCGGCGCGGGGTCAAGTTCCGCAGCTGGTTCTTTTTTAGCCCGTGCGCCCGCATACTGGCGTCGGCTGCACGCAGCGAAGCCCAGCCCGGGTCCGTCGAAGGAGGCCCGCTAGTGTTTCAGGGAAGGGGATGGGGGCGTGGGCGTGGGGACGCGGCTTCTGTCGAAGTAAATTAATAATGTATACATACACTGTTTTAAATTTACATTCATGGATTTAAGTCTGCAAACCATGAGTATAGTCACACGTTTAAACTCGTCTATATGCACTGATTCAACCTGAATCAGTTTACAGTGAACGAAACCACCTAAAGTTTAGGTGGTTTTTAGGACCACGCCGGAGGACTGGAGGGGAGTAAGTCGGGAACTCAGGTCATCCTCTCCCCAGGGTGCTGCGCTTACCGCCCTCAAGCCTGTTCGGTGTTATTTGAAATATTCGCCGTTTCAAATTGTCTCTGGCCGTGTGCCTCTGGCGTGAGAAACTCAACCATGAACACAGAAATAAATGTAGGCCAGAAATAAGGGAGGATTACACACAGTTTCTTTCCTTTCATTTCCTGTATTTAAATTTTTGCTTCATTTGATTAGGATACGTTTGTTAGAAAAGTACAGTAGTTCCCTAATTGCTGCGGATTTGTGCCGAACTAGAGAACTCAACATTTAAGCTCCTAGCAGGCGAGGGGGCAGAGAAATTTGAGTATTTCAGTTTTTGTACCTACAAAATATGTAATTATTTTTAATGATCTGTCTTTTTAATTCTGGTGTCTGTCTTAAACTTATTTTCCAAAGTTCACTGATGGAAGGCACCAGACAAGCAGGATGGCATGGTGGAAAGAGCTGTGGAGAGACACCCAGCGCGCTGGGTCCCAGTCTTGACTTACAGACTACTGTGTCTTTCTGAGCTGCAATCTTCTTATCCTCAGAGGGAGAACAATCGCCTTCATTGTCTCTAGCACACAGGGTTGTTGAGGAGCCAGGAGGGCTTTTACAGGAATATGAGGCAGTATTTACCAACGTGAACAATAAGGAGGCCTCCAAATGTAACAGGGTGAAAGGAAGCAGTAAGGCTAGGTTTTTATCTTAGTTCTGCTATTAACTTGTGTGCGACTCGGAGCCAAAGTCCTTCACATTCTTTCTTTCTCTCTTTTTTAAAAGTTGAAGTATTGTTGTTATACAACCATACTGGTTACAAGTATACAACACAGTGGTTCAATAGTTACCCTTATCATTAAATCCCCACCCCCACTAGTGTGGTTACTATCTGTCTACATAGGAAGATGTTACAGAATCATTGGCTGTATTCTCCGGCTGTTGGTCACCATCCCTGTGACAAACTTTCATCATGACTGAGAATTTTTATGCCCTTTTATCCTCCTCACCCTTCCCACCCACCTACCCACTCCTTCACATTTCTAATGATGGCATTATACTTCCAGTGAAGGCTTTGGGAAATCTCTAGCATTTCTCAAAATTTACAAAGTACTTTCTCCCAACAATTAAATGCAGCCACCTTTGCAGTCCAATTCTCTCTGTACTTAAAGTGGCCAGAAAGGCGCTCCTCCTCAATAAAGGAACTCAAGAGTAAGTACTCACAGCAATGGTAATGACATTATATCATTTCTGCCTGAGATCTGAGGACATCCTCCTGTTACTCATTAGAGACACTATTTTAATTTTGCAGATGTAAGAATTGGGCCTGCCTGGAAATATGAAATAAATAATAGTAATAAACTTGGTGTCAGCCAAGTTTTACATTAAGAACAAGTGTTATTTTAGCCAGAGATCCTATCTTTGTCTCCTGGAATCCAGGGGAAAGGAGGGCTAGGCCCACCCAACCAGACCTATTGAGGTAAAAGCAAGTCAGAACACTTTCTTCACCACCGCCCTGTTTTCCTTTCTTATGTACTTATTTATTTATTGCTCTCAGAAAAAATTCTGTAACAATTGTTAGACTGACCTCATCAGTTGGAAGCACAAATTTCCATGCTGTTTGTGTGGCTAGTACTGGGCCAGTGGTGAGACCTGGCAATTCCTTGGTCTTCAGTTGCTGCTTTTTTTTCAGAGGAAATGGAATAGACTGTGCATGCTTGTCATCTTCTCCCTCACTGGCAATAGGTTAGCATTACACCAATAATTTTGTTTGAACAAATAATTTTGTGATCCTGGTGGTCTCATAATTAATGGATATGCATATTCATATCTAATAGTACTATACTCTATTTACATTAAGAAAAAGTGTTATTTTAGCCACAGATTAATGTAAGTTAAGCGTAATTTAGGGTAGTGTGGGTGTAAAAGGACAAGGAATAGAAAACACACCAGAAGCATGGCAAATGACTCTGCTTTCCAGTTTCTCCCTGCTCACTGCTGCTTTGGTGATATGCCAAACCAACAATGAGTTTTTGAAATATATCCTGAGAATAAATAAAACAGAAAGCTAGTAAAGTCATTAGGGCAAACAAAAAAGCCTATTGTAAGAATTCATTATTTCACTATCATGGTTGACATCAGAACCTGTACCTGGGAGGCAATTGTAATTTGTTGCTAGAACTTAAGAGATACAGATACTCTGTGAAACTGGTAACACACACGCACACACACGCACAGTGGATGAGACCAGCCACCCACAGAAGTCACCCATTCTAGGAGACATTTGTACTTATAGTTTAGGGGAGAGAGTATCTCTTGAATCAGAAAAAAGATAGGATTACTCACCTTCACACAAGATGCCGAAGTATATGACTGGAATGTAATTTTTTAAAGGGGCAATTTTTTAAAGGTATTTAAAAGTACTATTAGGACTACATTAACAAAGTATCTTTGGAAGGATATACATGACACCGATGACATGCACTGGGGCAGGGCTCTGGGTGGCTGTGAGACAGGGACAAGAGGGAAATTTTTCACTGTATACCATTTTTGTACTTTTTAATTTTGAACACGTGAATGAACTTCCTAATAACAAATAAATACTTAAAAAAAGAAGGCAGAGTGCACAGTCTGTCAGAGTCTATTCATCCAGCTTATGTAAGGATGGGATCAGAATACCCTGGTCCCTGGAAAGGAGATACCTATTGAGGGTAAGAATAATTTCATGACTTTTGATGAGATATCCTTCAATAATATTTACTCCTCCAGCTTCTGAGTTCCACAACAATTCCTGGGAACCTTGACACGGAGAAGGGGTTTACCCTGCAGGCTGAGCATAAGTGAAAGGTAGAGCTGGAAACCTAGAGCCTCATTGTAAAGTATTAACTCAGGGTTCTGGCTTGTCCTTCAGAGTCTGGTAAGTTTGGTAGGTGTAGCTCAGTTCTTGCTCACAAAACATGCTCTCCTCCTTAATGTTCTCTCCCTTTCCTTACTACCTAGTCAATTCTGGGTAAACTGATGAGAACCAGTTTCTGGACCTGAAATTCTGAGGGGCTGGCTGGCTCCCACAATACCATGTTCTCTTTGCTCAGAGCATGTATCATACCGCCTGGTACTGCCTGCTTATCTGCTTGACTCCCCGAGCTGTTGGCTCTTAAAGGGTGGAGAGCCTACTTTATCCACCACTGTATCCTGAGCCCCATGGCTGACACTACACAGGCCTCAATTAATCAGTCGGTGAAGGAGGTGCTGCTCTGAAACCCGGACTAGAAGAACTGGACCTCCCTATTTGATATCTAGCTTGCAGTCTTTGATTTCAACATCCTTTATGTCCTGGATAGCCTCTCACATACAACTATCCCCACTGTTCAGATACTTCCAATAGTTCTAGCACCACTTTCTCTACTGGGTGCCTGATTAACATTCTACCTATAGGTCAGAATGGTAGCCTGGGAGCTCAGCCTGAGATTTCTCATCTGAAAATAAGGGCACTGGTCACTTATAGTCTCTAAGATAACTTCCAGCACTAAAAATGATAGGTTTCAGTGAATCTGTGTCATCTTACTACACTGGTGGACAGTGACTGCATTGGGGTATGAGTGGGGACTTGATAATATGGGTAAATGTAGTAACCACATTGTTTTTTCATGTGAAACCTTCCTAAGAGTGTATATCAATAATACCTTAATAAAAAATTAAATTAAAAATAAATAAATGAAAATGCTAGGTTTCTACAATGGTACTTTTTCACACCTTGAACTCTGTCTGCAGTGGAACTCACACCAGCCCTTCCTCCTAACACCTATCGGTGGTTGCATCCTTTTCTATTTTGGTCTTGAAACTCTCTAGGCGTCTTTGCATCCTCCCACCAACCTAGTCCTGCATACCCAATGAGCTACCAAGTTTTATGAAGGCAGCCTCTGCACTGTCCCATTACAAATCCTTTTAGGATTTTTACTAGTTGCCAGCATCAGGGTTATTACTGCCCAACATTTCTCAGTGAGGTAGATTCTTTCTTCAGAGGACAACGGCAAAAGAGTAACTCCAACTAAATTAAGCCCAGCTTTCTACAAGGGATTTAAAATAATCTCAGCTTAAGTCAGCACGCAAACTGATCAGGCTTTAAGAAAATGAGGGAGAAACATCTAGAGTCTGCTCCAAGGAACCGTCTTTCACTCCAGTCTTCAAATACCCTCCTGGAATTTAAATGTATAAATGCTGTTTTCCTTTCTTAGGTCCTGCTAAATTTATACTTAAAGGCAAAGCTCATCACATCTGGCAATGTCTTGATACCATGAGTATATGGCAGGCAATTTTTGTGCATGGAAAATCAGCCACATCGCTTCTAGTCTCACTCCAGTCATTAAGAAACAACAACAACAAAAACCCCCACATCTTGAGGTATAATTCACATAGAATAAAGTTTACTATTTTACAGAGACAAGTCAGGTGGCTTTAGTATGTTCAGAGTTGTGCATCTATCATTGCTAGTTCCAGTACGTTTTCATGATCCCTAAAAGAAATCCCGTGCCCATTAGCCAACACTCTCCTTTCTCCGTCCTCCCAGTCCCTGGCAACCACTAACCTAGTTTTCATCTACTGATTTGCCTATTCTGGGCATTTCATACAAATGGAACCATACAATATGGGGTCTTTTGTGTCTGGCTTCTGGGTTCATTCCTGTTGTAGCAGGTGTCAGTACGTCATTCCCTTTCAGGGCCAAATCATATTCCATTGTATAGATACCCCACGTCTGGTTTATCTATTTGTCAGTTGCTGCACATTTTTATTGCTTTCACTCTTGGCTATTATGAATAACTATTATGAACAGCGCTATTATGAACATTCATGTACAAATTTTTGTGTGGATGTGTGTTTTCAATTCTTGTGGATATATATACCTAGAAGTGGAATTGCTGTGTCACATGGGAACTCCATGTTTAACATTCTGAGGAGCTGGCAACCCATTTTCAGAGTGGCTCCGCCAGTTTTATGCTCCCACCAGAAGTGTATGAGGGCTCCGGTTTCTCCACATCTTACCAACACTTGTATGTCCATCTTTTTTATTATATCCATCCTAGTGGGTGTAACATTGTATCTCATTGTGGTTTAATTTGCATTTTCCTAATGACTAACAAATGTTGATAATACACCTCAGTTTTAGGACAAGTAAAAATTGAAATACCTTTGTTTAGGGAGAAACTGATGCCCATTTATAGGAACTAACATCCTTCTTTCAAGTGAGGCAAAAATTCATAGTTGTTTAAGAATGCACAGGGGGGATACTTTGCTAAATATTCATGGAGTATTTGCTTAGGAGACTGTGGGGTTAAAACACCCTTTTATCTTTCAAAAATTATAAATGGCAACCTTGGTGCTAAATGACTGAGAGGAAATTTCTATTTTAGAGTAGATAAATAAGCAGTACATAGAGCTTACTCTTAAAGAATCACACAACGGGCTTGTAAGACACATTATCACCAGTATTTCTATCTTTTGGAGCAAGCCTTCTAAGACTTGCTCAGGAGTCCGTAAATAATGTAACAACTCTACTGTTTTGAAAAATTTAAAGTTATGTTAATAGAAATGAATCCATATAGAAAACTCACTTTAGATAAAAGATGAAGTATATGTGTGTGTGTGTGTGGGGGGGTCTATCACACAGACCGGCCCCTAATAGTGTTCAATTAATAGTTGTTGACTTTAATTAATTTAAAAACCACCTCCAGTCTACTTAACAATAATAGCTCCTATTTAGTGAGGGCCTACAACGGGCCAGATGAGAGCTTCATACATGCTGTCTCATTTACTCATCAATGAGACGGTATTCTTATAACAATCTCATGTAGATGAAGAAACTGAGTCTTAGAGGGACTAAATAAATTGTCCAAAGTCAAACAGCAGCCAAATGGCTGACAGAGCGAAATTCGGACCAGGCCCCCGAGACTCCAAAGCCTATGCCCTTTACTTCTATACTTCTAGATTTTCCCACAGATTCCCAGGGAAGTATCTATTGTGCAACTCAAGTATATGTGTAGTCCAACCACTTCCAATATTAGATACCCTCCTATAAACTTCATGTTGCAAAACATTCTCCCATCTATTCTTCAGGATATCTCTGGGTGTTTCTTCTGGGGTCTATTTACCAGATAATCGCCCTTCTTAGGACAGCGCTGTACCTATAAAGATTGAGTGGTAATGTGTCTTTGCCAAATTGAACTTCTGTAGGTCAGCTATAGCTGGATGCTGGAGACAGATAAAGACCAGAACATAGTATGAGGGCTCTAACGAAGTGCAGGAATGACTTAGATGCTTTATGGAGAACTACAGAGGCAAGAGAAGTATAGGTGTAGCTGTTTCCCTTGCTCTCAAAGAAAGAACATCGGGAAGGGGAAGAAGGATGCTCCAGAAGGGACTGTCCCACTGGGATGGTTCTGGAAATAGACTACCTAATTCATTCCCACCTGAGTCCAATTTTAAGATTTATAGCAGGGGCTGAAATAGCTCCACTCACCTTGCTGAAAAAGCTGTACCTCACCGCTCTCCTTAAGTGGGCATTTTCCCCCTGAGTTGGCATTTCCCTTTGCTAAGCCAGCAGCCACCAGCACTGGTAGTTCTGGGTGGTAGTTCAGTGGGCATTTTCCCCCTGAGTTGGCATTTCCCTTTGCTAAGCCAGCAGCCACCAGCACTGGTAGTTCAGGGGTGGGCTCCATCCAGTCAGCACCCAAGAGTGAAGGCATATCGGTCAATTCCAGAAATGATGCAGAAATCAGTGAACTACTGTCATCATATTGCATAATGTCAGTATCACACAGATTCCTTCAGCCACGAACAATTCCTAGTTTTCAGGAAATATCCTTTGGGTGCCTCATGCTGGAAAACAGCTGTCACTGGACCTTCTCCCTCGTCTCATTCTTTCAGCCCAGATTCCTCTCCCGGTATTCTTTCAACAGTCTTCGTCAACCTTACTTCCTATTCTCATTTCTGGCCTCGGTCCTTCCCCCC
Source organism: Phataginus tricuspis (assembly GCA_029783875.1). Taxonomy (NCBI): domain Eukaryota; kingdom Metazoa; phylum Chordata; class Mammalia; order Pholidota; family Manidae; genus Phataginus; species Phataginus tricuspis. Next base: position 12,331,462 of record JAQQAC010003584.1, on the reverse strand, counting down.
CACCCAAAAAAAAAAAAAAAGCTATGAAACAAGATTGACCAACAACTAGAGATGGTTAGGGAAGTTACAACACATTCAGCATTTGGCTCTTAGGTAAAAAAAAAATACATTTTTCTTAATGAGTATTTCTTAAAATGAATGAATAAATTTAGGACCCAAAATAAAAAATTTCATCAGAGGATAAAACATGTAGCCACTAAGAAGAATGTTTATAAAGAGTTTTCATAACCTAGGAGAATTCTTATGACATGATATTAAGAGAAAAATAACAGAATATGAAATTGTACATATGGTATTCTCCCCACCATGTTAAATGTCTAAGAATATAGAATTCTGGAAATAAATTCACTAACACACTGATTACCTTGGGAAGAGATGTAATGGTTATTCTTTAAAAAAATTTTTTTATTGAAGCATAGTTCATATACAATGTATTAGTTTCAGGTGTGCAACAGAGTGATTCAACTATTACATTAGGAAATTCTAACCACAGTGTAGTTACTGTTACCATACAAACTTACTACAATATTATTGATTATATTCCCCATGCTGTATTTTACATCCCCATCACTTTTTTATAATTGGAAGTTTGTGCCTCTTTATCCCTTTTGCCTATTTTGTCCATCCCCCCACTCCCTTCCTTATGGCAACCACCAGTTTGTTCTGTGTTTTTAGTCTATTGTTTTGTTTTGATGCCACATATAAATGAAATCATTTGCTATTTGTCTTTCTCTGATTATTTTACTTAGCATAGTACCCTATAAGTCCATCCATGTTGTTGCAAATGGCAAGATTTCATTCTTTTTTTATGGCTGAGTAATATTCCATTATATATATGTACCACATCTTCTTCATCCATTCATCTATTGATAGACACTTAGGCTGCTTCTGTATCTCGGCTATTGTAAATAATGCTGCAATAAACATAGGAGTGCATATATCTTTTCAAATTACTGTTTCTGCTTTCTTCAGGTAAATACTGGTATGGTATTTCTATTTTTAATTTTTTGAGAACCCTCCATACTGTTTACATTAGTGGCTGGACCAATTTACATTCCCATCAATGGTGTAGGAAGGTTCCTTTTCTCCACATTCTCCCCAACACTTGTTATTTCTTGTCTTTTGAATAGCAGCCATTCTGACTGGTGTGAACTGATATCTTATCATGGTTTTGATTTGCATTTCCCTGATAATTAGTGATGTGGAGCATCTTCCCATGTACCTGTTGGCCATCTGTATGTCTTCTTTGGAAAAATGTCTACTCAGGTCCTCTCTCCATTTTTTAATCACAGTTTTTTTCAGTTTTGAGTTCTTTATATATCTAGGTTATTAACCTCTTGTCAGATACATATCATTTGCAAGTATATTCTCCCATCCAGTAGGTTGCTTTTTGTTTTGTTGATGGCTATTTTGCTGTGTAGGATCTTTTTAGTTTGATGTAGTCCCGTTTACAATTTTTTTGCTTTTGTTTTTCTTGCCTAGGGAGATACACCCAGAAACAATTGCTAGTACCAATGTTCAAGAATTTATTGTCTAGTGACTGTAGTGGGGTATATGGGGGGGACTTGATAATAGGGGGTCTAGTAACCATAGTGTTGTTCAAGTGATTGTACATTAACGATACCAAAATAAAAAAAGAAGAATTTACTGTCTATGTTCTCTTTTAGGAGTTTTATGACTTAATAGTGACTATCTTTGGGTAGAGATATAATGGCTATTCCTATATCCTTCTTTCTGCTTTTCTGAAACTTTTGTAGTTTTCTCTATGAGCTATTTAAAATTTCTAATCAGAAAAAAACATATATGCTAATTTTTTTTAAGAAGCAAAGGGTTCTATGTGTACCTAAAAAGAACTCTCTTATTGTCACAGATGTTTTCCCTTGAACATCTGCCTCAAGAAAACTGTAGGTGCCTGCTCTGGGAAAAACGCACCCCCTGCCCCCCACAGCTACCTGACTTCTCCATGTCCACACACTTGGTAATCGGCAGGATAGGGAGATTAGCGTGGGAAGGCACATCTGTCTGTCGTGCCCTGTGACCAGTTCTCTCAGGTCTATGCTTATGATTTTACTCCTGTCTATCTCACTTGTTGCTGGTGAGGAATTTTCCAGAATTATCATTCCTTCTGTAATATTTGCTCTAACCAGCATCAGTGAGAAGTCAGTCCTAGAGTAATAAATATTTATTTTACTTCGCTGTGTATGACAAAACGAAATGACTTGATTGTAAAAGGCACTTCTGTAGTTGGTCCCTGGGAAATGGAGAAGTAATATTTGCCAGTTTCCTCTGCAGTATGCCTACTTGACGTGGGCAAGATCCCAGGAGAAAGCACTTGTCCCCATCCCTCAAGATCATTTAAGGGGCAAAACTTCCCCCACAGTAATTTCTCCTCACTGAACAAAGGTCTGCCCAAATGGTGTTATTCAGAATTTGCAAGCTTAGGGTCAAAGTAGGAGGCAATTTTGAACTTTTGTTTAGGAACCCTAAATTTCTGTTTCTACCATGCTGTTCAGAACTTAAAAGCAAAACTCTGGGCAGGTTTCCCTGCTTTTTGAAAGTTCACTTTATGCCACTTTGCTTTTACCAAAAACCTACATTAGTACCTGTTTTTGCTAACGAAAAGAAATTCAGAGGATTTTTGCTTTCATGAAATGAAAATTGCTTCTTTACTTTACTCCATGTTGGCTTAATCATAGATTTCATAGGAATGTCCTTTCAGACAGCTGGGGAAACTTATACTGAGACAGGACTGCGAGACCTGAGCCATAAATATTCAGCTGTATGATGGAAATGGAATGATCTGAGAGGCATGCATTTTTTATGAAGGGCTAATTTAGAAATGACAGAATATGACAGCCAACTCATGGCCTTTTCTAGAAAGTTATGTTGTTCACGTGACAGCAATTAATTCACCTCAGGGAACAGATTTCATGCATATCAACCAACATCCCCAAGAGAGCATATGTGCAACATGAGACACTTGTGCCTTTCTGGCCCAACTCGGTAGCAACCAGATTTCTAACTCAGTAGCCGTATGGTGGCTGGGAAAACCAAACGATCCTCAATTTTCCTACACAGCCAATTAGAAGAAATGTTTACTATGATAAGACTGATTCCTCACTGACTCTGGTTAGACCCAATACTAGTATTTTTGGTCTTCCTAGTTTCTTAGATCCAAAGCCTTCTGTCATCTCTACAGGCAGAGTGAAGCAATTCCTTCCTGTGCACCAGTGCACCTTGTTAAGCTATGTTTGCAGCGCTTACCACGTGGCTGTAACAGCTTGTTTACAGATCTGTCTCTTTCATCAGGCTGAGACCTCTGGAGGGCAAGGCCACAGCTCTTAAACCTCACACAGTGCTTGCCGCTTAATAAATGTTTGTGGAATTAATTGCCTAATCAAAATGTTAATATTTTCCCTTCAGAATAGATATTGCACTTTTAAAACAATGTTTAAAATATTTGAGAGAGGTCTATTTATAGAATTTTAGAACTAGGAGGGACCTCATTTGGTAGATGGGGTAAAGCATGGCTCAGAAAGACCAAATGATCCATCCAATTTCAGGGCACATTGCTGAGATCACTCCTCGGTGCAATTCTCTTCTCAAGAGTTCAGTGAACTTTAAGAATGTGGTCTTTGATTTCGTGCTCTGGGAATTCAATTCTGTAAACCTTTATACCTTCTGGGTTTAGCAAAATGGTGCCATAAGCCTCAAGAAGGGTTTTAAGATTATAGGTAGATGTTTCACCCAAGTCTGCCTTCTAAACTTGTAGGAGCTCTGTATCAAGAAAAATTTTACTTTAATGTACTAAAATTAGTTTCATGAGTTTGTGGGAGATTTTATTTTTATTTGCCATCACTGGGTTTTGATTTACAGGAGAGTTACAAAGATGTACAGAGCGCATACCTGTCACCCTGTGTCGGTTCCCCCAGCGTTATCATTTCACATTACCATGGTACAGTTGTCAAAACTAAGGAACTAATGCTGTGCATTACTATTAATTGAACTCTAGACTTTACTCAGATTTCACCAGTTCTTCTACAGATGTCCTTTTTCCATCCCAGGATCCAGTCCAGGATTCCACACTATAGTCAGTCAACTGTCATGTTTTCTCTGGTTTCCTCTGGTCTGTGACAGTTTCTTAGTCTTTTTTTTTCATGCTCATAACAGGTTAAAAATTTTTTTTTCATTTTATATGTCCATCACAGTGGTTCAACAATCCCCCTCCCCCTCCCCTCAACCACTCCCCTCCGTCTTGGTAACTGCTAGTCACTTCTCAGTGTCTATGAGTCTACTGCTATTTTGTTCATTCTGTTTTGCTTTGTTTTTTATAGTCCACAAATAAGTGAAATCATATGGTATTGTCTTTCTCCCCCTGGTTATTTCACTGAGCATAATACCCTCTAGATCCATCCATGTTGTTGCAAATGACAGGATTTTTCTTTTTATGGCTGAATAATATCCCATTGTGTACGTGTAGCACCTCTTCTTTATCCATTCATCTACTGATGGATGCTTAGGTTGCTTCTATATATTGGCTATTACAAATAGTGTGGCAATAAACATAGGGGTGCATATGTCTTTTTGAGTCAGGGATTTTGTTTTCTTTGGGTAAATTCTTAGGAGTGGAATTACTGGGTCAAATGGTATTTCTCTTCTTAGTTTTTTGAGGAACCTCCATACTGCTTTCCACAGCAGTTGCACCAATTTGCAGACCCACCAACAGTGCAGGAGGGTTCCTATTTCTCTGCATCCTCGCCAGCATTTGTTGTTTCTTGTCTTTGGATGGTGGCCATTCTAACTGGTGTGAGGTGATAGCTCATTGTGCTTTTGATTTGCATTTTTCTGATGATTAGTGATGTGGAGCATCTTTTCATATGTCTGTTGGCCATTCAGATTTCTTCTTTGGAGAAGTGTCTGTTCAGGTCCTCCACCCATTTTTGATTGGGTTATTTGTTTTTGGGATGTTGAGGCATATGAGTTCTTTTTATATTTTGGATGTTAACGCTTTATCAGATGAGTCATTTACTAATATATTCTCACATACTATCGGATGCCTTTTTGTTCTGCTGATGGTGCCCTTTGCTGTACAGAAGCTTTTTAGTTTGATGTAGTTCCACTTGCTCATTTTTTATTTTGTTTCCCTTGCCCAAGGAGATGGATGCATTCAGGAAAAAGTAGCTCATGTTTATATTCAAGAGGTTTTTGCCTATGTTTTCTTCTAAGGTTTTTTATGGTTTCATGACTTACATTAAGGCTTTTGATCCATTTTGAGTTAACTTTTGTGTATGGAGTGAGACAATAATCCAGTTTCATTCTCTTACATGTAGCTATCCAAGTTTGTCAACACCAGTTGTTGAAGATGCTGTCTTTTCCCTATTGTATATTCATGGGTCCTTTATCATATATTAATTGACCATAGATGCATGGGTTTATATGTGGGCTCTCTATTCTGTTCCATTGATCTATGGTTCTGCTCTTGTGCCAGTACGAATTTTTTTTTGGTATCATTATTTTACAATCACTTGAACAAAATTATAGTTACTAGACCCCCTATTATCAAGTCCCTCCCACATACCCCACTCACTCACTGTCCATCATCATAGTAAGATGCTATAGAATCATTACTTGTCTTCTCTATAAATACTGCCTTTCCAGTGTCCCCCACCACTGCATTATGTGTGCTAATCGTAATGTCCCCTTTCCCCCTTATCCCTCCTTTCCCATCCATCCTCCTCAGTCCCTTTCCCTTTGGTAACTGTTGGTCCATTCTTGGGTTCTGTGAGTCTGCTGCTGTTTTGTTCCTTCAGTTTTTACTTTGTTCTTATACTCCAAAGATGAGTGAAATCATTTGATACTTGTCTTTCTCTGCCTGACTTTTTCACTGAGCATAATACCCTCTAGCTCCACCATGTTGTTGCAAATGGTAGGATTTGTTTTCTTCTTATGGCTCAATAATATTCCATTGTGTATATGTACCACATCTTCTTTATCCATTCATCTACTGATGGATAGTTAGGTTGCTTCCATTTCCTGGCTATTGTAAAGAGTGCTGCGATAAACATAGGAGTGCTTATGTCTTTTCAAACTGGACTGCTGCATTCTTAGGGTAAATTCCTAGGAATGGAATTCCTGGGTCAAATGGTATTTCTATTTTGAGTTTTTTGAGGAACATTCATACTGCTTTCCACAATGGTTGAACTAATTTACATTCCCACCATCAGTGTAGGAGGGTACCCTTTCCTCCACATCCTCACCAACATTTGTTGTTGTTTGTGTTTTGGATGTTGGCCATCCTTAACTGGTGTGAGGTGATATCTCATTGTGGTTTTAATTTGCATTTCTCTGATGATTAGCGACGTGGAGCATCTTTTCCTATGCCTGTTGGCCATTTGAATTTCTTCTTTGGAGAAGTGTCTGTTCAGCTCCTCTGACAATTTTTTGTTTTTGTTTTTGTTTTTGTTTGTTTTATTTTGGTACCATTAATCTACAATTACATGTGCAACATTATCGTTCCTAGACTCCCCCCATCATCAAGTTCCCACCACATACCCGATTACAGTAACTGTCCATCAGCGTAGTGAGATGCTGTACAATCACTACTTGTCTTCTCTGAGTTGTACAGCCCTCCCTGTGCCACCCCCCCACCTTATGTCTGCTAATTGTAATGCCCCTTTTTCCCCTTTGCCTCTCTCTTCCCACTCATCCTCCCCAGTCCCTTTCCCTTTGGTAATTGTTAGTCCATTCTTGGGTTCTGTGAGTCTGCTGCTGTTTTGTTCCTTCAGTGTTTTTCTTTGTTCTTATACTCCACATATGAGTGAAATCATTTGATACTTGTCTTTCTCCGCCTGGCTTATTTCACTGACCATAATACCCTCTAACTCCACCCATGTTGTTGCAAATGGTAGGATTTGTTTTCTTCTTATGGCTGAATGATATTCCATTGTGTATATGTACCACATCTTCTTTTTCCATTCATCTACTGATGGATACTTAGGTTGCTTCCATTTCTTGGCTATTGTAAATAGTGCTGCGATAAACATAGGGTGCATATGTCTTTTTCAAACTGGGCTTCTGCATTCTTAGGGTAAATTCCTAGGAGTGGAATTCCTGGGTCAAATGGTATTTCTATTTTGAGTTTTTGAGGAACCTCCATACTCCTTTCCCCAATGGTTGAACTAATTTACATTCCCACCACCAGTGTAGGAGGGTTCTCCTTTCTCCACATCCTCAACAACATTTGTTGTTGTTTGTGTTTTGGATGTTGGCCATCCTCACTGGTGTGAGGTGATATCTCATTGTGGTTTTAACTTGCATTTCTCTGATGATTAGTGATGTGGAGCATCTTTTCATGTGCCTGTTGGCCATCTGAATTTCTCCTCTGGAAAAGTGTCTGTTCAGCTCCTCTACCCATTTTTTAATTGGCTTATTTGCTTTTTGTTTGTTGAGGTGTGTGAGCTCTTTATATATTTTGGATGTCAACCCCTTATCGGATATGTCATTTATGAATATATTCTCCCATACTGTAGGATGTCTTTTTGTTCTACTGATGGTGTCCTTTGCTGTACAGCCAAAGATTTTTAGTTTGATATAGTCCCACTTGTTCATTTTTGCTTTTGTTTCCCTTGCCTGAGGAGATATGTTCATGAAGAAGTTGCTCATGTTTATGTCCAAGAGATTTTTGCTCATATTTTTTTCTAAGAGTTTTATGGTTTCATGACTTACATTCAGGTCTTTGATCCACTTTGAGTTTACTTTTGTGTATGGGGTTAGGCAGTAATCCAGTTTCATTCTCTTACATGTAGCTATCCAGTTTTTCCAACACCAGCTGTTGAAGAGGCTGTCATTTCCCCATTGTATATCCATGGCTCCTTTATAGTATATTAATTGACCATATATGCTTGGGTTTATATGTGGGCTCTCTATTCTGTTCCACTGGTCTGTGGGTCTGTTATTGTGCCAGTACCAAATTGTCTTGGTTACTGTGGCTTCGTAGTAGAGCTTGAAGTCAGGAAATGTGATTCCCCCTGCTTTATTCTTCCTTCTCAGGATGGCTTTGGCTATTTGGGGTCTTTTGTCATTCCATATGAATTTGAGAACGATTTGCTCTAGTTCATTGAAGAATGCCGTTGGTATTTTGATAGGAATTGCATTGAATCTGTAGATTGCTTTAGGCAGGATGGCTATTTTGACAACATTAATTCTTCCTAGCCAAGAGAATGGGATGAATTTCCATTTATTAGTGTCCTCTTTAATTTCTCTTAAGAGCATCTTGCAGTTTTCAGGGTATAGGTCTTTCACTTCCTTCGTTAGGTTTATTCCTAGGTATTTTATTCTTTTTGATGCGATTGTGAATGGAATTGTTTTCCTGATTTCTCTTCTTCTAGTTCACCATTAGTGTATAGGAATTTATGTATATTAATTTTGTATCCTTCAACTTTGCTGAATTCAGATATTAGATCTAATAGTTTTAGAGTGGATTCTTTAGGGTTTTTTATGTACAATATCATGTCATCTGCAAACAGGGACACTTTGACTTCTTCCTTACCAATCTGGATGCCTTTTATTTCTATTTGTTGTCTGAATGCCATGGCTAGGACCTCCAGAACTAAGTTGAATAGAAGTGGGGAGAGTGGGCATCCTTGTCTTGTTCCTGATCATAAAGGAAAAGTTTACAGCTTCTCTTTGTTAAGTATAATGTTGGCTGTGGGTTTGTCACATATGGCCTTTATTATGTTGAGGTACTTGCCCTCTGTACCCATTTTGTTGAGAGTTTTTATCATGAATGGATGTTGAATTTTGTCAAATGCTTTTTCAGAATCTATGGAGATGATCATGTGGTTTTTGTCCTTCTTTTTGTTGATGTAGTGGATGATGTTGATGGATTTTCGAATGTTGTACCATCCTTGCATCCCTAGGATGAATCCCACTTGATCATGATGGATGATCTTTTTGATGTATTTTTGAATTCAGTTTGCCAATATTTTGTTGAGTATTTTTGCATCTATGTTCATCAGGGATATTGGTCTTTAATTTTCTTTTTTGGTGAAGTCTTTGCCTGGTTTTGGTATTAGAGTGATGTTGGTCTTGTAGAATGAGTTTGGGACTATTCCTTCCTCTTCTAGTTTTTGGAAAACTTTAAGGAGGATAGGTATTAGGTATTCACTAAATATTTGATAAAATTCAGCAGTGAAACCATCCGGTACAGGAATTTTGCTCTTAGGTATTCTTTTGATTACCAATTCAATTTCTTTGCTGGTAATTGGTCTATTCAGATTTTCTGTTTCTTCCTGGGTCAGCCTTGGAAGGTTGTATTTTTCTAGAAAGTTATCCCTTTCTTCTAGGTTATCCAATTTGTTAGCATATAATTTTTCATAGTATTCTCTAATAATTCTATGTATTTCTGTGGAGTCTGTAGTGATTTTTCCTTTCTCATTTCTGATTCTGTTTATGTGTGTAGACTCCCTTTTTTTCTTGATAAGTCTGGCTAAAGGTTTATCTATTTTGTTTATTTTCTTGAAGAACCAGCCCCTGCTTTCATTGATTCTTTCTATTGTTTTATTCTTCTCAATTTTATTTATTTCTGCTTTAATCTTTATTATGTCCTTCCTTCTACTGACTTTGGCCTCACTTGTTCTTTCTTTCCTAGTTTCATTAATTGTGAGTTAAGACTATTCATTTTGGGTTGTTCTTCTTTCATGAGGTAGGCCTGTACTGCAATATATTTCCCTCTTAGCATGGCCTTTGCTGCATCCCACAGATTTTGTGGTGTTGAATTATTGTTGTCATTTGTCTCCATATATTGCTTGATCTCTATTTTTATTTGGTCATTGATCCACTGATTATTTAGGAGCATGTTATTAAGCCTCCATGTGTTTGTGGGGTTTTTCATTTTCTTTGTGTAATTTATTTCTAGTTTCATACCTTTGTGATCTGAGAAGCTGGTTGCTACAATTTCAATCTTTTTGAATTTACTGAGGTTCTTTTTGTGGCCTATTCTTGAAAATGTTCTATGTGCACTTGAGAAGAATGTGTATCCTGTTGCTTTTGGATGGAGTGTTCTGTAGATGTCCATTATGTACATCTGTTCTAATATGTTGTTTAGTGCTTCTGTCTCTTTATTTATTTTCTGTCTGGTTGATCTGTCCTTTGGAGTGAGTGGTGTGTTGAAGTCTCCTAAAATGAATGTGTTGCATTCTATTTCCCCCTTTAATTCTATTAGTATTTGTTTCACATATGTAGGAGCTCCTGTGTTGGGTGCATAGATATTTATAATAGTTATATCCTCTTGTTGGACTGACCCTTTTATCATTATGTAATGTCCTTCTTTGTCTCTTGTGACTTTCTTTGTTTTGAAGTCTATATTGTCTGATACCAGTACTGCAACCCCTGATCTTTTCTCAGTATTAGTTGCATGAAATATCTTTTTCCATCCGTTTACTTTCAGTCTGTGTATGTCTTTTGGTTTGAAGTGAGTCTGTTGTAGGCAGCATATAGATGGGTCTTGTTTTTTTATCCATTCAATAACTCTATGTCTTTTGATTGGTGCATTCAGACCTTTACATTTAGGGTGATTATCGATAGGTATGTACTTATTACCATTGCAGGCTTTAGATTTGTGGTTACCAAAAGTTCAAGGGTAATTCCCTTACTATCTAACAGTCTAATTTAACTCACTTCATATGCTATTACAAACACAACCTAAAGCTTCTCTTTTTTTTCCTCCTTTTTCTTCCTTGTCCATTCTTCGTATGTTATGAATCATATTCTGTACTCTTTGTCTAGCCCTTGGATGACATCTATTTAGCCTTAGGAATACTTCCATCTATTGGAGTCCCTCCAAAATGCACTGTAGAGGTGGTTTGTGGGAAGTAAATTCTCTCAGCTTTTGCCTACCTGGAAATTGCTTAATCCTTCCTTCAAATTTAAACGATAACCTTAACAGGTAGAGTATTCTTGGTTCAAGGCCCTTCTGCTTCATTGCATTAAATATATCATGCCACTCTCTTCTGGCCTGTAAGGTTTCTGTTGAGACGTTTGATGATAGCCTGATGGGCTTTCCTGTGTATGTGATCTTTTTTCTCTCTCTGACTGCTTTTAATAGTCTGTCCTTATCCTTGATCTTTGTCATTTTATTATTATATGTCTTGATGTCTTCCTTGGGTCCCTTGTGTTGGGAGATCTGTGCGCCTCCATGACTTGAGAGACTATCTCCTTCTCCATATTGGGGAAGTTTTCAGCAATTACCTCCTCAGTGACACTTTCTATCCCTTTTTCTCTCTCTTCTTCTGGTACCCCTATAATGCAAATATTGTTCAAGTTGGATTGGTCACACAGTTCTCTCAATATTCTTTAATTCCTAGAGATTCTTTTTTCTCTCTGTGCCTCAGCTTCTTTGTATTCTTCTTCTCTAATTTCTATTCCATTTACCATCTCTCCTACTACATCTAATCTGCTTTTAAATCTCTCCATTGTACGTTTCATTTCAGATATGGAATTTCTAAATGATTGAATCTCCAACTTAAATTCAATCCTGAGTTCTTGACTATTTTTCTGTACCTCCATAAGCATGTGTATGATTTTAATTTTGAACTCTCTTTCAGGAAGATTGGTGATTTCAGTTTCATTTGGTCCTTTTTCTGGAGTTTGTGAGATTTTGGTCTGAACCATGTTCTTTTGACGTTTCATATTTCTGTGTGGTGCCCACTAGTGCGCAGAAACTCCAGTCTCTGGAGCTGCTCAGCCCCTAGAGTGAGGTTGGGGATCGTAGGGGAGCTGAGCTGGTGCCTGGTGGGAGGAAAGATCTGTTTCCTGATTCCTGTCTATGGTCCCTGTCTCCAGTGTCAGAGTCAGTGGACCAAGCACACACGCGTAAGCCTCTGTGCTTTGCATCTCTAGCTGTTGTAGACATGGCCTCCCTCTGGCTGGCTTGACATCAGCGCAGTGACTGCTGGTTTGTGAGCAGGTGCCTGCAGGCCAGTAGGAAGGCTTTGCAGGCTGTATGTCACAGTGGGGGGCCTTGGAGCTGAGTAGACAGCCAGGCGGATGGAGCACCTGAAGATCCTCAACGTTCCCAACCAGCTGGGAAGAGTGCACCCTGGCACGCTTGTCCAGCTCTCCCTTCTCCCGTGCAGCAAGCTCCATGCAAACCCCACCGTTCAGCAGCCCTCTCGCTGCTAGGAAGCCTTTCAGACCACCTGCCTTTCCTCTGACACAGAGCAGCCAGGTGTGGATCCCATCCTTCACAAATGGCCAAAATGTCAGTCTCCCAGGCCCTCCACCTGTCTGAGCTCCCCAATGTCCAGAGCACCAGACAGTATAGGCTTCCACTTACAAAGCAGATGTCCAGGGGTAGGTGTTCAGCAGTCCCAGACTTCCACCCCCTCCCTGCTCTGTTTCTCTTCCTCCTGCTGGTGAACTGGGGTCGGGGAAGGGCTTGGGTCTCGCCTGATTAAGGCTTTCGTACGTTACCCTGTTTCGTGGGGTCTGCTCTGTTTGTGAGGTCTGTATGTAGTCTGGTTCAGCCTTCTTTCTTCTTGCTGTTTTAGGGTTAGTTGTATTAATTAACTATATTTTTGTACTATTTCTGGTTTTGGGAGGAGTTCTCCATGTCACCTCTCATGCCACCATCTTGAATCCCCCCAAAATAGTTTTGATTACTGTAGCTTTGCAGTAGAGCTTGAAGTCAGGGAGCATAATCCCCTCAGCTTTGTTCTTCTTTCTCAGGCTTGCTTTGGCTATTTGGGGTCTTTTGTTGTTATATGAATTTTAGAACTATTTGTTCTAGCTTATTGAAGAATGCCGTTGGTATTTTGATAGAGATTTCATTAAAATCTGTAGATTGCCTTAGGCAGGATGGCCATTATACAATATTAATTCTTTCTATCCATGAGCACAGAATAGATTTCCATTTTTTGGTGTCTAATTTCTCTCATGAGTGTCTTGCAGTTTTCAGAATATAGGTCATTCACCTCCTTGGTTAGGTTTATTTCTAGGTATTTTATCTTTTTTTTGGTGCAATTGTAAATGAAGTTGTTTTCATTATTTCTCTTTCTGCTAGTTCATTGTTAGTATATAGGAATGCAACAGATATCTGTATATTAATTTTGTATCCTGCAACTTTGCTGAATTCATGATAGCTTTGAGGAGTACTAGTTGGGTATTTTGTAGATTGTCCCTCATATTGGGTTTGTCTTATTTTTTCCTTCTGATTAGACTGGGGTTATGGTTTTAGGAAAGAATACCACAGATATGAAGAGACTTTCTCATTACATTCTATCAGTAGTAAATTATATTCCCACCATAACACTGGTGATGTTGACCCCAATGATTTATTTAAGATGGTATTTGCTAGGTTTCTCCTCTGGAAAGCTAGTGTTTTTACTTTCCATTCTCTATTCTTTGGAAGTGAGTCACTTAAGACAGGCCTGGAAGGGTAAAGAGGTTTATCTCTATATCTTATTTGACATTCTTTTGTAGGGGAGATTTCTCTCTTCTCCTCCCTTTACTTATGGAAAGTTTAGTTTAGTAGATAATAGCAACTTCTTGAATTTGTGGGAAGTTAAGCTAAAATTACAATTGTATAAGACAGTAAGTTTAGCAGATATGAAGTAGTCATATGGTGTTCAAATTTGACTTTAGGAGATAGACACCTCCTTTAGAGATACCACCATGGCTGAGACATTTCATATCAATAAACTTTCCAGATAACTGAAGTTTATTCCTTTAATTTCCAGAAGTTTTTAAATATATAATCCCTCCTATTTACATAAATCCATTTCTGAGATGTATTATATGCTTTTACCTTCTTGAACAGGATATCCTGAACACAATTTAACCTTTTTAGAAAAATCGATCATCTGAAACTGAACACTGAAATTCCCAGAAATTATAATGGTTGAACTTGATGATGTCTAAAGTTTCTTCTAATCCAAGTTTAGTAACTATCAGACAAAAGTAATGAAGCTAGATCACCAAATAATCAAAGGTTCTTGTTTTCCACCAAAGCTTTTTACCTTGAGGTGGGGGTTCAGTGGTCTCCACCTTATTTCTAGACCAGAGATGAGCAGTAGGTGCTCACACAGAAGCATCCAGAACAGTCACTCAGTGAGGTTGTTAAAAGGCAGATTCGGATTCAGGCCTGAGATTCTGCATTTCTAACAGCCTCCCAGGAAATGCCAGTGCTGCTGGTATGTAGGTCACTCTTTGAGTAGCAAGGACCCAGGGAACCCCACATACCAAACTTTGTAGTCTGACTGTAGGGTTTTAAGAGGCCAGGGAGTTCCTGGACAGGGCAGAGCTCTTCTCTCATGTTGCAAAGAGCTTTAAACAGACATGGATTATTCACACAGAACAGTCAAAACTTAGAAGAAGAAGGAGCCAGGAGACAAAAATAATAAGTCATTCTTTTAATATAGGCCAAAAGAAGGACAGAGATTTCTCTTTCTCAAGAGAACTACTTTTGAAGCAAACATGTCCTCAACTTTATGGTTCTTTTGATGTTGAAAAGAAGTACCTAGACCATACCAATAAGATAAGTTAGTTTTATATAAAGATCAGTTTTGTGGAGAGAAGCTCCACTTCTAGAACCTGAGGCTTCTTATCCTAAAATTACATATGAAATTTTAGGTCAGCATTAATATACATTTTATATGATTGCTTCTACTATTTTATTCCTAACTTCTACTACTCTTTTCTCATAAACAAAAGGCGGATTTATCTACCCTTCTAAGATCTAAACCATGGCAGTCAAACCCTCAGCTGCTTTCAAATTAAGCCAGTATGACATACAGAATCTACTTACTTAAATATGCAATGAAATTATGATTCCTGGGTGAAACGTAGTGTTTTATCAGGCCAACTAATAAAGGATTTCTTGGCTCTGAGAAGTATTTCACATCATTGTATGTATGTATGATAGCAGCCTGTTTGAGATAGCTCAAGTCAGAAATGGAGTGCTAAGGAAAGAACATTGTGCATGTTCATCTGAAGACCTAAATTTTAGCCTCTGGTCCACCATTAACCACTTGGATGACATTAACTACTCGGACAAGTCATTTAACTTCTCCAGGCCTAACTGTACCAAATAGTTAATCTCTTCTACAGTCCTCCTTTTTCAGCACTCCATCCTGATATCTCAGAAAGATATCTTGCATACATTTCAAAATAATGCTTATCCCTGTTTATAATGCCATTAATAAAGCTGATTCTGCTAACTTTATGTCTAACCTTTGAGCAAGTAGCAGCTTAAATGTTATTTTATATCAAGTAATCATTAGAGGGAAAATAGCTGAGGTTTTTGACCTCATTTCTTAATAGATGTTTGTGGTTGTAAGATAGCTAGTGGTTTGGTTAATATTACACAGTTATTGCTAAATTCTCCTTTTTCCAATATATGACTAAAAATCAAAGTTTATCACATGAGTTATTACCAGTTGATAAAATTCTGAATTTATCATAACTGGGTAACAAATATTTGAGTTGATTTTAGACAAAAAAAAAAATGACTTGTTTCATTGACTGAATTATAAAAGGTAAAGAGGAAAAATGCTGCCTGCAGACTTTTAGCTTGGTAAATATGTATCCAAGATCTGCAGGTACCACGGCAGAGTGATGCAATACAGCATAGCAGTAAAGAGTGTGGACTTCAGAACTATACTTCTAGGTTTAAAGCCTAACTTTACCACTTACCAGCTGTATGACCTTGTGAAGTTATTTAACCCCTCTCTTACGCAGTTTTCTTGAGTGTAATAGATGTAATACTAGTATAAAACTCAAAGAATTGTTATGATTACAGATATGATGATGTTAAATGATTATTGTTAAATGAATGCAGACAGTCCCCAACTTACAATGGCATGACTTAAGATTGTTTGACTTTATGATGGTGCGAAATCCATACGCATTCAGTAGCAACCATGCTTTGAATTTTGAGCTTTTCCCAGTCTGGTGATACACAGTATGAGGCTCTCTCATGATGCTGGGCAGCGGCAGTGAGCCACAGCTCCCAGTGGGCCGCGCCATCACGCCATCAGGAGGGTGAAGAACGTTACACTGACAATCATTCGCGACCCAGACAACCATTCTGTTTTTTTTCAGTTTCATTACAGCAGTCAATAAATTACATGAGAAAGGAAAACAAAAGCAAAAATAAAAGTGGGACTACATTAAACTAAAAAGCTTCTGGGCAACAAAGAAAACCATCAACAAAACAAAAAAGCAATCTACTGTATGTGAGAATATATTTGCAAGTAATATAACTAAAAATGGGCTAATATCCAGAATATAAAAAGAACTCATACAACTCAACACAAAATAAATAAATAAATAACCCAATTAAAAAATGGACAGAGAACCTGAATAGACATTTTTTCCAAAGAAGATATACAGATGACCAACAGGCACATGAAAAGATGCTCCCCATTGCTAATTATCAGGAAATGGAAATCAAAACCACAACGAGATATCACCTCACACCAGTCAGAATGGCCACTATTCAAAACACAAGAAATAACAAGTGCTGGTGAGGATGTGGAGAAAAGGGAACTCTTCTACACTGTTGGTGGGAAGGTAAATTGGTGCAGCCACTGTGGAAAGCAGTATGGAGGTTCCTCAAAAAACTAAAAATAGAAACACCATGCAACCCAGTAATTCCACATCTAGGAATTTATCCAAATAAAATAACATCCCTGATTTGAAAAGAAATATGCACCTCTATGTTTATTGCTGCATTTACAATAATGCAAATGTGGAAGCAACCTTAGTGTCCATCAACAGATGAATGGATAAAGAAGATGTGGTACATATATACCATGGAATATTATTCAGCCATAAAAAGAAAGAAATCCTGCCATTTGCAACAACATGGGTGGAACCCAGAGAGTATTATGCTAAGTGGAATAAGCCAGGCAGAGAAAGACAAATACTATAATTTCACTTATATGTGGACTCTAAAAACAAAACAAATGAACAAAGCAGAAATAGAGTGATGACACAGAGAAGAAACTGGTAGTTATCAGGCAGGAATGGTGGGTGGGTGAGTGGAATAGGTGAAGGGGATAAACAGACACAAAACCTCAATTATAATACCAATTAGTCATGGGAATGAAAGTATAGCATAGAGAATATAGTCAATGCTGTAATGTCTTTCTATATGGATAGATAGTAACTACATTTATGGGGTGTGCATTTAATAATGTAGATAACTGTCAAGTCACTATCTTGTACACTTGAAACCAATATAATATTGTATATCATTTATACCTCAATAAAAATTTTTAAAGGAAATGAAAAACAATAAATGGCATAAGATATTCAAAACTTTATTAAAAAATAGGCTTTGTATTAGACCATTTTGGCCAACTGTAGGCTAATGTAAGTGTTCTGAGTACATTTAACAGTAGGTTAGGTGTATTAAATGCATTTCCAGCTTATATTTTCAATTTATGATAGATTTATTGGGGCATAACCCCATTACGAGTTGAGGAAGATCTGTACATGTAAAGTACTTAAAACACCACTCACTACAACTTAGCCAATTGCTATTAAGAACTGAAATGGAGAGAAGGGGAACTAGTCAGGACAGGAAGCCCAGCTTGGTCACATTAAAAAAGAAAAATATGCTGAGAGCAAGCTCAGAAATGGGGAAGATCATACTTTCCACATCTGCTTCCTACATGGAGTATTCTCAGTATACGACTGTAACACTCTTGTAAAAACTCTTCAATATTTGTGCATGTGTGTGTATTTTGGTGATTTCATGTGTATCATCTCATTTCATTAAGAGCAATCGAAGAAGGTAAAGTGTCTTCTGCAGCCCAGCAAATACCGCAAACTCTCCCAGAATGGGTATAGTAAGCATAGGCTGGGCCCTGAGGAGAACGCAAGAGGGCAACCACTCCTATCTGATTCTGAGCACTGCTGGGCTCTGTATGTCACCAGAGATGTCATATGGGCTATTTTGTTTCCCAAGATGACTTCATGGTACATTCGCTGAAAGCGTTATATTTAATCATCTTCACTTTACATGTACCAAATGTACTTCCTGTTCCTTGGTAGTAAGCACATTTTGCACTCCTTGCCAGACCTTAGCTATGTATCAGAAAGTAGCTATTTAAAGCACTTTATTTAGCCCTGAGACATACTTATATTGTTGTGTCGTGTTGTGTTTTGCTTTGTTTGTTTCTGCTATGATAACAAGGCGGTATCCTATATAACAGTGCCACAAAAATGTTTTAAGTAGAATTAGGGGACCAGTGGAAAATGGCTACATGGTGTTGACAGGACATAATCTCTAGTTGACTAATAGAGAACACGTATCAGAGAAGTTTCTGGTTTATAATTATTAATTGAAATAGTAATTAACATGACCACTTACTATGTGCCTGACAGTATGCCCAGTGTTTTATATGAATTTAATCACCATGATATTGCAGTGTGCCTAGCATACAGCAGACAGTCGGAGTTCAATAAATATTTGTTGAGTAAATGAATCTATGAGGTGAGAATTACTTTTATCCATTTTAAAATGATAAAAATTAGGTTCAGAATTTTAAGCTTTGCCTAAGATCACTAACCTATTAAGTAACCGGTGAGCCTTGTAAACCCGAATTTGATTGTAGCATAGCGGAGTGTGATGGTTCAGACTGGGAACTTTGGAGCAGCCACATCGCCTACTTTTGAATTCTAGCTCTACCACTTACTAGCCATGTAACCTTAGAGAAGTTACTTAACCCTTTCTGTGCCTCAGTTTCTTCATCTGTAAATTAGAAATAATAATTTCAACCTCCCAAGGTTATTGCAGGATTAAATGAGAACATACATGCAAAGTATGTAGAACTGTGCCAGGCACTCTGTAAGTAGAGCTACTACTATTTAGTAGAGTCTTATATTACATACCAATAGAGCTTTCTACTCTTCAAAAGAAATTTCCTTAGGTTATCTCATAGTGTACTTATAAGGTAGGTGATGATAATTAGAGTTATTATAATATGTCAATCCTTGCAATAATCGATTTTATAGATTATAAATTCAGGCTCAGAAAGGTTAAATGGATTGCTCAAGATCACACAGCAAGTCAGTAGCTAACCCTTACTGGGAGAAGGTAGAATGAAAGATTAAAGCTAACACACAGTATCAGGTATTAAAATCAGGAGGGAGTAGAGAAAGGCCAACAGGAAAACAAATAGCATTCAAGGCAGAATGAAACCATGTGCTAAACGGGGTACAGTTTATGTGCTGGGGAAAGCCAGGGGAAGAACTGGTGAATTCTGTCGGGAGGTAGTATGTTTGCCTAGCACCCATCCCAGGGGCACCAAAGCAGGTCAGACACTGCTTCATACATAATGAAACATACCGAGTTCCCTTGAAGTCGGAAAAGTTTGAAGGCGTGGGAGTAGCAGAGTAACATGGAAAGAAGTTGCCCAAAGAAAACTGAAAAATGCCTCAGCATTCCTGGGCACTCACACACATTTGGACGTGGGAGTGAAACAGTGACCTTTATTTCAAAGGACAAGTGAAGTATTCAGTACCAAGGATAATGTGAACAATGTGATTATTCTAAAGAAATTTCCCTATCTGCTTGAGAGGATTCAGAATGTGTACCTTCTTCCCTTTATCTTCAGTTTTGCTACTTTGGAACCCAGTGGATCAATTTCTTCTGGAGTCAGTCCTCCCATTTTGAGGCCAAAAGGTTATGAGATATCTCTCTCTCTCCCTCCCCTCCTCCTCCCAGCACTCCTCTCTCAAACCTTGTACTTTTCCAGGAAGATCTTGGCCATCAATGACATAGAATGGTCAGCAAAGTTATTTTTGTCTCCTCTGCCTGATCTTGGTGCCCTGGAAAATAGAAATGAAAGATTTCATCCCATTCTTGGATGGCAAAAGACCAGAGGTAACTTTGATGAAGTAGATATCTGTGAATCATTTTCAGATGGTGTCTGTGCTACTTCTGTGCACTGCCTTCTGTTTCTGGCTCAGTCTCCAAGACCAGGTCTTACATAATATTAGGTTAACTCCTAGACAAGTTTGAGAATGTGTAGGCTCTAGGATTCTTTACAACAGACTAGAATTCTCAGATCCAAAATATCTCAGGGGTAATACTCAAGCCAGATTTTCTGAGATTCTTCAAGCTCTTTGTCTTAAATTCAAGCCAAATCTCTAGTAACTGAGGGAACAGACATCTTTAGTTATTAAGCACTTAGCATTTTGCTCAATGTTGGGGGTGGGGAGCAAAAATTATAAAAC
Organism: Phataginus tricuspis; assembly: GCA_029783875.1. Classification (NCBI taxonomy): domain Eukaryota; kingdom Metazoa; phylum Chordata; class Mammalia; order Pholidota; family Manidae; genus Phataginus; species Phataginus tricuspis. Next base: position 12,311,218 of record JAQQAC010003584.1, on the reverse strand, counting down.
AGTAGAAAAGAGTGGTACAGATTACTAAGTGACTTAAAGACCTCACTGAAGAAATAATACAAAGTCACATTAAATAATTGCCTAACACCACAGAGAGAAGGCAACCAGATGGATGTAGTGCTCTAGGACGTCAGACAAGGCAAGAGCAATTTGAACCAAAGATGTGGAGGATAAAGTTAGAGTTGTGTTGAGGATTTCTAAATAAATGGACAGGAGTAAAGAGTAGTTTATTTGGGGGAGTGAACACCCTCTCTGTTCTCTCCTCCCTTATAGTGCTTTGGATGCCATCCTGACCCCTTCTCAGCACTTTGCCGGCACACAAGGACCACAGCTATGACGCAATATGATAGTTGCTCCTAGAGGTGTGCACAGGGTGTTGAGGAAACCCAGAGCGGAAACAATCACCTTGGAGGAAGGAACTGGTCCAGGAAATTTGATCAACTTCCAAGTGATCAAAATTAGACTTTTAAAATAAAGCTTACTGAACTTTATCAAAGTCTATCAACTTGCCTTGCAGTCACTATGAATACATCATTTTCAGATGGTGTCTTCCCTACTCCTGTATGCTGGATTTCTTTCTGACCCAGTCTCCACGATCAGATCATACATAATACTGGGTCTACTCTTAGACAAGTTTGAGCATTTGGAAGATCAAGGATTTATTTAAATAGATATAACCTCCAAACCAGTCGAAGTACAGTAGTTTCTTGACTGGGTTAATATAGTGGCAAGGTGAGGAAACACTGGAGGAATGGAGTTTAGTGAGGAGGCTGTTGCAATAATCCATAAAATTATAAGGATTCCTATTGATAGTAGGAGGAGAAAAGGGAAGGTGAATGTTTAGATAAGTGAGCAAAACAGAGGGTTCCAACTGCATGCTACATCCAAACTTAGGATACAGTATTTGAATATTAGCAGTGATAATCTTGAAGTTTAACAGGCTCTTATAATGATTAACTGAAATTTTTTAAGTGGCAAAAAAGGGAGAGATGAATGACAGACGTGGCAGGAGGGGTGGACATCCTCAGGAGTAGGGACATCCTCCTTGAAGATTACCCTTCAGGTCCACTTTCGTCTGCCCTGAATAGTATCTGATGTGTCTGGCTAGAACAAGATCTAACTCACAAAGCATGGGTCACCAGACTCTATTCCCTAATTTCAATCAAATTCAACTCAGCAAGTATTTATTGACCACAACTGTATTGTAGCACACTCCTAGATTCCTGTAAAGTATACCATAGTACACATCTTTAAGGTTAGTTTCTATCCTTAAATAACTTACTGTCTACTCAAAGTAACAAAATATCCTTATATGTAAGACAAACGGAAAAATAGAATATAAGTGCCAAACCTGGTAAAGACAACACTGGCTTCTTTTTCATTTCTTGAATGCAGCAAGCATGTCCTACCCTCCAGGCATTGGCACAGGCCTTTCCCCTTGACTGGTACACCCCACCCCCATCCCTAATTCTTCCACGTGGCTCTTTCTCATCCTTCAGGTTTCAGCTTTAACGTTATTTCCTCAGAGAGGCCTTCCCTGCTTCCCTGTGTCAAGTAGCTCACTTCTATTTATTTTCCTTCATAGCAATTTTCATCACCTTTAATTATCTGTTTTATTCACTTATTGAGTCCTTTAATGCTAATGTCTGACTTCCCAACGAGACTATAAACTTCATGAAAGCAAGAATTATTATTTTTTTATTGAAGTATTGTTGATATACAATCTTATATTGGAGAGTTACTTTTTTTTAAGCCACCATATACTCAGACTCTGGTATGGTAATAAACACAAAGCAGATGGTAAATAAATAGTTGTTTAATATTGCATGACTATTATTACTTTTATTAGTTGAACAGTTTGAACCAACATCATAAGGGATAATTATCTTAAAGACTTAACTTCTAAAAAATGATGAAACAAGCAGTTTCCTGAAAATCTGCCAGAACAGACTTTCAGAATAGCGTTCTGTGAACTACAGTCCACAGGTCATTTTTAGTCCAGCAAAGATTTCTGATGGTTCTATTCATCCCCCTTCCTGTGACTATGCGTCTTGTAAAGAATAATTCTAGTCTTGATACACGAGAAAGACGGAAGATAGAAAAGTCTAAAAACAATTTTACCAATGTCCTATTTTAGGGAATTTTTATTATACACTTTAAAGTAAGAAAATCTGGCATGTTAGGTATCTGTGAAAATAAAGGCGCTTGACAAATCTGCATGGACATGTTGAGACGCGAGCATCTGTAAGACATGCCTCTTCAAACTGTGCTTAAGTGGGTCTCTACACTTATCTATTTCATTTCATTATCATTTCTACTGTTCAGATATACTAGGGTTGAACAGAACATGTTCATAAAATGAAAGTGGAAACATAAGAAAGAAGCATCCATGGCTCATGCTACTGGCTTAACCATTTCTTCAGATTTTTTGGAATTATGATATGTTTCACATCCTGAAATATAACATTTAATATTATGTAATTATTACTGATGGTGAGGGCATGCAAATAACGTACCGTCATTATTCTAAAAAGAAAAAGGAACAGGTTCCAAGTACTTCTTTTGAGTTTTAGACTAATTGCTGATTAAGAATGTTTCTAGTTAATTTAATATCAGATTATAACCTTGAATGTAGCAGTGAAATCAAGAGAAACTATTTGTTAAATGCTTCTTTTCAGGAAAATCTCAGAAAAGATTTTGTTTAGCAAGGCTATTTGAAACAATTCAAAGCTAGAATTGTTTCTAGGCCGTAGGAAGATAAATTTGGTTTATTTGGATTTTGACCATCATTACATTTTGGATTTGAGGAGAGTCTCGTTTTGATATTTAACACAGAAATTACATTATAACTTGAAAGTGAGTTCTCATGGCCAGAGGCATGTAGAAATTACGTGAGAATAAGTGATGATGTAGACAGCAGACTGTTTCATAACACCTGGGTGTGAATCTTGGGAAAATCTAGTAGGAGCCACAGTTCAGAGTACTGCAAACCCAACCATTCAGGAGCCTCTGGGCTTATTAGGTTCCGGACTCCCTCTAGCGGTTCAACCTTCTGGTACAGTAATTGGTACCCTTCAGTTCTTAGAATCACATTTTTTTGGGGGGGGGCTCATATTAAAGCAAATAAGCAAAGAACCACACAACGCCTGTTGGAATGGTTTTCCACATTGCATAATATGATAAATGTGGTATTGAAGATGGTTGAAATAATAGTGTTGCAAATGTCAGATCTCAAGGGACCTAGTGAATTTCACTGGCTGACTGGAAAAGCCAACTATAGTTCTATTGAGTCTATGTGGGTAAGGACTGAAAGCCCAGGTACAGGATTCCTAGTTGTTTTTGTTTGCAATCCAAGATGAGAAGTGGACTTTTTAGGAGGGGCTGAAGTGGATACATCTTGGAGATACGGGTCCTGTGAGGTCAGAGAATTGTAGCGTGAACTTGTATTATACGAACCATTCAGACCAACCCAAACAACAGGCAGTTTTTTCCACATCCTAGTCCTAATATCACAGCTTTTCCATCTGTTTTCAAACAAATGCAGAAAATTCTAGGTTGATTTATTTGCCTCCCTATGGTGGCTTTAGTTATGTCCATGAGCTATATCTTATAAAAAGTCTCTTACCTCTTCCACATAATCATACTCAAAATATGGGAGGAAGACTCATGTTCACTCCATTAACTCACTTCCTGGCATGTAGGTATACATAAGCTACCAAGTCTTTTGTATAATGGCCCTTTACATATATAAGACAGTTATGTTCTCGTTAAATATTTTCCTTTTTCTGGGTCCTCAAACCCTGGAACCAGAATAAAAGAACCTCTGTGAGATACAGGTATCATCATAGAATAACTTGATGGTCATTTTATTAACACCTTCAGGGGTCAGTAAAAATATTGGCTTTTTATTTCAGAAAATATAAAACTGTGCTTGAAAAGTATGAGTTTGGAGTCTTCTCCAGAGGACAAAAGCCAGTAAGATTATGAGAAAGAAGGATATAGGGTGTAATTTCAGAACCTCTCTCAGTATGCTATTTTCTGATTCCTTTTAAGTTGTTCCAGCACTGGAGCTGGAAACATACAGCAGATACCAGGTAAGTGACTGTGGAACTCAGAAGTCAGAAATCCATAGTGTCTGCCCTGAAGTTTGGGTAGAGTGAGGCCAGGAACTGGAATTGGCCTTAAGACCCCAGACCTGACAGTACTTTCCATGGAGGAGACATTGCTGCTATAATGTACACAATTGATTATGTAAGCAGAAAAAACAAAACAAAACATCAATCCCCAGTGACTTAAGCAATCTACCTGCAGTCTCAACTTTGTGATCACATTTGAATTGCAGTGTGGTGGGAAAAACAGAAAGATGTGAGTAGGATAAACACTTGATTTTGAATATCTGTAACTCTTTTTGATGAGCAGATTAAAAAAGGATAGGAAATGTATTCCAGCTGATGCAGAGAAAAGAGTAATTTCCTGTAGGGAAGGGAGAGGAAAGGTGGAAAGAGAATAGCAGGCAGTGGTCTTAATAATGTAGACAGGCATCTCTTCTAACACAGGATTTAGTACTTTTGTGCACCAAGTAGACAACAGGCACTACTACCTGAACAGGTTAGGATTAAGTAACTGTGAAAGAACATTCAAAGGAGTAGATCAGGAATCTGAACAGAATGTATTGGTGTGCCACAAATACATCAGATGACCTGGTTTTCCTTCTTTCCCCTCTTCAAGGGAATTGAAAGGCTACACAGTGCTTTCTCTTGCAATGCTGATGATTTTCTATACAAAAGGCATGATTGGGTCTTCCAAATAGGGTGGAACTCAGGCTATCAAAGGCACCAACGCTTTCTCAGGTACTCTAATAAGTCACCTAAGACTAGCACCAGAGCACTACAAACTAGTGTTCATGGGGACAGGGGGGTTTTCTTCACAAAACAGCCAAGTCTCTAGGCTGATGGTCCACAGTGCAGGTGGTGATGCTCGAAGCTGAGAGCCAAGGAGAGATTATGGTAACTTCCCACACCACCTAGGTACATGGTTCTTGACCTGGTGAAATTAGCTTATGCTGCTTCCTAGACACTAGTAACAAAAGTTTTTTCCGGAAAGGTCTGGAAGAGCGCCTGGATGTCAACGAACCGACCACCACAAGTAGGGCCGGAGCACTAACTTGGCGATCGACTCTTTAGAAACTGCCTCTCCGGGCGCATGCGCGCCACCTGCTTCCGGCCGAGGAGTGCGGTGTAGCTGCCTTTCCAGCCCGGGTGGAATTCCTTCCCCACTTTCCTCGGCCTCTGTTCGTCTGTGTGCAATGGCTCCGGACTCAGGCCCCTTTCCCGAAGGGCCGCCCTTAAAGCTGCTACCCTTGGACCCCAAGGACCGGGGCACCCAGCGCTGTCGCCTGGGCCCCGCCGCCCTCCGCGCCCTGGGAGCGCACTTGGGCTCTGCGGTGAAGATCTCGCTGCCTGACGGCAGCTCCTGCGTGTGCACCGCCTGGCCGCGGCGGGACCGAGCGGACGGCTTTGTGCAGCTGGACGCGCAGTGCGCGAGCCCTGGGGCGGCAGTGGGGGCGCCGGGACGCCCGGGAAGTCTCCGGCTGAGTCATCTCGCCCTGGTGCCCTGCCCGTCCCTTCGGCGCCTCACCGTGTGGCCGGTATTGCGGGAGCAGGCGGGCGCGCCCGGGGCCGCGCACCCAGCCGCGGTGCTGGAGGCGGCGCAGGAGCTGCTCAGGAACCGGCCCGTCTCCCGGGGCCACGTGGTGGCTGCTCCGCCGGGCTTCCCGGGCCCCGTGGCCGCACTGCACATCGTCTGCGGGGCGCCCAGCCCGGATCCGGCCGGCCTGGTCACCTCCTGCACCCACGTCGGTCTCAGCGGGGTGCCCCCGTCGGAAACCGAGCCGCAGCTGGAGGTGCCCTTGGGGGGCCTTTCGGAGGCCGCAGACTCGCTGCGGGAGCTCCTCCACCTGCCGCTCCGCTACCCCCGCGCCTTGGCCGCGCTGGGGCTAGCAGTGCCCCGCGGGGTGCTCCTGGCGGGCCCGCCCGGAGTGGGCAAGACCCAGCTGGTGCGCGCCGTGGTCCGGGAGGCGGGCGCGGAGCTGCTGGCCGTGAGCGCCCCCGCGCTTCAGGGCGCCCGGCCCGGGGAGACCGAGGAGAACGTGCGGCGGGTCTTCCAGCGCGCCCGAGAGCTGGCCGGCCGCCGGCCCACCCTCCTCTTCCTGGACGAGGTGGACGCCCTGTGTCCCCGGCGGGGCGGCCCGCACCGAGCCCCCGAGAGCCGCGTGGTGGCCCAGGTGTTGACGCTGCTGGACGGCGTCAGTGGGGACCACGAGGTGGTGGTTGTGGGAGCCACCAACCGGCCGGACGCGCTCGATCCAGCGCTGCGCAGACCCGGGAGATTTGACCGAGAGGTAAGTAGGCCGGGCCGGCTAGCACGTTGTCCCTGGAACCTCGGCCTTTTCGGGCCCTGGTTGGCTGCCCCGAGGCTTTTGCCACTTAGGTTGGGAAGTCGGTGAGGCCGGAGTGGGGTATTTTGTAAGGCAGAGAACACGTTCTCTTTTTATGATCCGTGAGCCAGGACCTGTTTTTCTCCAGAGTCAAACTGCACCGAGAAGCAAGGGGGCCATTAGGGATTAGTTTTATTGTGCGGGTGCTGAAGATGAGTACTGTAACCAAAATCAATAATATTAAGTTTTAAGGGAATTAGGTGAGTTACCGTGTATTAAACTCTTACAGATTTGGAACCACAGTTTATAGTAGGATAGCCTCAAGAAGTAAGAGTGTTGAAATAAAAAGTCAAGGAAGACTCAATCAAAGCAGGCCTTAGCTGTTCGATTTATTCATTCTTTGTCAGGACACCAGCATCCTATCCCACAATTGAGAAAGTATGCACAGTTGCTCCCAGAAATGGTAGGAAGACTGAGCTGTCCTATTTTATAAGCTTCAGTCCGAAATTGATTCTTGATTTCTATCACATAGTTTGATTAGTGGTTAACTGAGGTGATGTTTGAACTTTGTGGTAGGATTCTGAAGAGACGGATGATAATTGCACTTTTAGCTTACCTGTCTCCTGAAGAAACTCCGTAAGGGTAGGGACGGAGACTCTCTGGTTTATTCCTGACATCCAGAACTTTGTAGGTTCTCCAAAATAACAAATATAAATTTGTTAAATGACATACAGATGGTCCTCGACTTACACCATTCGGTAGAAGTCACACTTTGAACTTTGGGTACTCGCTTGTGATGCCGGGTGGCCTCAGCAACCTGCAGCTACCTGCCAACCACCCAGCCACAAGGGTGAACAACCTATGCCATTCTGGTTTTCCCTTTCAGTAGAGTATTCAGCAAATTACATGAGATACTCAACACTTGAGGCTTTGTGTTGGATGATTTTGCCCAGCCGAAGGCTAATGTAAGTGTTCTAAGCACGTTCAAAGAAGGCGAGGCTAAGCTGTGATTGGCGGCTCAGTTGTATTAAATGCATTTTCGACTTAACAGTATTTTCAACCTAACAATGGTTTTATTCAGACATAACCCCATCTTAAATCAAGAAATATCGATATATAATTTTCTTGTGCAAGTTTCTATCCAGCATTACTCCTCTGGAAAATTAGGATTTTCGTGTATTCAGAAAATGTACGCTTAAGAATATATAGTACTAGTTCCACATTTGTTTACTAAGTGATTTTACATGTTAGTCTATTTTAAACTATATAATTTTTTTCTTTTGCATATAGATTGTCATTGGGACCCCTACACTTAAACAAAGAAAGGCCATACTGCAAGTGACTACCTCAAAGATGCCCATCTCCGGTCAAGTCAGTTTGAGCCTCCTTGCAGAAATGACCGTTGGCTATGTTGGCGCAGACCTGACCGCGCTCTGTAGGGAGGCTGCCATGCATGCACTGCTTCATAGTGAGAAGGTAGGCAGTACTGATTTATGGCCATCTAAGTGGATATTTTCATTAACGTAACAAATTAATATTGGAGCTAAGAAAAATGGTAAGTGCATTTTTGTGGAACTTTTGATACCTTCCGTAGCTATTTCTTCCATATATTTTTACATCTCAACTCCATACAGATAGTATCTGACTGAAGGTGGAGACCGAGGGCTGAGTCCTTCAGATCTACCCAGGGCATTTTTCCCCAGTCCCATAGTAACTCCCTGGTGGGGAAGCTCAGAGCAGCCAGGAAAAAGTTTGCTCCCTTAAGGAGAGTCAAACATCCTTCTTTTTAATTTTTAATTTTGCTTTGTTCTGAAGAAATTTCAGACTTAGAGAAAAGTTGCAAATATAGTACAAAGAATTTCTGTATAACCTTCACCTATATTATCCAAATGTAACATTTTTCCACATTTATCATTCTCTATTCATGTGTATGTGTTTATACAGATGTACCTCTCTGCATACATATATATTTTTTCTGAAACATTTGAGAATACACTGCAGCCATCATGTTCCTTTAGTCTTAAAATCTTAAGTGTATGTCAAAAAAGGGACTTAAACCTCTGTACAATTATCAACGTGAGGAAATTAATACTGCCACAGTACTTTTACCTAATCTATGTAGACCGTATCCAAATTTCACATATTTCACACTAATTGTCCCAAAAATTTTTAAAGGAAAAATTACTTTTTGATCCAAGATTATACATTGCATTTAGTTGTCATGATTTCTTAGTCTTCTTTAATCTGGAGCCCTTCTTCAGTGTTTCTTTTATGACTTTAACTTTTTAACAGTACAGATAATTTATTCTGTAGAATATTACTCAGTTTGGGTTTTACTGATGTCCCCTTCTGAGTTGGTTCAGCTTTTGCATTTTTGGCAGGAATGTCACAGAAATGATACTGTGTTCTTCTTATTGCATCCAGCAGGTAGCAAATTACATGTCTTTGTCCTATTACTGGTGAAGCTAACTTAATTTCTTGGATAAGGTGGTATCTCTGGGATTTCCTCATTGACAAGATACTATCTTTCCCTTTGTTATTAATAAATATTCTGTAGGAAAAAACAAGTGTTTTGTTGGGAAAATAACCTTTTCTAACCCAGGAGAAGATTGGGCACCTGGAATTTTATTTGTCTTTGACATTTAAATCTTTAATCTGTGGCTACCTTTCTTAGCAGTGTTTAGGATATTGGCTTAAATATAATAGATTTCAACACTGTGGACTGGAAAAAGCTCTTCATTTTGTATGTACTAAGTAATCTTGAATCCCTAAACCCCTTCAGAAAAATGTTTTTCAGAAAAAAATTAATTTCAGCATGCTGAGAATTAGAGGACCACTTTCAATCTATTATAATATTAAAATTGTCTTTTGATCTTATAATTTTCGAAACCCGATTTTGAGTTTGTTTATAAAAGAATGATTTACCATCCTAAATTTTGAAAACCTTTTTAGCCTAGATAATTTACATCTTTCCTCATTTCCTTTTATTTTTACTCCTACTACTACTGAAGGTGGGGAAAGAGTTCTATGAACTATTAAGTCCTCATTTTCTGGGTTTAGAACCAGAACTGCTTGAAGATATAATGACAAGTCCCATGTGTAAAGGTGGGGAGAATATATGCATTTTGAAGGGAGGATGAGAGAATGTGGGGTGGGAAAGGACATTTACATTTAGGATTCCCTCTGCTTTGAAGTTCCAGGTTTGACTTTAAGCCCCTTGGCTTAGGTGGACCAGCCAGCCGCCGTTGTCCTAGGGTGGAGCCCACTGCTACTTGAGGAGGGGCCTGCCCAGGCGTAGTTACCACAGGGGATGGCTGAGTTCATACACAACCAGGGAAGTGGAAGAAAGAAAGGCAAAAAGGAAGAAGGGACGGAGGCTTCTGGGAAGGTACTGGCTCTTTTTCTTCTTTCTGCCTCCAGATAGCTAAGGGGTCGCTGTTGCCCCTGTACCAGGGCAGACAAGTGACACATTAAGATTTGTTCAACTTTTGGTGAAGTATTCCTATTAAAAGATTAGAAATACAGTTTAGCATATGCACATATACACACAAGGGAAAGAATTTAATCTGCCTGAAGGAGTTACGAGAATCGAGTGAAATGTACATGCACGTGATCTTGAACTATAAATGGGATTTTTAAATGTTAGTTGGTGTTACCTAAAAGTTACTATTTAAGTACCCAACATCTAATGCTGCTAGCCAGTTTAAAAACAAAAAGCCATTAAAAAAATTATTTAATAGTTTTCTTCATGAGAAATTAAACAAGATAAAATATTACTAAAAAAATAGAAATTGCCTGAAATCTCACCCCTCAGAGATTATAATTTTTAACACTTTTTAGGAATGCTATTCAGATAGCACTGTACGTATATATTCACTTTCATAATCTTACATAAATGGGATAAAATGGTTATTGAGAGTGGGAATTTGGGGGCAACAAAATGTTCAGAATTTGACATGAGGGCAAATACTTAAATAATACAGCTGTTACCAATAGAAATGTGAGCTTTTAACTGTAACAAAACATCAGCTTCATTAGGATGGTCAAAGCAATTGAAGAAGGATTCTTCAAAATATAATCTTAGAGTGAAGACAACTTCTGTAAGCATAACATAAAGCCTAATAGTCAAAAAGGAAATAATTTACTAATTTGACCGTTTGAGGATGGCAAACAATAGTACAAGCAAAGCAAGACTGTAAGAAATACTTTTGGCCCAAGATCGATTTCCTTGATCTAGAAAGAGCTCTCAAAATCAATAAGAAAAGACCAACAATCCAAGCAAATATTGGCAATAAGATATGAAGAGGTAGTTGGCAATAAAAAGATTATAAACAGCCAATAAACATAAAAATTCCTCAACTTTCTTTATAAAATAGTCTCAGTTTTTTTTGTTTTTGTTTTTTAACCTTTTCAAATAATTAAAAACTTTAGGGAAAGTTGCAAGTAGAGAACTCATGCTAAACTCTTTATCCAAATTCACTAACATTTAGCATTTTGCCAAATGAACTTTATCATTTTCTCATTCTCCCCAAATACACACACATGCACACACACAATTTATTTTTTCTGAATCATTTGAGAATGTGTTGCATACATAACCTATTACTCCTTAATATTTTAGTGCCTGTGTCCGAAGGACAAGTATATTTCCATACGTGAACACAATATGGTTATGTATAACCATTATATTCAGGAAATTGAATACTGATAGTAAATGTTATCAAATCTAGAGTCCATATTCTGATTTTGGTAATTGTCTCAATCTTTTTAGCAGTTTTTCCCCCTTTTGTATAGGATCTAGTCTATGATAATGTGCTGTATTTACTTCTTAGTGTCTTTTAATCTTCCACACGTCTATAGCTTTTTATTTAATGAAACATTTGACTTAGGCTTTTTTTTAAGGATTTTATAGGTCAGTGATTTTATAGAATGTCTCTCAATTTCGGTTTGTCTGATATTTCTTTGTAGTCAGATTCAGGCTATTCAGAATACTGCATAAGCCATAGTGTGAACTTAGGGTGTCACATGGAGATACAAGATGTCCACCTGCCCCTCATTGGTGATACCCCCTAATTGGTGATTGACGTGATCAACCAGTCAAGGTTTTATCCAGTTTCTCCACTATACAGCTGCTGTTTTCCCTTTTGCAACTAATAACAAATCTGTGAGGAGACCTTTTGAAATCATGCAAATACCCCGCTCCTCATCAAGCTTTCCTTCCATTGGTGATTCTTGCCAAAACAGCCTTTTGCTATGATGGTTGCAGAAAAGCAAATTTTGTAATTCCATCATTCCCTCTACCTCACTCTTGATTTAAGAAATTTAATTAACACAGTAGTGAGTACCAGTTCTTGTCACCCTGTCAGAAATTAAAAGATAGGTAACATCCAGCGTCAGAGAGGTATGGGGAGACCAGCTTCATATTGGTGCAACTCTTGAGGAACACTCGGTAATAGCTGTTAAAATTGTAAATGTGCCTACTCTTAAACCCAGTAATTGTACTTTTGAGAAAATTATTATATAAAATACTTGAACACATGCACAAGCACTTCCATTTGCAGCTTTCTTTTTAAGAACAAAAGACTAGAAACAACCTAATGTTCAACAGAAGGATACAGTTAAATTTATGGTACACTTATACAATAGTGTATTATGCAATTGTCAAAAAAAGTGAGATAGAACTCTATTGTTATAATAGGAAAAGATTGATGTGAAGTTGATGTATTGTTTGATAAAAGGTGGCACAAAAAGATTTCTAAGATAATAAGTACAGACTAATAAAAAGTGCAGACTAGGGATTAAAGGGCATTATAATTAACACATAATATAGGGGGGTCACGGGGAAGGCGGTATAGTATGGAGAAGACAAGTAGTGACTCTATAGCATCTTTCTATGCTGATGGACAGTGATTGCAATGGGGTATGTGGGGAGACTTGATAATATGAGTGAATGTAGTAACCACAATGTTGCTCATGTGAAACCTTTGTAAGAGTGTATATCAATGATACCTTAATTAAAAAAAATCATTACATCCTTGAAAAAAAATATTTAACAAGATTTAACATAATATTTGTTAATATACAAATAAATAATTTTAAACACTCTATTTAATTCTCTGAGCAAAGCAAACAACATGTACCATAAGGCTTCTTAAAAAAAAAAGTACAGACTAATATGTACAGTAGGGTCCCATTTGTGTATCTGTTTGAAAGGATATACATATGCTTATTGTCATAAAACATACTGGTGGGATACACAAGAAACTTAACATCCTCTGGGATGAATATTGGTAAGGGTTGTGGGAGGGACACTTAATTTTTACATTTTGTGTATAAGTTTTTTTATATTGATAAAATAAATTAACAAATTCAAAAGAGGATTGTTTTAAAAATAAGTAATCGTGCTTGTGTATTACAAAGAAGGCCCACCTAAACCTTGACTTGATTTTGCTTTCTTGGGTCTATTTCTTCAGAACCAGGGCAGTCCAGTGGTTGATGAAACAGACTTTCTTGAAGCTTTTAAAAAGATTCAACCCTCATCATTTCGAAGTGTCATTGGACTGATGGACATCAAGCCTGTTGGGTGGGAGCAGATTGGTGGCCTTGAAGATGTAAAACTGAGGTTAAAACAGGTGAGACAGAGTATCTGCTTAAGCCAATAGAATATTACCATTTAAGTGTAGTGCATTTGTGGTGAAAACAAACTGCACGGAAGCTACTCTTGCTGCTGTCCTTAATTCAATCCTAACATCTAAATTGAATGGCCACTTGTCCATCCTTATGCACCTGGACTTCTATAGGTATCAAGTGCCATTTTTCATACTTTCCTTCCACACCTCCTTTTTGTTTGTTTTTTTGCTTTAAAGAGTTTATAATCTAGAACGGGTCAGCAAACTTTCTATAGAAGGCCAGATAGTAAATATTTCAGGAACTGTGGGCCATCCAGTCTCTGTTGCAACCAGTCAACCCTGCTGTTATAGCGTGAAAGCAGCTGTAGGCAATGGGTAATGAGTACAGTTTTCCTTGACTTATGATGGGGTTGTGTCCCAATAAACACATTATTAAGTCAAAAATATCATAAGTTGAAAGTGCATTTAATACACCAACCTACTGAGTATCATAGCTTAGCCTAGCTTACCTTAAATGTGCAGAACACTTATATTAGCCCACAGTTGAGCAAAATCATCTAACACAAAGCCTGTTTTAAAGTGTTGAACATCTCATGTAATTTATTGAATACGGTACTGCAAGTGAAAGAACAGAATGGTTGTTTGGGTACAGAATGGTAAGTGTATCTGTGGTTCACTCTCCTGGTTGTGCAGCTGGCTGGGAGCTGTGGCTTGTTGCCACTGGCCAACATCACGAGAGAGTTCCTTACTGCGTATTGCTAGCCCAGGGAGAGCTCAGCATTCAAAACCTAATGTATGGTTTCTAGTGAATGCTTATCACTTTCACATCATCATAAAGTCGAAAAATCATGAGTTGAACCATCATAATTCAGGGACCGTCTGTACTTGTGTTCTAATGGAACTTTCGGGACACTGAAATCATCTAACTTTCACATGACAAAATATTCTTTTGATTTTTTTGTCAAGCATATTAAAATGTAAAAATGATTCTTAGTTTGTGGGCTGTACAAACACAGATTCTTAGTTTGTAGACCTGCATTTGCCCTGAGACTGGTAAAAACACAGAACTATAATAAACAGTCAATATGGCCTGATTTGCACAGTGGGTGTTGAAGGACACAGCTCTCTAGATTCTCTTACTTGTGTTGTACTTGGAGAAATTACCCAATTTACCTTTGGGTAATCCTGCCATAAGGAACTAAGTTTTTCTAACCAACACACAGAACACTGATGTATCAATTTATTCATCTTAACTAGGAGCAGTATCTACAGTGACCCCTCGAATCCTTGTGCCTGTGGATAAGCACACTAATTTGTCTCATTTAATCTAAACAGACTCCATGAGAGAGGTCAGCCACACCTTCCTGTCAGCTTTAGATGTCTGACTCCCCCACCTTTCTGAGCACTCCCCTCCTGTACCCTAAGTGTCAGTGCTCCAAGCTTCTGGGAATCCTCTTTTGAATTTGTGAGTTCCTGATCTTCTCAGTGTCCAAGCCTTCAAGTGTCTCCTGAAAACTTAACTCAAAAATCCTTATATCCAGCCCAGATAGTTCTTTGGATCATCAGAACTACTTAGCTGCTGCCTACTGGATAACTTCCAGGGACCTCAGATTCAAACTCAGCTTGTTCAGTGTTCAGCTAATCAACTCCACTTCCACACCTGGATTCCCTGTCTCACTGAATACAGCCAGCCATCCCAACCCTTAAGTCAGAAACTGCCTTCAAAGTGCATGGGGCCATGTCATTTATGCACGTAGCTACCTCTCTGGGTTTAGAACTTAGTTCCTGTATAAAATACCATTATATTTTTGTTTTAAATCCATCTTTTCTTCGCCACCTTCACTGCCTGTGACACACCCAGCCTGATTTTTGCAATCTGAATCATCGCAGGGGTCTTCTAACGGGTCTCCCTGCTTCTAGTTTCATTTCTTTCTAGTCCATTCTCTGTACTGCTTCATCAATGGTAACTAAAACTCCCAAGGCCCAGCATGATCTGACTCCTGTCTCCACTTCAACTCCACTGCTCTTTGCTTCCCCTATTCTCCCCTCTGTTCCTGCTTACTATCGGGACGGATTAGGCAGTTTCAAGTGTCTCTGTATGTATTGGTCCTTCTCCATGAAATGCCTTTTTCTGGCCTCACTGTTAGTTTACAAGCCTGTGTCTCCCCAACTAAAATGTGAGCTCCCAAGGTGCAAGGATGTTATCCTACCCCTTTTATGTAGAGATGGGTGTTAGAGTAGTGAAGAGTTTGTGCTGCCCAGTCTGCACTGCATGGGGTCAGGCACAGACCTGCCGCCTCACGAGCAATACGACCTGGGCAAGTTCCTTAACTTCTCTAAGCCTGAGTTTCTGCATCTGTAAAATCATGATGCTAATAAAACCTTTACCTGAGGTGTAAGGAGGACTGACTTACTATTCACCTAACATTTACTGGGTGCCACTTTGTGAAGATGTCATTCTAGGTGCTGGGAATTTAGAGGTGAACTTTGTTTACATTCTAGCAGGAGCAGAATGACAAACCCAACACGGGAAAATAATAATTTCAGATAGTGAGTAACTGCTCTGAGAATAAAAGCTGGGCAGTGGCCTAGAGTGACTAGGAGGAGGGGTTCTGCTTTAACTAGAGTGGTTAGGGAGGGGCTGTCAGAGAGCAGCCTGTGAGCTGAGGCTGGAATGACGAGGAATAGCCACACGAAGATCTTGAGCAAGTGTTCAGGCAGGGTCGGGCAGGTAAGGGCCCCGAGGTGGGAAGGAGCTGGGGTGTTGGAGAGATAGTCAGGTCACATAAGGCCCGGTAAGCAGTGTAAGGAAGGAGATTTTTGGATTTGGATTTTATCCTAATTCTGATGGGAAGTCACTGAAGAATTTTCAGCAGGAAGTGAAGTGATGTGACCTGATTTAGGCTCTAAGATAGCTGGCTGCTCTGTGGGGAATGGGCTGCGTTTCCAGCTCATAATATGTACCTGAGAATTGTTGAATGAACAAATGAATTTTCTAAGTTATTTGATATTTTATCATTGTATTAAAACAACTATTTTTGTATACTGTCTCTCTTGGTATACTTACAGAGCGTTGAATGGCCTCTGAAATTCCCACGGGAATTTGTCAGGATGGGCCTGACACAACCAAAGGGCATTCTCCTGTATGGCCCCCCAGGATGTGCTAAAACCACCCTGGTGCGGGCCCTGGCCGCCAGCTGTCACTGCTCTTTTGTCTCAGTGAGTGGAGCTGACCTCTTTTCACCTTTTGTTGGAGATTCGGAAAGAGTCTTGTCTCAGGTCTGTGTATTTTCCCCCCATGTTGCTAAGTGTACTTGTCAATTTTCACCGCATGCCTTAAGGATAAACCTCATTTTAAATATTAAAGGTGTTCTTTTCTTTTCTGATTGGAAAAGTTATAGTTATTTATAGAAAATTTAGAAAATATAGGAGGGTATAAATGAAGCCTCCATAATCCCTCTAACTATGCTTAACATTTTGGTGAATTTCTTTTATCTTTTTGTGTCCTTTTAAACAAACTTGAGGGCAGATTATATCTTCATTGTGATTTTTTTTAACTTAACATTATCACTTTAAGAATTGCCTATTAAATATTCTTTAAAAATAAGATTTTTAACCCCTACATAATACTTTATTGTTCCTTGTTTTATTCATTCCCTCATTCTTAGACACTTAGAATCTTTCTCTTTTTACATTTTTAAAATTGTAAAGAGTAATACAGAAAACATATATTCACTTGAATAATGCATAATGTATAGCTTTTTAATATCTTTATTTTCCTGACAAAAGGTGTTTCAACAAGCAAGAGCAAACACTCCAGCAATCGTGTTTTTGGATGAAATTGATTCAATCTTGGGCTCTCGGTCCATCAGCAAAACAGGATGTAATGTTCAAGAGCGTGTTCTTTCTGTGCTCCTGAATGAGTTAGATGGTGTTGGGCTGAAGACCATAGAGAGAAGAGGAAGTAAATCAGACCAACAGGGTAAATACAAGGAGCTGGAAAAAAAAATGAAGAGGTATTTATTAGCCAGAAATCCAGGCCAACATTAAACAATGCATATACAGTAGCTTTTCCTATGCTGGATTCATCTCATAGAAGGAATTATAGAATATCAATTTAATTCTGTTTGGATATTTATAGAGTTGGAAAAATTGTGATTTGGCTAAGAAACGGTGAGGTAAATTTTGTAATAAATTATCTTAAGTACATATGAATATGAATTTTATTTCTCCAAAGTTTGAGAATACAACTTTACATATTACTAATAGAAAAGGGAATTTATTCTTATTTCTGTATTCTGAAGAACCATTGTTCATCCCTTTCTAAAGATTTTTATGTGAAACAAAACAGATTGTTATTTCTATAATCTTAGTAATTGAAAACTTGCAGTTTTCTTGAGGAATGGGTTTCCTTGCTTATAATGAAGTTAAAATGACCTTTGGAAGCCGCCTTCCTCCCTTTCTGAGTCTCTTCTCCAGTTAGTTTGGTATCCTTAAGTTGTCAAACAAATAATTTTTCTTTTCTTTTCTTCTTTTCTTGTTATTTGTTTCCCATTTAAAAAATTGTTCCATGGGAGGAGAGTCTTACAGCTCCTTAGGAACTTAGGCCACCAGAATGTGCAGG
This sequence comes from Phataginus tricuspis, assembly GCA_029783875.1. Taxonomy (NCBI): domain Eukaryota; kingdom Metazoa; phylum Chordata; class Mammalia; order Pholidota; family Manidae; genus Phataginus; species Phataginus tricuspis. The sequence continues at coordinate 12,293,529 of JAQQAC010003584.1, read as the reverse complement.
GACCCAGGAGGTTTTCTAATTAGATCTTCATGTAATGCAGGAATTCCTTCTATAGTATCTGGTAGGTGTTCATCCAGCCTCTGCTGAAATCCTTGCAGATTTAGGGAGCTCAGTGCTTTGAGAGATCACATTACTGGTGAACTGCTGTAATTATTCAGTTCAAACAAATTCTGAATGCTTAGTGTGTGTAGGGCCTTGCCCTCTCTGCTTTTAGATATTCCTTATCTTTATCCAGGATTTAAAAAACCAGCCACTTATTGTAATTGTCATATTTCTGCTTCTGGAAAGAAAAACAAACAAAAATTAAATCTCCCTCTTCCAGGACATGAGTGTCAAGACTCACCTCTGTCATACACGTCCATGTGTCAGTCACACGCTCTTGCCTTTTCAAGTTGTCTGCTTACTATGTAATCATTAACTGGGGCTCAGGTGTGTTCAGGCCCCCAGATGAGTGTTGTCCGCTATGGTGTGAGGCTTTTCATCTCTTCCCACATAGGATGTCCCACCGCACAGGCCAGTCTCTTCACCATGCACACAGAGTAGTTCATGGTTAGTCATTTGTTTTAGGTACCTTGCTATTAAGAAGGTGGTCTGGATAGAGGTAGGGGGTGTAAGCATTCTGGTTCCAAGAAAAGGATATCCTTACTTAAAAATAAACGGACCTTCTGATTTATAATTTCTTAAAAATTCAGTAAGTAACAACTTACTGATGTTACTGTGTGTTGTATGTTTTCCCTTAGAGTTTGAAGAAGTTTTTAATCAAAATGTCATGATTGTTGCGGCAACAAATAGGCCTGATGTGTTAGATGATGCCTTGTTACGACCTGGAAGGTTGGATAAGATTATTTATATTCCACCTCCAAATGCAGAGGTAATCATTGTACCCGTTTACTCTTTGTGAGCATTCTTAACATGTCAGCACCGGCGCCCCAAGGAGCGTGGTGGACTTGAATACCAGACCGGATGGGGGTGTGCATGGTGTGTGTCTTACACCGGGTTTTGCATTTTTCCTTGCCTGGTGGAACTTTTGTAAAATCATAATTACAATCTACTTTTGTCGGATACTTTGGCACTGTTTTCGGAGGAACATAAGCCTAAAAGTAAAGTATTACCTTACTCCTGGGTTGTGGTGGACTCAAAATACTGTTTGTTGAGTCTATTCAACAGTATTTTACGACTAGAATGCAGGAATCCTAAAGAGTAAACAGAATTTTGGAGATGATCTGGGTCAGCATCCTTAGATCCTCAGAGGTTACACAACGTATCTGCAGTCAAAGAATCAGTAAATCCTTTGCCCTTAACATCAAGAGCCCCTGGTAGGGAACAGTGAAGGACACCGAGAATGAATATTTTCCTTCCTTGGGCTTTTATCAAAGTTTGAAGAGATGAAAAAATTTTAATATCTATTATGTTTTTAAATTGTGTCTGATAATGCATGTTTACTTCTTAAACCATGTCTGATAGCACTATTTGTACCCAAAAGAGGGATTCATCATGTCTTTTAAAGAGGTGTATCTATGGTTGGCTATTTTAAAAATTAATTTTAAAAGTATTAAAAGCTTGTCATGATGTCATTTTTACCATTGCCATATGGGCCATTGATGAGAATCTTACCTGTTCAGAAGTGATTTCTTTTTTATTTTTTGATTATTAAATAATATATTAAATATTCTCTGTAACATGACAGAAAACACTAACTTGAAATGTTTTACTAAAGCTTTGTATCAAATATAAAATGTTAAAGATTATAAACATACTATTTTTTATTTTGTTCCAGGGTAGGCTTTCTATTTTGAAAATCTGCACCAAAAACATGCCAGTGGGGCCTGATGTTTCCTTAGAAAACCTAGCAGCAGAAACATGTTTTTTCTCTGGAGCTGATCTTGGAAACCTCTGCAGGGAAGTAAGTTAATTAGTGAAGAAACCTGTGGTTCAAAACATTTCTTCATCTGTTCAAATCTTCATTCACTCAGCAATACTGAAAGACTTCTCTGTGGCAGGCAGAGGTCTGCAAGGTGACACAGACCTGTGTGGCTCCTCCACCTCCCTTCCAGGGTTTACAGGTTGACAGGGGGTTGCAGAGAGGCAAATCGTAATACTGAATTGGCAACCGAAAATATATAGTGAGTCAGGGAAGCTTAGGGTATTGTGGGGAGTACCTAGGAGGGTACCGACCCAGACTTGGGGGCATTTCAGAGACAACTTTCTGAGGGACGGCATATGAGGGTGAAATTGGAAGGGTGATGAGGGAGTTATCCAGGCTTAAAATAAGATGTGCAGATTAGACGTAAGAGATGACATGACATTATTGAAGATGTGTACAATGGCCAGGTCACACAGGTCCTTGGAAGCCACTTTAAGGCACTTAGACTTCGTTTTAAGGGCAGTAGAAGGCATTATAGGTTTTTTTCTCTCCATGAACTTTAATTAAATGTAACATTCAGAAATATACACAGACCATAAGTATACATGTCACTGAATTAATATAAAGTGAACACACTTGTATGACCACCAAATAAGAGAATGTTATCAACACCCCAGAAGCTTCCCTTGGGGCCTTCCCAGTCTCCCTCCCCAAAGAGAACCACTCTCCTGACTTCCACGCTGGAGCTTAATTTCCCCTGCTTTTGAACTTTATATAAATAGAACCATATGGTATATTTTTCTATATGGTTCTTGAGCTCAGCATTATGCTTGTGAAACTCATCTGTGGTTTTGTGTGTAGCAGTAGTTTCTGCAGTTCCATTATTTTTTAATATTCTAGTATAGGAATATATTTATCCATTTTAGTTCTGAACATTTGGGTTACTAATAAACTGGGCTACTATGAACAATCTTGTACATGTCTGTTGGTACACATGTGTGTATATATATCTGCTTTATATATATGTACCTATAAAGAGAGTTGCTGGGTCACAGAGTATGTGTTTGATCTTTTCTCTTGTGAGCTATCAGTGCTGTGTCCTATATAAAACTCCTACTCTGAGGTCAGGAAGATAGTCTCTCATCTTTAAAAATATATATGGACTCATAATGTATATATCACTCTGCAACTTGCTTTTCCTTTTTTCCCAATTAAGGCTAGAGTTTAATGCAGAAGAAATGATGGTTTGGTTAGAGGATTTTTAACCACCTTAACTTTTTAATACGATACATGTCATGAATATTGGAATTCTAGGAAGCGAGACTGAGATTTTTATATTCAGATTTTAAAGTATTACCACATAGTGTAAAAGAAAATGAAGCAGATCAAGTGTTTCCTACTGTTCGTGTCTTACAGGCGGCCCTGCTGGCTCTGCAAGAAAACGGACTAGAAGCAACCGCAGTGAAACAAGAGCATTTTTTAAAATCACTTACGATTGTAAAGCCATCCTTAAGTCAAAAGCACTTGACTTTATATGAAAACTTATTTCAGAAACAAGGATTTTCTAACTTAGAGCATATTTAAAAGTTACTTTACATCCTGCTCAAGGATTAATTGAAATCTGAACTTGTCCTTTAGTTTGCAACTTCACACTTTGAGAGTTTCTGTGTATTATTTCCTGTAAATAAAAGAACTTGGACCTGATAAACTAACATTTATCTTATTTTTAAAAAGCATGTTAAAATAATGATAATTTAGGAGGAAAGTATATGTGTGTGTTGATTTTGTAGTGGCGGTGGCGGTTGCTTTTGTTTTTGGCTAGATGCTTTTTATAAAACTTCATTTTGAAATAACTTCATACTTAAGAGTTGCAAGACTAGTATAAAGAACTCTTACATACTCATAACCCAGATTCACCAGTTTTTAACATTTTGTCTTATTGCTTTCTCTCCCTCACTTTATACATGCACACACAAAGTATTTTTCTGAACTATTAAAGAATAGACTTTATACCTCATGCCCCTTTACCTCCTTAATATTTAAGTGTATATTTCTTACAGATGTGGTTGTTTTCTTATATAACCACAGTGTAGTTATCAAACTCAGGACATTTAACATTGATAAAATATTTTAATCTATCAAATGAATTTCATCTATGGTCCCTAATGATGGGGCTAATTTTTTTCCAGGTACAGGATCCAGTCTAGGGTCACACATTTCATTTAATCTCCTTAAATTTGAAACAGTTCCTCAGTCTTTCTTGATCTTGGTTTTTGTTTAAGAGTACAGAACAATTATTTTATAGACAATAGGTTTCTGATTTGTGTTGTCTGATACCGTATCATGATAGATTCCGGTTATGTATCAGCAATGGAGTACAGCATAAATGCTGTTGGTTCTTAGAGGTCACAGCTGAAGACACGTGAGTATGTATGATACTGGTGATGTTAATTTTGATTATTTATATTGTCCAGTTTCTCCACTGTATAGCTACCATTTTTCCTCTCATAATTACAAGTAATTTTTAAGGCTATAGGTTATATCTTTTCAAGGTAATGCTTTAATGTATATATTTAAATCTCTTAAAGGGCTATTAGAAATTAAGAGATTATTTGTGTTTTTATTTTCTTTTATTGCAAAAGTAATTAGAATTCTGGAAAATACAGATAAACACAAAGAAAATATTTGGCATCTCACTGGTTCCAGTCCCTTCTGTATGTATAGACAATTTTCTAAAACTAATAAAGAAAAGGTACTATGTAACTCTCGATTTTCTCACCTAACGTTATCTGGTAGGCAGCTTCCTGAGACTTTCTTCATTCACGAGGTGCCAGGTGCCACCCCAGGCACTGGAGTGTGATGATGAATGAATGAGTGTGTGATGAATCATAGGCCAGCTGGGAGCACAGCCTTCAGACAGATCGCGCAGTGAACTAAGTATAGGAGCCGTGTTAAAGGGAGTGTAGGGCACAAGAGTTGAGAGCACAGTGTGTGAAATAGATGACGTCATAAGTATGCAACTGCTGGAATGTTTCCTATTTCTCACTAAGCCAAGACTGTTGATGAAGTAAAACCACTATTTGGGAATAATTAAGGAAAACGCCTGTCTTATTTATAGATATAAAATATAATTCAGTGAAAGTAATTCTAACAAACTGACCCCTTTGCTTTCGTGTAGTAGGTAAAATACCTAGAAACCTTATTAGAATTCTGACAGTTTTCATTTATGTTCCCCATTGGTTATTGATTTTACAGAGCAAGGCAGCTGTTAAGCCTTTGCCATCCCTACTCCTGAGGGTTGGACCTGGCCTGAACCCCTTAACTTAGACTCTACTCCCGAGGGATACCCTGGCCTCAATCCCTTAACTCAGACTTTGGCTATGGGCTCCTTGTTTGATTGTAGAAAAAGTTCCTATTGGTCAGGCTAGAAATTTAGTGCCCACACTTTGGCTAGAGGCTAAGTTTTTATTTGAAAATGCCTTTTAAAGTGTAATTACAACTTCTCAAAGAATTTGTAAGCCCCCAAGGACAAAAACCATGTGTCGTTCACTGAAAAAATAAATGATGCAGTCAGATCAAGAATTTCTTTGACTCAGTTTTAATGTGATTTAAGGACAGCTCTGGGCAACTTCCAAAAGCTGTGTTCTCAATCAGTGAGAATAGTAAAATATTTCAGCTTCAAAGGACCTGGGAGTTATGAACAGCTTTCCTATACACTGAGCTTAAACTCCTTTCTGGACCACAATAACAGCCTTAAACAATATAGTTCACACCCACACCTTCCAAAATTTAGCAGATCCAGTATTTGCTAAACCTGGTAATAGGCAGCCACTGAAAGATGGGCAGAAAGAATGTCAACAAAAATAGTTACTAAAAGAATATTTTCTTGTAAATACTGGGCTGAATAAAACCTCAGCTTAAATCCCTGGAGTGGAAACCAAGCAGCCATGGGTTGTGCTCTTACAAGCATGGGTGGCAGCAGCTAGAGAAAATTGGGGTGAGGACGGGAAGTTCCATCCAGGGCTTTGGAGCAGACTCAGGGTGCTGCCGTGTGTCCTGAGTGGATTCCTTTGTTGGGGTCAGCCACAGTTTGCAGGCGGGAGCTGTGCCTGTAAGTCATCCTGGGAAAAACCAAACCATATATTGCCCTTGCATCTCCCACAAGGTCAGTAAACCAAAAGGGGGAAAGCGTGGCTTTCTGGGTCTAATTCTCATTACTGCAAATAGAAAGAAGCAGCTCTTAAAGTTATATGGGCACATTATATCTGTAACTATATACAACTTGTGAATTTTTAAAACATTTTATTCTGAACATTTTCAAACATACATAAAAAAGGACAATATAACAAATTCCTATATTGTGTAGATTGGGTAATCAATATTTTGCTAAATTGCTTCATTTGTTTTTTTAGGTGGAGTATTTTAAAGTAAATCCCAGACATCATATTTCTCCCATAATAAGTATTTCCATATACAATCTCTAAAAACAGGAGAAGAGGTATTGTTTTACATAATCATAATACCATTATCACACTTAACAAAATTAACAACACTTCTCTAATATTCTCTCATATCTGGTTTCTCTAATTGTCCCCACGTGTGTCTTTACAGTTGGCTTATCTATCTGTATGTTCCAATACCTTCATCTTTGGTAACTTTTCTCAGACCACTTTAGTCAGACTTAATCACCTGTCTTTGATACCAGATCATGTCTGGGGTTAGTGTTACTTACAGGCACTAAATTGTTGAAAAGCTTGAAGTAAGGGATTTGTGTCTTGTTAATCTTTTAAATTTACTATGCTTCTGTCCCCAGAATAATGCCTAGACTACTACAAAACAGTAAAGCATTTTGAAAATAACAACGGCAGAGCAGGGCTCTGAGTTTAGTCATTAGGCAAGGATTACACATTTTAATTTTAATTTGGGGACCACGATACATTCCTGTAAGATTTCTTCTCCCTCTTTCTTCCTCCTCCCCCTACTCTCGCCCTTTCTTCCTGCTTTCCTGGAAAAACTTACCTTTAATTATTAATGAAAGAAGCTTCTGACAAAAGTAGTTTTAGAACTGTAGACGGAGCATAAAAAAGGCTTCTCTGATCCTATGCCATACAAACCATGCAGAATTAATGTTGAATTTTCTCTGAAGTATTGGTTCATCAACCCAAAAATGTTTCCAGTGACAGCTCTGGGGTTACACTGTAAGAACCCTTTTCAGAATGTTGGGGAGGAAGTCGGTCCGGAAAGGCAGGGAAGTCAGAATACAAGGTGAGGAAGGAATTTATTAAGTGATTACAGAGTGAGATTATGTTCTGAGAACTTCCCAAAGGCATAGAAAGGAGATTTTCAGGCAGGCGACTAAACAGCATGATCAAGAGCTGCAGCTCCATCCGGGTCATCCAAGCGATGGGAACTTGCAAGCCCAAATCGGAGCTCTCAGCAGCCCCTCCCCACTAATCTGAGGTGGGACAGAGACAGGGCGAAGGCTGTACTTAAGCCTAGAGAATAGAATGAAATAGCAAAGTAACAAACACACTTACCACTGGAAAAGCTCGGAGAGAAAACGCAGTAAGCTGAGCAGTGAGAGGTTTATTTAAAGTAAAGAGGTGCACACTCAAAGAACGGGGAGTGTGGTGACCTCAAAGAAGAGGTGCACCCAAAAGCTGGGATTCTGTCTCTTAAGGAGTTTTAAGACTGGGATAAAGGGTCAGGAGCATAGGCTTGTCAGGCGGTCTCATGCTGTCTATCTGTGGTGAAAGACTGTACGTCATTGTCTATAGCTAGGCCTCTAGGTAATTCTGCAGGACAAACTTTTGTTCCTCTCCGAGATAGTGGCTACTCCCAGCTGCGGGGAACACATCAATTTAAACTGCTTGCCTTGCCTTAAGATGAGTCTGGTTGATTACCAAAGAATATGTTAGGAATCTAACGCCCTAACTCTGCTCTTAGCCTCAAGATAAGTCCTTCTTGTTCCCACTATGCTATTCACATCGCAGCATTTTTAGGAAAATTAATCATAATGCTTGTGTCCGTATCTCTGCCCTATTTCACCTGCATTAGCTGAGGCAAGTCTCAAGGTCAGCCCAGATTCAGAACATGTGGCCTGAACTCACACTGCAAAAGGCGTTGACTCGGAGTCTTTGCTGGCTCTCTGGCTTTATCTGGCTCTTTGAGTCCCATTTAGTGGACTTTACTGTCCTTAGTCTCCTTCTACCGGCTCGTATCTGTCTTTCTGCCTAACAAGAATAAGTGGGTATGAGGCTACATTTATGTAAAAAAATCTTTGCAAGTAATAATAGTCACTATTTATTGAATGCCTACAACGAGCAAGGCAGAATGTTATGTGCTTTATTTACATTCTAACATTTTTTTCCAGCTCCCTCTTGAGCTAGTTTTGTCCCCATTTTACAGATAATACAAACCGAGACTCAGAAAGCTTAGTTTCCTCATAGTCAATCAGCTAATGAAGTGTGGCAGGTGTGGGCTCTGAACTCCGATCCAATACACTGCAAACCGTATGTTTAGAACTAAAATGGAGTTGAAACAGCTGGGTCTGCCCCTTTCCAGGGAACATGAGGATATTTCCATTTTAACATTAATTCAGCTTGAACTTCAGTTTTAAAATAATTGTTTTAAAATAACTATTTAAATAAATGAGCTTGCCTCTTGGCTTAATTGCAGTAGCTAGGAGCGGGGTGCAGAAGTAACAGTGGTGCTGGGAGCCAGGCACACCTGTGTTCTGATGATCTCTCCCCACCTAATGGCTATGCGATTCCAGCATCTCCGAGCCTAAATAACATACCTTGCAAACATGTCCAGAAGATTCTGGTACAACGTCTAGCAACACAGCCCCCTGGTTGAATAGAAACGTTAACCTTATTTCTGTGGTTTTACAGCCGCAGGCACCCTCTGTGCAGGGCGAGGCTACCCTACCGTTGGGGCGAGTTAAAAGAGGATTTCAAGATGAAGCCAGCCAACAGGCCGTCCCAAAGGTTTCTTCTGGAAACCTTTCCATATGATTCTTTTCATCTCTCTCACTTCCTGATTTTTTCCATTAAAGAATGGGGAAAATTGGAAATTAAAAAAAATTTTAATAGAAAAACAGGACACCGTGGGAGTTCTCTACAATGAACTTTACAATTAAAGTTTAATTACCTTCATGTGTGCACTACATCACGTTGTGAAGTTTTTCATTTGCTTGGATTAATTCTAACTTACCTGCCTGCACCTGAAGGCCTCCCTGGAACTCCCGGCTCTGCGCCTCCCTTTCCAGATCCCTTAGAGGGATTGGTTTCCATCCAGGCCTAGGCCATCAGAGTCCCTCTCGCTCTCGGCTCCAGCCCCTTGCGGGCTGCGGGGTGGGCTGAGAGCCGCCCGGAGAGCCTAGCCGAGCCTCTAGCACGTTCCCGGGAGGCAGGGGCTGTCGGCTCCCCAGTTGGGCGGCGCAGCAGCGTCCGCGGGCACGGAGTCCGGCAGGGGGCGCCCGGGAGCCGGGAGCCGAGCGGGGAAAGCGAGTCAGTCTGGTCCCGCACGCCCCCCGCCCGGCCCGCGTGACCAGAACGCCCTGGCCCGGCCCTTCCGAAGCGGTTGCAGTCGGTATATAAGGTGCGGAGCTGAAGCCGAGTTCGTTTTTGAGCGTTTGCACCGTCCGTGTGCCTCGCCGTTCCGCCCCCAGGTGAGCTGCCTGCCTTCGGGAGCAGGTAAGCCGGTGTGGTGCCCGCCAGGTTGGGTCCTCGCAGCTGAAGTTTTGATCAGTATCTTGGATTTTTTAATTCTAGATTTGGCATTCTACACTGAATCATCATGGGCTTTTTCCAACTCCTGATGAAGAAGAAGGAAGTAAGTTCTTAAAGCATCTGAACATTTTGAGTAAAAGTATTAATTTTGAATGAAAAGATTAATATTTTGATTAACCTTAATCTGATGAGTTAATTTTGTGCAGATGTTGGACGTACAAAATGATATTATAGCTATTCTATTTCCAATGTTCAATGAAGTACCGGAATATTTACCCTCAACTTGTTCTCTGTTAGCTTATTCCTTTGGTGCTGTTCATGACCATGGCAGCGGGGGGAGCTTCATCTTTTGCTGTATATTCCCTTCAAAAAACCGATGTGATGTAAGTAGGCAACATTTATAAAAACGTTTTCAGCAGTACTCGGTCAACCATCAGTTTATGAGATGCCTGATATCAGTTTCCTAGTTTTTCCCCCAGGATAAGATGTCAGATTGTGAACTTGGAGTCAGGGCTAAAACGCATCCTGTTAAATTATGATAATGAAATTAGTTTGTTCCTTGTATCTAAATATTTCATCCACTGGCCTTCCTCCACTTCAGCAAAGAAAAGTTTGGTTTTTCTTTTAAGTTTTGAAATTAAAAATTCCTAAATGGTCTTTTGGGATATACATCATCAAACTTAAGTCATCATTTTAATGAGAATTTAAAATTTCAGTTTATTAGAAGACCTTTGTAATGTGGTAAATTTATACATTCACTTGTCTCCGGTGAAGTTAATCTTAGCTCTGGATATAAGAATATAAAATACAATATTTCCTGGAATATGAGGAAAAGAGAAACTTGAAACTGATCTTGGCCCAGTGCGGGGCTAGAAAGGGCAGTCATGCTAGTCCGTGGCAGGGAGGCGTAGCACCCTGCACTTTTCTACCTCCGGAGCTCAAGCCCAGCCCTTCGCCCATTCTCAGAAACCAGGGCAAGAACATCTTTTCTTCCTCTTATCCTGGCAGTTCCACCCCCATTGCTGTTCAGTTTATGGGAACAATCTCCAGTCTAGCCTAATAAAGGGACTACAGCCATCTCACCCTGCATAAGAATCAGTTCTTAATATGTGAGCTAAATTGAAGCTCTCTTGCGGAATCTTCTTCCATCAATTTCAGTTAATAGATGAATGCCTCAGTGTGCCGTCTGGGTCTGAACCTAGCATGTTTATAGACCCGGCATCAGAGTTGGTTGAAACTTGCTTATTTTAATGTTTAATCAGATTTCTCTTATTTTTAGCCTTGATCGAAAAAGAAATCCAGAACCTTGGGAAACTGTGGATCCTAGTGTACCTAGAAAGGTATTGCTAAATTAAAAGTGATTAACATTTAGCCCAGCTTTAACACCCTTGTCAGCAACGGACTTGGTACTTAGTCCATAGTAAATACTCAAATATTAAATTTTATCATGATTGTAGTATATTATCTCATTTTATCCATTATTTATCTATTGTGATAAATAACAGGAGCTCCTGAAAACAGCAATGACTTTCTTTTTAAGCAAAATTAGCTAATATCCACTCATTCTTTTAAGAATATAGCAAAGATATTACACATTTTAAATATTTTGGAAGTCAGAAACATTGAACCTGTCAGGAAAGCCTTTTTTTTTTTAAACAAACTTTCAAATAACACAGTTTGACCAAATGAAGGACATTTAGGGTCATTAAAACTACCTACATCTCCCAGGTCCTGGGGTAACAAAAAACTTGTGAGGATAAATGAGAATCTCTATCCGTGAGTTCTTTGGAAGTCAAGAACCCCACAGCTCCATCCCATTTCCCTTACTGTGTAACTTAGATCATTTGTACCTTTCTTAATTACAGAGAGGAAATTTTGTTAAGACCCAAAGCTAGGAGTTTTATACATCCATTCACAGGGAGCAGACACACTTTTTGAACTTATACTTAACATAAAACCATGGGAAACTTAAAAATATAGAACCTGTCAAATGAAAGTGAGGCAAATATATATGACTTCTCTCTCTGATCGTATAACACATAGGAACCCAATGGCTTTTTAGAGGGACAGAGTGATAGAAACCAGCCTCTATGACTGTTTTGTGTGTGTTTTAGAGATGGGAAGAGACTACAAATGCTATTTCCATAGGGAAGTGGGGACAAATCCCCAAAGGGGACGTGTGGATGAAGGACCAATCCTGACAAAACACTTTTATTTTCCTTCTTTTTTTAAAGCTTGTAACAATCAACCAAGAATGGAAGCCTATTGATGAGTTGCAGAAGGTCCGAAGGGCAACCAAGTGACCAGCCCTCACCTCGCCTCTTTCTTCCAAAGAGTGCTCTATGAATCTGGTGGAAACATTTCTGCACAAACTAGGTTATGGATACCAGTGTGCGGAAATGCTTCTGCTACATTTTTAGGGTTTGACTACATTGTTTTGACTCAAAATAAGGAATTCTAAAGGTAGTGCAGTCATAACCGCATATGGTCCAAAAATAAGTTTCTGTGTTTATTTTCTTGTTGTAAATTGAATTTTGCATATGGAAATGTTTAGGTTTATGGTGCCTGAGTGTTTTCCTTAAAATGTATAAAGACTTGTAAATTAGATTGTCTATAATAAAATACTATTTTATGTAAGATTTCTTAAAGATCAGATACATATTTAAATGGAGGAAGAAGTCCATCTATGGGGAAGAAACAAATTTGAAGCATGGAACTTCATCTTTTAAATAATATCCAGTGCAAATTTCTGTGTAAACTTTTCTTCCAAATTCATTCATTCACTAGAGATTCATTGAGTACCCTCTGTTAGCGAGGCACTGTTCTTGCGAGGTGAGATAGAGCAATGAACAAAACCAATTTTGGAGGGGATGAATGAAAGTAAGTACGATGAGGAGGGAAGATAAAGAAGAGAATGAGGTGTGAGACTTGCACGAGGGCTGGTCTTAGAGGAAGTGCTGGGATTCTGCTGGTAAACAGGTCTTCGGGACCTGCCGGGATTGGTCCTGGAGATGCCAAGGCTGACTGGTGCTCCTATAAGGGCTGCAGGAGAGGATGAGAGCCCGGCCACCCTTCACCTGCCAAGAGTGACTTGGGGGCTGAAGGTGCACTCAGACCCAGCATGCCTCTGGGCTCCCCCTTGACTGTCCTTGAAAATGGGACCAAGTAGGAAATTTGTTTTTCATTAACTTAAAAAAAATTTGAGGTATAATTCACATACCATGGTACTCATCCACTTAAAGTACACCACTCAGTGGTTTTTAGTATATTCAAAGTTTGCAACCATCCCCATCATCTGATTCCAGTACATGTTTATCACCCCCAAAAAGAGCCCTGTACCCATTAGCAGTCATTCCCCCGCTCCTGACCCCTATGCTTCTAGCCCCAGAGACTCATAAATTTTGTCTTTATGGATTTGCGTATTCTGGAGATTTCATATAAATGGAATCATAGCTTAAATGGCCTTCGTTGTCTGGCTCCTTTAACTTAGGATAATGTTTTCAAGGCTCATCCATGTTGTGCCATGTATCAGTACTTCATCCCTTTTTCAGAACTAGCATTCCATTGTATGGAAATACCACATTTTGTTTATCCATCAGTTGATGAACATTTGGACTATTGCCACCTTTTGGCTGTTAAGAATAATGTACAGAGACAGCCAGGTGTCAGGTTTTGTGCAGCGATCTATTTCCAGTTCTCTTGGGTTTATACCTAGGATCATCAAGCCTTTTAATTAAAGACGGTAAATGCTTAATTTTAATTTCTTAATTTAATCGCTTAACTTCCATCAGAATATAGTACAAATTTAAGAGAAGGGCTAAATTATTACTTTTATGGCAATGAAAAAATAACCACCTTTTGCTAGAAACTTGGCAATTCTGAAGGATCAAAGCAAGACTATTTCTGCCAACCCTTTGCTGCTTCCTTATTACCTCAAGTTTTCCCAGATGAAAATCTCCGATGGTTCATCTCAATTAGGAAACACACTTTGATTTGCTTAAGCTTCTAAAGCGCAATATAGTACCATTTAGGCAAATAAAGATGAACAGCCTTGTGGCTGGCCAGCTAGGAGAGCGAACCAGAGAGCATTCTGTGAGGGGTGACTGTACCTTTCAAATTTAAAACACAAACCTGAAGTGCAGGGGCTTTAAGAGGGGATCCTGACAGTGGAAGGTACCTTGTAGCAGATTTGGGAGGGAGAAAGGCCAAGAGCAATTGATGCCTAAATTTCAAAGGACATACTGATTTTATTCTTGGTTGTGTTCTTAGTATTTTCCCCACATGTTTTATTTGGAATTTTTCAAATATGCAGAGAAATTGAAAAATTAGTACAAAAACTACTCACACTTTTTATCGATTAACATTTTGCCACATTGCTGTTTCTCTCTGTGTATTATGCTCTTTTAAAATGAACTCTTTGAAAATAAGTAACAAAGTTTTATGCCCTAAGAGAAAAGACATTCTAGTTAATAGTCCTATCATCCCTAAGAAGATAATCCCTTAATTCAAAAAAATCACCTAACATACAGTCCATTTCCATTTCCTCCTATTGTAAAGCCCTTTATAGCTGTATTTTTAAGTCCAGAATTCAATTCAAGGTTCGCTTGTTGCATTTTGTTGTTAGGTTCTGGTACTGAGTACTGGACAAAATGTAGTCATGAGAGTGACTCCCAAGGAGGTTGTGTAGAACTGCTCTCTCTATAGTTTGATCTGGATAAGATTCTCTTGGATGTGGACTTTGAACGTTTTGAATTTGAGGTATAGTAATGACATTTCCATGCAATTTAAATATTCAAGAAGTTGTACAATTATTGAGCATTCACTATGTGGTAGGTATCATGCTGGCGTCAAGGATCTGACGTAGGAAAGGAAGGCACATCTATGAAAAAAGTCAAAGCAATACTATGACAATAAAACAAGGGTAGAAATGAGTACAGGGTACAAAAGAAGGTTGCCCAAGGAAGGCGGATCCCTGACAGACTAATCAGTCTAGTTCCTTGAAAGAGCAATGACGAGAAGTCAGCAAGGCAATTGAAGTAGAGGCACATATGTAACAAAGCCAAGAGGCTGAAATGACATATCTTCTGGTAATTCAAATACATGGAATTTAATATTGGAGTGTGAAGGGGGATAGATGGCATGCTTTTTATGTCATTATCCTGTTACAAAGGAACCAGAAAAGGGCTGTAAATTGGGGGAAAAGAATGCAATTCCTTAATGCAGTTGAGGTAGGGCAGGGACATGGGACAAGAGTCAGGCCATTGTAAAATCTACTTAGCCTGTAAAAAAGGCCCAGCTTATTCTTTTTTTATTTTACTTATTTTTTTATTTTGCTATTATTAATGTACAGTTACATGAGCAACATTATGGTTACTAGACTCCCCCATCATCAAGTCCCCACCACATACCCCATTACAGTCACTGTCCATCAGCGTAGTGAGATGCTATAGAATCACTAGTTGTCTTCTCTGTGCTATACTGCCTTCCCTGTATCCTCCCCCCACCACTACATTATAAGTGCTAATCGTAATGACCCTTTTCCCCCCTTATCCCTCCCTTCCCACCCATCCTCCCCAATTCCTTTCCCTTTGGTAACTGTTAGTCCATTCTTGGGTTCTGTGAGTCTGCTGCTGTTTTGTTCCTTCAGTTTTTTCTTTGTTCTTATACTCCACAGATGAGTAAAATCATTTGATACTTGTCTTTCTCCGCCTGGCTTATTTCATGGAGCATAATACCTTCTAGCTCCATCCATGTTGTTGCAAATGGTAGGATTTGTTTTCTTCTTATGGCTGAATAAAGTTCCATTGTGTATATGTTCCATATCTTCTTTATCCATTCATCTACTGATGGGCACTTAGGTTGCTTCCATTTCTTGGCTATTGTAAATAGTGCTGCGATAAACATAGGGGTGCATCTGTCTTTTTCAAACTGGGCTGCGGCATTCTTAGGGTAAATTCCTAGGAGTGGAATTCCTGGATCAAATGGTATTTCTATTTTGAGTTTTTTGAGAAACCTCCATACTGCTTTCCACAATGGTTGAACTAATTTACATTCCCACCAGCAGTGTAGAAGGGTTCCCTTTTCTCCACATCCTCACCAGCATTTGTTGTTGTTTGTGCTTTGGATGTTGGCCATCCTCACTGGTGTGAGGTGATATCTCATTGTGGTTTTAATCTGCATTTCTCTGATGACTAGTGATGTGGAGCATCTTTTCATGTGCCTGTTTACCATCTGAGTTTCTTCTTTGGAGAAGGATCTGTTCAGGTCCTTTGCCCATTTTTTAATGGGCTTATTTGCTTTCTGTTTGTTGAGGTGCATCAGCTGTTTATATAATTTGGATGTCAACCCCTTATCGGATATGTCATTTATGAATATATTCTCCCATACTGTAGGATGTCTTTTTGTTCTACTGATGGTGTCCTTTGCTGTACAGAAGCTTTTTAGTTTGATATAGTCCCACTTGTTCATTTTTGCTTTTGTTTCCCTTGCCTGGGGAGATATGTTCATGAAGAAGTTGCTCATATTTATGTCCAAGAGATTTTTGCCTATGTTTTTCTCTAAGAGTTTTGTGGTTTCATGACTTACATTCAGGTCTTTGATCCATTTTGAATTTACTTTTGTGTATGGGGTTAGACAATAATCCAGTTTCATTCTCTTACATGTAGCTGTCCAGTTTTGCCAACACCAGCTGTTGAAGAGGCTGTCATTTCCCCATTGTATGTCCATGGCAGCTTATTCTTAAACTTAATTTATATGCTTTTCTTCGTCTTCTTCCAGCCCCTTAATCAATTAAGTAACTTTGTAACCAGGACAGGAGATGGACTCTGAAGTATAAATGAACCTATGTGGACAAAGAATGCCGAGATCCAACTGAACACAGTCACCTAGATAACCCTCTTCTTAAGACAAAACTTCCAAGGATTATGAATCACCTGTATACATCGTGCCTTATGCTGACCCCTACCGAAAAGGCCCTATAAAATCCCAAATCCTTAAGCACGCATGCTCTCTGAGGTTGCCTTCACTCCTCTTTCTTTGAGTGTGTAGTTTTTGCCTTAACTAAAGACTTCTCAGTGCTCAACTTACTGCATTTTGTCTCTACATTCTTCCAGTGGTGTCTTTGTTACTTTGCTGTTTCATTCTATTTTCTAGACATAAGCACAAGTCTTCTCTCTCTCTGTCCTACTTCAGACAAGCAGGGAAGGGCCACTGAGATCTCTGACTTGGGCTGGCAAGTTCCCATTGCCTGGGTGACCTCGAGAAGACTGTGGCTGTACAATCTTGCTCTTTTAGTAGCCGGCCTGAAAATCTCCTTTCTTTGCCCTTGGGAAGTTCTCAGAACATCATCTCACTCCATCCAGTGCTCTGTGGCTCCCCCAAATCCTAGGGTGGTGGGGGCTTAGTTCTCATTCCATGCCTACTCAAGGGAGCATTGCATGCCAGGTGACCCTGGCTTCAGGAGTTGACAAGGGATCTGCCCCATGCCGAGCAGGAGGTCAATGGCCTCCCCTTCTCTCTCTCTGTTCTTTCTTGCTCTCCACCACCTGCACGGCTGCTGCCGTTCCCTGCTGCTGTACTGCTCTCGCCTTAATGAGTTCCTTCCTTGCCTACATTTGTCCAACCTGTTTGCTTTCCAAAGTTGGCTTTGGAATTGTGCCAGGAAACCCAGTTGAGCTATCTAGGTAGATTAGTTCTGGAGAACTGCAAAGAGGTGGAGACAGTTCAAGGGGTGGTGAAGTCAAGGGCATGGATGAGATTGCCTACGGAGGGCAGAGGGCATCAAAAGGGCAACGAAGGCTGAGCAAGGGAGGAATGTCTTCATGAAGGATGTGGGCAAAGGAAAGAAATCTGGTGCCAGACAGGGATTGAGAAACTTGGTTAGAGAAGGAGAACCAGGAGACTAATTGTGAAGCCCAGACACGAAGGAGCGCCCTCCCTGTCAGATTGTCCCATTTACAATTAAACCAAGCCCAGAGTCCTTTCAACTTTATGGACTGAGCCTTAAACAAACATCCATAATTCTCTTTTACACAAAAATAAGATGTGAAGTAAGCTTCCTGAATAAAACAATAAAAATCACATTCCATATCACTAAAAACAGGAGTGAGGGCTAACTGAAAATAACATTCATCATTTTTTATTTTCTTGGGGAAGTTCTCTCACATTTTGGTTGAGATTTTGTGGTAGAGAATGAAATTACAGGCTCTGAAATCAGACCACTCTCCCACTGACTCACCACCTATGTTGCTTTGGACAAGCCCCTAGTTCCTCATCTATAAAACTGGGTTAATTTGTACCTGCTTAAATTAGTTGTGAAGATTATGAGATAAGAAAGATCCTAACATGTTTAACATGTACTGGTTGTTCAGTAAGTGTTCAATGAATTGTTCAAAAAGTGTTCTCTTATTAAAAATGATTATCACTCTAAAGTAGAAAGCTCTTAATGTGTTTAAAATTCTATTCTTTTGTGAATGAGAACATTGTTTGTTACACACATACCTTCCTCTGGAGGCTGGTCCAACTTTGGTTCCCGATGCCCCAGTTATAAACCCCTCGGCGAACTCCAGCACACCCGGATGTAAATGCGCTTGTCACCTCCACGCCCACCTACATAGATACCCGGCTACAGATAAGAACCCCTGCGTGCATGCCCACCCAGGTGATCTCACAGCCTGAAAAGACATAATAGAAACAATTGTTTAATGATATACACTATAAAAATATATCCTTAGAGGGTCTGTATTTTAGCAATCACTATGTTCACACAGGCGCATTATATGTATTCTTACATGCAAAGATGATGGGATGTGGTTTGAATAAGGAAGGAGGGTGAAACTGAGTCTAAGTACCTAAAATAGCAATAGGAACTGGATTCGTTTTTCTGGTAATTGTCCCTTAGAATGTCTTTTCCCTATGCTTAGAAAGTTGCCTCGGTAATAATGTAATTTCTCTCTAGAAAGTAGGGCTTTTTGTTTTTGTTTTTGTTTTTGTTTTGGCCGTGTCTTACTACATTGTGTACATACTACTCAACTTTGAAATGAAAATTAGGATAAAATTAAGGAAAATCCCCAATTTTAAAACTACAGAGACATGTTAAAATCGACTTGTTCATTCACCTGGTATGATTTTATAGTACATAGATAATAAAACTGCTTATTTGGAGAATGGCCATGCTGTTTAAGAACTTACACCCCACTTTTTTTTTTAATTTACAGTAAGTAATGTGTCATTTTTCCTTTACTCAGTCGTGCGTAATCATTAAGTTAATACTATTCCTGGTGTTTGTTAAGGCTAAATTCCCCGACATTTTATTTTATAATGTCTTTGCTTATCTGAATTCTCCTTTTCTACCTAAAAGAGAAAGGGATCCATGCCACGAGGCAAATGTGACCTGTTATTGGTTGTTTTGGAGACAAGTTCATTCACTGAGTCAGCTACTGAACATGTCTCAAATTTCACTTGTTTCAGATTTTTTTGAAGTGCTGCCATTTACTTTTAAAACTATTTTTAAAATTGAATGTACTTTAGATACAATAAAGGGAGTAGGTCTTAATGGTCTAGTTAGAAGTCTTTTGATAATTATATGCATCCTTGAAATCATGCAAAACAAGCCATTGAACATTTCTATCACCTCAGAAAGATCTCTTAGGCACCATTTACTTTTTGAAGACCACTGAACTATATACTTAAAAGGGTGAATTTTATGGCATGTGAATTACATTGCCAAAAAAAAAAAAAAGAATCTGTTCCACAGTCACTTGTTCTCTCACCTGAAGAAATAACAATGCTGGCATAATTTTTTCCCACCATATGGAGTAATCTTTCCCCAACCACCATATATGACATTTGATTTGCTTTTGTCTAAAAACGGGAAAATGCAAATTGCTGAAGATTTTAAGAAACGCATTAACAAGATCAACTGAGCCAGGACTTGTGTTCAGTCTGTCCCTGCAATGACAGCTAATAGGCTTTCCTGGATTTTGGTGTGAGAGACCTGGGAGCAGAGTCTGGATACTGGGTTTGTCTAGGGTCTTAGTAATGTAAACATTACCATCTGCAGAGGGAGGGCACAGGCAGAGGACAAAGAATTACTGCAGCAGCGAGACTATTCCAGCAATAAACCTTCTCCAGGGCAAGGCTGAAACCAGGCGAGGCAGGAGAAGCTGGAGTTGACATCACAGGGGCATTCACACACGCTTCACCAACTTCTCTACCACTGGTGTGTGTCAAAGCTCCCAGAGAGCATGCAACTCTCCACGTCACCAAACAAGATCCTCCCAGATGGAGGCAGGGCAGGGACCTGGGACAAGCATTATGATGAATTTTTCCTGCCTATGATGAAAAATGCTGAGATATAAACAGTATAGTGAGAAGAGGAGGGACTCCATCTTGAGGGTAAGATTCCATTTAAAAATCCCCAGAGAGTTAGGAGGTAAGATCCTAACATACTTTAGAGAAATTAGGGAACAACTGACCCTATCGTAAGTCAAGGCAAGCAGTCCTAAGTGATCTGTTTTCACTGCTTGAGGGTAACCATGATCTTGGAGAAAAACGGGACTAATAAATGCCTTGCATTATCTTACAGAACATCCAGAGAACTGACCATAGATGGTGACCTGATGTCTCTCCCCAAAGATAGATCTCATGGGACCACAGTCAGGCCTCCGTCCCCTGACCCTTTGCCCCATTCTTGAAACCCTTAAAAGACACCAATCCTAAGCCTTTAAGTGCACCTCGTCTCCGAGGCTGCCCCACATGCCTCTCTCTTTGAGTGTGTGCTTTGCCTTAAATAACGTCTTCTTGCTGCTCGACTTAGCACGTTGTCTCTGTGCTCCTCCAAGCCTGTCGGGAGGTTAATAAGAGACCCCTTTTCCCAGTGGTAATTTTCTTTGTTATTTTACTACTTCATTCAATTTTCTGGACTTTATAAGTCTTCACTCGGTCCTACTGTAGACAAGTAGGGAAGGGCTACTGAGACCTCTGACTTGGGTTTGCAAGTTCCTATTGCCTGGGTGACCTGGACAGGACTGTGGCTGTGCAATCATGCCCTGTAGGCCTGCCCAAAAATCTCCTTTCTTTGCCTTTGGGAAGTTTTCAGACCATCATCTCACTCCATCCAGTGCTCTGTGGCTCCCCCAAATCCTAGGGTGGTGGGGGCTTAGTTGTCATTCCTTGCCTGCTCAAGGGGACACTGCATGCCGGGTGACCCTAGCTTCAGGAGTTGGCAAGGGATCTGCCCCATGCCGAGCAGGAGGCCAATGGCCTCCCCTGCTCTCTCTGTTCTTTCCTGCTCTCCACCACCTGCACGGCTGCTGCCGTTCCCTGCTGCTGTACTGCTCTTGCCTTAATGAGTTCCTTCCTTGCCTACATTTGTCCAACGTGTTTGCAAATTCTTTCCCTGTCAGAGTCAAGAACCTCCCTATCTTGCCAATGGGTTTCAGCCCCGGACAAGTTCACTATGGATTCAATTAGACCAAAGAATGACAATGGCATGTTCTTGGGGTGAAAGGGTTTATACCCAACTTTATTCCCACGGTGGCAGGTCAGTCACTAGAATCCCATCCACTCAGAGCGAGTCTGCACGCAGCAAGCCGGTCTCTGCCTCTGGGCCTCTCTGCCCGCACAGCTGTGTCTCAGTCTCTGTCCTCGGTGCTGCCGCCACTCCAGCCTCTGCTCTCCTGCAGCCTTGCAGCTGTGCCACCATGTTGCCCAGAGCACTGCGCGGAGCTCTTTATACAGAGTCATAACAACATATAGCCTGTGTAGTGAGCTAGCCAACCAGGACCAGGTGAGAATCCTGGCCATAGGAACCCTCATTTTATCCACACTCCCCCATCCAGGTTGAGCTTTCACCGGGTGCCTAGGGACAGACCGCCCCAGATGCAGCTGCCTGGCAACAAAACCATACTAGCAAGCTGGCTAATTCTTTCAGTAGAACAGTGGTTCTTTGCCCTCTCAGCCCTGAGCGGTGGTTCACAGACTTAGGCTGTGCTTCTCAGTCTCCTGGTAGGCATGTTGAAACAAGGATTGCTGGGACCCAACCCTAAATTTCTGCTTCAGTAGGTTCAGGTTGGGACCCAAGTATTCGGTTCGCTAACAAGTTCCCAGGTGAGGCCGATGCCCCTGGTCCAGGGTCTACACTTTGAGAACCACTGTGCTGACACTTTATGCTCCTTATACGTTTGGTAATTAGTGGGGAGTTTTCATCCAGTCAGTAATATCCTAGACCAGTCGATCTCTTGCTATCAGGACAGCAGGGTCAGGCCAGGCCTAGAAGACTCCACTGTGGGAATGCTTCTCCCAGCCAGGCTGCCCTGACACCTCCTGCACCCTAACCTGAGGAGCGGTGGATTTGTCAGGCGTGTGGATAAATGCATGTGCATTTGTGAACATCTTCATTTCTCTGCAGAGATGACTACGATCACCCAGGTCACGACAAACGGTGGTGGTTGTGTGTGGGGAAAATGGAAGTTCCTATGGCCAGGATCCTCACCTGAACCTAAACTACTTGATGATGTAACTGGCCCACGGCCAGGCTACTGCTTCCACACCTGTAGGCAATGAGCTATTACTGACTGAGTTGCTATATGAAGAGCTCTGCCCAGTGCTCTGGGCAGAGGCAGAGACGGAGCTGGGGCACCCGTAGACTGCTGGATGCAGACGTGATTCTAGTGCTCGACTTACTGCGAGGAGAATAAAGCTGGCCATAAACCCTTTTACCCCAAGAACGATCCGTTGTCAGTTTTTGGTTTTACCGAATCCATAGTGAACTTGCCGGGGGCTGAAACCCTCAGGCGAGACAGTCTGCCAGTGACAATCAAATCTGAAATTAATTCAGCCTCATAGATGACACAGTTGTCCAGAGGCAAGCAGACAGATCAGCGCCTGACTCCGGGTTCGGACATTTAAAAGCTGGACAACCTGAGCAAGTTTCCTGACTTCTCAGAAGCTTACTCTGTAAAAGGGGATTCATCTCTAGGGTAACCCTGTGGGGTAAGTTAATATTTATAAATGTTTTCACTGAGACATTTGATTCCTGTGTTCTTTCCTCCTTATTCTTCCCTCCAGCTGGGAGTATTCCCTGCCTCAGGGTGAGGACTGAAGATGGAAGTACAGTCTTATTCCAAGTGCAGCTGGGTGGACGGGTACCGTCAGCATCACATCCCCTGATGCATGGCCGGCACTGCCAGGAGTGGTGCGAATTCTGGACCACACCCCAGCCCTACTGAATCTCTGCGTGGTGGGAGGGAGGCCTGGGATTCTGTGCTTTAACATATAAGCTCTTCAGGTTATTATGTATGGCTGAAGTTTGAGAAGCTCTAGAATAAAGAAGTTTCAACATAGAGCCTTCCAACCCATAGAGCACATAGCTTGAGAGTGTGTCTATGTGCACAGTATGCTGGGAAAGAGAGGGCTTTCTCTTGGACGACGAAGCTCGGGAAACTGAGCACAATGTTTATGTCTTAAGTCATGGAGTCAGGAAAAATTTGTGATGATGTAGTTGCCGTCTCTGTTTACAAAGGGTAACAGTTTGACCAGCAGGAAGGAGAGCGGATGAGAAGGCGGGGAGACTGGCTTTTAGAGGAACAGCAGTGGTTTCAGCCCTCTTCTCAAAGATCCCATGAGGCTCGGGGTTAAAGGCTACTAGGTCCTTCAGGAAAGTCAGGGCTGAGAGGCTATTAGGGCCACTTGCACCCCAAGTTACTGAAGGAGTGAGATTGAAGGAAGCCAGTCAGGAGAGAAAAGAGAACTGAGCAGAAAGCCAGAAAGAAGCTGAGGTGAGGGGCGGCACTTGTCCAGGGCCTGTGGGATTATTACTATGAGCTAAGGGCCCTGAGAAGGGATGAGGGCAGCTCCAGTCGAAGCCCCAGAGGGAACAGAGCCATCATCCGTCTCCTAATCGTGCTGACGGTTTGGTCTGCGCCTTCGGGCTGGTCCCAGGGTCACAGCCCCAAGCCTGCCCTCGCCCGGGCCTGGGCTGACCTGGGGGAGTCTCCACCTGGGCCGTCCCCTGTGTGTCTTTGGCTGTGGAGGAGCTGGCCCCGAGGAGGGTGTCTCTCCAGGGCCCTTCTGCTGAGGAAGGACTGGGAGGGCACAGGGCCGTACAGCCCTGCCTGTTGGGCAATCTGGGTGTGTCCCCACGGTTCCAGGGGAGTAGGCTCATTTCCTCCCCGAAAACAACGCCTGTGGTGAGGTCAGTTCCAGCTTAAGCTGCTTTGCATAAAAAAAAAAAATTCTCTTTCCTCTTGACCAGAAAACTTACACCTAAAAGCTTGAGCATGCCTTTGACTCAGGAGACATGGGCTTTCCTCTTGTTCTGCAGGACATTTGTGGGGGAAATCACTCAAGCAACCACGGTGTGCCCAGCACCTTACCGAGCACTCTCTGGAACACGGTCCGCAAGGGCCAGGTGGTGGGTGGATCAACGTGCAAATCTCTTCCTCAAAGAAGCCTTCTTCAGCCCCCTGGCAGGCCCTGTTACCTCTGTTTCCATTATCCTGTGGCCCTTTCCTTTAGTAATATCACAATGTTATTTTATGTGCATTTGGCAAATTGATTAATTTCTTCCCTTATGAAACTTGAGCTTTGTGAGGAGCCGGTTTTTTGCCTGCCATTGGCTCACTAGCGGCTGGGTGAGCTGGGTGTACAGTAGGCAGTCATCATATATATTTGTTGAATAAATGCTCACTTAAAATCTTTGAGATTAAGTTTGCCAAAGATCAATTATGGCACGAGGTTTTGCAAAGGGATTCGCCACTAGGTTTAATCATTCAGAAAACATTCAAGGAGCATCTGCCATGTGCCGTGCACTGTGCCAGGTGACATGAGGAGGCGATTACACAAAGGTAATGAAAACGGGGTCTCTGCCCTTAAAACAAACAGGCCGGGGTTGCAACCCATCCTCTGCTGTGGCCTGTCTGGTGTCTCACCCCATTGCTCTCCCTGGACGGGAAGCTGTCGTCATGGTCGCGGCGGGGTGAAGCAATAGGGCACAGCCTAGCCTCTAAGATTAGAAGAACAGACGTGGCTGCTCTGAGTGACGCTTCACATGGTCAGACAACCCATGAATCATGCAGACTCAGGACTAGCGAGGTGGGACGTTTCGGGGCTGGGAGGGGTCTCTGAGATGGTCTAACAAGTGCACCGCCCCAGGGCCCCCGGCAGGAGTCCGGCTCTGCCCAAGGGGCGACTGTGGTCTGGGAGGAGTCCTAGGCTCCCTGCAAGTGCAGAGCTGGGCAGGGATGGTGCCTGCCTCAGGTGCTGTGGGAGAATTGCATGAAACTGCGCTCACGACACCTCTGTGAGGAGCAGAGGGCTCAAGGCAGCCAGATAATGAGGGCAGTGCCCTGTGTACCCCAGACACACCCACCATGCTGCCAGCTCCGTCCCACCAGACCCCAGGCTCTCTGTGCCCCTGAGAGGGCTCGGGGGCAGGGTCATGCTCTCCAGTGGGCAAGGGAGCTGAGTTCACCATCTGCTTTCAGTACTTGTCCCTGAGTCACCGTCGGGGCCTAAGAAGGGGAAACCCAGCCTTGCTGGCTGTGGCCACACTGTCCCTCAGAGCCTGCAAGAGTGCGGGGTCCAGTGGCTGCTGATGACAGGAACCAGGGGGTGGAGCTGGAAGCCCTCTCCTCACTCCTCCGCCTCTGCCCCAGGGAGCCTGCCCACTGGGACCTGTGGGGTGTGTGGGGTTTTCCAGTCCCTTCCGGCTATAGCAGGTTGGCTGTGCGCAAGCCACCCACCCGGGTCCTCGGATCAGTGGTCAGTGGTCTTTGTTGTGACCCGCAGATCTCGGCTCCTTCAGACTGAAAGCTGGGTGTCGGCCTGGAGAACCACAGCCTCTTGCCGGGAACCATGGAATCTCCCCAGGAAGATGTCTTTGGCAACTCCAAGGCCACAGGAAGGTCACAGCTGGTGAGACACCAGGGAATGCAAGGGAGGAAGTGGCAGCCCTGCCCTCAGTCTGGGGCCCTCCCAGGGGACAGGGAAACGGTGTCTCCACAAACAGGACGCTGACAGAACCACGGAGCATCTCGGCTGCAGGTAGGCCACCTCACACCCTTGACGCCTGACACTCCCATGTAGAGCAGAGACTCTCAGCCCTCGCTGCACATTGGAATCCCTGGTCCCAGGATGCACCGAGACCAGTTACGTCAGAATCTCTGGGGTGGGACCAGGGTGGACATTAGTGCTTTTTTAAGCTCTCCAGGTGTTTGCTGTGCGAAGACAATGTTGAAGCTACTAATCAAGAAAATAAAACATTAACACCAGATCTTTCTGTTCGGGTGTGTGGAGCTTGGGGGCAGCCTGGGTTCATATTCTGCCTCTGTTACTCATCAGCTGTGCCATCGCAAGTCTCTCCACTTCTGAAAGCCTCAAGCTCCCCATTTGTAAAGTGAAAATAAAACTAAGAGTGCCCACCTTGTAGGGTTGATGTCGGATTAAACGCAGTAATCTGCTTGCAACAGCGGTCACCTGGCGCTAGCCATTTTCTTATAATTGGCACTCTTCTCTACCTTTTCTGTACCTCCAAAATGTAAACTCCTGACGTCTGCTCTGGCCTCAAGTTCCAGTACTGTGTCTATACAGTGCTTTTCACATGGCAGTACTTTGTTGAATAACTATAGGGGATCCTGGTGTAACATTAAGACTTGCTTCCTGGAATAAATCCAGATTCCATATATTCATTTTGTTTAGAGATTTATTCCCTTTTTGAGTGTCTACTACGTGCTGGGCTCTAAGAGTCTGACAATAAATACACAATTGCCTTCACTGAGGAGCTGAGGTGGGACATAGAGTCATGGCCTTGTATTTTTTTTGTTATGCTGTAAAGTTGGCACAGAAGCATTCCGGGCGCCCCAGGGAAGTGCGGCGGAGGTGGGAGGAGGAAGAGGAGGGGGCGGAGGTGGGGGGAGGAGCAAACACCTGCACAGATGGGCGTGGCTTCTGAGCCTGGTCATAGCAATGCGAAGGAGCTTAACACATGCAGAAGCAGGGAAGGGCATTCCGAGGCAGAGGGAACAGCACCTACAAAGCCAGAGAGGCCCAGGGGGTGTGGTGCCACCTGAGGGATGGGGTGCTGGGTGAGGAAAGGGCATGGGGTCCACCATGGTGGGAGATGAGGTTGGACAGGCAGGTTGTGGCCGGCATGGGAGAGGCTTGAGGGTTGGGCTAAGAGGCTGGGCTTTTTCCTATCAGGCAGGGAGAATTCATTCGTGTTCATGAGCCAGGAAGGTAAACAGAGAACACCTGTGCTTGGTTCTGGCAGCCACTCCTGACCCCTGCCTGATGGGAGGGACTGTGCAGTCCCTTCCCCGGTCCCCGCCTGGGAGATGCCTGTCAAGTGGGTCAAGCTTTGCCCCCACTCCGGGTCGGAAAGGCAGATGAACGAGAGCGGCCCTGGCGGAGTTTGTAGGTGGGGTGGCAATGATTCCTGCAAGTTTAATTAGCTGGAGACATGACTTTCAGGTTCAAACCAGCTGGAAAAGTCGGGGCAGCCTACCAAAAATAGGCGGGCAGCAGGGCTTAGCAGGAGGGCCCCAGGCCGACTGAGCGTCAGGAGACTGCCTTCTCTGTTTGTTTTTAAAGCATGCGTCTGCCCGTCCCGTCCAGGCCGTGGGCTCTTCATTCCCTCAAAGGGCCTCGGTTTCGTCAGCTGTAAAATGAAGCGGGTGGACCAGCTGATGGAACGCTACGACTCCAGGGAAGGAGGAAGCTCAGGGGAGCAGCGTGGGGTCTTGTGGACGAGTTGCCGTGGGCAAGCACCCAGCCTCCTCCAGAGGGGACAGGAGGCTTTTCAGAGTGGGTGAGTGACACGGCTCGCCTCCCTACACGGCCTCGGCCACAGGGCCCAGGCAGACACCCCTGCGTGGGCAGGGGAGGGGGTGGAGTTCCTCCCCGAGACCCAGCAGACAGGAGTCTTGGCAAGGCTGCTGGGGTTAAAGAGCTGGATGCAGCCGGGGTGCCGCGGCTCCGGCCTCTGGGGTCCCCCTCCTTCCCCAGAGGCCCCTCCCTCCCCACAAAGCGCAGCCGCGGACCCCAGGCTCCAAGGGGAGGGTGGTGGGAGGTCCTCGCGCCTTGGCGGCCACACCGGACGCAGCCCTCTGGTCCCGAGCCTCCCAGGGACTCGCCCTTCAACGGAATCTTAGTCACAGTCACCTGAAAGCCCTTGGGGCACAAGCATGGTTGTTTGAAGAAACATTTCTCTGTACGTTTATTAGCACTCAGCTCTTGACTTTTCTGAATGTGTGAAATCGATGTAAATCATTGTATAATTAATTTCTTTAGATGCAAATACACACGGATTAGGAGGACCTAACAGTTGATCACCCAGCTAACATTTACTGAGGGTCCACAGCGCTGAGGACCAGGGAGGACGTGGGGCTGGCGGCCGTGCTCCGCACTCTCGCAGGGATGCGCGCAGGAGCCCTGGAACCACCTCAAGGTCCAGGAAGGCTCTGCGGAGGAGAGAACCCTGAGCCGAGACCCGGAGGGCTGGAGAGATTTGGTCAGCGGAAGGCGAGGGCCATCCCCGGAGAGGGAACAGCGAGGACGGGCCAGCAGGCAGGCCCGGCTAGGACTTGGCTGGGGTGGGAGCGGGCAGTTACTAGGAGGCATGCTCTTCTCCTGCGCTCATCGCAACTGTAATCGATTATTTGTGTGCGCATCTGTTTAATGCCTGTGCCCCCTGCGAGCGCACACGCTCCGGGAAAGGCAATAGTGTGTGTTATGTTTCTGCAGGATTCGGGTCCCCGGCACCATGCCTAGCACATGGTAACTGTTCAGCTCAGTTGGCTTTAAGTGAACAAGTAAATGAGAAATGATTCTTGTGTGCACTTGGATTTGGTCAGAAAGGGCTGTGAAGCCGTGCCCACGAGTTTCAACATTATCCTAGGGGCAATGGGGAGCCGCTGAAGGTTTTAAGTAGGGAGATGACTTGGCCAGTTTTATACTCTAGAAATCCCTTTAGGCTTGGGGCTGGAGAACGGCCGGAGGCAGAGTCCGGCGGCAGAGGGTGGCGGCCTCACCCCAGCCATGGCCATGGTGATGAGGGGCCGCCTGCATTTAAGAGTTTAGGGGGATGTGCTCCAGGGTCCTGGCGGGTGAGTGGGTGTGAGGGGTGAGGGAGACTGAGGCGGAAGGAGGGTGTCCAGGCTCTAGGGTGGCACGTTGACCACGGAGGTCTTGTAGAATTGTGCACACATCTCATCCTTGTCCTTAGCTCAGGCACTGTGATATTATCTCTTCATGTGACTGTCCCCTCAGGAGGCCACAAGTCCTGGTGGGCTGGGGCTGGGCCCCATTCCTGCACATAGTAACTGCTCAGTGGATGTTTCATGGATGAAATTCTGACTGGAAATTGTATATACGACTTTAAGGATGGATGTTATTAATAAATACAATGTCAGGTATCTTTCTCCACAGTGCACATTTAAGTTTGGGAAGCAGTGGTCAGAGACATGGGAGGTGGGTTAGGGGAGGTGGAGGGATGTGGGAAGCAGATGGGGGGTCTCCCCTGATCTGTGAGGGTCACTGGACAAAGGCCTCCTGGGTCGGCAGCTGGCGCTGGACGTTGCCTCCCCCTGAGACAGGAGCCTGTCAGGATTGGAGGACTAGGTTGTGAGTTTGGGTGACTGGGACATCCCGCTCAAGATAGAAACTGGGGTGTCTCCAGCAATGGAAGGTTCTGGAAGCCTTAGGCGTAAGTGAGAAGACAGAGGGCAAGTGTGTGGTAGGGTGTGGAGGGGAGGGCTGGGACCCTTTAAGGAGGTGGTGGAGCAGTGGGTCAGGGTGTCAGGAGGATTGAGAGGCGCCAGGAGCTCCACCTCGGGACTCTGAGCCCTGGGGCTCCCTCCCTGTTCTCTCTGCCCTCATCATTGGCCCATTATTCGCGGTAGGGGCGTGGGGGCCCCCAGCACGCAGAGCCATCACTGAAACCCCAGCTCCACAGGGTTCAACCTCCGTGTGTTCTCGGCTCACCCCTCCTTTGTGGTCACAAGAACACCCCATCCGGTGGCCTCCCCTCTGCGTCTCTTCCAGTGCATCCTTCTGAACCGCTGCCCTTTCTCTTCAGCTCAGTTACTTATTTCTGCTTATTACCCTGGTTGCCCTGGCTTTTCTCCCCTGAATTCCTCCCGACAGTCCTCCCACCCACGAGAGGGCCAGGCTTTTCCCCTGAATATGTTCCAGGGGGAGTCAAGGGTGGCAGCCAGTTTCCTTCCACTTCCTCCCCTTTCCTCTCCCGCCTCTGGTCTGGCCAAGAAAAATGTCCAGAGCTGGCAGCAGCAGGTGGAAAACTGAGGGCTGGCATCCTCTCAGCTGTTGCACATCCAGGTTCCGGGAGCCATGGCCCAGCAGACGTGCAGCAGGCACATGGGGCACCCGCCCTGGTAGGCAGCCTCTGTTAACTGCGGTGGTGTAACTGTTCCTACGGTGACCAACTTCAGGCTACCAGCATGACGTCACAGAGGCAGAGTGGGAAGAGACGCTCACGAGCACACCATTATATATTATTTCTACCAGGTAGACAGACGCAATAGGCTCACACAGCTTCAAGAGCAGACACAATTACAAAATGTCATAAAATAATTAGGAAGTGATGAGTTTTGAATATGTATTGCTTTTTAAAAATATAACATTTCCTTATAAGTTTTTCTTATTTAATTAAAAAATAGTGGCTGTTGAATAACTTGTTCACAAAATTCCCCCAAGTTTAACAGTTAGCTTTAATAAGTATACAGACTGGCTACAGCAAGCCAGAGGGCCACGTGTGGGCCAGGCTAAAAGGCAAGACTCCAAACCCCAAGTGTTAGGCAACAATGTCTCCACTGATGGGTACTCGCAGCTGGCATCCTCCCCCTGTCAAAGCCATGGACACGGTCAGGCTCGGGGGCACGTGATGGGCCTCAGTATCCCCGTTTATAGTCGGCCCCAGAGGAGCAGAGCCTGGCCCTGGGCACGCCCTCCCACCCGGCAGACCTGTTTGTTCCTGGTCTGGACCTGTGGGCGCTGGGCTTACCCAGGCCCCAGCCTCTGGACAACTACCCTGGTGGCTCTCAGAGCCAGGAAGTTTGAGTGATGCAATGTCCTTCACCTTTGAAGGTGTGAAATCCGGTTTCAGGGTAGGAACTTCCACATTGCTCAGAAAGCAGGCTTACCCAATTATCCCCAAAGAAGAAAACAAAAGAGAACAAAGCGTCTTTCTGAGCCTCTCTGTATTTCCGTGGGCTGCAAGGCAGGGCAGGTAATGCTGGGTCTGAACGTACATGGGACAGAGGAGAGCCTCAAGGGTGCAACTTGACCTGGGCTCACCTCTGAACGGTGAGAGTCAGAAGCACCCATGAGCTCATCCGGCAGGTCCTAAAGGTGCCAGACTTTGTGCCCAGTCTCGGGGACATCAGAGGTGGTGACCTGCCGGGGGAAACCTTGTCTTGGCTACCCCAAATGAGGAAATGAGTTTAATCTCTGGCTTTGTGTCCTGTGTCCCCGCGGATGACCCCTGGGAAGGCTAGAGAAACAGGGTCACCTTTCCGCCACATCCCAAATAGACTTCCGGCCCTGCTGGATGCCTCACCCTCAACTAAAACGGTGCCTTCCTCTTACTCGTAAACACTGCCAATCACAGGCCAACCCATCGCACCAGGCCCCTCCCAGCTCCGTCTCTGAGCCGCGGCCTCCGCCTGCAGGGCTTCTGGCTCTCCCTTGGGGTCTTCGGTTGAGCGCTCTTGGTCTGAGCTCAGGCAGGCCAGGACCTTGTCTTCCTTCGTTCATTCATTCAGTGGGCAGAGGAGTGGGGAAGAGGGCAGAGGATGCAAGGTCTGTCCAAGACCGAGTGGGGGGCCGCTCCAGGGGAGCATCCATCCTGAGCAGAGGCAGGAGGGGCGGGGGGGGGGGGGGGCGCCAGGCCACTGGTGGCCTATG
This sequence comes from Phataginus tricuspis, assembly GCA_029783875.1. Lineage (NCBI taxonomy): Eukaryota > Metazoa > Chordata > Mammalia > Pholidota > Manidae > Phataginus > Phataginus tricuspis. Next base: position 12,262,011 of record JAQQAC010003584.1, on the reverse strand, counting down.
AGGCCTCAGCATTCAAACATGTTCCCTCTACAAACACCACTTCCACCACAAGTGGGGCTGGTTTCCCACTGTTTTCTGAGGCCACCCCCTCCAAGGCAGTTTTCAATAATCAGAAAATGTAATTAATGAAAAACAAAAAGACGAATAAGGGGAAGGAGGTGGAAAAATACTTATAGCCCCCAGCCAAATCCCTGTTTCTGCTTTCTTCTCAGACCTATGCTAGTGGGCACCTGTCTTTTGTAAACCGTGAAACTGTCCAGAGGCCATGCATGGTAGTTATTCTCTTTTTAAATCTATCTGCAGGTGACTCTCAGAGGGTATTTCCATGGATTTCACCCGGCGGCCCACCCGCCTCGGGAAAGTCTCACGCCTGCGTTCCTGCCTTGTGGTAAAGACCTTTTTATTCCTTTATCCTGAGTAAAAATGATTAATGTGTTGTTCCCACCAGGAAGCACAGTCCTAGCTGCATAATAGTTTATAAAGTTTGATTTTTCGCCCTTAACATTGCTTCCTTGCAAAATATTTTGGGAGATTTAGCTGAAATGCAAGCCCAGCCAAGGAAGGCAATGGGCAAGGCTTAGGACGCCATCTACTGGTCACTTTTGAGCACTTCAAAATTAAACTGAGCCTCCTGTTTGTACAGGTGAAAAGGAGCTGATTTAAAGTTAAAGGTGGAATAGGTGTGGGGAACAACATGTGTAATTAACAAAGGGCTTGTTTCAGAGCATTTAAAGAGCTCTTACAAGTTAACATAAAAATAATCGAAAAATAAGCAAAAAATGCACTTTAAGGATGTCCAAAGGACAATGAATTTATGAACGATGGCCAACTTTTTATTCTTAGAGGTTCTTGGGAAGGAAGAGAGGTGGAGGTATGCTGTATCAGGTGTAGTGAAAGCTTGAATCCTCTGAAAAAAAAAATCTTCCAGGTAATTCAGATTTTACCCACTAGGAGGAGTACTTTCACTTCAATTTAATTTGCATCAGGGAACTGCGAATTAGAACCTTGCTGAGGTACCACCACACACCCTCCAGGATGGTTAAAATGAAAAGACTGACAATGCCAAGGTATTCAGATACACTGCTGGTGGGAGTGTAAGTTTATACAACTTTGAAAAACTGTTCGGCATTATTTAAGAGTTGTACATAGGCATAACAGAGCAATCTTACACATTGGTATATGCCCAACAAAAATATGTGTGCATGCCCAACAAAAAAAAGTTAAAGATAGAAGGATAGAGTGTGATTTCTAACCTGGTTGATAAAAGTAAAATGAGGAAAGAAGACATCAGAAATTTGGGAAAGGAGAAAAGCAGGTGTTGGCTGTAAAAAAGCTCCAGGTAGTTCAGATTCTTTCCACTAGGGGCTCTGCCTCTTCCTCTTCCCCGAGAATTCTTGCCCCATGGGAATATTTTGTTTTGACTTTTTTTCTCTTGAATTATTTTCATAAGGAAATTTTCCATGAGTGGATTAATTTGGTTAAAGGGTACAGCTCTTTTATTGTCTTGTTTTATAAATTTTGCCATATTGTGCTCAAGAAAGACTGTACATACTTACAGCAACCCAAGAACACCTCAAAGTGTGTATTTCCTCAAAGCCTCCAAGAGCAGACTTTAAAAACAGGGTCCTTCAGTAGATGAATGGATTAATAAACTGTGGTACAGACAATGAAATATTATTCAGCTCCAAAGAATGAACTGTAAAGGCATGAAAGCACATGGAGGAAACTTAAATGCACATTACTAAGTGAAAGAAAACAATTTGAAAAGGCTACATAGTGTATGATTCCAATTATATGATATACTGGCATGCCTCCTTTTATTGCACTTTGCAGATACTGTGGTTTTTTTTTTTTTTTACAAATTGAGGATTTGTGGCAACCTTGGTTTGAACAAGTCCATTAACACCATTTTTCCAAAAGCATTTGTGTCACATTTTGGTAATTCTTACTATATCTCAAACTTTTTCATTATTATTACCTTTGATATGATGATATGTGATCTTTAATGTTACTATTGTAATTGTTTTGAGGCACCATGAACCACCCTCATATCAGATGGAAAATTTAACTGATAAATGCTGTGTGTGTTCTGACTGGTCCACCAATTGGCCACTTCCCCGTCCCTCTCCCTCTGAGACACACGGTATTGAAGTTAGGGCAACTAGTAACCCCACAGTGGCCTCTAAGTGTTCAAATGAAAGGAAGAGTCACATATCTCTCAACTTAAATCAAAAGCTAGAAATGACTAACCTTAGTGAGGAAGGCATGTCGAAAGCCTATACAGGCTGAAAGCATGGCATCTTGCACCAGTTAGCCAAGTTGTGGATGTAAAGGAAAAGTCCTTGAAGGAAATTAAGTGTGTTATTCCAATGAATACAAGAGTGATAAGAAGGTGAAACAGTCTTATTATTGATAGAGAGAAATATTTGAGTGGTCTTGATACATGACCAAACCAGCCACAGCATTCCCTTAAGCCAAAGCCTAATGCAGAGCAAGCCTCTGACTCTCTTCAATTCTGTGAAGGCTGAGCGAGGTGAGGAAGCTGCAGAAGAAAAGTTGGAAGCCAGCAGAGGGTTCATGAGGTTTAAGGGAAGAAGCCGTCTCCATGACATGAAAGGGCAAGGTGGGGCAGCAAGGGCTGATGTAGAAGCTGCAAGATCTAAGTGAGGTGATTAACTCAGGTGGCTACAGCAGGTATTCAATGCAGATGAAACAGCCTTATTTGGGAGAAGATGCCACTAAAACTTTCATAGCTACAGAGGAGAAGTCAATGCCTGGCTTCAAAGCTTCACAGACAGGCTGTCTCTCTTGTGAGGGGCTGATGCAGCTGGGGACCTCAAGCTGAAGCCAAGGCTCACTGACCACTCCAAAAATCCCAGGGCCTTTGGAATTATGCTGAATGTACACTGTCTGTGCTTTATAAAAGGAACAACAACGCCTAGATGATACCACATCTGTTTACCACGTGGCTTATTGAATATTTTAAGCCCACTGTTGAGACCTTCTGCTCAGAAAAAAAGATCTTTTCTAAATATTACTGCTCATCACCTAAGTGCTCTGATGGGCATGTACACTGAGATTAATGTGGTTTTCATGCCTGCTAACACCACGTCAATTCTGCAGCCCATGGGTCAAGGAGTGATTTTGACTCTCAAGTCTTATTATGTAAGAAATACATTTCGTAAGGCTATAGCTGCCACAGAGAGTGATTCTTCTGATGGAGCCAGACAAAGGAAATTGGAAACCTTCTGGAAAGCATTCATCATTCTGGCTGCTGCTAAGAACATTCACAGTTCATGGGCGGAGGTCAAAACATCAACATAGACAGGTGTTTGGATGAAATTGATTTCAGCCCTTATGGATGACTGTGAGGGGTTCAAGACTTCAGTGGAGGAACTCAGTGCAGATATGGTGGCAACAGCAAGAGAACTAGAATGAGAAGTGGAATCTGAAGATGGGACTGAATGGCTGCATCTCATGATAAAACTTGAATGGATTAGAAGTTGCCTCTTATGGATGAGCAAAGAAAGTGGTTTCTTGAGAAGGAATCTACTCCTGGTGAAGATGCTGTGAGGGTTGTTGACATGACAATAAAGGATTTAGGATATTACATACATTTAGTTGATAAAGCAGTGGCAAGGTTTGAGAAGATTGACTCCAGTTTTGAAAGAAGTTCTATGGTGGGTAAAATGCTATCAAACAGTATCAGGTGCTACAGAGAAATTGTTCATGAAAGAAACAGTCAATCAGTGCAGCACACTTCCTTGTTGCCTTATTTTAAGAAATTGTCACAGGCCCCCCAACATTCAGCACCCACCACCCTGAGCAGTCAGCAGCCATCAACATGGAGGCAAGACCTCCACCAGTAAAAAGACCGTGACTCGCTGAAAAGCTCTGATGATGGTTAGCATTTTTAAGGAATAAAGTATTTTTTGATTAAGGTATGTACATCATTTTAGACATAATGCTATTGCGCATTAAAAGACTGCAACATAGTGCAAACATAACTTTTATATGCACTGGGAAACCAAAAACGGGGCTTACTTTATTGCACTATTTACTTCATTGTGGTGGACTGAACCAGCACTGTCTGAGGTGTGCCTGCCCTGGAAAAGTCAAAACCATGGAGACAGTAAAAAGATCAGTGTTTGCCAGGACTTAGGATGGAGGGAAGGAGAAAGAGGGAGAGCTCATAAGATTTTGAGTAGCAACTGCGATTGCAGTACTCTGCACGACACTAAAATGGTGAATACTTGTCACTGTAGATTTGTTAAAGTCTGTAGACTACATCAGTAGTGAACCCTGATGTAAACTATGGATGCTGAGTGATAATGGTATGTCAACGTTAGGTTCATCAGTTGTAACAAATGTACCACTCTGGTGGCAGCCTTTGACAGTGGGGCAGGGCCGCGCGTGTGTGAAGGCAGAGGGTGTACGGGAACTCGCTGCATCTTTCTGCTCAGTTTTGCTATGACCCTAAAATTGATTAAAAAGAAAAAAAAGACCTCGAAAACAACTTGCAGATCCAGTGAGAACTCAGCTGCAGAAAAGGCTGAGGACATGCCCCAAGGGCTGGCCTGGAAGCCCACAGAGGTAACATCCTGGGAGAACGGGGCAGAACACCCCCAGCGCACAGTGCGTGCGGGCAGCGGGAGGGAGAGGACTGAGCGAGGACACGTTCTGGAGGAAGACACCCGAGAAGATAACACGAGGGCTTACTTACCGGGGGATGGACAGTGAGAACGGGGGAACAGGATGAGTGAGGGCTTTGCTGAATATCTTTTTGATTGCTTTCATTGTTGAACCATAGGTTTATGTATTGAAAATAAAGAGAACATTTAAAACCTAGTCATGTAAGGGGCTCAAACCTAAACAAAGGGGACTCTGTCACGTAGAAGAGCACTGGTGACCTCAGGGGAGAAATTTAGTCAAATGGAGGCAGGAAAATCCGAAGTCCAGTAAACTTGGGGGTGGGAAGGTGAGGAAGTGGAGGTGGACCGTCCCTGTTTTCCTGACTTTGCCTGTGGAGGGGTCTGGGAAGTAAGGCAGTAGCCAGAGTCTAGGGAGGTTTACGTTGCTGTTGTTTTAGCCTGGGCGAGATTTAAGGTAGTCAGGGGCGAAAGGAAAGGAATCCCAGGGGGCTGGAGTTGACAGTGGAGGAGGTAGAGCACAGAGGGTGGGGTGGAGAACCCACAAAGCCCTGGGGAGCTCTTCCCAGGGGCCTGGAGAGGCCACAGGGCAGCCCAGGATTTTAGGGGAGTTAAGCTCTGCTGGAGGGTTGGGCAGATGGCTTGAGGTCCTTGTGCACCTCATTTTCTTATTCTAGAGCAGCGCTGTGCAGCAGGCATTCTGCAATGATGGAAATACTCTTTCTTTGCTGTCCCTACGGAAGCCACCGCCACATGTAGCTACTGAGAGCTTGAAAGCTGGCTAAAGAGACTTAGGAACTGAATTTTTAGTTTTATTGATTTATTCTTGTTTTTAATTGTGTTGTAACTGACATACAGTATATCCTGCATATGTTTAAAGGGTGTACTTTTATAACATTTGGTATACGTGCATGCCTGTGAAACAATCATTACAATCAAGACAGAGAACGTACCCGTCACCCCAGGAAGTTTCCTCACGCGCCTTTGGGACCCCTTCCTCTCGCCTTCCCTGTTCCCATCCATCCTCAATCCCTCTCCTGCTTTCAGTCAGGAGTAGTTCCTACTTTTATATAAGTGGAATTATACAGTATTTATATTTTTGTCTGTTTCTTTTGTGCAGCATAATTTTGAGACTCATCCATGTTGTGTGGATCAACAGTTCTTTCCTTTTTGTCACCCAGTAATATTCTATTGCACGGATATAACACCATTTTTGAAAAACCCATTCATCATGGATGGACATTTGTTTTTCTCCAGTTTTTAGCCCATTACATTAAACTGCTGTAAATATCATTATACAGGTCCTGGTGTGGACATATGATTTCATTTTTCTTGGGTATGAATCCAGGAGTGGAATGGCTGGAGTATAAGGTGGGTGTAATTTTACCATATATTTAATTTTAATGAATTTGGATTAAAATTTAAATGGTCCAACGTGGCTAGTGGCTACCATATTGGACCATATTCATTACTCCAGGGATTCTGTACCAGGAAGACATCCACTCCTCTAAAATGTGAATTTATTCCTTCGGCATTCATTCAACAAAGATCTAGTGAGACCCGCTTTGTACCATTCATTCTGCTACCCATTAAGGATGGGATAGGGCAAGACGGATGGGGACCCTGTCCCCAAGGTACTTGCAGTCTGGTAGATTCAGTTTGTTTGGACCCTGGGTATACTCAACTATGAAGTCAACTGAGGAATGGGAGGAAAAATCCATTCCGAATGGATTCCTAATCCAAAAAATATGGTTATAAAGTAGAGGAATTAGAGTCTGTTTAGGTTAAGTGGCCCCAGGAGGGGTGTGGGGCTAGGATAAGGGAGAGATGCTCTCCCTCCCTGCTGATGTAATCTGTGAACATAACCAGATGTGGGGTGGCTGGTGACCTCGACGTTTCCAGTGTTGGGGGACATGTGTTGTGAAAGGGACCAGGGCATGAGGACACACTGCTAGTATTATTTGTGCCTGTCCTCAGGGCATGGGGCACCCTCTGCAGGATTTGGCCCACAGGAGCTCCCCATAATCTGAGCTCTCATTCTGTCTCATGTTGTAGACATATCTCTACTTTGGTCTCCCTTTAGAGAAAAACGATTTTTGGCCATGATTTAGGCAGTGTGGCTCTACTGAACCAAGAGGCTTTTGATGGGGAGGAAGAGATTTCCTCTACCCCTTGAAGTCTTTCTAGTTGGTCTAAGAATCAAATTGATATGAAATAGATTAACAGGAGAAAAAAAACAAAGTTCAATTACTTACATGGGGAAGCCAGAGACACTGGTTCCAGAGACAGTTAGGGACAATGAGGTATGAAAGAAGAGAGGGGACGCAAACTCAACAGTCCAGGCAGGTTTATTGCTAACCTGAGAGGGACCCCTCTGTCCCGGCCAGCAGAACAAAGGAAAGAGACTCTCTAACAGGTCAAGAGGCTTTTTTATGGCCAGGGCTTTGGCGGGCTCTTTGAGGGGAGGGGTCAGGGGAAAGGTGGGCTTGTGGCTTGCTGACGTGTCCTCTGGAGGATGCTTGTAGTCTAGGGAAGATGACACCCCCTGAGATGGTGGGTGGGCTTATTCAAAAGGCAGTACTCAGGTCCGGATTCCATCATTCCTGCCTCTAAAAGGGTATAGGTAGATGGGTCGCCATTCTTTTCTTGGCTACTTTCTGCCGAGAGGGGGTGAGGAAGGGGTTTTCTGATATTTTGAAGCAGAAAGCCATTTGGAGGTGTTCTCGAGTGCCCAGGAGATGGCTGCCATTCGATCCTGTAAAAATCTTTGGAACAGGTAACTTAAGCAGGGAAGGAAAAGAAAGAGGAGGGTGATAAAGGCAAGTGGGGCCAAGAGGGGTAGAAGGTGAGGGTTGTAGAAGCTGAGAGTGTAAGACTTGATTCAGGCCAGGGAGAGAAGGGTTAGAGCCCAGTGGATGAGAAGGTCAGAGAGGCTGTGTGAGGAGTGTACTCACAGGGGCTGGTGGAGGGCAATGTTTGGGCTTTGGGGATAAAGAGCGCAGCTGATGCTAGGATCTGTAAGAGGCCAGCCTTTTATCGCAAGGCCGAGCTGTTTGGACAGATAGGGAACAGGCTGAGGGCGTCTCCAGCTGATAGTGCGAGTAGCCCTAATGCTTGTCCCTTTTTGCTGGTTAAGAAAAGAAAGGTGTATTAGGGTTAGGTCATGACGCTTGTCCCATGTCTCTGCCCCACCTCATTCACCCCTCAAGGACCGTGGACCCTTGAAATCTTTCAAGGAAAAGTGGGTGTTGGTCACGCTTCTGTAACTGCTTCCTTCTGAGGAGGGGCGTTGTCCCTGCGTGTGGGTCCAGCAGTTCCTTGCTGTCTGTCAGGGAGAGGAGGGCTCATGGAGCCATAGAAGCAGAGGCAGACACGGACAAGGGGACATAAAAGGAGGATGCAGCTAAGTGGCGGGGCAGCGTTAGGACTGAAATCCTCATTTGCATCTTCTTCGGTTTACTTAATTTTATGTAACTAATTTTTGCTCTGCTTGAAAAACTAGCATTAATGCTGAGTAACTTTAATCGGAATTTCTGGAAGTTTTGGAATGTCCAATTTTTCAAGCGCTTGTCTTTAAATCAATTAATTTTTACCAGCGCCATCTGGAGGTAGAAAAGTATCTTATCAGTCCTCTGGGTAATTCTGCAAAATTAACAGAAGAATTTTACTACTCTGGTCCCACCCCAGGATAGCAGCTTTCCTCTGGGAGCCTATCAATCAAGACCACATGCCCTGCCCCCGGGCCCTGGAGGATAGCTCTTCCCAGAAGGGGGTGGGGCAGTGGGGGATTGCTTGAAAGGAGTGAGGGAAAGTAATACTGACCGAGGAACAATATAAAGGAGGGGTTTGGGCTGGTGTTTCTATTAAGCCTTTCATGTTCCAACAACTGAGATAGAGGAAGGAGCAAAGGTCCCGAGTGTTTAACTTCCTGCCACCACCACTGTTACCCGTGGATCCCGTGGTGTCCTTGAGGAGGGGGCCTTGGGATCCAGGCCGCGTCAATCGGTTGCTGAAGACAAATCCGTGAGTGCCATGCCAGGTCCTCTCTAGATGTGTCGGGTCTCCTGGAGGGGAGGGAACTCAAGGGAGGGGCTGCCTTCTCTAGAGCGCAAGCCATTCTTCAGTGACCCCGCTGTGCGCAGGGCGGACCCGGCTCTGCAGGAGGCCCGGGGACTGGGCACGCCCTTGCCCAGCGGCCCTGACTGCCGCAGCGGCCAACCAGTCGCCAGGCGGGTGTGGGGTGGAGCCTTTTGCAGGCTTGTCAGCAGGAGGTCGAACTCGGGAGACCAGAATCTGATATTTGGCTTTAGCCTGTTTTTCTGAGTTTTTGTTCCTTATCCCAGTTCTTGAAAACTTTAAAGGCAAGGTCTACAAGCTCTTTCTGGGGTGTTTGGGTTCCATTTTTTGTTTTTTGGAGCTTTTTACGAATATTTGGGTAAGACTGGGAAATGAAGTGGAGGTGTAGGGCCCTCGGGGGGTGAGGGCTGGTGTTTGTGTACCTCTGAAAGGCGATTTATAAAGAGGGCTGGGTTTTCATCTGCCCCCTGGATAGTTTCCAAGAGGCGCTCATAATTGAATTCATCAGGGTTTTTTGAAAAGGACTCATCTTTTGTTCGGTCCGCTCCAGATCATCAATTGAAAAGGAGACATGAACGTGAACAGGCCTTTCAATGCCTGCCGCCTCGCGGAGGGCTGGGATAGGGTGAGAAGTGGCCTGGAGGTGCTGGGTGGGAGGGAGAGTGCGGGAGCACGTTGAGACTGGGGGCTGGGGTTGGGTTAGAAGGGGCGCACGTGCGGGCCGCATCAGCGAGGAGGGGAGGGCTGCCCGGAGGAAGCCGACAACAGGGAAGGGGTTTGGATTTTGCTGAGGCTGTTGGGGAGGAAGAGGACGACAGGTGGAGGGTGACAGAGGGGGGAAGAGGGGGAGAAAGGCACGAATATGTTGTCAGGGTAGGGGCAGGGGGCTTTTGTTCGGTGAGGAGAACTCTGCAGGGTGTTTGTTCGGCTCTCACCCGAGTTCTTAGAATCAGCAAAACGCCTAGAGTGTGCGAAAGGCACAAGACGGTGCTTTGGCCAGGCAGGCCTCCCGGAGACCCGGGGACGATAGGAAGTTAAGGTACCTGGCAGACTACTAGCTAGTTAGGAAAGTGGCCTGGGCTGAGGCAGGCAGCTGAGAGGAGAAAAGAACAGAAAGAACAAAAGGAAGGTTGCTTGGGGGGGGGGGGCGCCCCCGGCTTGGATTTAGGGACCTCTGACCATTTGCCAGTCCTCTGGAGGAAGTTACTAAGATTTCGGAGAATTTGGAAATAGAAATTGCCCTCAGCTGGCCAGTGTGACCCATCATTAAGTTTATATTGAGGCCACTTGGACGTAGAGTAAGACCAGCTTTTTTGGTTTAATGTCTCCTTTTAATCCCAATCGGGAAAGAGTATGAAGGAGAGAGCTGAGGGGGTGTCTCCTGATGGTTTTGAGGGAGAATCGCCCATTGTGGGAGGGTGAGAAAGGGTGGCCGGGGTTTGGGGAGCACGCCGCCGGGACGTCCCCCTGCGGTCGGTTTCCCTCCCGGAGGCTCCTGCACCCGGGCTGTCCTGCACCCCGACAGGAAGCGTCCCCCCAGTCAGAGTGCAGGAGGCCCCCCGGTGGTGTTCTCAGCCGGAGAACAGAGAGGAGGGGAAAGGATAAAGGAAAGGGGGCACGGACCACCTTTGTCTCGGCGCCAAGAGAAAGCCGATGAGAGGCCAAAATCTTACCCTCCTGGGAACTGCGATGGATTAATAGCCGGTGGTGGATGTGGACTGAGGTCTGGCAAGATGGCCCCTGGACTGGAGTTCGCAAGAGGGGGTGTTGGGCGAGGGAGGGAAGGGAAACGGGGCGAGACCCAGGAGGCTCTCGGGATCTAGGCTTTAGCCCGGGACGAGCTGCTTCCCAGGCTGCAGAAGAGCCCCTGCTCCCGGCTTACGCTCCTGGGTTTTGGCACCACGTGAAAGAAGGGAGGGGAGCGAACTCAGCAGTCCAGGCAGGTTTACTGCTGAACCTGAGAGGGACGCCTGTGTCCCGACCAGCAGAACAAAGGAAAGAGACTCTCTAACGGGTCAGGAGGCGTTTTATGGCCAGGGCTTTGGCGGGCTCTTTGAGGGGAGGGGCCAGCGGGGCTGCTGACGTGTCCTCTGGAGGACGCTGTAGCCTGGGGAAGATGACCCCTAGGTCCCTCCGAGATGGTGGGTGGGCTCATTCGAAAGGCGGTCCTCAGGCCCGGATTCCATCAAGGTACATGTGTCTTCCTGAACCAAGAAGTGGGCAGAGGCCTGAGACTTCAAAGGGAAAGGGGAGTCATTCACAGGAATATGAAAAGAGTAAATGTTTGGTAAAATACTCGACGGGCCACACAGACACAAAGGGGCCCAGAGGAAAATCTGAACAGGCTTAACCACATCCCCCACTGCCCACCACACCTAGCTGACATTATAATATAGGTATCTATGGTTGCGGCTTCTTCGTGGAGTAGTTCCTCTATCTAAATTCTTTTTATGCCGTCGGTGGGTGGGAGGTCAAAGTTTCCTTCTGAGTGTTTTGGGCCTTGATGGTTTTCAGGTAAAAATAACCTGCGTGTCCCAACGGCACATCTTGGGGCAGCCCTTGGTCCCACTTCCTATGAATTTTTGGGTCCTTCTGCTCAGGACTCAACAGATTCTACCTGTGGATACTGACCCCAGAAGCAGCCCTCGGCACAGGATTTCGGTGGAAGGAAGTAGAAGTGTGACAGGATGTTATCCTTGATTGGATGGCATGATTTGTGCTGAGGCCGTTATGAGTGACTCATGGAGCAGACGCTGCATCTTAACTGTGTGTTTAAGTCTGTGACTTTGAACCTGTTTTTAGGGAAAGCTTCTAGTGAAGCCAGGGAAGCTCAGGAAACCAAAACAGGACGAATGATACCTGCAGCCACCATTTAGTGGGCACCTAGCCTATGCCAGGCACTTTGTGTGCATTACCTCATTTGATTCCCACAACACTCCTACGAGCAGGTGCCATTATCATCCCTACTTGACCAGTGAAAAAACTGAGCCCAAAGAGGTCAAGTAATTTATCTAAGTTCACAGTGACTGAACCTGGATTTAAACTCGGGGTCAGTTCTGCCCCTGTTACAGGGAGAGACTGATATGTATGAAATGACTCACACAAACCCCTGATAACAGTTTCTTTCCATCGTTAGATTAATCCCTGATGAGAAATCTGCCTGAATTATACAAAGTTAATTAGATGTCTCTAGTTGAAGCACTTGCAATTTTTCAATCACAGAGTAGGGAGTAGAGGAGATGCTTAATTTACTGAGCGTCAGACTGGTAGCGTTGGGGGGGAAGAGCTTCCTCTACCCCTAGAGGTGCTTCCAGCTGGTCTAAGAATCAAATTGACACAAGATAAACAGGAGAAGAAACCCCAAAGTTTAATTACGTACACAGATGGGGAATCCATAGACATGAGGTTCCAAAGACAGGGACAATGAGGTATATATGTCATCCCAAACCAAGGGGAACTGGGGAGGGGTCTGGGGTGTCAAACAGAAAGGAAATCAATTTACAGGAACATAAAAGAGTAAATGTTTGGTAAACAAATGTTTGTTGGGCCCACAGAAACAATGGGACATGAGGCATTTTAACAGGAAGAACTACATTCCTCCCTGCCTCCCACACCTAGTCCAAGTTATAATGAAGTTAACTACGGTGGCAGCTCTCTTCTGCAGCGGTTCCTCCATCTGAATTCTTATGGGCCTGATTGATTTCAGCCCTGACAAAGTCTGCATGCCACAAGGACGCATCTTGGGGCAGCCTGCCCTTCCTTGGTCCCTACACTAGATGTTTTCTGTACATTGTTTTAATTCATACCTAAAGCAAGCCTGTGAGGTCCAGGGTGTTACCCGCTTGCACAGCTGAGGGCTTTAGGCCCTTGCTGAGATCACACAGCTTTCGAGTTCAAAAAGCTGAATTTGTGCCCACGGCCGCTGGCTCCAAATCCCCTCCTTTCCACCACACTGCAGTCTCTCCTTAGTGTCTCATCAACAAAGAGCAGTCCCTCAAGGTCTTTACTTGCCAGAGTTAGAAATCCCCAGGCAGTTCTGGGAGAGATGGAGGCAGTTAAGGTAAGCTGTCCATCTAGGTGGACAATTACTGGTGACGCAAGCACATTCCTGCTGTCCTCCTCTTCACCTGTGCCCATCCCATCACACAGCTATCCCTGCAGGCAGGTTCTTGCTGGGGCCCAGGGCAGCCATCCCAGGCACCCCGGGCCGCTGGGAGCATCACGCAATCCCGGAGAATTCACAGGGTCAGTCTGAGCTCTAATCTCACCAGGAAGGTTAAGAGCATGGGTGCTGCAGCCAGACTGCCTGGATTTCAATCTCAGATCTACCAGTTACTAGTTAACCTTTGTCAAGTTTCTTAAATGCTCTCTGCCTCAGTTTCCTCCTCTGTAAAACTGGGGTAATAATGACTCATAGACTGTTTGGTAATGTTAGGGGGCACTGTATATTTTCCTTGGTTCTTGTCCCCGCCGCAACAAAGATGTGAAGAGCAGAGACACAGTAGTGAACAAGAGTAAAAATTTTATTTAAAGAGAAAGTGTGGGTGTCCTCAGAGGGGAGGCACCCTGAAAGATTGGGGGTTCCCCCTCTTAAGGATTTTCAGAAATGTGACAAAGCGCTGGGGTGTGGACTTGTCAAGTGGTCTCAAGAACTTTATCTTTGATGAGAGACATTAGGTCTCTTCTATTATCAGTCCTCCAGGTAATTCGGCAAAACTAACAACGCAAGAAATTTGCTGATCAGGTTCCTGCCTAGGAGAGCAGCTTCCCTCTGGGAACGCATCGCTCAAGACCACCTACCCTGCTCCCAAGGAGGGCTGAGTTATTGTCTGTTTGCCAAAGAATATGTTAGGAGTCTTAATTCTTAATTTTCTGGGTTTTAAAGTGTAGTCTTAGCTTTAAGATGGAATCTTTCTGTTTTTACCATGCTGTTTATATCTGGGCTTGTTTGGAAAATGACTCATGGTGCCTGTCTCCTGCCCAGGTTGCAGATCACTGGATTAGGGGCTGGAGGAGGAGAAAAGAGCATACGGCTTAAATTAAAGAATAAGCTGGGCCTTTTAACAGGCTAAAGTAAATCTTTCAATGGTGCGATCTAATTGACACAATGAAGACGTGGGCTGCGCTCAGACACTTTTCTTTACCTGGGGAATATCTGGACATTCCAAGTTACTTCTGGCCTTTGGAGCTTCAATTGATTAACTCATTAACTCTGTGAGTCTTTTCTGACTCTCTAGTTTTAACTGGTTAACTCTTTTTGAGTCCCTTTTAGTGGGCCTTATTGATCTGATTCTCTCTCCACCCCACTCATATCTGTTTTTCTGCCTAACAGTAGGATTCCCAAGTACCCGAAAAGCTTTTAGAATAGGTAATACCTGAAATGACAATGTCTCTACCTGAACAGGATTAAGAAAAATAAATACCTGTATTACCGGAGATGGGTTCTTGGTCTCATTGTGAGAAAGAATTCAAGAACAGATGCAAAAAAGTGGTTGAGCATTAAGAGTTTATTTGGAAAATAAAGTTCAGAGAAAAACAAGAGTACATGCCCAAGAACTGGCATGTGGGCAGACCTGGAGAGGGTTGCACCAAAAGAACAATAGGGAACCTTTCTTGCATGAAGGGAGATGAGTATTCATTAAGCGGGGGTCGGTGTCAAGGGGACTAGGTAGAGTCTTCCGGAGTCTGGGCTTCCACCCTTCTCCCTGGCAGGGTGGCTTTTTGGCTATACTCGATTTTCAGAACTGTTATGGTGGGGAGGCATGAATTTTACTGTGTTAATGAGCATATAATGTATCTGGAGGAAGTCAGGGTCAACTTCTCTTTCATGCTGGAACCAGCCAGTTTCTGCAGGTCTATTATCTATACCCTCTCTCCCCATCCCAAGCTAATGTACAGAATGTCAGCAAGCAGCCGTTCCACGTCTCCCTCCCACTCCCTGCTTCTGTCTAGCCATCAACCTTCTTGAGCACCTGAAAAAATTTTAGGACAGTGTCTGGAATGTGCAGTGCCAAGCATTTAAGCAATGGTGTTGTTGGTAGTATTGTTATTCTGACAGCCAGACCGAGGCCCAAAAAAACAGAGTAACTTGTCCAATGAGACACACCTATAGCAAAGCCAGCACCAGAACCACTTCTTCTGCCTCTTTAATCCAGTGCTCTGTGTATACTTGGTTATGTGTTTTAACAATGAGAATAAAGATAATTGATTTAAGATCCACCAATACTTTCAAAGTAGTGTGAGCTGTTCCCCAAATTCAAGCTGAAAATAGTTACTTTATTAATTCATCTTTTAAAAATAAAGTCTCTTTTATAAAAACAAATAAGTTGTCAACAGCAAGACTAGAATTGACAGACAGGAATCAGTTCTGTGCTACCCATTGGGCTCCAAGAGAGATTATCTGACTCTGTAAGTGATTATTGCCGGCTGTCAAGGCGAGTGCAGTTGCCATTAATTGCTAATTGTCCCGGGTATCTCACAAAAGGGTTTGATTTCTGCAGTCATCTTAAAACAAAGAGATAAACAACAATAAATACCTGTATAGCTTTAGCATAATTACACATACCTGAAGTATAAAACCCCCACTCTTTGTAACTGGGATATGGGCAATCTGGAACATCTGTACAGAAGAGCAGTTTTCTGATAGGGTTTCAGTTACATTACAAGAAAAGAGTTAGAACATTGGCAGTGGGGATTCTTAGGGCTCCTTAAAACATTTCTGTGTGTAGGTATTTAGTGAATGTATAATTTCCATCTGTGGGAACAGTTATGCAGCCTGCCCCGTGACTCTTGACACTGGAGATTCAGAGAAGACCCCAGCTCCTGCCCCCAAGGGGCTTGTGGGCAATCAGACGGGGTAGCTCCACACAGTAACCCAATTAGGGAGGCACGAACCAGCCTGGACTCCTAATTCACATGGGGTGGGCAAGGGAGACTTCGTGGAGGAGAGGATGCCTGAGGAGTCTTTAAGGACCAGTTGGTTTTTATAAGGTGAAGAAGTTGGGGGAACGATCTTCCAGATAAAGAAGGAGGAAAGGAGCAGAGGATAAGAAAGTTTGCCTTGTTCTGGGAGCTGTAAGACTGGCAATGCTTAGCCAAGTGAAAAAATAGTAGAGTGCGTTTGTGAGGAAGTTAACTTGTAGTAATAATGACAGCACATATTTGAGTTTGTGTGTTCTCAGCCCTTTCATTGTGTAGCTCATTTAATCCTCATGAAAGTTTCATAAGGTAGGGAAAATTACTATACCAATTTTGCAGGTGGAGAAGCTGAGGCACAAGAAGTTCAGTAAGTTTCCGAAAATCTTACTGTTAGGGAGGAAAGCCAGGATGAAGACCTGGGCAGCCTGCTCTGGGTGCGTGCCTATGTGTGAGCTCACGAGGAAAGCATCTGGTTTGGAGTTACCTGGAACTAACCCAGATATCAGCTTGATCTTTCCCACTCCTAACCGAGGTGAGATCAGCTTTAAGCCATATTCCATGGCTTGTGGGAAGTTCGATGCTTTCCTGGAAATTTCTATATATTACCAGAGGCTTGTGTTTTTGTTTCCCAGGGGTTCACATTCTCTCTGTAGCATTTCTGAGCTGTTCTTTGTCTCCATCCTGTCTTCATGATGGTCCAATAGTGGGTACAACCCCTCTCCTTGATGTAGTCTCCCATCTCACCCCCAAACCATGCATGCATTCACTTAAGATTTGCAGGACTACTGTGACCAGTGGGTCCCATGTTATGTTGACTGTAACATGGAGTGGCCCCTCCCTGTCACAAACAAGACCAGGTGTGGACAGGAACGTGCACTGTCCTGGGAGAGTGACTGGCTACTCTGAAGGCTGAGAAGAGTCCAATCCCTGTGGCCTAGATCCCAACTTTTTCTAGTCTTGGATGTGAAGGCTGAGGAATGAAGAGGGCTAGTGAATGGGATATACTGAGACCTGATTTAGTACCATTGTGGTACCTCAAAAAACAAGAACTAGATTTAGAAAGAGAGTAAACTTTTGGTTACTTTTTGGCTAAGCTTGCATGTACATTATATAAAGTTGACTGCTCTTAAACTGTACTTCCATTTCTTTTATACATCTATTATCTAAAACTTGGTTGTGATTTGTACATTGGATTCCTTTTGTACTGCACGCTTACTAGTGACAACTATTTAAGACTTGTCTGTGAGCTTCTTTTCCTGTCACATCTCTACCTTTTTGATTTGGGGCAAGTCACCTGACTTCTGGTATTGGTTCTTCATCTGTGAAATGAAGATTATAATGCTTTTCAAAGTACCACCATGAGGATTAAACAATACATGGAAAGTGCATGGCACAGTATCTGAAATGCAGTAAGGGCTCAATAAATGTTAGCAATTATTATTTCTTCCTTTAACCAAAAGTTGACTCTAGTTTGGTGTGGCTGATACATGGAGGAAGGATAATGGTGGTGGAGAGGATGGACCTGCATGTGGAGAACAAGCAGTCATCTGATCAGAAGGATTCTGTATGTCATTACCAAGAGAGTGGACTTTACCCTACAGGCCACAGTTTCTCAAGCCATCCCTAATGGGGGTGTGATTTTCTATCTGCAGGGGTGAGAGTACAGCCCAAGATGCTCTCCAAACACATAAAATTGTGTCATTTCCTGTTTAATTTAAAAAATACAAAGGAATTTTGTGTTCTATTCCATAACATGTTTAGTGGGAGGGAGGTAGCTTCCAAAGGTCCATTCTTAGTTGAATTATTATAAAAAGGATTGTAACTGGAAGTAGTCTCAATCTACTTTAGAAAAAAACTTTTTCAACCAATTGAACCAACTTTATGAGATGTTCCAATTTCAATATCATATCTTAAAGATGAGAATGCTTCTAAAACCAAATATATATCAAATAGCCAAAACACTATAAATTCTATAATACTTTGTCTTAAGTGTTTTAAAAATATCATATGTGGAGTATAAGAACAAAGAAAAAAAAAAACTGAAGGGACAAAACAACAGCAGACTCACAGAACCCAAGAACGGACTAATAGTTACCAAAGGGAAAGGGACTGGGGAGATGGGTGGGAAGGGAGGGA